>CM045761.1:134899431-135524780 GCA_025200525.1 Camellia lanceoleosa | reverse complement strand
TTAATTTGCTTAAAAAAAATTTATTTGAGATAAACTTTCGACTTTTTTTTATAATTTTGTGTGATAATAGACTAATTTAGTTTCAATTATCTTGCCAAACGGGGCTGTGTGACTTGGGCCTGACACATGAAGGCCTTTTTGTTTGGAAGAATTTTATTTACACTTAAAAAATATTAAGTACTCTTAATTCCTTAGTATACTATGTTTAGTTATTTAAAGTTTTATATTATTCTTAGTATACGTTATAATTTTTTCCAAATTACTCTTCAAGGTATATCTAAATAAGAACAAAGTTATCATGTTCGCACTTCACAATGCCTAACAATATTATTTGTTTGGACTTTCAAATTTAAACATGTTGACTTTTGTTTGACAAATTACTACTAAACAAAGTGAATGTGTTCAAATGTACAAATTTGAAATAAAGAATGACATTAAACAGTCAATATTCATTTTTATGTAAAAAAACACAATAATCAAGAATGGTACTTAATATTTATGTGAATACTTACCTCATTTTTATGGATTTTTTCAAAATATAGTTTTCTATTATGCAATATTTACTTTCTCTTTGATGAATTATCTCAAAAATGCTTTTCATTATTATTCTTATCAATTGTTTCATTTTATTCAAACTTTCTTTATTCGTATGATAATAAACGATGATATTGATAATATTGGTGAGTTTTGGTGGAGTGGTTTGGAGTTTTAGATTGAAGAAGAAGATAAAGAAAAAACAATTGAAACTTGAAAAGAAGATAAAAAATACGATATGTGATTAGAGTGTATCACAAGAAAACAAAAATATTTTATTTTAAAATTTAGGCCCGGCTTGGGTACCCACAACAAAGCCAAAAAAGCTCAAAAAATTACTCGTAGTTAAAAGTTATCATTATTCACCCAAAAAATATTAAAAAATTAATTTTACACAATCTTCCTTTTCAAACAACTCTGACGGCAAAGCAGGCGGAGCTAACTTTTGGGAAAAATTGCACTTATTTAGGTGTACAAATAGCACGTTGTTTGGCCCATGGAGCCCATCACGGGTCCCTTTTTAATAATCAACCGTTAATCGTAGAACTCAACGAGTACTATATGCCTCAGAAAAATCACATTAATCGATATCAAGAATTATATGATCAAATCAGCTTAAAATTTATAAAATGGATGGTGTTATGGTTAATCGCTGAAAATAACTAATTCGATCAGATAGCTATCGATATCCCATCAACGCGATTTTTATAAGAATATAATACTCGACAAGTTCTACACATTCAACGGTTTTGATTAGCAAAACGGAACTGTGGTGGGCCCCCACGGCCAAACAACACTCTAATTCAATGTCCGAAAAGTAGGGAATCATTTCCACTTCTACACTACCGACGCCGCTCTTAATTCAGACTATCTTACCGCCTATTCCATCCAATCTTCTTCTATACACTAATTTATACAATTTTTTAATACACATTTTTTTGAAAAAAGTCAAAAAGTTATCCCAAATAATCATCTTTTTTTCCTCAACTTTAGTCTAAAAGTCAAAATGCACTTATTTAGACACCTCAAACAACCCCTTAATATGTGTGTCCTTATTACACTAGGGTATAATAGGAATTAAATTTTCAAAAGAGTGGTGCTATTAGCACTTTTCTTTTTTCTTTGGACCCTCCACTTCTTTGAACCACATCCAGCTAAATGACGCCCCTCTATTTTTTCTTTGAACCCCCAACTTAATTCCAACTATACCCTCACTCTAACCCACATTCCCAACCCAACCATTGTCAACTCCGGCCACAACCTCCACTACTGGCACCATTCTTCGGTTAACTCCAATCCAGAGCCACTTTGCGGCCAACTTCACCGCGGCCCCCACAGTCAACCACCCCTAGCACCTTCAAACAACCACAATCCAAAGCCCCCGCCACGAGCCTTCTCTCTTTCTCTCTCTCTCTCGCCACCACCGCCTAGCCACCATCGCTTGGCCGCTACTCATCCCAACTCAAATCATAATGGCAAGGAAGGCGATTAGGGTTTAAGGCCACGATCACGACGCCAACTAGGGTTTGAGGTCACAGATCACAATGGTGGCTAGCGCAGATCTCAAATCGCGATGGCGGAGGTGGCTAGGGTTTGAGGTCACAGATCGTTGCCCTCACACCATCACGCCCAAAATTTATCAACCCAACCATGCGTAGAGAGAGATTGCATGGCGGAGTTTACGATTGATAAGGCGGAGATCGCGATTGTGGGAGATAGCGATTTCAAAAGAAAAGAAGAGGAGATGGAGGCGGGCGATCGGAGCGGTGGCTAGTCGACCGGTGAGGTGATAGTCGAGTTGAAAGAGGTTAGGTTAGGGTTTGAAAAATTAGGGTGAGAAGATGAAGGATAATGGTAAAAGTGAAATTTTATGTTGGGATAAAATTAGAAATTAAAAAAAAAAAAATGGCAGGTGGGGTCCAAAAGAAAAAGGTAAGTGTTAATAGCAAAGACTTTTCAAAATTTGGAGAAATTATATTTTTATACACCTACTTATCTACATAATATTATCAAAATTTTCTATACATATATTTTTCAAACAAACAAACAAACCCAAAAAAAAAAAAAAAAAAAAAAAATTCTCAAGAAATATCTTTTGAGTAAAAACAACTAAATCCTAATTTTTCTATTGTTTTCCATTTAAAATTTTATTTGCAAGAGTTTCTATTGTAAAACGCAACTCAAAATACAACTCCGCACTTAAATCAATATTCTAAAAATAATTTTAAAAAACAAAATAAAAAGATATTTTTTGAATTTTTTTTTTTAAATAGAGTTTTAAAAAGAGTTTTGAAAAGTGTTTGGTTATGAGTTTTAAATTGAGTTTTGAGTTGTGTGTTTAGTTATGAGTTTTGAAAATAGTTTTTGAATTGAGTTTTGAGTTGTGTGTTTAGTTATAAATTTTAAAAAAAAAGTTTTAATTTTTTTTAATTAGAATTACAATTCTAAAACTAAACCAAACGAGAGTTTTCAAACTAATTGTCACGCTCTAAAATTTGGACAATTAAATATTAAATTAAAACTAAATCCCAATCAATATTCCATCATCCAAATCCTAATAGTGAAATAAAATCTAAATGTTCTTATCCCCATAAGGTTTAAGTAAATTTTAGCGCTAAAAAAAAAAAAAACAAATACAAGGGATAAAAAAAATTAGCAAATGCCAACCAAACCATCCACCATAAATTCATAACTATCTAATACATCCAACATTAAAGTAGCAACAAATAGTCAAAACAACTTCAATAATGTAAATTTAGAAAATAACTCACAATGCCAAATTATCAAAATACTAAGATCATAAAAAAATAAACTAATATCAACCTTAAACTCCAGAAAATAAAAAAAAAGTCCGAAAGACATGTTGTACAACCATAGTTATTTTATGTCACCACCGTAGTCCCAACTAGTCCTGCAAAAGAAATTTAGTTACACTCAAATAGAATGCACCTGAGATACCAAGAGACAAAATAGGTTAGTATACAAGTATACTGGTATGAGTATAAGATTTGACACTCATGTGTCTACCAGATACAAACAAAAGTACATTTCATTCTTGTTACGAGCAAGATAAGTAATTCCACCTGCACTGAGACAAAGGGATAGTTTCCAGAAATACAATGGTGTTTAGTTTTTTATCCATACACAACTAAATATAAATTGAGTATATAAAAAATAAATAAAAATAATATAGTTGATCGGGCCCTACATAAAAAGTTAGTAAAACTCACTATTCTACACACACACACAAAAAAATATATATATAATTTAATCATAATTAAATTATCAAGAAGTATAAACAACAATGCAATCGCTTTCATACTTAAATCATTCGAATTGACCAAAACTCAAAAATAAAATTGTACGTAATCAAATTTCCTAATAGGTAATGTGAACAAATTTAGTAGAAACCTAACAAAGTTGAGAGAAAAACTTGATAGAAGTACCTAGACAGAATTTGACCGAAAAATCAAGTTGAAACGAAAACTAAAAAACCGTCCTAAGATGATTTTTTTTCAGAAGTTCAAACACGAAAAGTGTTCAGAATAATGTTTTACTTTCGCCATACCTAAATCAATAAAAATGAGCTCGCTTCGGGTAAAATCGCACATCTAAATCTATATTGCTAAAAGGAATAAAAACTATTGTAACCAAGATTATCCGACATAAATTCTAATTGATCTTTTAGTAAAAAGTTAAAATACAAAAGTTGTCTAGAATTACGATATATGCCTCTTTCCAAATTTCAGAATTTATCGAGGTCGCTTATTATTTTTTCAAAATGTACAAATCAATACAATTCAAATTATACCAATAAGTTCAAATTTAATTATTTGTACTTTAACTCCACCACTTCGACCTTTCACTTTCCGCCTACACATGTATCTCATGTGCCTCCCGTATACCTAATACCGCTCTAAAGCCAAACTTGCACGGGGATATCATCCTAAGTTTGACCGATACTCTCCAGACGGTTAATATATGCGTATGCATGTAAATCAAAGCACTCATCTACTCTTGAGAATGAGGCAACAATATATATATATACACAATTCCTCATCTACTCATGAGAACTAACATGACAATGCTGAGCCTAAGACATCCAAATAAATCTCATAATCCTCACTTTTGTTTTTTATACACTTTTTTTCACCAACACTCAAATAAAACAACAATTCATAAACTCATGGTGGAATATTCAGAATTTATATATGGGTTCCTAATTCATTTTAATTTCATATATCTATGAGTGTAATTACATCTATAAAATAAATATATATATATAATCTAAACCTTGCATACACAACTAATCAAAATAGTTGAAATAATACATCATCTTCATGCAAATACAATATCAAACCAACATCAAATAAATAAAAATAGATAAATAATAACAACAAAATAAACATAATTATGAAAGTGGTTTTACACTCACAATTATTTTTAAAGATCAAAGAAATACTTGCAAAATTAATGAAGCCACCAAAATAAAACCCTAACCCCTTTTTTTTTTCCTCCCCGCTGCCTCTTTCTCTTTTTGGGGACCTCTCGCACACAGAGCCCTCTCTCTCTTTCTCTCTCAACCGCACATAGGCACAACCTCTGCTTTTTTGTTTTTTTTAATTATTATTTTTAAGTGGTAGCACTCATGATCATGATAACATTATACTTATATTTTACTATATAAATACAACATATGTAAATATACAATATAAGATCAATACATATATATAACACTTTTTATGTATATATATATAAATATATAAATATATATAAATATTCGGATTAATTATATATAATTAAACATCACATTAAAATATTATGTATCCACGCAATTAATAAAGTCAAAAAATAAAGTAATAATAATAATAATAATAAATAACGACTTAAGAAAAATTAAGGTCGCTATAATATACACATTCTCAAAAGAATCTCGCCCCAAGATTCGATAGGAGAGAGTATTAAGTAAAAAGTTCTAGGTGCATACGCCAAACTTTCTCTTTCAATTCCCAAGGGTTATCATTCTCATCCTCGCTCCATTGCACTTTCACCAAGTACACTTTCTTACGCTGCAACTACTTTACATCCTGATCTAGAATAGTAACCGGTCGAACCACATACGTTAGATCGTCACTAATCTCCAACACTTCTAATGATACTACTTGGAAGGGTCTTGCACACACTTCCAGAATAAAGATACATAGAACACATTGTGAATCATAACTAAAGTAAGTGGTAGGGCTAATTTGTAAGCCACATTACCAATCCTCTTAGTGATCTCGTATGGTTCCACAAATCTAGGTGTCAACTTTCCTTTCATTCCAAATCGATGATACCTTTATCACGAGACCTTCAAAACACAAACCCTTATGTTTTCTATCAACAGAATCCTTCGACGACTCACAGAGTCTTAATACGCTCTCAATAATGTTCACCTTCTCTGGGTCTCTCTCACCAACTCTAGCCCTAACAATGACGATCTCTTATCTCAATCCAACAAGCAAGTGATCGATATAGCCTCCTATGCAAAGTCTCAAAAGGTGCCATGGCCGATATTTGAGTGATAACTATTATTATAAGCAACCCACCAATGGCAAGTGCTCTTCAACTACCCCCAAGATCAAGACACAAGCTCTCAACATATCTTCCAATATCGATTTATTCCGCCTTTGCCCATCCGCTCGAGGATGATAAGTCGTGCTCAAGTCTAACCTAGCACCCAAAGTATGCTGAAAACTCTCTCAAAACTCTGCCACAAACAACGGATCACGATCCGACACTATAGAAATTAGCGTGCCGTGAAGTCGCACCACCTCCCGAATATACAGCCTAGCTAGTTTATCCGTAGTTCGGTGAACACTGATAGAAATAAAATGAACAGACTTAGTGAGTCGATCCACTATCACCCAAATAGATTTATTGCCTCACTTAGACCGCGAGAATCCATCCACGAAGTCCATAGAGATGTACTTTCATTTCCAAGTAGGGATCTCAAGAGGCTGCAAAAGTCCAAATGGTCGTTGGTATTTTGCATTAACCTATTGACACACATAGTATCGAGAAACATACTCTCTTACATCCTTCTTCATACTTTCCCACCAAAACGTCCTTTTTAATACATCTTAGTCTCACCAGGGTGAATGGTATATCGGGACCTATGGACATCAACTATAATTTCTTTTCAATTCAACAATGTTAGGTATATACAACCTATCCCTGAATTGCAATCCCCATCTGAGTACATAGACCAATCAGTAGGACAATCATTGATCAAATCCACTACAAGGTCATTGAGCTTGCTGACGAGGAACCCATCTAAATGTCATCCGATTTAACTTTACTCAAGAATGTCACTACCAAACTACCAATGTATGCCCTCTTGACACTCTCTATTGGTTAAATATCATGCATTGAAACTAACTCCAACGACTTCCATTCCTAAATCATCAAAGAATGTATAATCCTATGTTGTCGACTATGCATCTGTGACTACATTTTTCTCGAGTGGTAAAGGATCTCGAAATCATAACTACTGATGAATTCAACCTACCTCTATTGCCTCATGTTCAACACTTTTTGAGAAAAAAGATATTTGAGGCTCTTGTGATTTGTGTATAACTCAAAGCACTCCTCAAACAAGTAGTGTCGCTATACTTTCAATGCAAAAACAATTGCTGCCAACTCTAATGCATGAGTAGGGTATCGTCTCTCATGAGGTTTTAACTATCGCGAGGCATAAGATATAACATTCTTATGTCAGATCAACACACATCCTAAACTAGTTCCACTCAGACAAGAACACTACTAACTTTTCCCCTTGTAATCGCATAGTTAACACCAGAGTGAGTCAAATGTTGCTTTTAACTCTTGGAAGGCTCTTCACAATCATCTGTGTCACGACCAAAATCCGCCCCTATAGGTTTAGCGTCGTAACCGGCTAGTAATCCTTGGATTACCAAAGGCCTATGTATAGAAATAACATATAATTAAGGGGCTACCGGAAGCAGATATATAAAACATACATAGTCCATCGAGTCAAGTGCATACATGGGATGACATTTTCAAACTTTATAAACATACATATATGCCTTAATTATAGCAATTTTATGTTACATTCATACATACATAACCAGAATGGAACTTAGCCCAAAATACAAATAAACAAAAAACTTGTTCATATTTCAAAAAGAAGACAAAATCTTATACGTTCACAAAACATGACCACATGACTTTCGGAACCTCCTTAGGAGGCATAAGGGTTGACCAACAAAACAGAGTTCCAGGCGATCATTATTGAGCACTAGCGATCATCATTGAGCACCAACAAAATAGAATCATACTCATAATCAGAATTTGCAATTAATTATATGTGGTACATTCATCAACACTAACAGAAATAGTTGACCCATGAAGGGACAGCCATAATGGCATACAGTTGACCTGTGTGCACGGAGACGGTACAGTTGGCTTATGAGACGTACAGTTGACCCATAATTGGGACCTAATAGAACAGATAACAGATGTCATCTAAAGCTAAGAATGCCACGAATACTCTTCAGAAATATTGGATAACCATTCATTCATGCAGAAAATAATATTGCAGAAAACAGATCATCTTATATCATTCAGAAAATATATATAATTGAACATAACTTTATAAAGTTATTACTCACAGATGGCTCCAATTGCAGAATAGTTTAAGCAGACAGGTCAGATAGCTTACGATGCGTGACCTACAAACAAACACATAACATACACACATTGTAACATATGCTTGAAATTCATTTAATTCATTGTCTTTCGTTCTTAGTGTGTTTCTAAGTCCTATCTTCATTATTGTGTCTTAATTAGGGCTTAAGAATGCCTAAGATACAATGAGAATGCTAAAATGCACTTGAAAACAATTGGTCAAAGTTGCTGAAAACAAGGTCCTCGTTCAAGCGTAGCTTTCTTTGCTCAAGCGGAGGGTCAAAAATAAGGGTGGTTGCTCGAGCGCAACTTCCGTTGCTTAAGCGGTCTGTAAACTCTACAAAAATACTGGTTGCTTGATTGTTTCCGCTCGATGGTCGCTCGAGCGTAAGATTGAGATCTTCACTCGAGCGCAACTCTGGTCACTTGAGCGGTCTGCAAAACTTGTAAACTTCTGGGAGCATGCATTTTATGCTCGAGCCAACTTGTGGTTGTTCGAGCGGAAGTACAGAATCAAAAGTGGTCGCTCGAGCGCAGAATCCGTCGCTTGAGCGGAGAAGCCGAATTCTGGAATTTTCAAATTTGCTCCCAAGTTTCAAAACTCGAATTCAAACCAATAAATCATGTTCTTTTGGGCCAAAAGCTTAAGGAAACATGTGTAAACTTGGAAAACATCGGAAATTCAAAATTATTTCACAAAATCAAAGCACAAAAGCTTGCAAATTGTACAAAACAAAACTCAAATCTTGAAAACATAATATGCATGTGTACAATTCAACTCCATTCTTCCAATTCATGGCATTTCTAAATTATTTTCTTCAATGACATGCAAATGACCTCAAAAATGAGATGAATTCAACTTCCACATGCCATATCTGCAAGAAT
This sequence comes from Camellia lanceoleosa, assembly GCA_025200525.1. Taxonomy (NCBI): domain Eukaryota; kingdom Viridiplantae; phylum Streptophyta; class Magnoliopsida; order Ericales; family Theaceae; genus Camellia; species Camellia lanceoleosa. The sequence continues at coordinate 135,515,672 of CM045761.1, read as the reverse complement.
CAGAGATGAATGGTTACCTAGTGTTGAGTTATAGTGTTGTCTTAGCTTGATTCTCCAAATCTCTAACAATTCCCCTCAAATTCCTCTTCCTCTCACTAAAATTGTTGGATTCCTCGCACTCTCTCTATTCTCAGCCAAATGTGTTGTTTAATTAAGTTCAAGACATGAATTAGGCTTATATAGGGTATAATTAGCTTAGCCTAATTAAATTTACTAATCTTACTCAATTTTGATTTGATTTAAATTATTTACTCTACTTATTTGACTCTGAATCAAATTTTAATTGAACCCACCATAAATTTCTATAAATGCTAAATAACACATAAACCAAGGCAATTTCTTGATCGGATGCCGACAAGGTCTTCAATTCGCAAAACAAATCCGAAATACAAATAGATATTTCTACGACAGACAGATATAAACACAAATAATGCAATGCACATGTAATTAATTCAGATTTTATCTTAATTACTCGTTAGGCATTCTGAATCATGGTTTAGCAATTAATCATAGATCGGGGTTGTTATAATTTGTCCATAAGAACTTCACATTCTTGCGGGCCAACTTAGTCAGGGGTGCTGCAATAGTGGAAAACTTATCTATAAATCTCCTGTAATAACTAGCTAGTCCTAGAAAACTCAAGACCTCTAAAGGGTTTGTGGGTCGCCCATTCTTTAACGCAATAATTTTCTTAGGATCTACCGCTATCTCTTGATTGGACACAACATGTCCCAAAAACCGAACTTATTTATCTCAAAAAGTGACACTTATTGAACTTAGCGTATAACTATTGCTCCCCCAAAGTCTGGAACACAACTTTCAAGTGTTCTCTATGCTCTTCCTCATTCTTAGAATACACCAGGACATCATCTATGAAGATAATCACAAACTTATCTAGATAAGGTTGAAAATTTCTATTAATCAAGTCCACGAAATAGGCAGGAAGATTTGTCAAACCAAAAGGCAATACAGGAAATTCATACAACCCATACCGAGTCCGAAATGTAGTAAGCAATATACTTTCCTCTAACACACCCATCTGATGGTAACCCGTTCTAAGATCAAACTGAGAGAACACAGTTGTCCCCTTTAACTAATCAAATAAGTCATCAATTCTAGGTAGCGGATATGTAACAACCCTCACCACTGTTTACCGATAAACTACTGATTACTGCTAAACTGAGACTAATTATGATAAGTAATCGAACTGATTGAAATGCTGAATTGATCGATCAAATCGAACTAATGGATTGATCAGACTGCTTAAATGCATTTCTTATCAAGGTTCGCTTGATTATCTGTTCATGTTTTCATGTTTAAACTGCAAATTGAAGGCCTTATCGGCGGCCGAACCAGAAATGGATTGATGTTTTAGGACCATCATAATTTATGTGATTTTATGGCATATTTAATTTAAATGTGTTTTGGTATGAGTAAATTAGATCAATATTGATAAATTACATAAGTTAGCTTTAATTACAACTTTGCCACTCTAGTGGTCCACTTCCTAGACATATTTGAGCCTTATCATACGTTTAACAAACATTTTATCAGCCTTGTTGAGTGTCCTAGCCGACTAGAGAGAGAGACAAGAGGGAGAGTTGATTTCATCTCACTTTTGCTTGATATTGCTTGGAAATTTAGAAGATTAAAGGAGTTCTTGCTTGATTGAGCCTCTAGACTTGTAATTGAGAAACCTAGGTATGAGTTTCATCCTCTTAATTGTGTATTTAAGTTCCTTTTAGCATGGATCATGGTATTTTAAAGAGCTAAGTCAAGAATTGGTTCAATGGTGTTGAATTAGAGCTTGAATCATGCAATTTGTGCATATTCCTCATTTTTGGAGGTTGTTCTTCACAAATTCCCACATGCATGTTCATGTTAATGTTAAGGACCATGATTTCATCGTGAATTTGAAAGAATGAGCTCATTTGAGCAAGCATTGAAGCTTTAAATTGGTTTAAATTCATGCATGTCAGGTTTGGAATTATGTTCATGAAATGTTGTTTGAAATTGGATTTAATTGAACTACTCTTGGGCTTTGATTTCTCAAATTAAGCTTTGAATCATGTAATATTATGGGTTTTGATGTGTTTTTCCAGAAAATGGCCTAAGGGGATCGATTTTGTTGCATCAAGGTTGAGTTTTGAACTTGGGACTCAAACCTGGATTTTCCAGATTTTTGACTCGCCGAAGTGGAAGCCGCGCTAAGCGAAATCGAGCTCCCAACATCTTGCATAGCGATTCGCCGAGCGAGGATTGCACGCCGAGCGGAGGTTTAGTCACACGCCCGAGCGGTGGTCGAGCGCCCGTCGAGCGTGGATTTTGAGCATCCAGTATTTTCATCAGAGCTTGCGCCTGAGCGACGTAAGTCACACTCGAGCGGAGACCTTTTGTCTACATGCCCGCTCGAGCGTAGAAACCCACGCTCGAGCTAGACCCTTGTTTTCTGAAAATTCTAAAAAATGCTTTAAAGTGCATCTTTGCATCCTCATTCCATCCTAGGCATTCTTAGGCCTAGTTTAAGGCATCTTAATGAGGATATAGATGTAGAACCACACCGAAGTCTAAGTAGGGATTAAGTTATTGTTTCCCAACTATATAACTTAGTGTGTGTTCATCCCGTAAACCGTAGGGTTGGTATTTGGGGACGCTTTAGCCTAGTTGTAGCCCGTAACTCGTAAGTAACAATTGTGTAAAGATATGTTCAATCGTGAATGTTTCGATCGCTTAATTGAACTGCTCGAACTCAAGTTAATCGAATGAATGTATGTCCTATATTCAATCAGATGGCATCCTTAGCAACTATCACATCGTTATCGTTATTGTTACAGAGATCTCGCTTCCTTGTTGGAACCACTATCAAGCATCGATTGATAGCCATCATTTACTGTTCGGTCTTTTAAGACCTATTGTTTCCTGTACTGTTACGCTAATGGATGTACCACATATGACTGTACTGACTGAACGACTGAAATACTGGTTTAATGAACTGTTTTCATTACTGTAAGGACATTCATTCTAAACCTCTTTATGCATTATGTTATTCACTGGGTTTTAGCTCACTGTTTATAAATATATGTAGGTGTTCAGGCACCAGACCGGAGATAGGAGCGTGAGTTAGACTCCTCTTTTTGTCAAGCCAACTACTGTGCCTCACTGCGAGGTTCCGAGCCTGTCAAGCTATGGCTTAGGAGTGTTTTAATTTCCCGTCTGCCTCAAAGATTCAGAATAATCGTGATAGACCGATTGCAGACAGATCAGACGCTTAATAGGGATTAAGTCCCTATCCTAAACGATTGTAAATGTTGTACATACTGTTTTGTACTGTTCGTGTATTTATGCATATGTATGAAAAGTCTTTTTGCATACAGACTGTCATTACCATTGACATTGTTTAATTATCAGATTGGCTTCCGCCGTTCCCTCAGACTGCTTTTACTATATTACTATTAAGCAGGCCTTCTAATCTCTTGACATCGCCTAAGCATTGCCGAACCCATAGGGCGGGTTTGTGTCGTGACAGGATACTTGTTCTTGATAGTCACCTTGTTCAGCTCTCTGTAATCTATGCACACGCGGAGAGTGTCATCTTTATTGGAGACAAAGATCGTGCGTGCTCCCCACGAGGAGTTACTTGAACGTATGAACCCTTTCTGAAACATCTTTTCTAGTTACTTCTTCATCTCCACAAGCTCTTTAGGCACCATTCTATATGTTGCCTTAGAAATTGGTGCAGTTCCTGGCACTAAGTCAATGCGAAATTCTACTACCCGTCGAAGTGGAAGTCTAGGTATCTCCTGAAATACATCCTCAAACTCACATACCACATTTACCTCACTAATATCCTGCTTAGGGATTTCTACTGAGCATAGAAAACTCATCATCACTGACTCTACTCCATCGCTATAAGTGTGGGTAAGCCATGACATACCAGGAATATCTATATTTACAGTCCTTCCAACACAATCTAAAGTCACAAAGTGTTTTCGCAGCCAATCCATACCCAAAATAATTACAAACCTCTCAAACCCTAACACAATTAGGTCCGCGTACAAGACTTTGCCCGTAAAGTCAATCTCAAAATCTTTACACATCTCATAAAGAGTAATCGCCTCCTAAAGAGGTCTCAATACAAATATATCTAGATAAAGAGGTAGTTACAAGGTGTTCTCTTTTTACAAACTGTCTAGATATGAAAGAATAAGAGGCACCAGTATCAAAAAGTACTCTAATAGGTTCTTGAAAAAGATTTCAAATACAATTTTTTCGCCTGCCTTACATAACTCTGCTAATGAAAGAAGGGCAATTGTAAATTTTCATGTATTAATACCATCCAAACATAGCAAAATAAAAAATAATTATTACTATGGTATTACTAATTATTATTCATCTCCAACTGAATATTATCATACTAGTAATCACATTACTTAATTCTACCGTATTCACAATCTCAATCCAATCTAATTTGTCTAATTTGTCAAATAAATGTGCCGAAAATCTTCAATAGTTACATACAAGTAGAAGCCAATTCTAATTGATAAAAATTGGCATTTGACAACCAACCCTACTCCAAGGATAGCCTATATATAAATAAATAAACTTCATAAAAAATCATGTTTAAGTAAAAACATTAAACAAACAAACATTTTATTAAAAAAAATTATGTAAATTGAATTTTTGATAAAAAGATTGATTAAAATAAATTTTTAGTTAAATATTCCTTGTTTCACACCCTAAACCCAGAAAAAATAGGAACCATGAAAATTTATCAAAAAACTTATAAAAGTGATATAGGTCTAGATTTAATTATTCTATAATGAGACTCACACTTGCAATAAATTTTAACCACACATTATTTTTAAAAATATATTTTCTGAGAATTGTTTTTGGATTCATAGCATTACCGCCCCAAACCCCTACCCTACTAGACTACCACTATACCTCCTTCTCACTCTACTATTGAATATAGAAATTAGAGTACATTGAATTTTTTTATTTTTAGTATTATGTATATAATCTGTAATTGTGTCAATAACAAATTTAGTATTATTTTTTTATTTATATCGTTTCCTAAATTGTGTCATGAATTTATTATATATACATGGCTTTTACCTCATTCATGGGTAAGCCAAATAATTCTTTTAATTCTTTTTGGTATTAGAGTTTGGTTAAGTACCTAGTAATTTTGCTTCACAGGTGAGCAGCAACCTTGCCTTGGCCGTCCGCCAGACCTCAACCCATTTCACTGCCATATTTTCTTTCAATATCACTTCGTAGTGATCTTTTCCTCTATCCACTAGTTTATTCTTATCCCAAATATCTCTATCATATTCTTTTTTTTTACTTACAATCTATTTTTTTTCACTTTGTCTTTCCCTCTATTTCAACATCAAATATGTTTCTATCTTCAAACCTATTTGAGTTTGAGGGGGATATTATACTTATATCATGGTGAGCATGATGATATACCATGTGAACCACCTAAGCCACCCTATCTAGCGCACAATCTAAGTCGCCTTTACAAGACAACCCAAGTCGCCCTCTTAGTGTACCACCTAAGTCGCCTCCCTGGTGCACTTTCTAATAAGTCGCCCTTGGGCGCACTTAGTCATCTATTGCCATCATTGTTTAGCACCACATCATAAGTTATGTGCATGCCACGCTTGCTGGTTCAACATCCGCCTCTACATCGTCCCAAGATGACCCTTTAAACTGTCTCGACATTGATTCCGGTTAGTTTCTACAATGGTCTGACATGACCACTTAAACTGTTCCGACATTGATTCCAGTTAGTTCCTACAACAGTTCGGCATGACCCCGTAAATTGTCTCGACATTGATTCCGATTAATTCTTACAATGGTCTGGCATGACCACATAAATTGTCCTGACATTGATTCCGGTCAGTTCTTACAACGGTTCGACATGACCCCGTAAACTGTCCCGACATTGATTCTAATTAGTTCTTACAACGGTCTAGTATGACATTAAATTGTCCTAACATTAGTTCCGACCAATTTCTACAATGGTCCGGTATGACCATAAACTATCTCCTGGTATTAGCTTCGACCTCTAATACCGACCTGGGTCTTGTTGGCTACCAACCAGGTGTAGACTGCCCGAACTCCGCTCTATGCGCGAGGGCGCGAATTGTAGTTCTAGCAACTACAATTCGAACTCCTGTCACGGTTCTGAATCTAATCTCACAAAGTGCAATGTAAGACTGATAAATCGCCAAAGAGTCCAAATCTAGCAATTGGCTTTGAAAAATCAATTTTGAATCAAAAAGTGCCAAACATAGACTGCTTTGCCAGATTTCAGAGTCGCCACCTAAATATTTTGTTTTTGGAAAATTTAGAAAACCCTAACTCGTGCCTAAGGCCACGTGTCCGTCATCACCAAAGTTGCCTCGGCTCGGGAACTTGGGTACGAAGGGGGAAGGTCATGAAATGAGCACTTCTCGCCTGATCAAAGATCGGCCTCTACTAACATGATATGTTGTTTTTGAAAACACATGCGTTCTTATTTCGGTTTATTGGCTAACTTACTATGTGATGCGCACAACATACAAGTATAGACTCAATCACTCAAGTTGGAACAAAACATCTCATATTTGTTTTTTGAAAATGGTTTGATGTTGCTACTCGCAAATAGGCTAAGATGCGGATTTGCCACCCTCAAGTGGGCTTAAGAAAACATGATTTTGCCACTCTCAAGTGGGCTTAAAACGCACATTTTGACGAATTGTTCCAATTCAAGCAATGAAGCCTTCATCCACAGGCATTTATGCAGTCAAACACATAAGCACATAGCCTCATGGTAAGCATGCTATCATGGCAATCACTTACATACATGCAAGGATGCTAATGCATAAACACTCATCGAGTACTCCGAGCCAAAACAGAAGCTAGTTAGAAATCATACATGATCCTAGCTATGTTAAGATGCCTAATGCAACACATGCAAAAATGCAACTAAGTAGGCTCGCTATTCTAAGATGGCATATGAATGCAACACTAGATAACATGCTTTGAAACATGTATTCAAGTAAATATTGGAATACGATGCGCTTTGAATGATGCTACCGAGCCCTGGTATGCAAGATGTATGAATGATGCACGATGCAAAGCATAAGTATGCTAATTGAAACATGCCCTAAACTAACCATCAAAAGCTGATAAGTAAAAGGGAGAAAGAAATGGGGGTTGGAAGACATGCATTGCACACATACACACTTATTACAAAATTGCCCTCTCGACGAACAGTTCGAATGAAATGAAAGCTAACTAGTTACGCTAATTAAGCTAACTATTACAAATTAACTAATTAACTATTCTAGCTAATTAATTATTAGAAACCAGATTAAACTAATTAATTACAGAAACTTGCAATTAACTATAACTAGCTAGTAAAGCGGTAAAATGGCCTCGCGGATGAGGGACATGCATGCTTGGTCGACTTCCTCTCGGAAATCCACTACCGTGCCTCATGATGCCTCTATTTGCACTCTATTGGACTTCTGAAAATTGTGCCAACTTCCAGGTTGATTATGACCTATCTTAGGAACATGCTGAGGGGTGGTCGGCCAGAGATGGTGGCCATCCGCCGGAGTTAATAGCCAACGGCCACTTCTAATAGCCGATCGGCAGCCTTGATGGTTGGTCGGCAGTTCTGATGGCCGGTCGGCCACTTTTTCCTGCAATTTCTCTTTTTGCTACAGTAGAGCACAAACAGAGGCATGTCAGTGTATTTGCAAGGGAATGTGTGTGCAACCACACTCCTTATCATGTCTCAAGCTCAAAGAAGTGTAGTGCTCGACTCTCAAGCCATCAATCACGCATCTCGGTACATGATGGCCAAGGAGTCAAGCTTGCACAATGTTGATCAATGCACAAATAACACATAGGGCTCGATGAACCTCCACCTTATCATACATGATCAAAGGTGTCCGTGACCAAGAAATGAGGCGCGTTTCATTACTTCAAGTATGAAACGTGCGACATTCCTCGTGTTTGGATTGACGTCCAATCCAAACACAATGCAACACACACAACATGCCTATCTAACAATGTTAATGTGGCATGCACAAGGTTCTAACATATGAACAATGCATACATGGTAGGCTAAAGCATCAAAGCAAGTAAAGAGCACCATACAAGAGGCATGCAATACAATGCTCAATGGACTTAAACCAACTATGGACAGACCTCATGCATGCCCAAACAATGGCCAAAATGCTCTGAAATAATGGCATGAAAGGCAAGATAATGTTGCTCATGTAGTGGCTCATCAACTAGGCATAAGGGCCAACTCTCAAAAACAATGAAAGGATGATAAACATGGGAGTATAGCAAAGACATAAGCTCTGAAATTACATTCCAAATGATGCCAAATTATGCACATACGAAAAATAAGGCATGCTAAGAGGCACAAAGCTTAAGACTAGCAAAGGCACTTGTACCATAGCCATATCAAGCAAGCCTCAAAGGCCAAGGTAACTCAAAACACCCCAAGGCAGTCAAAACAATGATAGAAACATGATGGAGTGTAGCCAACACATGCTAGAATGAGAGGCATAAAGCATGAAGTATGCAAGGCCAATAAATGAGATTACACTACAAGTGTGAGAAGCAAATGAGGGATGCTCTAACCAATTAAAAACAGAGTTGTATAATGGCAAAATAAGACAAAAAATACACTGAGATGGTAGCCCAAAAGCTTAGGCATGCATGCATACAAGTTAGGCCATGATTAAGGCATAAAGCATGACTCTGCAAAAGCATTGAAAGAGTGAAACATGAGAGAGCATGACCACACTACACATACTGAAATCATGGTAGAAATGAGGCCAAAGCATGCAAACAACTCAAGTAAAGCATGCTAGAGACTTTGAAACTCAAGGCTAGTGAGCAAGATTGCACTATGGCTATACAAAGCAAGGCATGCATGACTAAAAACACTTAAAACAGAGCTTACGCATGGAAAAACATGAATAAAATCTTGCTAGAGTGGAGCCAAAAACATGCTAAAACGGTGGTCCAAAGCATAATGCATGTTAGGCTAGAATGTAGAATTACACTATAAGTGTATGAAGCATTCAAGAGACAACCAAACCAGCCAAAAACAGAGTTATACTAGGTCCAAAAACTCACAAAAAAACATGCTCAAACCAAGCCTTAAGAGGATATAAATGCATGCTCACTTGGTAGGCCGCCTATGCATACAAACAAGACATAAAGAGAGGGGACCACCTCCTCTCATTTTGAGCCTCAAAACCAACTTTCTACCACTGAAATTCCTCTGAGTTTCAGTGGTAGAAAGGCCAAACAAAGGTCACAACAAAGGCTAAGGATGGTGGCTCAAGAGGCTTTATAAGCCATAGAGCAAAAGAAGGGAAACATCTCCTAACAAAACAAGACTCAAACCCACATTTCAAAGCCTTAAAAACAGAGTTTTAAAGAGGCTAAAACCAGCCTTAGAGTAGCATGCAAAGGTGGTTAAGCTATTAATCAAAAGAAAGCTTAAAAGGGGTATATGCTTACCCTTGAAGACCCTTGAAGAACAACAACAAGCTAGCAGCCTCTGAGGCAAAACCAAGCCAAAATCACTCAAATGCAACCTCCAAGAACCTCAGCTCAAGAGTGAAGGTGTTTGAATAGGTGTTTGTGTGCAAAAGTGTGTGGTTCAAATATAGTGCAAATATAGAGAGAGAGGGATATGTTAACCCTAATCCAAATTTTCTGAACCTCTAAAAGGGGAGAGGAGCCTCCCCTTATATAGAATCACAAGCTTCAAGCTTGTTTGACAAGCTAAGAGCTTGTTACAATCCATCCATACACGCCAGATGGAGGATGTTTTGTGCTCACCACCGCACACTGCAACAAAATATCTCGCAAGCAAAAGAAAAGGCCTCGCCAAAAGACATGATCGATCGGCTATTAAAGGGGCCGACCGGCCATCAGTGATGCCGACTGGCCACCACTGATGGCCAATGGAAAAAGGGCATGGCCGATTGGCAAAGGGCCTGGCCGATGGGTTGTAGAGGTGGCCAACATGCCACCCCCTTCTCCCAGGAACAAAGTCATAAGCTCTTGGTCCACAACCAAGCACAAAACAGACAAGTTGAGAGACTCCAAGGCAAGGCACACAGCTGAGACCTTTACGAACTCAAAACGAACACGAGCATAGATGATCATCGAGTGTTCAAACGATGACGTCCAAGTCTTGATGACGGTCAAAAATGGGGTATCTACAGTTGCCCCTCTTTGACAGAACTTGGAAGTCATAAAATAACGGGAGTGAATGTCAAAGCCCAAAGGCGACCCATTTTTGACAAGGCTGAAAACTTAGACAAACATACAAAATAAAAAAACAGAGATACGCCTGCATGCTGGGGCAAAATGCAAATGACATGCACAATGCAGAACATAACTTTTGATTATGCAAAGAGAGCTGTAAAGAAATATCATGCAATTGTTATGCAAAGAAATACTACAGCAAACTCGTCCATAAGCAAGTTAACACGACCTAATCTACATCACATGCGTAAAGGATGTAAGAAAATTACGCGAACTTAACTACGACACGCATGAAAGGCTAAAGGTGACTATCTAATACTCAAGTCTTAACACAAGATCTCCCAACAGACGCACGGAGAGAAAGAAAAGCGACGTCTCTCAGCGTATCACACGTGGGAGAGGGAAATGTACATCTCTCAGCATATCATACACGGGAGAAGGAAAAGTACACCTTTCAGCGTATCACATGCAAGAGAGGGAAAGGTACACCTCTCAGCATATCACACACGGGAGAGGGAAAGGTGATGTCTATCAGCGTATCATAAGCGAGAGAGGGAATGGTACACCTCTCAGCGTATCATACGCAAAAGAGGGAAAGGTACACCTCTCAGCGTATCACACGCGGGAGAGGGAAAGGCGATGTCTCTCAGCGTATCACATGCGAGGAAGGAATGGTACACCTCTCAGCGTATCACACGCAAGAGAGGGAAATGTACACCTCTCAGCGTATCACACACAGGAGAGGGAAAGGCGATGTCTCTTAGCGTATCACACGCGAGAGAGGGAATGGTACACCTCTCAGCGTATTACACGCAAGAGAGGGAAATGTACACCTCTCAGCGTATCACACGCGGGAGAGGGAAAGGCGATGTCTCTCAGCGTATCACACGCGAGAGAGGGAATGGTACACCTCTCAGCGTATCACGCGTAAGAGAGGGAATGGTACACCTCTCAACGTATCACACGCAAGAGAGGGAAAGGTACATCTTTCAACGTATCACACGCGGGAGAGAGAAAAGTATATCTCTCAGCGTATCACACGTAAGATACACCTCTCAGCGTATCACACGCTGGAGAGGGAAAAGACACAGCCCAAACACTTCTAATAGGGTGTTAACGCAAACACGGGCGCACCCAGGTGTTTCTAAACCAGCGGGGAAGAGAGAGGAATGGTGTTACCCAGAATTCCTCCGAATGAACCATACATACAATATCGTGTATGTATGAGAGAGAAACTTGAAAGGTGCGATGCAATACAATGCATATCTGTGCAAGATCAATAGCATGTTCTATGCTAACTACCAAATACACATTCTATGCAAATATAAGAGGTGCATATACTATGCAAGTGTGAGAAATGCAAGTTTTATCCAAACATGGAGAATGCATGTTCCATGCAACATTAGGATGCATATTCTATGCAAAAGTGAGTAATGCACATTCTATGGGAAACGAAAATGCATGTTCTAGGCGACGATGCAAAATGCATGTCCCATGCAACGACATAGAGATGCACATATTCAATGCAAGCATGGTAAAGGCACGTTTCCTACAATATCGAGATACAACCTCAAAACGGGACGAGGCATGCTCAATGCAAAATGCATATAACAAATGCAAACCTTGCCAACATGGCAAAAACATCATAATGCAACGTAGGCAAAAGCAATTTTCGAACTTTGTAATATACAAAAGGATACAAAAAGGATACAATTTGTGCACATTGAGTGCCACACACTGGAAATACAGTTTGGGGCTTCCACGAAAACTGCTTCAGCTCCAAAAGGTACACTTTCTTGAGAGATGAGGGTACAAATCAACAGAATAACCCCAAACAAGAGCATTGGAGGTCCATCGGCCACAAGAGGGAGCCATTGGCCACCAGATAAGCTAATTGGCCAACAATGTGGCCGACCGGCCAACAATTTGGCCGATTGGCCAAAAATGGCAAATTCGGGACAATTTGGTCCATTTGCCTTGGGTCTTTAAGTATAGGGTTCCAAACCCTATTCTTTCACTTTCTCAAGCTCGAAATTTCCTCCCCTTGTGCTCTAGGCCAATTTCCTCATTCGATCCGCGCTTTATACACACTTTCAAGCGTCCCACAAACATTCAACTCGCGAAACCCTTGAGATTTCAAACACTTTGAACCGATTGAAAAGTGTTTTTGGTGCCTCGTTCTTGATTTCCATCACCTGGGGTTTGTTTCTCCTAAGTTACCCTTGATCTTCGTGCCCTCTTCCGCACTTCGACCTTTTCCTCCATTTTTCACCCCTTAAAGTTGACTTTTTGTTGACTTTTGGCATTCTTCCATATTTTCCATACCTTCGACCATTTTCTCATTCTTTTTGAGATGACCGATGACATTCCACATGATGGGGCTCCTCCGGGGATGGAGATGGATCCCGAGTTTGAGCTTTTGTCGCTCGGCATTCGACCATTCGATCCAGCGTCTTATGTCCCTGACATACATGTGTTGCCTCCCGACGGCATCCGCCAGTTCAGAAGATTCGCGTGAGGTGTACCAGAGGACCTCCTGCTACGCGAGTCGGAGTTACACTTGTCCTATGGCGCCGCTGAGGTATACTCTTCCTCTTTAGTTTCTGCAATGTAGTTTATATGCCTTGGATAGCCAATATTGCTCTTCATCTAATTAGTCCAAACACACTTGCACATCACATGCCTAGTTCATTCTGAGCACATTCATACATGATACTTTTGTCAACTCGAACATATGTACACACTGCATTTCTATCAATTCTGAACACATGCATACACTGTATTCCTGACACTACTTTGCATCTGTTTATCTTGGACACAGGGAGATTCTCATGCCTTCCGGGGTTATGGGAACACCATTGCACGAGACTGGTACATGGAGATACCCGATGTTGTTTGCTACATTTTCGATGAGGCCGGTTTTGGTGTATTCTGCATGGGACTCTCATGCCTCACTGCGAGTTGGCCTCTTCTAGGTGCCTTAGTGGAGAGGTGGTGGGACACCACTGATTCCTTCCACCTTTCTATAGCTGGGGAGATGACGATGACTCCCTTCGACTTCTCCATGCTTACCGACATCAGAGTAGGGGGTGATCCGATCCCTTTCGACACTGATATGGGCGAGTGAGATACTGCTCAGATCTATTTGCTAGGGATTCGCCCACCTCTCACCCGACTAGGGATAGTGCAATATTCGTGGTTCGCTAACCAGTTCAGGGGGGAGACGCCGACGACCCGCGAGGAGGTCGAGCACTATGCCCGGGGGTTCTTCATGTTCTTGCTTGGCACTACTCTATTCGCCGACCGGGCGAACACCGTTGGCCTCTACCTCTTGAGTGCACTGGTAGACGTGTCCTACATCCGGCGCTATGACTGGGGCGGCGCAGGCTTGACCACATTGTATGGATATATGAGTTCCTTATCTCGTAGGAGCGGGCACCTGTTAGGAGGCTACTGGAGAGCCTAGGAGGTACATCTTTTACTGCCATACCCGCTACATTAGTCAGAAACCACACACACTGCATAACACGTAATCTGCTTTACACTAGTTGTACACCGCACACACTGCACAATACACTGCACATCATTCTCTAATTTCTACTTTATCTGTATACTGCTTTACTTATAAACATACTCATTATTACCCTTTCACATTCTGTAGTTGTGGGTATATGCCTACTTCCCGAGGCTTGCCCTAGAGCCGGAGGTAGAGACGCCCCCCACGGTTTCATATTCACATAGGTACGATGTGCGGTGCGAGCGGAGGTCGCGAGAGTCTTTCTCATTCTTCCACCGATATTTTGACATCATAGCCGCAGCGAAGGTATTTCAAACCTTACAGTTCATCTGAGCTTTGCTTTATATTGCACTTTCAATAGTAGATAACAACCTGTATATCCGTTATTTTCAGATCATTTGGCAGCCCTGGGCAGTATTGCCTGACGCAGTTAGAGACCGGTATATGAGCGCTCGGGAGACTTCCCAATTCCGGGTTTTGCTTGAGGGTCTGGTCTGTCGAGCGTGGTACTTGGGTGAGCGCTTCCTGCGATAGAGCCTTGGTTTACAGAAGCCTGTGGTTCCGATGCCGCCTCCTTCGCACATAAGGCAGACAGAGAGGTACATCTCGCAAGAGATGGCCGATTTCACGATTGGTTGGGATGCCAACTTTTTCAGGCTCGATGGCAACTACACCGTTTTCATCCAGACATATCTTATACCGCCCCTGGCCAGCGGTCACCAAGGTGAGAGACCGACCTATAGCCGTAGCAGGAGGAGTGGGGGGAGCCAGGGCGACCCAGGCCCATGGTAGGAGAGGTTCCCCGAGGGGACAAAGGGCGGAGTGGCCAAACCTGCCCACTACTATGACATGCCAAGGACAGGTTGGAGAGACATATCAGATTCCCATCGCTCCTCCCCCAGCTGATCATGAGCTCGTCGGAGTTCGAGGCTCGACCTCGGTATATGCTATACTTTACATTTTGTACATTCATTTCATTTCAGTTGATATCCCGCAGATTGCTGATTACCTCAACACTTTTGCAGGCTTCCATAGAGTACACTAGGCAAGCTCTGGAGCTGTCGGCTTCGGTGATGGGAATACTACAGAGGAGCATGGACCTACTCAGTATTTACGGTATTCCGGTAAGTTCTTTCAACCTCAGCCCCAAAACCCTCTATAATCTGCTCCATATTGATAAGATGCATCACATTATCAATACTACATTTGATACACCATACTCATATACCACTCACGGCATCGATACACCGTGATCTCATATATCGCCACTACCTTCATACATCGCAGAATCATTCACTACCACGGCTGCATATATCGCTTCACAACATTCATAATCAGAATCATATATCGATTTGATATCAGACTACCAGATAGCATAATTGATGCATTTGTCAAGTCGTTTTTCAGTGCCCCATTCGGATACCCCATACGGGCGCCAATGACCTTCAAAGGCCTCCCGAGCAGTAGGGGGAGCGGGATGAGGGATGTCGGTACACAGCTGAGGCAGAGATAGACACACTCATACCGAGAGCAGTTCATGGGAGCCTGCCCCAAATGATGACGAGTCTGACGAGGAGGTAGTGAGTCCATAGTCAGAGTCGTCTCAGGATGAAGATGAGGCTAGAGATGGTTCGGGTTTAGACTCAGGTAACGGAGCTGACGGCGGTAGTTTTGGACCTTCGTCGAGGAAGAGGACGAGGAGGACTTCCCGTTCTTGAGGCAACTAGTGCCGATTTAGATGTTTTGTTTTTTGCTTTATTTCTCTTTTTGCCTGTAGTTTTTGCACATTGTACAGCCTCAGGTAGTTTTATTTTCTTTAAAACTTGTACTCCTTTGCAAACGAAAACATGATGGAATGAAAACAACTTTTTGATTGAAAAAAGTGTTGCATTTTACATTCTAAGCATCACATCGCATCGCATTACACATCATGTAAATGAGATTGAACTTTGTTTGAAAACTATACACTCGAATTGCATTATCTTAATCAGGTAGTGAACCAACTGACAATTGAAAGAACAAAACAACTCAGGAAGCAAAACGAGGACTTGACATGCTAACCAAATGTGAATACAACTCGATAAGCAAGACAAGAATTTAACAATCAACGCGAAATACAACTCGATAAACAAAAATGCAATAACTCGATAAACAAATTAAAGTAACACAAGCACGACTTCACAAAATCGCCACAAAATGCATCCAAAGTGGAATAAGACACAACTTCTTAGCACTCCCAACACATAGACAGCTCATGGAGCAAAATGAGAGGTCATCGGCCAAAGGTAGAGACTACTGGCCACCATAGAGGGCCATCGGCCACTAGAACTAGCCGATCGGCTATAAAAATGGTCGGTCGGCCATAAATCTTGGCCGGTCGGCCATTAATGTAGAAAATCTCTAGATTGTTGCCACTTGTCTTCCACTCAACACCTTATCTTCTACAAAAGCCCCAGCTTCGTAGTTTCTCCATTTCAACTCTGTTTTTGCCCCAAATGGAAGTATTTCTTGTCCAAAATCTCACAAATTGGATTGCTAACTTGATGGCTCTTAAAAGTCAATTTCGGAGGTTTTAATAAATGCACTATTCACGCCGAAGTCGCACCGTCAAGGCTTCCGCTCCTCCATGCCGCCATGCGAGGTGTTGAATTCGACACGACGCTTAGCTTTTGTGACAAGAGATATGTCCCACTTTCAAAGACTTCCAAGCTTTGATGGAGTCTCAATGTAATGAAAAGATCTTGCCCTATCTCCGTTTTGGCCATATCCAAGTTCTAGGACGGATGTGCGGGCTTACTTTGCATGACGCTCGGTCTTTGATTCACGACAAAGAATTGGACATTTCGAGCCTGATTCGTCGGTTTTCTGATGCCGGTGAACGCGACGATCATCACTAGTAGGGTTTTCGGCGACATGCGCTTTATCTGTGCATGTTGTCTCATTTCTTACTTGCTCCAGGCTCCGGTGGGTTTAGCGTCCGTTTGATTGAGGTTGCCCAAGGTTTAAAAGAAGTCAAGAGCTGTATTGTTATGACACTAGCTAAGACACTGATGGGTTTGGATGCCTTCTATCGCCGAGAGATGACTAGATTCGCGAGGAGTCCATTACTACTGCAGGTAATGTTTCCCACTCTTCTCACATGTGTATTTCTCACATCACTCGGCCCTCAGGCTCGGTTTTTCTCTTAAAACCTTTTTCTCATTTTTCTCTCCACATACACCTCTCTATTCTTTAATCTCTCATTTTTCATCCCTCCCCAGATATTGATGATGGATAAGTTGAAAGTGGTGGACTCATGCCCAGCATATTCAGCTCGTGGCTATTTCTTCTGGCGACGTCTAGTCGATGCCCCTGATGAGGGATGGTGGTGCGAATGGATGCAATTTATCCGCTGTCAAGATTGCTACGCCCTGGCTTAATCTATCGGCGATGAGCTACAGCATGTCTCGCCAGCCAGGCATTCAGTTGATCAGCCTACACATTGTGTCTTTTACTTCCCATTTCGGATCCTGCGCCAATTTGGACATGATCAGACTTGTCGGGAAGAAGGGATAGAGTACCCTCAAGATTTCATTCGAGGCGACATTAGCTCAGATGCCACAAAGATGGAGGACGAGAGAGTTTCTAGCCCCCGCTCCTACTTTCAGTTGCACCCTCTCTGATGAGTGCATAGCTTGGCTTAATGAAGAGGCGCAGGTTGGGCCTACTTTGGCATCAGAGGCTTCCACCAGCTTTGGGAGGGGGCACAAGAACACCTGACTATGCCCCGAGTTTATTTGCTTTAATTAGTACTTTCAAGTTTTCTTTATGAATGTAATAAAAAGCAACTTCAATTTGTATTCAAGAGTAGGAGAACTTTGTACTGAAATCAATGTAACTGAAGGTTGTGGGTACTAAAAATTTCCCGTTTGGTCCAAAAATAGTCTAAGTCATAAAAAGATTAATTTGAGCAAAATCAACTTTTATTAAAACTTTTCAAAACCATTTTCGATATGGATCACAACTGGACACGCCCAAGATCTATCACTGAGATGTACAACCCCGGATCCAACAACTGGAAAGTTGCCCCTAGTCTGAATAGCACTGCACTAGAGATCACAACCAAGCTCTTGAATGCAGAATAGACAAAGATGACCAACATGATCACATAGACAAAGTTGATCGTTGAAGTGTTTATGGCTGGACTTCAGAATGAAGTTGCCTACGTATCCCAAAGATGGAAATCAAGCCTTACGTAGTTCGGTTCATATTCACTCATATTTTAACACTCTCCTTTTACGCTCTAACTTTTGCCAAGGTCGCCCTTTTTGGGTTTTTAACCTTGTGAGCTCAGTTTTTATTATTTCAAATTTTCATGCTCTAACTTTTGCCTAGGTCGCTTTTTCAGGTTTTCGGCCTAGCGAGCCACTCAGGGATATTATTTCTTCAACTTGTCCATGTTGATCGGCGGGGAGAACTCAAGGCCATCTAAATCCATCAAAATGATAGCTCCACCCGACTAGATAGACTTGATGATGTAAGGGCCAGTCCAATTGGGTTTAAACTTGCCCCTAGGGTCGTGGATGGGAGCTCGATTGTCTTTGAGCACTAGATCCCCCTCTTTCAAATCCCTGGACTTGACCTTCTTGTTGAAAGCCCTGGCGATTCTTCGTTGATAACCCTGGATGTGATACAGTGCTTTTAGCCTTCTTTCATCAAAGAGCACGAGTTCTTCGAACCTGCTTTGCTGCCAATCTGCCTCAGCTATCTGACACTCAGTCAATACCCGTAATGACGGAACCTCAACTTCAATAGGCAGAATAGCCTCCATCCCATAAACCAAGGAATACGGAGTTGCCCCAGTAGAAATTCGAATTGAAGTTCGATAGCCCCAAAAAGCAAATGGCAGCTTATCTAGCTACCCTCAGAGGTTTCCACCCTCTCCTGCAGAATGTGCTTGATGTTCTTGTTGGCAGCCTCAACTGCTCCATTGGTTTGCGGCCGATATGTAGATGACTTATGAAAAGCCACGTTGTACTTCTTCAACAAGTCGATCACCTCCTTCTTGAAGTGGAAACCATTTTCCGAAATAATCTCATTCGGGACCCCATAACGACAGATAATGTTGTTCCTGATGAACTTAGCAACGTGTGACACCTTCAACACTGCGTAAGATTGGGCCTCAACCCACTTTGTGAAGTAGTTTATCGCTACCAGAATGTACTCATGCCCGTTGGACCCCTTCGGAGTGAAATTTCAATTACATCAATCCCCTGCAAAACGCCATGGCAAAGTCATGTTGTACAGTTTCGATGGTGGAATGTTCATGCGGTTTGCATGGATCTGACATTTGTGGCATCGCCGAACAAAGCCAATACAATCCTCCTCCATGGTGGACCAGTAATAACCCTGTCTAAGGATCTTCCGGGCTAGCATCACCCCACTCATGTGTGCTCTACACTCTCCTCCATGGATGGCCTCTATCAGGCGCTTGGATTCTTCGGCATCAACGCATAGCTTATGCATCCCGAGATGACCCCTCTTGTACGCTTTACCTCAGAGATTTATGAACTGAGCAGCCATTCTTTATATTGCCCTCTTATCTTTGTCATTTACCCTTGATGAGTAGCCCTCTTTTTACAAGAAGTTCCAGATGTCATAATACTAAGGGTTTTGATCTTATACCACATCTATGGCATTAATCAGCTCGTAGGCCGACACAAATTTCTGTTCAATGATGATCGAACGCATCCGGACCAAATGGATGTTTATCATAGAAGATAGAGTTACTAATGAATCAGGAACCTCGTTGTTCTCTCTTAATGTATGAGCGGTTCAATTTCTCAAATCGAGGAATCGTAACGCCCAAGGTCCGTGATAGATTCTCATCTTTTCTTTTTTAACTTTCCAATCTCCTTTAGCTTGAGATACAACAAGGTTTGAGTCCCCGATGACATCCAACCGTTTTGCCCCTAATTCTATGGCGGCTTCTAGTTCAGCAATACATGCCTCATATTCTGCCTCATTGTTTGACACTTTGAACTGGAGTTTTAATGCTAAGGGTATGCGGGAATTGTCGGGCGCTATCAGTAACACCCATATCCCATACCCGTACTAGTTTGACATTCCGTCAAAGTATATCGTCCAAGTCTCTTCTTCGATATGCAGAATGGCCTTGGCTGGGAACAAATATTCTAGTTTCGGCCCCATCAACTGGGTGGTTGTTAGAACTCCGCCATCGCTTCTTCCTTTCAATCGACTTGCGCGTTATGTACTTCAGATTAAATTCGAAAGCGTATAACCAACTAACTAGCTTACTCAGAAGTCCGGTTTCTCAAGAGATATTTGATGGGATCTAATCTCGAAACCAAGATACAGAGTGAGCTAACAAGTAGTGCTTCACTTCCTAGCAACCCATACCAAGGCTAGATGTTTTCTCCAAATGAGTGTAGCGGTCTCAGAATCCAAAGATTTTCTTGCTCGTAGTAGATAGCCTTCTCCACTTTGTCCTCAAACTCCGTGCAAGTATGTAGCCAATTGTCATTTCAACATCGATAGGTACAGAATCAATCTGCTTTCTACCAAAGCAAGTGACAACACAGTGGGTTCTCAGAATATTGTTTGATCTCGCCGAAAGCAACTTGGCATCAGTCGTCCCATTGGAACTTCTTTTCTTTATTCAGGAGACCAAACAATGGTTCACAAGTCAAGGTTAATTTTGCAATAAACCGTCTTATGAATTGCACTTTACTCAGAAAGCCTCGCACCTCCTTTTCAGTCCTCGGTGGTGGCATTTCTAAGATGGCCTTGATTTTGAAAAGATCGACCTCGATTCCCCTTTGTGTGATCTAGCATTTTCTCTGCTGTAACACCAAATGTACATTTCTGAGGATTCAGCTGTAACAACCCTCGTCACTGTTTACCGATGAACTACCAAATACTGCCAAACTGAGACTAATTATGATAAGTAATGGAACAGATTGAAATACTGAACTAACCGACTGAAATCTGAAACTGAGTGATTGACTGTATCTGTTTAAATGCATTTCTATCTGTTTGACTGATTGACTATCTGTTCATATTTTTATGTTTAAACTGCAAGTTGATGGCCTTATCGGCGGCCGAATCCGAAATTAATTGATGTTTTATAAACCTTAGAATTAATGTGATTTTATGGTATATTTACCTGAAAAGTGATTTGGTATGTTTAAACTAGATCAATTAGAGCTAATTAAAGAGTTAAGCTTATTTACTTAAATGCCATTGTTAGTGGGCCATGTAGGCTAAACATATTTGAGCCTTTATACACTCAAACAAACATTTCATCAGCTCATTTCCTCACCACTACCGAACTAGAGAGAGAGAAAGTGAGAGAGTTGAATTGTCCTTGTTGTTTTGTTTGGAGACTTGAAGATTTGGAAGAGAGATTGTATAATTGAGCCTCCTTACCTTTAATTCAAGACTTAAGGTAGAAATCTATCCTTTCATTGTTGTGTTTAAGTTGATTCTTGCATGGTTCATGTCTAATTGAGGGGCCAAGTCATGATTTAGTTCTAATATGTTGAATTATAGCTTAATTCATGCATGCATGTTTGTAACGTTGACTTTTGAGATGATTACATGGAAAAATGATACATGCATGTCCAAGTTCTAGCTAAGGTCCATGAAACCATCTTGTTTAGAAAGAATTAGCTCATTTGAGCTTGTATTTAAAGCTTTGAAATGATTTGGATTCATGCATGTTGCATGTTCATCTTGTTCATGAAAATTGGTTTGAAATTGGATTTAATTGAAATACCCTTGGGTTTTGATTTATCAAATTGATCTTTGAAACATGTAATATTATGAGTTTTGAAGTGTTTTCTGGAAAATGGGCCCAAAGGAATTGAATTTGATGCTTTTGAAGTTGGATTTGAGTTGAGGTTCAAATCGAAATTCCAGATTTTGAACTCACGCCGAGCGGGTTATCGGGCGCCGAGCGTGAAATTGTGCTTTCAAGATTTCTTTGCTTTTGAAGTCCGCCAAGCATAATTGACGCTTGAGCGGACCCAGGTCTTACGCCGAAAGGGTGTCGAGCGCCCATCGAGCGTGATTTCCGAGCATCCAAGATTTTTGCCATATTTTACGCCCACTCGAAAGGGAAAGTAACGCCGAGCGGAACCGTTGTCTGTGTTCGCTCAAGCGAGTGTTACGCTCGAATGACCCCTTTCAAAAATTCAAAATGCTTTTAAAAGTGCATCTTTGCATCCTCATTTCATTCTAGGCATTCTTAGGCCTAGTTTAAGGCATTTTAATGAGGATGTAGATGTAGAACCACACCGAAGTCTAAGTAGGGACTAAGTTTTTGATTCCAATGTAACTTAGTGTGTGTTCGCTCACATCAGATAGGGTTGGCTTTCAGGACGCCATTTAGCTTTATTGTAGCCCGTAACTCGTGAGTAACAATTGTGTAAAGATATGTTCAATCGTGAATATTTCGATCGCTTAATCAACTGCTTTTTGAATTGATATCGTTAATCGAATGAATGTATGTCCTATATTCTCGAATCAGACAGGCATCCTTAGCAACCATCAATCGCTATCATATCAAGTATCAAGTATCGCACAGAGATCTTTGTCGGTTCCTTGTTGGAACCACTACATCGCATCGATTGATGGCCATCATTTCATCGCTCGGCCTTTTAAGACCTATTGTTTCGCATCGTTATGCTAATGGATGTACCACATATGACCGCATCGATCGAACGATCAAATATCGTTTAATGAACTGCTTTTCATTATCGTAAGGACATTCATTCTAAACCTCTTTACGCATTATGTTATTCACTGCGCTTTAGCTCACTGTTTATAAATATATGTAGGTGTTCAGGCACCAGACCGGAGATAGGAGCGTGAGTTAGACTCCCTTTTTTGTCAAGCCAACTACTGTGCCTCACTGCGAGGTTCCGAACCTGTCAAGCTATGGCTTAAGGGTGGTTTAATTTCCGCCTCTCAGGTTGCTTTTGTATGATCAGATAGACTGTTACTACTGTTTAATAGGGATTAGGTCCCTGAACTGAATGATTGTATATATGTACATACTGTTTTGTCACTGACTGTATATATGTATAAAAAGTCTTTTTGCATACAGACTATCATAGTTCATTGGACAATGTTTATTTACTGTTTTGGCTTCCGCCATGCCCCTATACTCAGACATCGTCTTATCATATGTGCCTTCTAATCTCGGATTACTAGCCGGTTATGGTACTAAACCCATAGGGGCGGGTTTGGGTCGTGACATCAGCCACAACCAATACTCTCTGATTCGTTGGAAAAATTTTTGCAAGGCGGTGTAGTGGCCCTCTTTTTCCTTGGACTTGACAATCATGTCATCCACGTACACCTCAACCTCTTTATGGATCATATTGTGAAAAATTGTGGTCGCAGCCCGTTGATACGTAGCCCCAGCGTATTTCAAACCGAACGGCATCACCCTATAACAATAGGTTCTGTACGGGGTGGTGAAAGCAGTCTTCTCCATGTCTTCGGGTGCCATCAAAATCTGATTGTAGCTTGAAAAACCATCCATGAACGAGAGTAGCACATGCCCAGCAGTGAAGTCCACTAATTCGTCGATGTGCGGCAGAGGAAAGTCGTCCTTCGGACTGGCTTTGTTCAAATCCCTGAAGTCCACACATACCCGAATTTTGCCGTCTTTCTTCAGCACCGGAACTATATTGGCCAACTAAGTTGGATATTCAGATACTAACAAGAACCTCATACGACCGCTTGGTGACCTCTTCTTTGATTTTCAGGCCCATCCGCGATCCTTCTGAGCTTTTGTTTATGACCAGCCTTTGGGTCAAGAGGGATCGATCAGACAATCTCAAGATCAATTCCAAGCATGTCTTCATAGAACTACGGAAAACGCTTTTGAAATCTTTTAATCATAACTAAGCGCCAAGCCTCCAAGACAACGTGGACCCGATCCGACCAAATGTGGGTCCTTCTCAATATCAACATTAATTGTAGTGATTTCACAACCAACGGTTTTACAAACTTCTCATGCTCTTGCTAAATCAAACGTTGTAAAATCGGAGGAATTTCTTCCTCGCTGCTTTCATCAAAATTTTGAAAGTCTAGATTAATGCAATAAATTAAGGGCACGTAAAAGTACTTAAGCCATAGTCGCATTCATTCTCATTAATAACATCCAAATTACCGATTCTCTATTACAACAGACTCAAAGGAAAAAGAAAAGACGACCGACAGATAAGGCATCCGTTATCACCTCAAGAATACCAAACTCAGACTTAGACGAGCCGAACTCGATTCCGACTCCACAGACTTCTGGAATCAGATTCCTACCACTACCGACCAAATCGCTGATAAAAACCCCTCATTGTATTGCCAGACGATGGAGGGTGCGATGGATGCGTCGAGAATACCAAAAGGTGGGCCCACGGCCGCATCATTCCCGATCATGGAAACTGAGAAGTTATCCCCCAAGCACACCGGTACGATCTAAGGATCTGTGAGAAGACAAGCCAATGCTACCCCCATCTTTATTTTTGTGCTCTCAGAAACCTCCTTGCATTCAAATTTCAATCGTAGGTCTGCTCTTTCTAACTTCATCCTCGACAACCGAAGATCAAAGATTTCGCCGCAAGCGCCGCTTCTTTGAATTTATCTAGGGTTCCGGAAAGCCATAGAATGGGAAGTCTTCCCCCTCCCGGACAAAGCGTCTGCTCAAGGTCCTTCGATAGACGGCATTAACTCATAATGCTTCCCGGCTTTCTTTGCCCTGGCTCTTCCGGCCATCTCTCTCCCTTTCCTTGCCCAATCCTCTTTGGTAGGCAGATAACCTAGGCCAAAAGTATATGGGTTGTGCGACACTTTGGCTGATGCTACAACGCCCTTTCGGCCACTTCGCCCTAATCCCATTCCGGGCATGTGCTGAAGCTTGTTCATAAGGTAGATAGATTGTACACTGACGTATAGTCCCTTATTAACAACTAACATGTTTTGTACAACCCGGGCCTCAGCTAGGGTGAATCCTAACAAAAATATATCTTTCGCGCCATGCTCAATCTCTAGAACTGGTGTAGAAATCTCTGGTGGCGGATGTATTGAAGAATTCCCAAAAACGATTGCCACCCCCTTCTCGTGGGGGTACTTCAGCATTTGGTGTAAGAGATTTCGGTGCGCCCACGATCGCCCAAGGAGTAGATTGAAGGTTACGGGAATATCCAAGACATGAAACTCAATGTCCTGTTGTCCTGGGCCAACTTGAGTCTTAATCTGTACGGTCCCCATCACCTCCCAGCTGGTATTATCCTAGGCCCCTATCACCTGGGCAAAAGGCACGAAATCCGTGGGCTTCAACCCGATAGCATATGCTGTCCTCGACGGACACACATTGATAGCAGATCCTGTGTCAACAAGGACCATCGGTATCCATTTCTCTCTACACTCCACAAAGATGTAGAGTGGTTTGTTATGATTTGAGCCCTTGGGCAATAGTTCCTTGTCGGTGAAGGTCAAGGTCGTGAAGCCCTCCTAAAAACCAAATTTCTACCAACCGCCAGAGTTATATCGATTGAAAGTTTAGCCCTATCCATGGCTGTAAGGACAGCCTGTTTGTGAACCCTCGAAGCCATAAGTAGTCCCCAGATGGAGATGTCTGCTTGAATTTTCTTAAGCTGTATCAATACAGCCTCTTCCTCCAACAGTTTTTCCTTCTGCCTCTCCGCTTCTTTGTCCTTCTTGGACGCCTCCGGCTGGTCCAAGTGTGGGGGCTTGAAGTACCGCCCACTCCTAGTCATATGGTCAACCTCTCAACGCATATCGTGTCATCCGCTGGTTCGCTTCAATTCGCCAAGATGGGCAAGACGCAAGTAGTCGACGTCTTCCCACCACATGCCATCCACAACCGGCGCATACCGTCCGGCTCATATAATTATTTCGTGCTCACAAAGACATTCCGTCCCCGTAGGGGCTTTGGCTTTCCTAGCCTTCTCAAGATCCTTGATCTTTTCTTGCTCAAGATGCTTCAATGTAGCCTCCTGTTCAAGATTCATCAGACTAAACTACCCAAATCCCGAGCAAAATTCTTAGCACCGGTGCTCTCCGGCGATTCCTTCTGATTTTTGGCCATTCCAGCCACTGCTGATGTCCCCATTTCTGACAGTCCCTATTCTGGCTGAGGCACCTCAACAACATTCGGCTCGTCGCTGAGCCACCCAGTATTTTCTGCTGATTCATCCAAGTTGAACCAGTTGATGTTCACATCCCCTGAGTCCTACTCGTTGAAGAACTGTAGATTGGCAATATTCTTCCAAACCGCTAGGTCATCTAATCCCTGACTTGGTCCATCTTCCCGGACCACACTAATTTCTGCTCCAGCTGGCAACTCTACCCTCGGCTTAACCTAATCTGTTGATGTGACATAACCACTTGGGTTGCACGCAAAGCTCCTGCACCCTCAGCTCAATTATCATTCCCATCTGCCTCTAAAGTCATCCCGGTTCTGTCTTTGACGGTCACTACCACCGGTTCAGGTTGGGTTTGGGAGGTGCTTAACATGCACAAGTCCGTGCTGTCTGGGATGAACACCTCAGGCTTGGGTAGGTGGAAGGGTGTGATGCATATGCTTGGGTCATATGGAATGGCTGTGGTTTGGATCAGGTTGATGTGTTTAGGTGGTGGAGCTTGGTTATGTGGTGGGAGTGGATTGGTGGTGACATTCTGCTTTTCTGGAGGCGCGATCACCTTGTTGTCAATAAGATCCTGAATCTCATGACGCAGTCTAAAGCACTGGTCGGTGTCATGACCATGCTGTTGGTGAAAGGCACAGTATTTGGCCGGGTTATTGGTTGGTAGGAGGTTATTTGGTAACGGTCATGGCCCAGGGCTTCAAATGCCCTTCTGATTAAAACCCCGTGGCTTTGGACAAAGGCATATACAATGGATATAAGTCCTCCGCCCTGTGGTGGGTATTTGGTCATTTATGCACGGACGACGCACGTGAATGGGGTTGCTGCTTTTGGTGTTGTGGTGGTGACCATACCAACATCGAAGTTTCGGTACCGCAAAGACTACTGTGTCAGATTCGAATCATGAATAAATGCCCTCTTGGGCTTCTCTCTCGTGGTCAATCGATCCTTATGGTGTCCTCAATCAGACCCCAATCTCGATAAATCGCCAAAGGTGGGAAGGGGTAAGACGATCATCTTTGCATCGCTTTGGGTTGAGATTGCGACAACCATCTCAGATCTCGATCCTTCTCGACCGCCCGGTGGTCATCATAGAAGCTTTGGCTTTCCAACGTTACAAAGTCGAGAAGCCCTCTTTGGCTCTTGCTCGGTTGTCTCGAGATCACGAAGTTATGACCTCAATTTGTGTGTTGTATGAATATGGGCAACGAAGGCCTCAAATGCATCTCCTCCCAACTTCTCTTGACAATCTTCCAACTACAGATAGATGGTCGCAACACCGGTGGTCCGCCAAAGAGGGAAAACTTTGTAGCCGAGAGGCCTATTGGCCTTAGGATATCCGAGAACAACCGAATGTACCATGGGATCCCGTAATCATCAAAATGGTTTATATGTGGCATCTTGAACTGGTTTGGCAAAGTCATCACCGAATCGGTGTATCTATCCTCTATGTCCTAATGGAATTCACACCTTGAGCCCTCTTGAATAGCTTTTCGCTTCGACCTTCGAGCGGTTGGGTCCATCTCGATTCAAACGGTGTATCTGCTGAAAAGGCCGGTGTCTTTGAAATTTTGCGTAGAACTAGTGGCGGGCCCCTGCTGGAGCGCTCAGATCTTCTCGACGCTTGTAGTATCCTCGAGTGTTGGAACTCTAGGTAGGGGTGGGGATGGATGCGAAGCAAATGCTCCGGCTTGTTGTGGTTGTTGCTGGTCAAGTCCGCAATCACCAGCTCGCTGAGCCACAACCTCTGCCGACGCTAAGGCAAACTCGCTCGGCAAAAGATCCTCATCGCATGGCTTGCATGGTCTCTTGGAGCAGACGCATCATGTCCTCCATTTCGACTGTAAAGTGCTGATCTAACTGAACAGATGTATCTCTCTCTGTGGTAGAAACGAAGACCTCAGCCTAACTACTCACTGGTGGAGTGGAAAAGGACCGCTGATCTAGTAACAAGTAATCGATGAATCAGGCCTAATCGACTCCGTCTAGTAACTGGGGGTAATGAAAGGAACACTGCTTGTCCGTCAACTAGATCCTCAGATAGATGAAGCCTTCGACCTCTAATCCAGAGTGCTTGGGGAATATCTACTTGGTCAGAAGCAATGATGCTAAACTACCTTGCAAAAAGATAAATAAAACATAATAAGGAAACAATAAGTAGAAAAACGGACAGCACTTCGGCTTAAATTAAGACAACACACAGTTGACATTGTAAGCTGAACACATTATTATCAACACTGATCATCGCCTCAAGTCATCGCCTCAATCTAATACCCCAAACATCGATGTCCTAAGATCGATACCTGCACTTGCAACCGACACATGCAACCTCAGAGACACACTCTAAAAGCACATAGCAAGCAAGTGAGAGCCAAAACACCCCTATGGAGGGGTAAGGTTTCCCTGTCCTATCTTGTCAAGAGCTAGGGTTTCACTACGCACGCTACGGTTTCAAACAACCTACAACCAGGTAAGCAACCTGTCCTAGTTTGGAATGGTCATTAGGGATTCCGATATGCACTAGGTCGAATAGTCAAAAAGGGTGCCTCAGTAAAAACCGAGGTTTGTGTTCCCATCATGGCAGAGCCCGTAACCGGTCAGCCTTATGGCACGCAGCCTCCGGCAAACTATTCAGGAATAGCAAACGGCAAACACGATGTTGTAGGCGCACCAATGCAAATGCAATGCAAAGAGACACATAAGTGTAGACAAAACAACATATCATGAGTTCAAGTCAAGTTCTCTAAATCCCCAGCAGAGTCGCCAGAAACTGTAGACCGCCCAAACTTTGATCCGCGCGCGAGGGCGTGAATTGTAGTTCTAGCTACTACAGTTCGGACTCCTGACATGGTTCTGAATCTAATCTCACAAAATGCAATGTAAGACTGATAAATCACCAAAGAATCCAAATCCGGCAATTGGTTTTGAAAAATCAATTTTTAATCAAAAAGTGCCAAACATGGACTGTTTTGCCAGATTTCAGAGTCGCCACCTAAATATTTTGTTTTTGGAAAATTTAGGAAACCCTGACTCGTGCTTAAGGCCACGTGTCCGTCATCACCAAAGTTGCCTCGACTCGAACTTGGGTACGGCGAAGGTCATGAAATGAGCACTCGCCGCCGATCAAAGATCGCCTCTACTAACATGATATGTTGTTTTTGAAAACACATGTATTCTTATTCCGGTTTATTGGCTAACTTACTATGTGATGTGCACAACATACAAGTATGGACTCAATCACTCAAGTTGGAACAAAACATCTCATGTTTGTTTTTCGAAAATGGTTTGATGTTGCTACTTACAAGTAGGCTTAGATGCGGATTTGCCACCCTCAAGTGGGCTTAAGAAAACATGATTTTGCCACTCTCAAGTGGGCTTAAAATGCACATTTTGACGAATTGTTTCAATTCAAGCAATGAAGCCTTCATCCACGTATATTCATGCAAATAAACACATAAGCACATAACCTCATGGTAAGCATGCTATCATGGCAATCACTTACACACATGCAAGGATGCTAAAGCATAAACACTCACCAAGTACTCCGAACCAAAACAGAAACTAGTTAGAAATCATGTATGATCCTAACTATGTTAAGATGCCTAATGCAACACATGCAAAAATGCAACTAAGTAGGCTTGGCTATTCTAAGATGGTATACGAATGCAACACTCGATAATATGCTTTGAAACACGTATTCAAGTAAGTATCGGAATACGATGCAGTTTAAATTATGCGCTGAGCCCAGTGCATGCAAGATAGATGAATGATGCACGCATGCAAAGCATAAGTATGCTAATTGAAACATGTCCTAAACTAACCATCGAAAGCTGATAAGTAAAAGGGAGAAAGAACTGGGGGTTGGAAGACATACATCGCACACACACACACACTTATTACAAAATTACCCTCTCAACGGAGGGTCCGAATGAAATGAAAGCTAACTAGCTACGCTAATTAAGCTAACTATTACAAATTAACTAATTAACTATTCTAGCTAATTAATTATTACAAACCATATTAAACTAATTAATTACAAAAACATGCAATTAACTATAACTAGCTAGTAAAGCGGTAAAATGGCCTCGCGGATGAGGGACATGCATGCTCGGTCGGCTTCCTCCCGGAAATCCACTACCGTGCCTCATGATGCCTCTATTTGCACTCTATTGGACTTCTGAAAATTGTGCCAACTTCCAGGTTGATTCTGATCCATCTCAGGAACATGTTGAGGGATGGTTGGCCAGAGATGGTGGCCATCGACCGGAGTTAATGGCTATTGGCCACTTCTGATAGCCAATTGGCGATTTTGATGGTCGGTTGGCGCCTCGATGGCGGCCAGCACTTCTTCCGCACTTTCTCCTTTTGTCATAAAGAAAGCACAAACAAAGGCATGGCGGTGTATTTGTAAGGGAATGTGTGTGCAACCACATTCCTTATTATGTCTCAAGCTCAAAGGAGTGTAGTGCTCAGCTCTCAAGCCATCAATCACGCATCTCGATGCATGATGGTCAAGGAGTCAAGCTTGCACAATGTTGATGAATGCACAAATAACACATAGGATTCGATGAATCTCCACCTTATCATACATGATCAAAGGTGTCAGTGACCAAGAAATGAGGCGCGTTTCATCACTTCAAGTATGAAACGCAGTAACATTCTCGTGTTTGCATTGACGTCCAATCCAAACACAATGCAACACACACAACATGCATATCTAACAATGTTAATGTCGCATGCACAAGGTTTTAACATATGAACAATGCATGCATGGTAGGCTAAAGCATCAAAACAAGTAAAGAGCATCATACAAGAGGCATGCAATACAATGCTCAATGGACTTAAACCAACTATGGACAGACCTCATGCATGCCCAAACAATGACCAAAATGCTCAAATGATAGCATGAAAGGCAAGATAATGA
Source organism: Camellia lanceoleosa (assembly GCA_025200525.1). Taxonomy (NCBI): domain Eukaryota; kingdom Viridiplantae; phylum Streptophyta; class Magnoliopsida; order Ericales; family Theaceae; genus Camellia; species Camellia lanceoleosa. The sequence goes on along the minus strand of CM045761.1, from coordinate 135,484,756 downwards.
TGCTCATGTAGTGGCTCATCAACTAGGCATAAGGGCCAACTCTCAAAAGCAATGAAAGAGTGATAAACATGGGAGTATAGCAAAGACATAAGCTCTGAAATTACATTCCAAATGATGCCATATCATGCACATATGACAAATGAGGCATGCTAAGAGGCTCAAAGCTTAAGGCCAACAAAGGCACTTGTACCATAGCTATATCAAGCAAGCCCCAAAGGGCCAAGGTGACTCAAAAAAGTCCCAAGGCAAGTCAAAATAATGCTAGAAACATGATGGAGGGTAGCCAACACATGCTAGAATGAGAGGCATAAAGCATGAAGCATGCAAAGCCAATGAGTGGGATTACACTACAAGTGTAAGAAGCAAATGAGGGATGCTCTAAGCAATCAAAAATAGAGTTGTATCAAGGCAAAATAAGACCAAATACACTAAGATGGTAGCCCAAAAGCTTAAGCATGCATGCATACAAGTTAGGCCATGATTAAGGCATAAAGCATGACTCTCCAAAAGCATTGAAAGAGTGAAACATGAGAGAGCATGACCACACTACACATACTAAAATCATGGTCGAAATGAGGCAAAAGCATGCCAACAACTCAAGTAAAGCATGCTAGAGACTTTGAAACTCAAGGCTAGTGAGCAAGATTGCACTATGGCTATACAAAGCAAGGCATGCATGACCCAAAACACTTAAAACAAAGCTTAAGCATGGAAAAACATGAGTAAAAGCTTGCTGGAATGGAGCAAAAAACATGCTAAAATGGTGGTCCAAAGCATGATGCATGTTAGGCTAGAAAGTAGAATTACACTATAAGTGTATGAAGCATTCAAGAGACAACCAAACCAACCAAAAACAGAGATATACCAGGTCCAAAAACTCACAAAAAAACATGCTCAAACCAAGCCTAAAGAGGCTAGAAATACATGCTTACTTGGTAGGCCCTCTATGCATACAAACAAGACAAAAAGAGAGGGGAGCACCCCCTCTCATTTTGAGTTCTTAGTCCAACTTTCTACCACTGAAATTCCTCTGAGTTTCAATGGTAGAAAGGCCAAACAAAGGTCACAACAAAGGCTAAGGATGGTGGCTCAAGAGGCTTTACAAGCCATAGAGCAAAAGACAGGAAACATCCCCTAACCAAACAAGACTCAAACCCATATTTCAAAGCCTTAAAAATAGAGTTTTAAAGAGGCTAAAACCAGCCTTAAAGTAGCATGCAAAGGTGGTTAAGCTATTAATCAAAAGAAAGCTTAAAAGGGATATATACTTACCCTTGAAGACCCTTTAAGAACAACAATAAGCTAGCAACCTCTGAGGCAAAACCAAGCCAAAATCACTCAAATGCAACCTCCAAGAACCTCAGCTTAAGAGTGAAGGTGTTTGAGTAGGTGTTTGTGTGCAAAAGTGTGAAGAAATGACACTTTTGATTCAAATATAGTGCAAATATAGAGAGAGAGGGAGAAATGTAGAGAGAGAGGGATATGTTAACCCTAATCCAAATTTTCTGAACCTCTAAATGGGGAGAGGAGCCTCCCCTTATATAGAATCACAAGCTTCAAGCTTGTTTGACAAGCTAAGAGCTAGTTACAATCCCTTCATACATGTGTATGGAGGATGCTTTCTGTGCGCACCAGTTGGCACAGCTGGCAACAAAATATCTGCAAAAGCAAATAAAAAGGCATCGGCCAAAAGACATGGCCGACTGGCCATCAGTGATGCCGACTGGCCACCACTGATGGCCGATGGAAAGAGGGCATGGCCGATTGGCAAGGGGCCTGGCCGATGGATTGTAGGGGTGGCCAACATGCCACCTCCTTCCCCCAGGAACAAAGTCACAAGCTCTTGGTCCATAACCAAGCACAAAATAGACAAGTTGAGAGACTCCAAGGCAAGGCACACAGCCGAGACCTTCAGGAACTCAAAACGAACACGAGCATAGATGATCATCGAGTGTTCAAACGATGACGTCAAAGTCTTGAGGACGGTCAAAAATGGGGTGTCTACACCAGGGTGTTTCCTGGCCATAGATGCTTCGGCAGCTCTTCTAGGGTAATTCAATTCCTTTTTTTTTTTTTTTTTTTTTCCTAGGGTGTAATACTGATGTATTAAGCACTTTTGGCCTTTTTATGTAGTAGACTATCAGATTTGTTCGATAGCATTTATTTGGACTAGCCGTTGAGTTTTTTTTGGCTTCTTCCAGTCATCCATTAGCAAGTCATGATTGTTGAATATCTTCACACCAGCTTGAAGGGATTTATTTGAATTAGCCGTTGAGTTTTTTTCGGCTTTTTCCAGTCATTCATTGGCAAGTTACGATTGTTGAATATTTTCACACCAATTTGAAGGGAGTGTTCTATATAGAAATTAGAGTATATAGAATCTTGTTATTTTTAGTATTATGCATATAATTTATAATTGTGTCAATCACTAATTTAGTATTATTTCCTTATTTATATCATTTCCTTATTTACATCGTTCCTTAAATTGTATCATAAATTTATTATATATATGTTACTTCTAACTCATTCATGAATAAACTAAATAATTCTTTTCATCCTTTTCCTACCACTGTGCTCGATCACCCAGCCACATGACCCCACCCAAATCATAAAACCCTCCCAACTCCATAGAATACCCACAAAATCCCTTCTAGTCCCAACCACCATACTATGATATTGGACCTATTCATAAACAAATATTTAAGAAATATGAAACCTAGAATTATGGCAAAAATAAATCACTGATTATGGCAAAGTAGGTGTTTTTTTCTTTCCCCCAAAAAGTTAAATATAGAAACTGTGGAGGATATAGATTTGTGTGGCCATGGCAATGGGGTGAAGTGGAGCCTGGTAAACTTGTTTATGAATAGGTCCTGCCTAAATAATTATCCTGTAAACTTTCGCATGCGTCATGCGCACTCTCTGTATTAGTTAAGATTTAATGCGACACAAGTTTTAATTTATATGAAATTTGAATACATATGCGATCATAACTAACCACATTGAGACAAAACATCTTATAACCAACTTGTGATGTGATAAAATAACAGCCACACATAAAAGGATCCAAATTATAGATGTTGACAGAAGGTAAAAACCGATAGTGAAAGAGAGGTTATTTAATGATACAAGCAGCTAGCTAGTTTAGGGATGACAATCATGTACTTAAAAGACTTGTTTAGTCGATGCAATTGACATCCAACATTTGAATTGAAAAGAAATCAAAGCATCAAAGACAGAATTGCTTTTTATTAGCCTTCTTGATTTGTGAATGTAGCAACAGCTATTTGTACACCCTTAAACAAAACACACCATTCCAAGACTACAAACATCAAACTCAGCTCTCTCAGTTCAGATTGAGAATCAGAAACTGATGAGTACAATTTTCCTAGAAAACAAAACTAGTGAATCAGCCGGAGACTAACTTATGACAAATTGAGGGAAGGAGGAGGGCACATCTGCAAACAACCTCTCATCCACGACGCAGTAATGCAACCCAAAAAAGGGTTTTAAAAAAAACCACAAACAAAAAGCACGTTGTTATGGTTAGTCAAAGCTTGCAGAACGGCTCCACCTTCCTTGCAAGTAGTCCTTCAATGAGGCACTTTGCTCAATGCTGCTCAAGGAGAGAGAATCTTCCTCCACATCAAGCAACGCGACATTAAGATGGGACTGGAGATTCAAACGTGGAAGAGCCTCGCCATCAAGCATGTCAGTCCCTTCCGAAGCATGAACTTGTAGCCTTGCCCACTTAATTACCTCAGAATCACCCTGGAGGAGCTTTAAGACCTGTAATAGACAAGAACTTGTATGTTAAGGGCCTTCTGTCAACAAAAAAAATAAAAATAAATAAAAATTGAAATGTGCATCGTATAGGCAATAACAAAGAGTAAGTTTCATAATTGAGATGCATCATGTCACATTTAGGAGCGCATGAAGTGGGACCCATTATCGAGTTTGATATATGAAGATCTTACACCCACAAAAGGGTATATTTTATTGGGAACTCAATGACAGCCTAAATCATTGAACTCCATGATCCTAGTTCCTTTCGTTTAAAAGTCCGTTCTCATTGTGACAAGGGCATTTTGGAAATCCTTAAAATAGCAATGAAATGCAATTACTTAAAAGAGATTATTAGCGAGGTAAAGCATAGGACAGGAGAACTTTATGACAAGATATTAGAAAGTGGTAACCCCTCATTCCCTATGCCGTGATAGCTAGATTTGTGGAGTTGGGAAAATGGTTAACTTTGTATTAGTCTTTTCAAGTTTGGGTTAAACTTCTCTTGCTAATTTGCCTGCAGATGTAGCCACATACCAAAAAAGCATGTTGACTAGAATAAACTGTGTATGAATTCCTTCATTTTTCTAATAATTTGTAGCTTCTTGCCGGCACAAGACCTTGGATTTCAACAAGGTCTCAGAATTAAGAAAAAAGTGTATTTGATTCTGGCTATCAGAATCACAACATTTCTGCTCTCTTGGACAAGAAGTCATCAGTTAGAAACTTAAGAGTAAAGATGGGGGTTCAGAAAGGACTAAAAAAGGAGGAATTTTGTATCCGTTTTATGAAGATCATCAATCACTAATCAAACAAGATGGATTTTTTGCAAGACAGCTATGGGGCATTTGTTCTTCATAGTGTAAAATGTAAACTAGTCAAGAATCACAAATGCATGCCTGTACAACTAGTAGAAGTGTCAGAGTGATTGGTAACACAAAACAGCACACCAATAAAGAATAGACCAGACAAAATTCTCAAAGATGGTTTGGTGGTGTGCGAAGGAGAATAACAACACCACAAAAATCAGAAGCAATTTTAGCCAACCTGGAGGAGTTGCAAGAGCAAGAGAAGGGTCAAAAAGAATGTATGCTAAGACAACAAAAGATGATACAACAATTAATTGAAAGGAAAGGAGCTATTTGGAACTTGTGACAATAACTAGCATAGAAATCCAACCAGTTAGGATAAAACAACCCTGTTACTGTTTACAAATCATTACGCTTTAAACATGAAACTAGAGAGTGCTACAAAATCATTTCACCTCGACTTTTTCCATAGTATTGGATGCAAGCTAAGATACACTTCAAAGTGTAAAATTACATGGATCGGAAGTTTTTATTTTTTTAATAAATTAAAAAAAAAACTTACAATGCTCATTTGGGGTCGAGCTCGTGGTGCACGTCTGATACAGAGAGTAGCGGCTAAAACCATCCTCTCCATCTGATTGTGATCATATTTGTTTCCCATGCTTGGGTCTAATAGTTGGGAAACCTTTCCACCTTTTAGAATCGATTTTGCCTAGAAGGGGTGATTTATTGTTAGTATTAAACATGATCAAGAGATAAATTCAGAATGATCCAGTCAGTAAAGAGAACCTACCCACACAACCAGGCTCTCTTGGCCCTTCGGATGATCATTACTTATAGGTTTTCTACCTGAAAGAAGCTCAAGGAGTACAACCCCAAATGCATAGACATCGATCTTCTCATTAACTTTGCCAAACATGAAATATTCAGGAGCCAAGTAACTGCAGCAGGCAATAAGATCCCCCACTTAATTTGTGTCAGGTTTTTTTTTTTTTTTTTCTTTTTTAAATAATAAAAATGAAGATCCGTAAAGTTTGTGGAATTTTTCGACAATAAAATTAGACCAATTCAGCTTTTTTATTCATCATAAATTATAATATTTTAGAAAAAATCACTTTTAAATGTATTTTGACAAGGATCCAAACAGGATTTAGAAATTAAAGAAAGTACAAACCCAAATGTCCCTGCAACATCAGTGCATGTTATTTGTGATGAAGACGTTGATGCCCACTTTGCTAGTCCAAAATCAGACAGCTGAAAACCAACATAAACCACCAAGGATCTCAACATAAACAGCATGAGTATTGAGAAAGTGCAAAAACCAAAATGTCCAATGCCAGTACACTGCAAGGTCAAGTTCGATTACCTGTGGCTCAAAATCATCAGAAAGTAGTATATTCGATGATTTCACATCCCTGTGGATCACAGGTTTAGCACTTACATTGTGCAGATATTCCAGTGCCTCAGCTACACCAACAGCCACCTTAAATCTCTCACTCCACCCAAAGGCTCGAGAGTCCTTCTTATTACCTGTTTTAGAGAATACCCATAAATTATAAAGTAATCTCGAATTCCAAACACCAAAATCCTTACTTTAGTTTTATCATGTGAAGTCTTAAAACAGATGTTTTAATGTTAGTATAAACTACCAACTTTCATAAAATTCTATTGAAAATAAATCCTACTATAATTGTCACTAAAAATAATTTTTTATAACGATTTTTTACATGTCGCTAAAAATTTATAATTAGTAACTTTTTTTTTGTTACGATTTTAATAACTTGTCGCTAAAATCTATAATTAGTTATATTTTTCTGTGACGAATTTTTCAAATTGTAGCTAAAAGTTAAAAATTAGTGACATTTTTTTGTGATAATTTTTTTAAACTACCGCTAAAACTTATAATTAGTAACATTTTTTGTGATAAAATTTTCAAACTATAGGTAAAAATTAACAATTAGTAACGTTTTTAATAATATATGATGAAAAATGTCATTAATTATCATAAAACCTATTGGATAATAAATCTACTTAGTAGGTCCCCCTTAATGTTATTGCATACCATGAAGGTTCTCTTCTAGGCTTCCTCGTGATAGGAAATCATAGACCATGAGAAGATTGCAATCCTCAAAACAAAACCCAAAAAGGGAGATAATGTTCTTGTGATGTAAGGCAGTAATAATCTCAATTTCCAATACAAACTCTTTTAATAAATCTTCAGGCTGCTTCAAGATTTTCACAGCAAGTTCTTTGCCGTCAGGAAGGCAACCTCTATAAACCCTACTGCTACCTCCTTTTCCAATCAAGTTCTCTGTAATTACCAAAGAAAAAAATTTTTGATCGAGTCAGCTAAATGTTAGCAATATAGATTTGTAAATGCGATACTAAAAATGAATGAAGAATTAATCAAACCCGGAATGAAATTCGATGTCGCCTGAAGAAGTTCCTGGTATTTGAACAATCTGCAACTTTCCGAGTACTTCTCATGAAGTCCTTTCAATTCTTCTGGTAGACTTCTAGAACTAGAGCTTGGAGAAGATGGGGAAGATACAGTCTCTGCACCAACAGAAACAATTGAGCCACTTTCCTCATCAAATTCAGACGATTGCTCTTTGTTTTCATTGCAAGTAGTTTGATTTGAATCCGCACTATGCAAACAATGTCTGCTGGGCAATTGCAATGCCCATTGTACCGCAGAGATCCGCTTCACTGATGATCTGTCAGAAACTTGCCGATCTGAGAAAATAGCTCGATGAAGAAGTGGCCAACCGGGTTTCACTTCAGGCAATTCTCTTATCAACGAAGAAATTGGGCTCAATGGAGCCTCTATCTTCTTTACCGGCACTATAGCTTTCGAGTTGTCCTCATCGCTATCACGAGCAGAGCTCTCTGTTGATTCGAAACAAGAACTTTCCAGCGAAACAGAATTTGGGGAACAAATGGAACACTTCTTTTTCAAGGCTCTCTCTGCACAATCCCATCTTGCCCTTACTAACGCGGACTCCAAACTTTCACAAGTAATCTGATCAGTTGTCGCTGTTGGGTTCTCATCCACATTTGCACCATGTAGTAATTTGGAATTCTTACTTGCCGAGCTCTGAATTGCACTAAGTAAATGATGTCTTCCTTGATCATCGATTCCTGCAAAAAAATAAAATCAAAATAAATAAAGAGACAAGAACTCTACATGTATCAAGTACAGATTCTTATTTTGAAAACATTAAAGAAGCAACCACAACCTTTTGCACGGCCATTAGCCATTGGAGGAGAGGCTTTTCTTTGAAACACAACCTTCCCATTATCGACCGCAAGTATTGAGCAATCCTTTGGTAGATTTTTTGCGCAGTACTTGGCAACAGAGGCCGAGGAACAGATTGTATGGTGATTTTGAGAAGTACCGACTATAACCTCATTAGCTAAGTAAAACTTCGCTTCCCGAACAAGAACTTTTCGAATGGATGAACCTCTGCAGACCTTAAGCTTGAGGTCCACCTGGAAATTTCCAACATAATCCCAACTAGTTAGTCATTAATATTGAATTTGGAATCTGAGAAAAGTTAAATTTCCAGTAAACTCGGCCTATTTTGACTAAACTGAAAGGAGTTCTTCAACTTTCTCAAAAGAAAAGCGGCAAAACACAAGATTTCAAATATTAGTTTGTCTTATTTCTGCAATTTGTCAGCAACCAAACAAAGGTGATTACATAAATTCCACCGCAACTTATTGCTCCAACACCCAACTCGTTAATATTTCGATTGGTCACTGAGAAAATTCTGGAAAAGAAACGAAACTAGAACCTTTAGAACTATAGATTTCTCGACATTATGAAGCCAACAAACGAAAACCCCTCGTGCTACTCAACCCAATGAAACAGTAGGTATTTCAACTCTTTCCTTTTCCTTTGTATTCACATAATCCAAACAGAGGGTAGTCAAAATCATTCAACATGAAAAAACAGAACCTTAATGAATTATAGACAAAGTACATGAAAAGCCAAACCTGTTTCAAGTTGCAGAAACCTTCATACACAGCAAGAACAGAGTCAAATGCTTTAATAAGCGAGAGAAGAGAAGACTTCCCATCTCGATCAACAATTTCTACACGTACCCATTTCATCAAACCAGTCAATTAACACTTGAATCAACCAAAAACCCAGAGAAAAAAAAAAAGAAAAAAAAAAAAACTCAAAAATCAAAAATCAAAATTTCCATTCTATCTCTCTCTCCCAAAACCATACCATTATTATTCAGAACATGAAGAGCAATCACACAATCACCAGGCTGCGCAACCTTAACCAAAGCCCAAGTCAGCAACTCTCTGCTGTGAGAGTCCAACTTCACACCCACCACCACCGTCCGGCCGCCGGAAACTTCCACGACTCTGTCTTCTCCGGCGAGCCGAGTTTGAGTCATTTTGGTGGGGATTGGAGTTGCGGGTCAGATTCCGACGAGTGTGTGGTGTTGTGGTGGCTCATTAGAGGTCATATCTGACATCTGGGGGACCATATATGAAGACAGGTTTGAGGAATTTGAGATAAAGACGATGGCTTAAAGGCCTAACCGGCGTCTTTAGTTTACGTGCTTTTCAAGCCCACCAAATAAGACAGAAACTGAGACACAGAGAGAAGTTTCGTGCGCTAATGTTCCTACTTTGTCATGATGAGTTCGCTTAATATTGGTCTCCGGTGTCGACCTACTTGCAAGGGAAGAGGTATCAAGTGATAACTGTTTTCTTTTAGTGTATTTGTTGTTATTGAAGTTTAAGAATTAAACTTATTTTTCAAACGGAGAATTTTACGATAAATTACAAACACATCTCTTAAATTTATTTAAATTATAAATTATGTTATGTAATTTTAAAAATTATATTATGCCTCTTAAAGTTTTTAATTTCATAATAAATAGGTCATTTTATTAAGAAATTATCAAGTTAATTAATAATTTTTAATAATATTAAAATTTTACTTCAATTAATAATTCAAATAATTTTATTATTGTATAGGTGAACAGTTAGAAATTTTACTTTTTTAATTAATTCTGTTAAATAAAAAATTCTAACAATGAGGTATTTGTAATTTTTCAAATCACATGGGACAATTCGTATATTAAATAAATCTCAGGAAGTGTATTTATAATTTATCTAAAATTTTATTATATACACTTTTTGAAAGGAGTGTATTATATAAACTCTTAATTATATTATTTTAATTTTTGTTATAATTTATGAATTTTTTGATTATTCTTTATGTAGTGTTTGGTTATATATATATATATATTTTAGTTATAACTCAAAAGGTATAGAGTTATGCTATTTTATTCTTTAGTTATAAGGTACATATAGTATAGGTGTACCATAGTCTTTCATTTTTCAAACTCAATGATATAGTAATCAATCACTTTTATCTTATATCTTCTTTAATCATCAGCCAATTTTATCACTTACACATCATTGAGTTTAGAAAATACGTCTAAAATGTGGATTTGTATATCAATTTTTTTTCTTTTTTGGTTATTTTAGGTAAATATTTATGTTATTTTTACCAAAATTATACTTCATCTCAAATTGTTTGTTCATTTTTATCATTCATGTTCTTAAAAAATTAATTTTTTTTTACAAATTAAAATAACTTAAGATACTTTAAAGGTTTTTTCATAATACCAACCAAACAAGAAAAAAAAATGAAATGTCAAATATTTTTGTCATTCGTGCCCTTTTAAAAAAAAAAATTTATTTAAAAGTATTAGTTCAGTTGTTAAATTTATTTCTTTGAAAAAAAAATTTGAATTAACCAAATTTGGTTATACTAAAAGCCATTAAACAAAGTCACAAAATTAAAAATGAACCAAACAAAATATGTTTTTAGCATTAATTTTTTATAAATTTATTTTTGACTAATAAATTATATTTTATCTAACTCCGAAGGAAGCTATGTTTGGGAAGTGGCTAAAATAGCCAAAAAGTCAAAAAGCCAACTAAAACACATCACATCACCTCTCTACTTTTCTGCACATCTTTTCGTAAAAAGCCAAAAAGTTACTAAAATAGCATGTTCCCAAACCAAGCCTTGAGTTTGGATGTATGAATTTTATTATGGTTCCATCTGATTAATATGGGTTGTTTCATCTTTAGGTCCCTATGCGTGTCTAGATCATTCACGCATCTATTTAACAAATATTTATTAAAAGTAAACCTTACCTTTGATTAATATAAATATGATAAATTTGTGTGATTAAATTATTAAATTTTTTTTTATAAATAATCTGCAAATAAGAGATCATAAAATTAATTATTTAAATTATTGAAATAACACCCATGATGAATCCTACAAATTTTGTGATGCAAAGAATCTTCTCCCTTAAACTAATATTTAAAGACAATAAAAAAAAGAGTATTGAACTTTGTTGAGGTTTAGAAAAACTAAAACATATTTATAATTTTGATATGATTACACCAACGTTCTTTTTAATAAGGTTAAATTGATTGAAATTATTGTAGAAATGTAGATTGTGTGAAAATATAGGAATAAACAAACAAAATATACATTTTTATAAAACAGATGACAATATTTTTTACATTCGCGAGACTAGTGAATTATTGATAAATAAATAGATTAAGTGTTATATGAATTAAAATATTAAAGAAATTCAACATAATTATATCAAAATTATAAAATTTATTATATATATTTTTTGAAATTTAAACAAATATCAATATAATTTAACAAATTAAAAATTGAGATAAAACCCAGATGGGTAAAAAATTAGGAATTGTTTGGTATTTTTGATTTTAATACATTTTTTATGCTTTTATTTTTTTAAAATATCATAACCCTTAAAAAAATGAAATCAACTTAGGGTTAGGTCAAGGTCTTCTACGTTATATTGTACAACTAGTAGATTAAAAGAGTAAACTATGAAGCATTTCTCCATTACTATAACTCTAATGACGTAACGCCACCGATGTGTAGCTTTCAAGTAGGGATGTGGAGAGTCAACTGTCAAAAAAAGTGATCTTCTTTACTTTCAACCTAGTACCAACTCCAATACCCAATTAGCGCGTGAGATCCACTCTCTAAAAATTACTTTTTATTTTGAATATTCAAAAACAGTATTTTTTTTTTCTTCGTGTTTTTGGTGTTTTTAGTAATTCTTTTTCTATTTTGGAGTATTTTTTTTATAAGGTAAATTACAATAAATTCATTTAAACTATAATTCATTGCTGTTCGTCCTCTAAATTTTAAAATTTAACAATTAATTACGGGATGTTTGATAATTTAATTAAGTTTATTTCATAATTATAATTGATATCACTTAAAAATTTAAGACCTTGAGTAATTTTTGATTTTTTAACTAAAATATGAGGTAAAAAACATTAGGGTTCATTTTGGATGTGGGTTGACTTTTTGATTATTTTAGCCTGAGGCTAAAAAATCACGTTTGAGATAAGCTTTTTGACTTTTTTGACTTTTGTGAGAGAAAAAAATAAAATGATTATGGTTTAGATATGACGTTTTGGGTTATTGATTTTTTAGTTTATTTTGTGGCTAAAATAGCCAAAAAAATCAAAGGCTTTGTTTGGAACGATTCTAGAAATCGTTTTCAACATCTTAATTCCACAATGATGTTTGGTTGTGTTCTCCGCAGAGCTCTGTAATCAACATTTGAGAACACCTGCAAAAGCGACGCGTCTGCTTCTTTTCAGTCTGTGAAAATTTTTGTTCGCGGGTCGTCCGGCCGGTTGACCGGGCGGTTGACCAGGTTTTTTTTTTTTTTTACAATTGATATGTTAATTAATTTATAATCGAAAAAAATATTTTCTGAATTTTTTATGTCCTTTAAAATAATTTTGAGTTGTATGTTTAGTTATGAGTTGTAAATTTTTGTATCACATATCAAATGTCACATCAACAATTCCCCACTCAAATCAAACCTCTTTTCCAAAACTATTTTCAAAACTCTTTACCAAACAAATTTTCTACACTCAAATCATAATTCCACAACACACAAACTCAAAATACAACTCATACTCTCAAATCACATTTACAAAACTCTACCAAATACTACCAAAATGTTTGGCATGCCAAATGAAGGCTTAAGTGTGTTTGGAATGATTTTTTAATTTTTTACGAAAAAATATATAAAAGGTAGAGAGAAAATAGAATTTTTGATTTTTTAGTATATGTTGTTAGTTTTTTAGTTGTTTTGTGACTTTTTGACTTTTAAGACTATAATATTGAGTTGTCATACAAGGCCTAAGGGTTGGTTTGGCATGAACTAAATAATACAAAAAGTTAAAAAGTCACTATCCTATTTAAGTCACATCATCTTATTTAAATCACATCACCTCTTTAACACATCACATTAAACCCAACCAAAACCCAACCCATATAAGCCAATAAGTCAAAAAGTATATTTTTTTAGAACATCCCAAACCAACCCTAAGTGTTTTTTAAAATGTAAGCTAAAATTTATTAAGTTATACAAAATTTACTTAATTCTGACTAAATTTATAAATACTAAACATAAGTATCTATATACATTATTATAAACTCTTACCACCACTACCACCATCATGTCACCGCCACCACTATCACTATTTCTACCACTACTACCACCATCACCATCATCACTACCACTACTGCAATCACTACTATCATGTCATCGCCATCGCCATTGCTATCGCCGCCACCACCACCACTTTTGCTACCACTACCATCGCTACCATTACTACTGCTATCACTACCACTACCACTATTACTATTACCATTATCATTATTACCATAGCCACACCATCATTTTATTACCACTATCATCTCTACCACTACCACCACTATTACCACAATTATTATAATATCAAAATTGAAATATACCATTTGAAAATAATAAATTTTAATATGATTTTATACATATTAAACAACTTATTTTTAGTTCAACATTTAAATTTTTATCAAATAACTTTTCAGTTTAAAAAATTTAGCATTCAACTTTCAATATTTAATATTCAGTCTTTGGTTTTTAGTTTTGAACTTTATTAAACACCACCTACCTTAAAATATTATCTTATTATATTTAACACATTCCGTTAGTATTATGTTAGAAATTTAAACAAAATAAAGTCATATGTGAATCAAATAACACATTTATTGATTTTTTATAACCATAATACCCTATTTTGACAATCTAATTTGCATTTCGTCTTCCTTACATCTTAGTCGCAAAATGCAAACAGACTTTCTAAATAAGGACATTATTATCTTAAAAATTCAATAACTATGTCACATGACCTTATTCAATGTAAATTTATCACAAAATCCTTTGAAAAATGGTTAAATGTAACAAAATAACATTTTTACGTGATTAACTGTTGAGTTTTAAAATTTAAAAAGAAAATGTGCATTTTAAGGGAGATTATTGTAATTTATTATTTTTTATATGCATCTAATATAAATATAATTAAAAAATGTATGTGAAAAAATCTAAAAATAATTCAATAAATTCAAAAAATTACGAAAATGTCTTAAAGTTTTGTTTTATTTTATTTTTTGTATTTAGTGAATTTTGTAAAAAAAATAAAAAATAAAAAATCCACAAATTTTATACTTTTAAGTGCATTAGATTAAGTGGATTTAAAAATTATAATGTTTTATTAAAATATTAAAAATATTCCTTAATTTTTTATAAAAAATACAAATTGAAAACTAGAAAATTAAATTTTAAAACTCCATAACCAAAATTAAAAAATCTTGAAATTGTCAAGAAAATAAACATAAATGAAACTTATTTATAAAATACTTGTCCTACAAATTACTATAAACTAATTTTTGTTCCAAATACTTATTCAATTTCTTAAAATAAAAAATAAAAAATAAAAGAAGAAGATTTTCCATTTGAGCCCTTGAAAAACTGGTCAAATATTTTTATCCATCGCACTGCTCGATAGATTTGGTTGGAATTAAATAACCTCCTATCTAGCTATGATTTATTCTAGCGTATTAATAATATATAAATAGAAAAGTTTATAAAATTTATATATTATAGTAATTTGATTTTGTTAAATACATTTAGTTATAATTTTTTTTTTGTCAATATCATATTATTTGCTGATGAATTATGTATAAAAATTATACATGAATAATATTTAATTTGATTCTTGACAGACCTTGTTAGGATTCGTTAGTGAGTGCTCTAAATATATTGATTAACAAATATTTTAATTGTTTTTATTTTTTTTTTAAAATGATTAACAAATTTGACCTTAAAGTATTCCACTGGCTTTGATGTGTCATTTAATTTAAGCAAATACTTATCAGTGCTTCATGACATTGAGGGGTGTTTTGAGAAGGTTAAAAAGTTGATTTTTTAATTTTTTTTTGGCTTTTTGTGGTTTTTTTGTAATTTTATTTATTTATTTATTTATTTTTTGTATAAAAAGGCTAAAAAGTTAAAAAAACTCTTTTTTAGCTTATTCCCAAAGCACCACTGATTTGTCATGAGAACGGTGCTGAAAGCATTTTTAAAATAAGTATAAACATTATCTGTTTGGGAAGAGTTAGATTGGGTTTTTTTGATTATTTTAGTCATAAAAAATAAAATAAGTTATTTTAGTCACAAAAAACAAAACATCATATCTAACTCATAATCATTACACTCTTCTCTCACAAAAAAAGCTAAAAAAGTCAAAAAGCCTTTCCGAAACCAAACTTTTTAACCCACGCTAAAATAATCAAAAAAGCCTAAAAACCAACCCACTTCCCAAACCAACCCTAAAAAACTATATTGAGTTCAATTAAAAAGTATCTCATGTTCATTTATTTATTTGTATCTGGATAATCTTTAAAAAAAATTTTAAAAAATGTACTTCGTTGTCATTTAGTTATTTTCTTATGTAGGTTCTCATAAGAAATCAAGAAGGTATCATTAAGCTTTGTATGTCCTTATATAAGAAATGAGGAAAAGGTATCACTAAACTTGCACGCCTTGTTTGTTTAGATGTCATAAGATTTAAATTTAAATAATCTCTCATTCATTCTCAGTCAAAGAAAAGGACAACGCGGATTTTTCAAAACTTTACTACTCAGTATTTTATTTGACTAAATTCATCCGTAATTAGGATCATTTTCTTTTTACCTAACTTTGAATTCCTACTTTTAATCGTCCATGTGGTAGAAAATTAGTCACCATCTACAACCTAATCTAATCTTTCAAAAACAATCTAATCTTGGCACATTTTTGCAGTTAGTTTTGGACTCACCATATATTATGCCATCTCGGTCAATTTTGTACACATCTTAATCATCTTCGCATTAATCAATTGAAACCCTAGTTTACCAATTTTAATTTACTTTTTTTATTTTTATTTTTATACTGCCAATGCCACATAATAACATGTTTTGGGAAGAAAAGAAATTACTGCTTAAATAGTCCACTAAGCACAAATAGTTATATATTCTTGTTGTCTCTTAAAAATCATAATAAATCAAAAAAAAGAAGATACAAGCATCTCCATAATGTCAACATGTAAAAATTAGTCCATGTTAGGACTATGTGATATAGTGTATTACATGACATCATAATCTCATAAACTCCACAAAATAATAGTGTTATTAGTTTGTAGATAAAAAGTAAATTTCCATCAAAAGATGTGATTAATTGTATATAAAATGACACATTAGATAATATCTGAATGTGTTGGCTTGTCTCTAGTTAGTGATTCAACAAGAGAGAGGCAATAGGCCTGCTTCGAGGCTCATCTTGATGATCAAAATAATTTATTTTATAATGACTTGTTAAATTTATCTTAAAAAATCAAGGTTATTGGAGATCAATAAATTCATGATTGGATCATATTTATTATATAAAATTAACAAATATAATTTTAAGAATAGATTATTTATTTTTTTAAAAACAAATATAATTTGATTATTTAATTATCGATATTCGATTATGTAAATAATTTTCTTAGCAACACTATACAATAAACGATTCAAAAACCTCAAAATGAGTCCACCACACGCAACAACACAACTCTAAGGTTGTGTTTGGTTTGAGAATTTAAAGAGAGAAATGGAAATGTTAAGGGATATAGAAAGAAAATGTGAAAGAATTAATAGAATTCGAATACCAAATTATGTTTGGTTGAGTTAGGAAATGAGAAAATAAAAGAGCATAAGTGAACCCAAAAGATAAAAGTGAAATTACATTTTCTTCACTTTCGTTTTTCCTATGTTTCTGCATTATAATCAAATAAAAAATAAAATTGTATATTTTTTTTCTTTTTATTTCTTTCATCAAAACCTCTAACTAAATACAACGAATTAAATTACGAACTACACCCCAGTTGAGCCTCATATCTAAAATAGCAATCCTTTATTTTTGTGGGCGTAATCTTATCAATGACTACAAAATGCACCACACAAGCTGCTTGGTGTTGTTGTGGTTGGAATCATAATGGGTTATTTTGGAAAGATATTTAAACGTCATTTTTTAATTTTTAATCAATTTTAAATTATATTATTTCTTATTTTTTTACATATTTTTTAAAAAAATCCAAAAAAATAAAAAAAAAATAATTTCTAACTATCTTTCCTAAACAACCCAATGAGTACATACACAATTTAGACCATACGTAAACACATACACAACCTACTAATTTATCGTAAAAATTATGATAATATTTTTTTTAAGGCAAATTATATCAGTAATTTTTATATTATTTTATTTTTTTTCAATTTTGACCTTGATTTTTTAATTTTATTTCAATTTTGTCCAATTGATTACGATTATTGATATTTTTTAATTAAAAAAATGAGCACATAAAGTACATGTGCTATGTTTTTATAAACAAAATTATAAATTTATTGTACTTAATGATATAACCTCAATCAAGTGTCTATTTTTCTTCAAAAATCCTAATTAACATTATTAATGGTACCAAATTAAAATCTAAAATTAAAAGTCAACGTAAAATTAAAGAAAATTATAAAATACAAATTATCTTATTTTTTATTCATATTACTAAATACTAATAATATGATTGATATTGGGCTCATTGAATTGGCCGGCGGTGAAGTGAGGTAAGGTAACAAGTGAAGAGAACTGCCCGCTCTCGTGACACCGCAAATGCATTCGTACGTATGTCACGTTAATTAACCACTACCACACTGTTACTACCGCTGTGCTGTAAATGAGATGAGTGAAGAAAAAAAAAAAGAGGTGTAATTTAAAACTGATTTAAAATTTTAATGAATTTAAAAAATATGTTTAAATTTAATTTTTTTTATGTTTTTAATGAATTCTAAATTAGTTTTAATTACGTAGTTTAATTTTTTTTATATAATTTATACAAATTTATTAAGCTCAATCAAAAATTTTAATGAATTTTAAACTGTGTTTGAATTTAACTTAATTATGTAATAAATCATTACTATACAATTATAATGAATTAAACACAAATTAAATTTCAATAATTCTATGATCCTGTTTGGTAGGGCTTATTTCCAGCTTATTTTAGCTTTTAACTTAATTTAAGTTATTTTGATGTGTTTGGTTCAGCTTAACAATACAGCTTATAGCTTTTTTGTAAGTCAAAAATCAACTTATTCTTTGAGTGGATAAGAAGAAACTTAATTTATAAATCAAAAATCAACTTAGGTTCATAATTATAAACTATAATCATTTTCCAATAACTATACCAAACGGTGTCGTAAGTCTGTAACTCGAATGGATTTGGGTTGGCCGAGGGTCTACTCAATCCAGAGTATAGAAACATTTGCTAAAGTTGCCCAATGTTTTTTATTTAAAAAAAATAGCTGTTCTGTTGCACTTCCATAAATCTAAAAGATGTATACCAACCGTAATTTTTTTAAAAAAAATTAATTGTGTACGGAATAATAAAATATATTATATTATAATATAATTTAAATCAAATGGTTTCATATTTATTATATATAATTTATAATATATATTAAGATAAATTACAAATAGTACGGAACAATAGAATATATTATATTGTAATATAATTTAAATCAAATGGTTTCATATTTATTATATATAATTTATAATATATATTAAGATAAATTACAAATATACCTCCAAAGATTTATTTAAAATATAAATTGTTCTTTGTAGTTTTGAAAAATACATCCCACACCTTGAAGTTCTAATTTCATAATAGATAACATTTTTTATTAATAAATCATCAAATCAATTAATAGTTTTTAATGTTATCGGAGATTTATTTTACTTAATAATTCAGATAATTTTATTATTGTATAGAAAAGTAGTTAGGAATTTTATTTTTTTAATTAATTATGTTAAATAAAAAATTCTGACTAATAAATACTTGTAATTTTCTAAATCATATGAAATAATTCGTATTTTAAGCAAACTTAAAGAAATATATTTGTAATTTATCGTATTAGTAGAATCTAAATTGTTCATATTATAACAACTATTTTGGAAAAATAACTTAAAAATTTAAAAATTACTATAAAAATGTGGAACTTTTTTTCTTTAATTTGTCAATTTTCTCTTTATTTATTTTTGGATAAATTACAAAAATATCCCTGAGATTTGATTAAAATATAAATCACCCCTTATTGTTTTGAAAACTACATTCCACCCCTGAGATTTCTAATTTCATATCAAATCGCCATTTTTATTAATAAATTATCAAGTCAATTAACAGTTTTTAATAATGTTACAAACATGTTTTAATTAATAATTTAAGTAATTCTATTATTTATAGGAGAGTAATTATGAATTTTATTTTTTTTAATTAATTCTGTTAAATAAAAAATTCTTATAAGGAAATATTTATAATTTTTCAAACTATAAAAGATAATTTATATTTTAAATAAATTTTAAGGTTATATTTATAATTTATCCTATATTTTTTTAGGTATGTTTTTCCGAAAAAAAAAGTAAAAAATTAATTAAAAGAACTTTTGACAAATTGTACCCTGCTACCGGTACCTAGGTTGGTAGCCTGGGACGTATTGATCATGTGATTCCCACAAACAAAATGAAAAACATCGAAGGGAGCCTTTCGCTGTCACCTGACCCCGCCGCCGGCTGCAGCGGCCATACACGTGCTGCACAAGTCGGCCGTCATGTTCTCTTCCCTCCTACGCTTCTCTTTTCTATTCTCTTCTCTATATGTATGCATTGAGTCATCTTCATCATCATCCGGACCACAACTATATAAAATAATAATAATAGGTCTATTTTTATTCATGAATATATAATTCATTTCCAAGGTAAAACAATTATTTAAGAATTATTTGAGATGACCTAAATAAGTGTATTTTTTATTTTTTTATAAAAAATATGTAAAAAAATAAAAAAATAATGTGATGAAAAAAAGATAAAAAAATAAATTATTTTATAGTAACCAAACTTGACCTTAGTCGTTTTCACACAAATAGTAAACAATTAATTTGACTTCACCCTCGTTTTAAATTTTTTTAAGAGTTTTATCTTATAGTTTATTATAAAAAATAAAAAATAAAAAGCCCATCTAAAAACTTTTTAGGAAAAATTACAACTATAGTCTCTAAAGTTTAAATACTTTTTTCATTTAAGTTTTTAAAATTTTAATTTTTTCAATTAAGCCTCATTTGGGAACATGTTATTCTAATAATCTTTTATTTTTTTACGAAAAGATATATAGAAAAGTAGAAAGGGTGATGTAACAATTTATAGTGACTTTTTGACTAAAATATATAGTTGACAAACGAGACTTAAGTCCTTAAAGTATTAAATTCGAATCAATTAGTCTTGAAGATAATGTAAAAGTAAAATATAAGCCCAAAGGTTATATAAAATTACTATAAGATCCAAATTTTAATTTATTATTAACTTAATTGTCTTGTGCATTTGTTTTAAAATTGATATCAACGTTTGGTTTTTCAGTTTTGTCAATATTAATATATGAGCATTAGACACATTGAAGAAGTCAAATAAGATAATTTAAATAAGAGTTAATAATTTAAAAGTCCTATTTACAAATGTTATGGTAGTTTAAATCCTATTTAAGATTTTTTAAACCAATAAGTCTTATTTAGTAAAGTTGAGAATATAATCAATTTTTATTAATTTTTAAAAATAAAAAAATTATCAATTTTGCATAATAATATTTCAGATAATTGTTTCACTAACTGATAAAAAAAAAACATGAGATTAAACATTTTGACCCTTCTACTTATTGGTTTGATTCAACTATTTAATAAAACCGAGAACATTAACAGTTTTTTCCAATTTTAAAATTGAGAATATTATCAATTTTTTTACTTTTATTTTTTTTTTCATTTCAATTTTGCACATTAATGTTCTATCATCATGTATAGATACAAAATTTTAAATTTTGCACGAAAAAATAATTCAATTTTTTAAAAAAAAATTAGTTTTTTTTTATTATAAGTTTTTTCAATTTGAAAGTTGATATTTTAAAGTTTTGAAAATCAAAATAAATGTCAAATCATCTGTTTTTTTTATAGATAATCATAAATGTTAAACAATCATTGTTTGAAAGGCAATTCCGACTATTAAAAATTTAATGGGACTTAAAAGTCTAAAAAATATTAGTTATGACTTAATAGAGTATAAGTTCATAAATTAAGACTTATAATTAAATATCCTTTTAAATAATTGTACTCCACTACAAATAATTACTGAACAAAATAATAATATAATAAGGTTATTAAAAGAACTTAATAAAAATCAATTAGAAATTATGCATGAATTTCAACATCTATTATTATATAAATGTAAGTAGTTAGCTCTTAGAGAAAACAATACGGATAATTATTTTTATCCTTTATGCGAAACTTTCTAAGAGAATCTTTTGAATTAATACTGCCAGAAAAATAAAAAAATAGATATAAGTAATTATAGTCTAGACAAATTATAAATAACGATGGATAAGAAAAAAAATAATAAAATGAAGTATAAAATAATATTAGAAATAATTAAAAAGTTAGATAAAATGGATAATTGCATATTAAAAGAAATAAATAATAGTATAATAGTAATAGAAAAAGACCTATATAAACAATTAGAAATAATAATCAGTGTGTGAGAAATATACCAATTATAAAAACACACATGTAGAATATAATTAAGTTAACAATAAACTAAAATCTGAGCTTGATCATAATTTTATATAACTTTTAGGTTTATGTTCTATTTTCATATTGTCTTTAGAACTAAATCGGTTTGAATTTAATATTTTAAATACTTAATTGACAAAATTAAAATTTTAGAGATTTAAATGAAAATGGTGTTAAACATTAAGGATTATCATTGTAATTTATCTAAGTTTTTAATTGAAAAATAGAAAGAAATGATAATAAGACGGGGAAAATATTGGAAAGCCTGTGTTTGGTGTAGAGTTCAAATTACGACTTTACACCCATATTTAAGTATAATGTTTGGTTATAACTTTTAAAAATTAATTTCACACTACTTTTGAAAACTCATTTTAGTGGGATTTGAATTTTAAAATTTGGCCTACCCGGTCGTCCTCCAGGACGTCCAGCCGATAGACCGGAATAGTGTAATTTTTTTTTTTTGACAATTGGCACCTGTTATTTTTTATATATTAAATAAAAAATATATTAAGTTGGGTTGTATATTTTTTAATTTTTTAATTTTTTGTGAGTTTTAAATAGAATTTTCGATTGTATGTTTCGTTATAAGTTATAAGTTTTTGAATCAAATATCATATGTCACATCAATTATTCTAAACTCAATTCAAAACTCTTTTCAAAACTCATAATTAAATAAATTTTTTACACTTAAATTATAATTTTAAAACTTTCAAACTCAAAATATAATTTTAAACTGAAATCATAATTTTAAAACTCTACCACACGGAGCCTGTTTTTCTCGTTTATGATATTATATAACTACCACTTCGGCAATGTAATGGTGCAAGTCATTGTTGTTCGAACTATTCACTGTTTGACATACATAATGCTTTCTTATCTTTATCCTATGCTCTTCAACACAGCCACTGCAAGTCTGCAACATACCCAATAGTCGTCGACTCGTCACCCTTGTGTCGTCGTTGTGGGTCTCATTTCGTGGTGGACACCATATTTTAAAGTGCTTTTGTTTATTAATAAAAAACTGGCCTTTCGAAGAGGTTCATTGGTTAATCAATACAGCAATATCTTATTTGAGGAAGAGGTTCATTGGTTTCAGAAATTTAGAAATAAGTATATTATTTTGAGTGATAAAAATATTAGATTCTTTCACATATCTACCACCACTAAAAAAAGGAAACTTAAGATCAATGTCCTTAAAGAATGATAAGGGTAATTGGATTTCTGATACTGATAGGGTTAAAGGAATCATTGTTAATTATTTTAAGGAGCTTTTTAGGAGGGAGGATATTAATTATTTGAATAACTGGAACAATATTGCCACCAAAAATGATTGAGACCTCAAATTCTTTGGTTCAAATTTTCTTTTTTTTTTTTTTTTTTTTTTTTTGCTGGGTTGATGCTTTGCTTGTTATTATTATTATTATTTTTTGCAATGTATTAGCCCAGGAAAATAAAAAAAAAAAAAAATTGCATTCGAGGCAATTTCGAGCCTCATTTTCGAGGCCTCAATCACAGCCCTATTGCCACAAACAAATTCACCGAGGATAATGATGGTATGCTAAAACCCTTAACCAATTTTGAAATTTGGAAAGTTACTAAAGATATTGGAGCCTACAAAGCCCCTAGTAAGGATGGGATACAAGCTATTTTTATCACAAGTATTGGAACATTGTTAGCAAATTTGTTTGTGAATTTGTGAGAGATTGTTTCAACAAAAAAACAAATCCCTAAAGAGGTGAATGAAACTTTTATTGTTCTTATACCCAAAGTGGATAACCCCAATAGTATTAGGCAATTTAGACCTATTAGCCTTTGT
Organism: Camellia lanceoleosa; assembly: GCA_025200525.1. Taxonomy (NCBI): domain Eukaryota; kingdom Viridiplantae; phylum Streptophyta; class Magnoliopsida; order Ericales; family Theaceae; genus Camellia; species Camellia lanceoleosa. The sequence goes on along the minus strand of CM045761.1, from coordinate 135,461,241 downwards.
AATGTTACTTATAAGATCATTTTCAAATTGATTGTTAATGGAATAAGACCTCTATTGGATAACATTATTTAACCCCAATTAGAGTAGTTTCATTACTGAGAGATATACAACTGATAACATCATCATAACTCAAGAAATCATTGATACCTTGAAGCATAGAAAAGGGAAAACAAGGGGAATGATTTTTAAGATTGACTTGGAACAAGCTTATGATAGATTGCCCTGGAATTTTGTTCATGAAACTCTTATTTGGCATTAATGAGGACTAGGTGAATTTGATCTTGAGTTGTGTAACTAACGATAATCCTATGTTCTCTGGAATGGTGAGGTGTTAAGAGGGATCACTAACAGGAGAGGACTGAGACAAGGGTCCGTTATCCCCATCTATCTATCTATCTATACTATATATATAACCAAATGTAGTTGTTTTGTTAAAAACTTCTAAATATTTATTCTTAAATTCTCATAATTTTAAAACACTCTCTTTCCTACATGGCAATCTTCTTTGATTGTCTATCATGTTTTCTATTTTTCTTCATTTTTTATTTGTTTGATTAATTAAAATTAAAATTAATTTCATTACTTATGGATAAAGATTTGAATTTCAAAATTCCTCCATATAGATAAACATATAAAAACTGAAAATTAATTTTATAATCTACAGATAAAGATAAAAAATAAACAATTAATTTAAAAAAATTAATTTCATAATTTATAGATAATTTAAAATTTCTTCCCATAAATAAACAAATGAAAGTTGATAAATAACTTATAAAAATTAATTTCATGGCCTACAAATAAAGATAAAGATTAAATAATTGATTTTTTTTTTAAGAAAAAACAAAATTACTCTCTCTTTTTTTTCCCATCATTTCGTACTTTAATTAATTTCATTATAGATAAACATATAAAAATTCATAAATAATTTATGAAAATTTATTTCATGACCTATAGATATGGGTAAAAATTTTAAAAAAAATAATTTCATGACTTATAGATAAATAAACATATAAAAATTGATAAATAATTTATAAAGATTAATTTCGTAGCCTACAAATAAAGATAAAGATTAAATAATTGATTTTCAAAAAATTAAAATAATAAAATTTAGATAAAGATATGATTTGTTAATCTATATATCTATCAAAAACATATATATCTAAATCTTTATTTTGATTTACTCTTTTTTTTTTCTCCTATCACATATTATCTTTTTTTATTTTAAATTTTTTATCTTATAAAATGCTTTTATCTATAACTTCTTATCTCTTATTAAATTCTTAACCTTCTCTTGATAATTTTTATTATTCGTTATTATCTACCAAATGATAAAGATTATAAAAAATAAAAAATAAAAAAAAATTATCGCTCTGAATGAGAATAATATTAATAATGAAATAATAAAGGCTACATAGGAGAAGGTAGCACAAAAATCTCACAAAATTAATTTTCTTCACTATATTTATAAAAGGTAATAATTTGAGATTCTTTCTATTAGTTATTAAAAATAATTTGCATTAGATCATTGTTATGCTTTATTTTTTTATAAGACTGTCATTCGTTATAGTATTTCTTCAATCCCATTTCTAAATTATCTCTTTGAAATTTTTGTTTTTTCAATAATTAAGTTTAGAATCAATTTCTTATCAAATTTGTTTTCTTGATCCTTATTTTATTGAAGGATCGAGATGAATAAAACTTTCATATAATATATGAAATTAATGAATATAATACAAAAATGATAGGGAAGTACTACATATTTGTCAATATCTCTATGTTATTATTAGTTGATTTGCTAGATTATACTATCAATTTAGAGCCTATATGATTTAATTCAATGTTCATGACTCTATTTGTATTTGACCATTTTTTCGTTGAGTAACCGATATAATTTTTTTTTGGGTATATAATGATTAAAGCTATCATTTGTTATATTTTTTCAAGTACAATTCAAATAATTTTTTATCATTTTTTTATAAATAAAATGGATTAAAACTATTCTCTTATATAATTTTTATAATACTATGACATTCTTATCTTGATTGATTTTTTTAAAATGACATATGAAGTATGCAAGTATTATTCAAACTATGGAGAATGATTTATACTTTGATATGATATATATATATATTTTTTTTTGATCGGCAAAGAAAATCTTTATTGATGAAAGTAGCCAAAGAAGATACAAAACATCAATAAAGAGGAGCTTGGAGCTAACAAAAGCTCCAAGCGCCAGTTGGTGAGAAACCAACCAACAAAACAACAGAAAACAGACAAAAACACCCACTGCTAACAACCAAACTGCATAGAAAATAAACCAAACTAGAACTCCCCTGAATCTACTGTAGATGCAAAGCTGAATGATGACACTAGGAACCCAGCCACAACTCCCTTGGATCCAACAGACTACAGCAACTACCACCATACCAGCAAAGAACCTTCCTTTACAACGGACCATAGACAGCACAACCTTCCCATACAGCAGACCATAGAAAGCCTTCCCAAACAGCAGAACATAACAGCAGATCATACCTGCCTCATACAGCCAATCCACCAAATCCCAACAGAACATACCTGCCTCATACAGCCAATCCACCACAATTCCTAACAACACACAATCTGAGTAATAACCCAAAAATAGCATAGTAAAGCATAACAACATATATCAGTAGTATAACAGTAGCACAGCCTTCCCAAAAAAAAAACATTCACCAGAACAAAGCATTCACCAGAGCACTACACCAACCAACCCACCCAGTACACCAACCAGCTCTACGTAGATATATCAGTCCCACCCAAACACTTCCTAACTTGCCTCAGATTAAACACGAAATCTTGCACTGAAAAATTAAAATCGCTGAAAGCTGGCTTTAACCAAAATGCAATCCTATATTTAATTAAATCGCAAAGATCCTCTAGATTTGGATTAATTGTTCTAAATACACACTCGTTTCTGCACTTCCAAACAGACCACATCACAGCCAATGGGATCACCCTCCAGATCTTCCTTTCTTTCTTTTTAACCTTCTCCCCTGCCCACCACAGCAGTAGACACTCCACAGAACCTGGAATAGCAGCTTTTACATCCCACCAAACAAGCATTTCAGCCCATACCCTCCACACAAAAGGACACCAAATTAGTACATGATTCACTGATTCAGTACCACTGCCACAAAACACACAAGCAATGGAATCACTAGAGTTAATCACCCCCACTTTTTGCAGAAACTCCTTGGACTTAAGTCTCTTCTTCCAGGCAAACCAGCCAAAAACTTGCACTTTAGGAGGAATATAGTTAAGCCAAATTAATTTAGTAATACTCATAGTAGCACCCACACCATCCACACCCCACCTATACAGATCTGCCACTGTGAGTACCCCATCAGGCGAAGCTAACCATGTAGGCCTATCAACACTCCCAGAGCTCACTGCTGGAGCTCCCCTTAGATACTCAAGAAGCCTAGCCAACTCTTTCTCCTCCCACTCATATAACCCCCTTCTAAACTCGAAGGACCAGCCTCCCACCCTACTTTTCTTATCTGCCAAACTTCCTAAGGATTCCTTTTTGTCCACAATCAACCTATACAAGATTGGAAATTCATCCTTCAAGCACATAATCTGACACCAAATGTCAGACCAAAATCTGATTCTCCTCCCATCCCCAACTTTCAATTTAAAATTATTCAAGTAAAACTCCTTAAAGCTACTACACTGATTAGTTGCATCAATAATCCCTTTCCACACACCTGAGTGACTGTTAGATGGGATTAGGTTTGGAATCCAACCATCAACCTCCATCCTATATCTGCTACAAATTACTCTCTTCCACAAAGCATCCTTTTCACTGCCAAACCTCCACCACCATTTAATTAATAAGCAATTGTTGACGTCCCTAATTTTCCTTATACCCAAACCACCATTCTCCACTGTTTTTGTCAAGTCCACCCACTTGACCATATGGATTTTCCTTTCCAGTTCAGATCCACCCCATAAGAACGAAGCTTGAATCTTCTCCAACTCTCTAGCTATCCCTTCAGGCATCTTAAACAAAGATAAGTAATACACTGGCATTGTTGAAGTTACCGATTTGACAAGTGTTAACCTCCCCGCGAAAGATAACAGCTTCCTCTTCCAACTGGCCAGCTTGCTTTTGACTTTATCCACCACTGGTTTCCATGTAGCTTTCTTCCTAGGATTAGCTCCTAGAGGCATCCCAAGATACTTAAGAGGTAATGCCTTGGTTTTACAGTTCAACACAGCAGCAAAGCTATCTAACAACTCCTTGGACACACCCACACCACACACAACACTCTTGTGAAAGTTGATTTTAAGTCCCGACATTATTTCAAAACACCTAAGCACCCTTTTCAATTTCCTTACTTCTTCCACCTGGGCTTCACAGAACAATAATGAATCATCTGCAAACTGAAGATGCGTTAATAATACACCGTCATGGCCTACCTTAACACCTTTAATTAAATCTAACTGGGAGGCACGACTCAACAACAAATGAAGACCTTCAGCAGCAAGATTAAACAAAAAAGGGGACAACGGATCCCCTTGTCTAAGACCTCTTTGTGGGCTAAACTCCTCTGTAGGAGATCCATTAACCAGCACTGAGAGCTTTGCAGTTGTTATACACTCCTTCATCCACTTAATCCACTTATCTCCAAACCCAAAGTTAGATAACATTGAGAATAAAAAACCCCAATTAACAGAATCATATGCCTTCTCAAAGTCTAACTGAATAAGTAGCCCCTTCTTTTTAGCTTTCTTCCATCCATCAACGACTTCATTGGCTATTAACACCCCATCTAAAATATTTCTTCCACTCAGAAAAGCGGACTGTGATTTGCTTATGACATGAGGCATTACAGATTTCAGTCTATTTGCCAACAATTTTGCTATGATCTTGTATATCGAACTCACCAAACTTATAGGTTGATAATCAGATAGCCCTAATGGATTCTCCTTCTTAGGTACAAGGGTTATGAATGAACTATTTATACCTTTAACCAACTTGCCATTAACTTGAAATTCTTTCACAAAGTTGACCACATCACTCTTCATGACTTTCCAAAATTTTTGATAACACATCAAATTGAAACCATCCGGTCCTGGTGCCTTATTCCCATCACAGTCCATCACTGCTGCTCTAATTTCAGCTTCTGAAAACTCTGATTCTAACCATCCAGACCTCTCCCTACCAACCACTAATGGGAAACACCCCCCCAACACCAGTCTTGAAGACCAAAGCTCTGTGTACTGATTCTGAAAATGTTCAAATACCTTATTCTTCACTTGACCTGGATCTTCAACCACCACCTCCCCATCTAATACAGAATTTATCTCGTTTCTAACTGATCTGCCTTTTGCAACTACATGGAAGTACCTTGTATTCTTATCCCCTTTCATTGCCCAGGTAAGTCTAGACTTTTGCAGCCATAGCCATTCAACCATCCTACTCAACCTCCACATCTCAGCTCTGACTTCACTTCTCCTACCTTTTTCATCATCATCAAGTTCTCTATCTTCAGCCAGGATATCAAAGTTGTGAAGTTCACCCTCTGCTGCCTTTAGTTTATTGTGTACATTACCAAAAACCTCCACATTCCAACTTCTAAGGCAACCTTTCAAAATCTTCAATTTTTGAGACAATATAAAACCAGCCCAGCCTACTACCCTGGATTCTTTCCAACTTGACTCCCAGAACCTCTGTAAATCTTTGTGTAAGAACCAAGCATTTAATACCCTAAAGGGTTTTGGACCCCAGTCTCTCTCATCCTCTATCAAAAGAAGCGGACAGTGATCTGAGACCAATCTAGGAAGACCCCACAGCTTAAAATTAAACACCTCAAACCACTTTGGGTCCACAAGAATTCTATCTATCTTACTCCACTTCTCTCCAGTACAAGAATTACACCAAGTGAACCTCCTCCCAAGTAATGGTAATTCAGATACCTCACACATATCAATAAAGTCATTCAATTCTTTCATTCCTCTATCTCTCCTAGAACACCCTTTCCTTTCCCCAATCTGCCTAATCTCATTAAAATCCCCTCCTAAACACCATGGATTACTAAACTCCTCTTTCAGCCTCAACAAACAACTTCACAGCTTCCCTCTAGATCCCACATCATTAGGCGCGTAGATATTAAGAATTGCACAATGAAATTGGTTGTATAGAGTACCTAATAATAATATAAACCTCCTATTGCTGCAACAATCCTTGACTTGGAATATGTCTGGATCCCAGATACATAATAAACCCCCCGCAGAGCCTTCAGCATCCACCACCATATACTCCATTTTGCCCATTGACCACACTGATCTGACTACTTCCTCAGCTAACTCTGATTTCTTTGTTTCTTGAAATATAGCAATATCTACTTTTCTCTCCTTCACAATCTTCTTAATTTTGCTTCTCTTCTCCTTCCTCCCCATCCCCCTAATATTCCATGATAACATCTTCATAAAAAACCACTGCTACACCTAATATCCCCCAGCTGGTATCACCTACTCCCCAACTCTCACCCCCCCTTCAATTCGGTCCATATCCTTTAGTTCAAGATCTACTATTTTCTCCAGCACTTCATCCCTCCTTCCATTCAACTTCACCCCAAGGAGTTCCCCCAACTTTAAAGTTGCTTCAGCCTCATTAAGGACGATCCGCCCTTTATCCACACCACCCTCCAACGATGCTAATAAGGACGATGCCGCCACTGCTGCTCGCCAATCTGCTGCCTTGGGCCGTACCGAGCTTGTTGCCGCACATCTTCTCCCGTATCTACTCATTAAATCAGCTGACCTTCTTCGTAGCAAATTAGGATTGTAATTCTTAATGCTTTTGATCCTTTGTTTCCTTTTTTTATTCCTTCTAGAACTGTAACTGGGCTCCTGCTCCTGGGCTTCTGATAAATTTGACAATCTATCAAGTGGCCCTACTTCTTTTACTTTGCTACTACCAGATTTTCCTTGCATCCCCAGCCCAACCCGAGGTATACATGGCCCAACCCCTTGATTTGGTGTGTTATACTGGCCCAACATTACTTCAATATTTACACCCGGCCCTTCTACACTAGTTCTATCTAAACTTCTAACAAAACCTTGCATACAAACCAGATCATCCTTACTCTGACCAACTACCGTCTCCTCAACAGAGCCGTTTCTCTGTTTTCGTGCATCCATCATTATGTTACAGACCTCAGCAGACTTTATGTTCACCCCATCACCTCTACCAGCTATCTCTTCCTCCGCACTCCTCCGGCATACCATGTTGTCCACCTCCTCACTCCATTTTTCACCACCTAGCCTACCTACCTGAGCCTCATCACACCCAACCTCCATGTCATCAGCTGAATCAACCTCCACATCAGCATCTTCATCTTCGACATCCCTGGATTTCCACCCCACGCTGTGATCTTCCATGACATTTGAGCTGCCAATCTCTACCACCTGTTGATCCTTGTGACATTTGCAAGAACATTTCGTTGATATCATCTTGATCACCTGCTCCTCACAAACTCTCACTGGAAACACCCTCCCCCTACACTCCAAATTTACCACAGAATTTAAAGGTTCCATACTTTTGGTAGAAATCTTCACCTTTGCACACACAAAAGCCAGTGGTTGAGTCAAATCACTTTCAAAACATAGCACTTGCCCCCACACCTCGCCAATTTTTCTTATGTTGGATCTATTCCACAAGTGCAATGGGATACCATAGCAACTGAGCCAAACACTTCTTTCCTGCTCCAACACCTGACCTGGTTTTCCTTCAGTAATTTCTTCACACCAATCTACAATCAACTCCTTAATAGCTGGTAATTTCATTGCCCTCTCCTCCTTAGAGTTAAAAGTTATAACCACGTCCCTACCCCGACTACCTCTTACCATTACATCCTCAATTCCTATGGCTGCTAACTCTCTCTTCAGACTAATATTTGCATATTGTACCTTCAATCTGATTATTACACTCTCAAACAACCAACCGTTCCCTACCTCTTTTGCCTTTACCAAGATACAACCAGCTCTTTCACCCCTTTTGCCTACCACCGCGTCAACATACGACCTTCTATCTCTAAGGCCACTACAACCGAATTGAACATCACCCCCTTTTGCAGCATAGACTACTGCTCTCATCACTTGGTTCCTTGATGGCATCTTTTCAACTTCACCCCTGGCGTTATCTTTCCCAAACTCTGCATATTTTACCTGTAATGATCTATCGTCCACCCATAACCCATTTGCTTTTTGGACAGCTATATTAGCTGCCACAAAGCAACCAAACCTCACAAAGCCAAACCTTGTGTTAGTCGCCCTGCGCCTTTTTTGCGGTATGAAAACATCTTTTACCACTCCAAACTTCGTGAACAGATTGTACAGGCCTTTTGGGTTCAAAGATGTTGGTAAGTTATCCACGAACACATTGAATACACCTCCATTCCCTTCCGACCTCCATGGTCCTGATCTGCCCCTCTCCCTGACAACCGGTATCCACTCTCCACGTTGAGCTTGCATATCCACCCTCTCCCCCCAAATCTATTGCTTTTCTCACTCTCCAATTCAAAGTTCAATATGTTATACTTTGATATGATATGAGTGTGTTATTGATAGAGGAAATCAAAGATAGAGAGTTGCTAATATAATCAATTAATGATTTGTTTGAGAAGTTCTTTTTATAAGCTAGGCAACAAATTTAGATTAAATTTTTTTTTAAATTACTTATAAATTATAATTAAAAGTTGATATTTATTCATAATTTGATCCCACAATAATAATATACACCACTGATTTAAAAGTCCAAATAAATTTATGATAATTTTTCTGAGCTTATAGAATTTATCTCTTTTAATGTTTTGTTTAGTTTGATACAAGTTATTTATGTTATCAAGTGATTGTGATACTATTATTCTCAACAATTTTTATAATTAACAATTTCTTATACATATCAAATTTTATTGTAAAATTTTGTGGGTTAATTATTGTTAACATCTACCTAGATGGCTTAATATTATGGCTTGTCACTATTAAGATATAATTTAAGATTAAGATGATTTATTTATCACACAAAATATATATAGTCTATTTTTCGTGCATCGCACGGGTTACCGCTAGTATATATATATATATATATTTGTTTTGTGCATAGAGAGATTGTCTAATATGATCAATATTAAGGTGAAAGAAGGTGGCTAGAAAGGCATTAAGGCATCTCAAAACAACCCCCCATTTATCTCACGTATTTTTTGCTAATGATTTGATTCTTTTCGCTAAGGCTTATTAGGGTAACTGTGATATCATTATGAATGTTCTTGAAGAGTTTAGCAATATCTCAGGCCATAAAGTTAATCTTCAAAAATTCCAAAATGTTCATATCCCCCAACATCAATAGGAGGATTGCTTTGGCTTTAAGCTCACAATGTAGTATACCACTCACTTTTAATCTTGGTAAGTCACTATAACAAAAAGACCTTTGGTGACAGACTGATTTTATCTCCAAACATCAAATTTTCGTCACTAACGTGATCTGTGATAAAAAAAAATTTGTCACCGCGTTTGTCGTCTATACGTTGTCGCTGAAAGTACTTGGTAACGAAAAACAATTTCGTTGCTTATTTTTCATTTTTAGCAACGAAATTTTTCGTCTCCAAATATTGCATTTTTCGTCTTCTATAACATCAATTTTGTCATCAAAACTAAATAATATTTTATTTTAATTATTTTTGGCGATGAAATATTTCGTCACCAAATAGATTTTAGTGACGAAAGTTTTCTTCACTAATGATATGGATTAAGGTGACAAAAAAATCCGTCACTAAAATGAGCAGAAAAGAAAATTTTTCAATAACAAAAAATATTTTGTCACCAAATATTTCAATTTAGCGACGAAATATTCAGCAAATGTGACGAAACTATTTATTTGGTACTATATCATTAGTGACAAAATTATCCGTCATATTTTTTGAAAACTAATAGCGACATTTTTTATTTCGTCGCTAATAAAAATTAAAAAAATTTAAAATGGGGGTACTATTTTCAAATTAAATTTTTTCTTTTCAGTAAAAATTCCATGCCCATTTCGATAACCTGTTCAATAAAATATCTATTACAAATCAATACAAAAATCTGTTCATTTTCATAAACATCACAATCGAATTTCAGCACTATCCACAAAAATACAATATGAACTGCATGCGGATTATAAATATGTCTCATAATATCCACAAAAAACATGTCTACTAATATCCACAAAAATATAATATCAGCCGCATGCGGATTACCAAACACGTCTCCTAATATACACAAAAAATATGTCTACTAATATCAACAAAAATAAAATATTAAGTGCAGATTACCAAACATGTCCTGTAATACCAACAAAAATATAAAATTTACAATGCAACCAAAATACATGTAAGGTAATATGAACAAAAACACAAAATGAGCTAGCTTCTGCTCTCCAAATTACCAAACATGTCCATATCAAATCTTGAATCTGCAAAAAAATAAAAAACAAAAAAGAAAAAAGAATGCAAATTAGACAATTATTCTCTTATCAATAAAATATACAATTTAACATACATTTTTCGACTTAGTTTTCAAATCGGGAATCTGGTGCTAGTTTCCTAAGTTTCCACAACTTACATTGGTCCCTTTTGAGGTATTTGAGGTATTCCCCGGGTCTTCCCGTGCCTGTTACAACATTTTGGCCTCCGATGACCTATTTACAAGCTTAAGTGTTGGAAAAATTCATTTTTGGACTTAGTTTTCAAAACTAGAGTCCCGTGCTAGTTTCGTAAGTTTACACAAATTACAACGGTTGCTTCCAAGGTGATTGAGGTGTTCCCCAGCCTTCTTGGGGTTGTTTAACGATTTTGACCCCCTGATAGCCTATTTTCAAGTTTAAGTATTGGAAAAAATACATTTTCAGACTTAGTTTTCAAACCAGGAGTCCCATGCTAATTCCGTAAGTTTTCACAACACACATTTTCCCTCTTGAGGTGTTTGAGGTGTTTCCCAGGCCGTCCCGTGGCTGTTGCATGATTTTGGCCCCCAAATGCCTATTTTCAAGTTTAAGTGTGAAAAAGTGCATTTTTTGGACTTAGTTTTCAAACCGGGAGTCCCGTGCTAGTTCCATAAGTTTCTAAAAGTTATGTTGGTCCCGCCCGATGTGTTTGAGGTGTTCCCCAAGCCATCTTGTGGCTGTTCCACGATTTTGGCCTCCGATGGCCTATTTTTCAAGCTTAAGTATGAAAAAGTGCATTTTTGGACTTAGTTTTCGAACCAGGAGTCCCGTGCTAGTTCCGTAAGTTTCCACAACTTACTTTGGCCTCTCCCAAGGTGTTTGAGGTGTTACTCGGGCCATCTCATGGCTATTACACGATTTTGGCCTCTGATGGCCAATATTTCAAGCTTAAGTGTGAAAAAGTGCATTTTTTGACTTAGTTTTCGAACCGAGAGTCCCATGTTCGTTCCGTAAGTTTTCACAATTTACTTTGGTCCCTCTCAAGGTGTTTGAGGTGTTACCTAGGCCGTCTCATGGCTGTTATACGATTTAGCCCTCCGATGGGCTATTTTTAAGCTTAAGTGTGAAAAAGTATATTTTTAGACTTAGTTTTCGAACTGGGAGTCTTGTACTAGTTTCGTAAGTTTTCACAATTCACTTTGATCCCTCTCAAGGTGTCTGAGGTGTTCCCTAGGCCGTCTCGTGGCTGTTGCACGATTTAGCCCTCTAATGGCCTATTTTCAAGCTTAAGTGTGAAAAAGTGCATTTTTGGACTTAGTTTTCAAACCGGGAGTCTCATGCTAGTTCTATAAGTTCCCACAACTCACATTGGTCCTTTTCGAGGTTTTTGAGGTGTTACCCGAGCCTTCTCGTGGCTGTTGCACGATTTTGGCCTCCGATGGCTTATTTTCAAGCTTAAGTGTGAAAAAGTGCATTTTTGGACTTAGTTTTCAAACCGGAAGTCCCGTACTAGTTCCGTAAGTTTCCACAACTCACATTGGCCCCTCCTGAGGTGTTTGAGGTGTTCCTCGGGCAGTCTCGTGGCTGTTGCACAATTTTGGCCTCTGATAGCCTAGTTTTAAGCTTAAGTGTGAAAAAGTGCATTTTTGGACTTAGTTTTCAAATCAGAAGTCCTATGCCAGGTCCGTAAGTTTCCACAAATTACTTTGGTCCCTCCTGAGGTGTTTGAGGTGTTACCCGGGCCGTCTCGTGTTTTGGCCCCAAAAGGTCTATTTTCAAGCTTAAGTGTGAAAAAGTGCAATTTTAGACTTAGTGTTCAAATCGGGAGTCCCGTGCTAGTTCCGTAAGTTTTCATAACTCACATTAGTCCCTCCTAACATGTTTGAGGTGTTTTCCGGGATGTCTTGTGGCTGTTGCATGATTTTGGCCTCCAATGGCCTATTTTTCAAGCTTAAGTGTGAAAAAGTGCATTTTTTGACTTAGTTTTCGAACCGGGAGTCCCGTGCTAGTTCCGTAAGTTTTCATAACTTACTTTGGTCCCTCCCGAGGTGTTTGAGGTGTTACCTGGGCCATCTCATGACTGTTATACAATTTTGGCCTCCCATGGCCTATTTTTCAAGCTTAATTGTGAAAAAGTGCATTTTTGGACTTAGTTTTCGAGCTGGGAGTCCCGTTGTAATAACCCACATTCATATCTTAGTCATGTTCATGTGCATTTGTATGATTTCGTCTTGTTAAGCTTGCATTTGTAGACTTTGACTTGTTTTTCCTAAGTAAAGGTTCATGTTTTGTTTTGTGCTTATGTGATTTGCCTAAGTGTTGTATGCATGCTTTGTTCCTTTCTTGCTGTCCCAAGCCTAGGTCATGCTAAGCCTAGGTCATATTAAGCCTAGGTCATGTCAAGCCTAGGTCATGTCAAGCCTAGGTCATGCTAAGCCTAGGTCATGCCAAACCTAGGTCATGTCAAGCCTAGGTCATGTTAAGCCTAAGTCATGCCAAGTTGAGGTCATCTTAAGCCGAGGACCATCTTAGAACCACTTTGGTTGACCTCCACCATCACCTAGGCATATTGGCCGAGATGTTATCACCTAGGCGTCCGAGATCCTTAATCCTTACACCTAGTGATCTGGAATGACCTAGACCGAGGTGTGGCACATCTAGGCCGAGGTGTGGTACAGCTTGGCCAAGTGTTATCCTTCCTAGCCGAGGTCATAGAGACCTTACTTGCCGAAGCCTATGTCCTTAGCCGAGATCATTTCTTGCCGGAGTTCCCTTGCCTTAGCTTGTTGCATACGCTTTGTCATAGTCATGTCTTGTCAATCTATCACCTTTTTGAGGAGAACCAACCAGCCGTTGCCACGTGTCCGAGCTGAGTGTTAAATCACCGCGAGAGGAGAAACCTATCATTTGTTATATCCTTGTTTTTGAAGAGGAGAGAGAAGCTCTAGGAGAGGAAGAGGAGTTCTTGTGGGAGAGTAGATTTCCAAGCTTGATCCCTAGAGATCGAACCGTTGAATCCGTGTTCTAAGGTTAGATTCTTGATCTGCTCATGTTGTTTTTTATGATCACGTTATTGCATTTCATGATTGAATACGATTTGTAAGCCATGCATTGATTTAAAGTTCGGTTTTAGAAAGAGAAAGTGGTATTCATGTGTTCTTCAAGAAAAGTCATGTTTTGATCCAAGAGTTTGCACCAAGATCCATGTTTTCATATTTGTTTTCATATGATCTTCAAGTATGGGTACCTAGGTCCATGTTTTCGAATTCATGCCATGAAATCCCAGATTTTGTAACAAAGAAGTTATGATTTTAGCATTCATGTTCTTCATGTTCTTTATGTTTTTCAAGAGAGGGAAACCCAGATTTCCAGGCTTCATTTCCCTAGGTGTGATCACCGAGATCACTCTTGCCTAGATCACACACCTAGGCCAAGCATCGTATCTCACCTTGGCCTACCTTGCACAATCACTTACACGTTAGTTTATCTTGCATGCACACCTAGGCCGACATGGTACACCCTTGCCAGCACCTTGTAGCACCTCGGCAAGCAGCTGTACGCCGAAGCCTAGGTAACCACACCTCGGCCAAGAGGTGTGGGACCTCGGCCAAGACCTCCTGAGTTCACTCAGCTAGGTCACTTTTGCCTAGATCATTTTTGTGCATCCATTCCAGGACCTGGTTGGTACCCAGCATGTTTTCCCTAGGTTATTTCCAGCATGTTTTCCCTAGGTCATTTCCAGCATGTTTTCCCTAGATCATTTGCATGCATGTAAAGCTTGTTTTGAGAATGTGATTGCCATGTGATTGTAGGTCCTTGATCTTCGCTTTGAGCCTACACCCGAGAAGAACTATGTGAGTGGTATTTTTAATAAAGCTATGTTATAACGTTTTGTTAAAGCTTCGCTTTGCTTGTTTTGAAAAGTATTGTTGAACATGAATGATGATCCCTATTTTGAATATCAAGTATTATCTCGTTTTGATGACATTCAAGTTAAGTCCGTACGTGCTAAGGGACTATAAGCATTTGTAGCACATCAAGTTAAGTCCGTACGTGCTAAGGGACTATAAGCATTTGTAGCACATCAAGTTAAGTCCGTACGTGCTAAAGGACTATAAGCATTTGTAGCACATCAAGTTAAGTCCGTACGTGCTAAGGGACTTTAAGCTTTTGCAGCACACATGTTTTTGAAAAACCAAGATTGATGTACAAGCTATGTTATGTATTGTTTTGATAAAGATCTCGGATGTCATTCATTTAAACCTTTATTACTTGTACCATTCACTGAGTATCCAAGCTCACCCTCTCCTTATATATATGTAGGCGGCAAGCAAGGAGGCGGTGACGCCTAAGATGTTATGTGCAAGATGTTTGATTCATGTTTTGTATCGTCTTAAAGATTATGCTTCTTAGTTGTAATTCATGTCTTTTGTATACTTCGACTTGAGAAGCCTTTTGATCAAGATGTAACATGTACTTTATTTTATTTGTATCCAAGTTGTAAACTATATTAAGATGTATGTCATTTCATTTGATCTATGCACAGCTCTTATGGACTAATTAGATTTGTATATATTGCTTCCGCACATGCTAGCCCCATATATTATACTCTGATTGTGTGTGAATTTTGAAAGTTGACCTTCGTTAATCTTGGATTACTGGCCATCACGGCACCATTCTACTAGGGGCGGAATGGGGTCGTGACACCTGTGCTAGTTCCGTAAGTTTCCACAACTTACTTTGGTCTCTCCCTAGGTGTTTGAGGTGTTACCTGGGCCGTCTCGTGGCTGTTACACGATTTATCTCTCTGATGGCCTACTTTTAAGCTTAAGTGTGAAAAAGTGCATTTTTGGACTTCATTTTCAAACCGAGAGTCTCGTGCTAGTTCCGTAAGTTTTCACAACTCACATTGGTCCCTCCCGACGTGTTTGAGGTGTTTGCCGGGCTGTCTCGTGGCTGTTTGCACGATTTTGGTCTCTGATGGCCTATTTTCAAGCTTAAGTGTGAAAAAGTGCATTTTTGGACTTCATTTTCAAACCGGGAGTCTCGTGCTAGTTCCGTAAGTTTTCATAACTCACATTGGTCCCTCCCGACGTGTTTGAGGTGTTTGTTGGGCTGTCTCGTGGCTGTTGCACGATTTTGGCCTCCGATGGCCTATTTTTCAAGCTTAAGTGTGAAAAGTACATTTTTGGACTTAGTTTTTGAACCGGGAGTCCCGTGCTAGTTCCATAAGTTTCCATAACTTACTTTGGTCCCTCCCAAGGTGTTTGAGGTGTTACCCAGGCCATCTCGTGGCTGTTACACGATTTAGCCCTCCGATGGCCTATTTTCAAGCTTAAACGTTGGAAAAGTTCATTTTTTTACTTAGTTTCATGCCTACGTGTTGAAATAGTGCAAATTTCAAAGTAGATTTCAAATTGGGAGCCACGCGCTTCTTTCGTAAGTTTGCTTCGTCTCAAAGTGTTTGTGATGTTTCTCGGATCTTTATATGCATATTTCACTATTTTACCGTGACCTTTCGCCCCTAAATGTCAAAGTTTTTTTTTTATTCTACTCTAGTTGATTAATAAATTTCTACTAAATTAACATAGAAACATAATATACTAACAAAGCCTACTAATCCAATAAAATAAATTGGTAGAACGCACCGAGCTGTATACTTTGACCGGGATTGATTTTGATCCATATTGATGTTTTGTCTTCATTTGTATCATATTATTCACATTAGCTAGTGATTGTTCCTACACAATTGAAACACCAATAAAAACAAGAAAATATAACATTATTAAGAAGAAACTTAATTTTTGACAATTAACATATGTAAAACATTTTACCTTGAAGCTAGCGAGAGACTTTTGACTAAACATTTTCCAAAAATATAATCTAGCAACTCTGATAACTAAATTTCTCAATAATAATTCTTAGGCTAGTTGTTCACAATGGATTGAAAGATAAAAACATGAATATTTTATCAATACATTAACTTCACAAATAATATACAAATATAGTTAAAATTAATTGAATTAGCTAAACTTATTTCATTTCTAAGTGTCAAGTGTTCATACACGAAAGTTTGAGATTAATTTTGAAACTAAGAGTCTTGTACTTATTCCATGAGTTTCTACAAGTCATTTATATCCTTAATAAGGTGCTCAAACCAATTCCTGGACATTTTCATAACTATTAGACAAATTTTCCCTTCGAATGCCTATTTTAAGTCTAAGTGTTCAAAAAAATACAAGTTTGAGCTTAATTTTGAAACTAGGACTCTTATGCTTGTTCTGTGAGTTTCTATGAGTTACTTTTCTCCTTATTAAGGTGTTTGAACCAATTCTTATAGCTAATTCACAATTTTGCTCTCCGATGCTAATTTTCAAGATTAAGTGTTAAAAAAGATGGCTATTTCACAATTATGCCCTTACAACACCTATTTTCAAGCTTAAGGTGTTATGTACTACAATGTGTAAGGCTTTAAACCCTGCTGCCTCTGTTTTAGAGTCAAGCTAAAAGCACCAAACAATACTTAAGACCTAAACTAACAACATCAAACCTGCTATATTAGCACCCAAAGACAACAACCAAACCAACTTATTTAATTATAGGTTGTTGACACATGTTATTCAAGTTAAATAAAATACATCTGTTTAATTAGATATTAAATTTACCTCTATTTCAACGAATTAAATTTAAACTACATTGGTAGAATTCACTAATATCATTTCGAGTAATTGAGGAGGAAGGCATTGGAACAGATTTCTCTAGCATATGAAGCATCAAGATCAAGATTTGATAATTGTAGAGTTGATTTTATAATCTTGACAATACATGCAAGTGTACTATCAATCTGCATTTGATAGACACATGTAATTTCGTAAATAAAATTCAAGACAAAAGAACAAAAAAGATTGATTAATATTGTCAGAGACATAGATTGGTTACATCAATTTGACACAAGAAGTTTGCATCTAGCTCGTAATATTTTGGAGTCTAAGAAACATACCAGCAAATCAGTGATAAAGTTTGTCTCTTCCACGAAATGCTGACACTTTCCATCTTCATTGCATACTCTTTCACACTACCAACTTGTTTATTTACTGACATCAAGTCCTTGGCATGCTAGCACTTTTCTTTCACAAGCTTCTGACAAGCAGAAAACAGTTGCTATGCAATTGCAATAGGTGTTTGAAGCTTAAGCTTCATTCTTTTAATTCCTGTACTTGTTGACCCATCTAAAAAGCTATACAAAAAATTTGGCAAGCAACCAACAGAGCAAAGCAAAAAAAGAAAAAAAATACAAGCAATAGCCCAATAAGACAAACAAAAAATAATAATAAAACACCCCTGCTGCTACAGATTCTGCTTCAGCTTTACAAAACACACAAGCAATATTAGCACTCCCATTTATGATACAAATATTCTGCAGATACACAATAGTTTTAAGCTTTTGCCTTCAAGCCAACCACACAAAGGATTTGACTTTGGGCGGAGAGACATTGTGCCAAATCATTTAGCAATAAGTCCAATGTCATTGGGATGAAGATTGAATTCACACCATCTATACACTGATGAAACACTAAAACAACCAGAGTTTTCTGCCTTCCAATATAAAGCATCCTCTTTATCAGATCTAAGTGCACAAGTAGAGAGTAACATGTTAACTAAACTGACCATATCCTCATTTTTCCAATCCATCAACTCTCTACAAAAGCCTTGTACCAAATCAAGTAAATCACTTCTAAGGTTAAGTACCTCCTTTACTAATTTGTGCCTATCAATTGAGAGTCTATACAACCTTGGAAACACCTCCTTTAGACACCTATCTCTAATCCATTTATCTTTCCAAAACAAAATCCTAGCCCCATTTCCAATTTGTATTTGAGTATAGGTTATAAAGTTTAGGTCTTAAGCTCCCCATTGATAGGATGTCTTTCCAGATCCTAGAATGGGCATCAGATCTCTTAACATGTGGGCACCACCTGCTCCCTTGGAGATTATACTTACCACAAACTATTTTCTTCCATAACACCTTATCTTCATTGCCAAATCTCCACCACCACTTAAGAGTTGATCTCATCACATAAATAATTGACCTCATTGCATTATCAAAAAAAAAAAAAAAAAAACAAAAAGAAGGAAAAAAAAAAGTTAATAACAATTTGCATCATTCCTTTTGCATACTTAAAAATGTCTTTGATTGTGTAACCATACAAAGATCCCAAAGGAAAACCAAAAAGAATTATATTATGGGGCAAAAAAAATTCAAAAAGAATTTAGATTTTAAATAGTTGAAGTTTAAAATGGAGAAATAAATTGAAATGTTGGATTCCAATATTTGGTTTAACTATTGCCTACAAAGCCCCAAGTAAATCATAAGATTTGTTTGGAGTTCAAGTCAGCACATAGAGCACATGCACCTAGTACACAGTGAAGCCTTTTGTAACCATTTCCTATGATTTCAAAAAATCAAATTATTAACCCAACAACAAAAAAAATAAAAATAAAAATGATCTTTAATTTAACTTATTGAACCTTTACAAGAGGATGTCTGAAACAATTTCATCATGCAAACTTACATGATCTAACCAAGGCGTAAGAAGTAGTGCCTCTGAGGTGTGGAGGAATCCAAGTAGCTAATTGCACTAATGTAAAGATAAGATCAATCAATTTCAAGCAGATAGCCTCAAATAACCAACTCACTTAAGTCATTATTATAATTGATAATGAAAAATTAAATTAATTAATATCTAACCCAACAAATATATTCATTGATAGCACCAGCATCCTAATATAACCATATTCTAGGCCTTTGTTTTATTCAGTAGTAAATTTTTCAGTACATAAATTTCAGTTTTATCAAAAAGACTCAGCAATGACTTCAGAAACTATTTGGCAATCCTGGGCCTCAGTAATTGAATTAATTCATTTCACTAATCTGTTAGTCATATCCCAAAAAGAGAACCTTACATATTTTGACAAGTGATTAACATGAAAAAATAAACTTGAAAGTTATTTGACCATAAACCAGTTAAAGTAGAGGAAAAATAAGCAGAAACCACCCAAACAAGAGCCTATATATTGCAAATACAGCAAATAAAGAGGGGCAATAATATAAAAGCTCACTTCACTCCTCAATGCAGCTGTGGCAGTTTGACGTTCAGCAGGGTCAATTGTGAGAAGTGTCTTAATTAACGGCAGTGATGATGGTGGAAAGTCTTTAATCGTCGATTTTAATCACAAAAACCATTTAATCGTCGATTTTAATCATACCCATATCAGCAACTATGGGTGTAATGTTATAATCATACCCATATCAGTAACCATATTAGCAACTATCGGTATAATCATACCCATATCAGCAACTATGGGTATAATCATACCCATATTAGCAACCAAATAGTAGAAACACAACGGAGAGGCTTCCTATATCAGCAACCAATGGGACATTTCCAAATCTTAGAAACACAAACACAGCCATCAGCAAAAACAGAGAGTAAGGAGGAGAGGCAAAAGCAAACCTCTAATGATCCATTAAGAGAGGCTTGAACTTGACACCTTAACTCTTATGTTCGAACCTAAAATTGAGACATCAAAACCTCATCAATCCTATTAACTCATGCCTGACTCAATCAACATTAATATTAGTCGCTTTTGCACCAAAAACCAATAGGAAAAAAATACCATTTCATTTTCATTCACTCGCCATTTTAATTAATATGCCTGATTTTCCAATGAGATAGATAGTTACATATGAGAACAGCTATTCTTCACATCAATCATGTGAAGGGGTCATTAAATTCTTGTTCTTTATTTTATTGAGAAAATAAAATTGATTTGGATCTTCCCCAATCACCCTATTGACAGGAATCAATTCAAAAAAAGGCATGTTTGGACTGTTGTAATGGTGTTCAAGGGGTGAAAGTCCAAAGAGCAAGAACAAGCACAGCTGGAAGCATTGTTCCAACTGTTTACGGGTGTACAAGCGATGAAATCCAAAGAGGAATCCAATCACCACTCAAGCAAGGTGGGTCGATTTGGGGCTGGGTCGACTTTAGGGTTAGGTGTGAAAGTATATGTGAATCGAAGAAGACATAGAGAGGAAGATAGAGAGAGACACACACACACGCACAGAGAGCGAAAGAGAGAGAGGGCGAAATAGAGGACATACCTACCCGAGACAAAGCGACGGTGGTGCTAACCCTTACGGTGTGCTCGTCTAACCCTTGCATTGTGCTCGTCTAACCTTTACGGTGATGCTTTAATAACAAAGATGAGGGCAGAGACATGAGGCGTGAGAGAGAAGAGACACAGAGGCGTGAGGCGTGAGAGAAGAGAAAGGGGAACAGAGAGAGAGTGAGATAGTGACTGAGGTAGACAAGCGAAAAACAGACCGCAAGTGAGAGAGAGATAGACCGAGAGTGAGAGAATACCTGTGAGGATGCAGCGGTGGTGATCTGCAGGCAATGGTGGTGGTGGTAGTGGTAGGAGTGGCGGTGGCGAGCGGCGTTGGTGGTATGCGCTGAGGTGAGGTCGTGTAGGGTGAGGTTTGGTGGTCAAATCTGTGTGTGAGAAGAAGAACTGATGTATCTAAGGCACCGATATATTCATTTCCCTCTAAAAATCTTTAGCAACTAAATCATTTATTTGGTGACAAAATTATTTCCTCACTAAAAGATAAAATTATTAGCCACGAAAATAGTTTTCTCACTAAATAATATTAAAATATTAAAAATTATTGGTGACGAAAATATATTCGTCATTAATAATTTTATTATTGGTGACTAATTTTTTCCTCACCAAAAGTCTAAAAATTTTGGCACCATCCAAAAAATTAGTGGGAAAATCTTTAGTGACAAAAAAAAATATAAATAATGACGAAAAATAATTTCGTCATCTAATTTTTTTATTATGTATATAGATTGGTGACGAAATTTTATTTTTGTCTCTAAAAATGGTACATTTGGAGACGAAAAATTATTTTCTTCACTAAAAGGTACGTCTTTTGTGACAAAATTTATTTTCGTCATTAATTTTCGTTTCCAAAGACACTTTTTCTTGTAGTGAGTATTTGGGAGCCTGTCTCCTCCATAAGAGAATTTCCAAGAACATTTTCTATGAGTTAATTGAGAAGCTCAAGAACAAACTATCTAGATGGAAAGTTAGGAATCTATCTCTTACTAGTAGAACTACTCTTATGAAATCTATCACTTCAGCTTTGCCTAGTTACAACATGCAAACCATGGAATTACCTAAAAGCTTGTGTGATGATCTAGATAGGATCAATAGGAATTTCTTATGGGTGATATTGAGAGCAACAAAAAGGTATATTTGGTCAACTGGGACAAGGTGTGTAAGAGCATAAAAGATAGGGGATTAGGAATCAAAAAAGCCAAACACCAGAATGCTACCCTGCTTACCAAACTAGGTTAGAAAATTATTAGTGATAAAGACAAACTTTGGTGTAAGGTGCTCCAAGGAAAATACCTTAGCAACAACAAAATCTATGATTGGCCTGAAAAAAGAAGAGCATCCCATGTTTGGAGAAGCATTGTGAAGCAAAAGGATACTCTTAGATAAGCAGTGAAGTAGACAATTGGAAATAGGGAAAAAGTGTCACTATGAAAGGATTGGTGGTGTGGCAATCATCCTTTAACCTATCAAAATAACCACCAAATTAATGAGGAAGCTACTACTAGGACTACTTTGGATGATGAGGGAAATTGAGATCTCAGATCAATGGAAATTGGGCTCCAACCTCAAGATAGAGAGGAAATTTCGAAAATCCATAGGCCTAGATATATAATGATGCTCCACACTGGAATGGGTCTTGTAGTGGCAACTTCTCTACTGTAGCTGCTTACAAGATCATTGCTCAACAAGATGAGAATGGAAATTATTGGAGCTGGATATGGAAAATTAAAACCCCTCAAAAACGTCATTTGGCTTACATTGCAAGGGAGATTACTAACCAATCAACTAATACTTATGAGAAACATTGCTCCTAATGATTTGTGCCCCAGGTGTGGCACTTTCAGTGAAGACATAAACCACCTCTTGAGAGGGAGTGTCAAAGCAAAGGAAGTCTCGACTGCATTTCAAAATGTAAAATGGTGGAAGGAGGAATTATTAAACCTCTCAATGAATGGATTACTTCCAATCCATAAAAAAAAAAATAAAAAAAAAAAAAAAAGGGTTTCTGAACTTAAAATGGAACCTTGTTTTTATTATTGCACTCCGGCAAATTTGGAATTTGAAAATTCTACTAAATTCATTCAAGAGGGCCAGAAAAGCATTTTTGATTGTGCATTTGAAATCCAAGATGCCTTTCAATTCCCCCTTCACCCTAATCACAGTCAATCTAGATTGAAAAATCTAGAAATCTCCTAGATATTGGTTTGTGATTATATATCAATTTTAAGCAGTAAATAACAATCCCAATTAAATAATCAAGACAAATCGATACAACAATTTTAACGTGAAAAAATCACAATTGGAGCGCCTCTAATTGTGATAAAAAAAATTACGGACAAAAGCCACAAAGCAATCTGCTAAGAAGACAAAAGGAATTACACAAGTACACTTTCAATTGCCTAGCAAATCTACGCCCGAATTGAATCGACCCCTATATGCCTCTTCCACCACGGTCTTCACCTTAGAATCGTCTTGCCCAACGTTGAATCCACTATGCCGAAGTCGAATCCACGATAATGAGCCACTCCAAAATCCACCAAAGCTTCAGACCCAAATTCCACGGAATCCACAGAAGAACTACTCTCTCTTTTGTAAATAAAACAAACCCTTTGATATAATCTATTCAATTCATGATTAAACTCTCAGAGATATCAAAAGGAAACAACCAAAGAAGCTCCAGATGAAAACCCTAATACCCAAAAAGAAGATCTAGAAACCGTATTCTAAAATCGGACTGAAACACATATTTATAGAAAATAGATCCGTGATCTCCGCTTAAGCACAAGAATGGCCGCTCGAGCGGATATACGCTCGAGCATAGGAATGGTCACTCGAGCGGAAAAAAACAACTCCTAATACTTTTGCAGGCGAGTGAAACTTCTGAAAGGTCGCAATCTCCGCTCGAACGCAAAAATGGCTGCTTGAGCAGAAAAATAACTTCAATTGCAATTTTGCTTTTTGCTTCGAGGGAGTTGCCCCTTGACCCCGCTTGGGCGCTGCCCCGGATCCGCCAAGGGGCGCTGCCTCCTCAACTCTCGTGAACTGACTGGGCAACTTGATCCCCGACATAGTCAGTGAAGTAGTAAACATGGTAGAATTAACATCACAAGCTTCTCTGTGATAGTACAATTCGGGTTAAATTCACATTTAAAACTCACAGTCTCACTGAAATAAAATATTGAATAAAATTACAATTGAAAGGAATTTTGTCAAATGAGATTGCCAAAAATAAAAACCTAACATAGACTAATTGGTTGGTGTTTTCCCACTGCAGGTAAGCTCAAACTCAACACAAATGGCTACTCTGGAGGAGTCCCAGAACAATCTGGATATGATGGATTGTTGAGAGATGATACAGACATTTAGATATAGGGCTATTATGGCAAACTAGGCAACTGTACTAGCTTGGAAGATGAACTCTGGGCAATCTACAGAGGTTTAACCATTCTATTTCAGAAAGGGACTATGAAGGTAGGGATTGAATCTGACTCAGAAATGGCTATCAACTAGATTCTGAATGGAAGCACCAATTCTTCTTACAAAGCTTTGATTGAAGATGCTAAATTCCTGCTATCCAGGTGCAAAAGCACTCCTAAGCACACCCTGAGGGAAGGGGATAAGTGTACTGATAAGCTTGCTGATCTAGGGGTTGAATAAGATGAACATGTTGTAATTCTAAACGATGCCCCTGTGAGTGTTAGAGCTCCTCTCATTGCTGACATGAGTGGGGCTAAGTACGAGAGAGATTCGCTCTCTAGATCTCTTAGTTTGATGTAATATCTACTTTTTGTTTCTTAACTTCCTATGAATCAAAAAATAAAAATAAAAAATTGCCCTTTTTAGAAAAAAATTATATTCATATATAAAATTAATATAAAAAGCTTTATAAAAATGATATGGTAATATCATTATTGTAAATAAATACATTTTCAATAGTGTTTTGTTTTGAAATGAATGATTCATAATGAATCACATCATTATATATAAAAATTATGTATAAATGTTTAAGATAGTTAGACTTAATTCCTATCAAGTTCTATTCAAAATAAATTCTAATAAAATCGTCGAGAAAAATAATTTGTTATGATGCTTTTTTGCATATGTCGCTAAAAATTGATAATTAGTGATTTTTTTTTTATCACGATTTTTATAAATTGCCTCTAAAACTTACAATTAGTGACATTTTTCTGTGACAATTTTTTTAGATTGTCACATTTTTGTGACAATTTTTAAAATGTCGCTGAAAATTAAAAATTAGTAATATTTTTTAATAGTGTTTGATGAGAAACGTCATTAATTCTCACAGGACCTATCAGACAATAAATTTACCTATTAAGACCTATACGCAAATCTGTTGGAACAATCTTCTGTGTAAATAAAATAACTTGAAATAATTCAAACAAAATAAAATAAAACTTACAGAATTTATTTTGTTGAACCGAATAAATAATTCAAAGACTAAGTCGAGTGTGTGACACTCTATCCTTAAGAAAAATTCGCCCCGCTACGGTGCTTACGGTTATGTGACGTCAATCTCCCAGGATACAATGGTCCTAACCAATTTGTAGTAGCACTCTAAAACAAATTGTTCGGCGAACCAAACCTGTGTTCTAACTCTTTGAATATTTATTCTAAAACTAATATGAAGAATATATGCACTAGATGAGAATTGGACAGCTGGTGACCTTTCCAACTGCTAGAAAAGTGGTATGTATTTATAGCCCAGTTGGTGACCTTTCCAACTTACCCGAACAGGTATATTTTGAAAAGAATAGGTGCATCACTATTCAAACATGGTTTGATCGTTGCAAAATTTCAAACAAATTTCAACCAAATGAAAAGTGATCCGTTAGATAATAGTTAAAGTAACTGTTGGACCACTATTCTTTAAACCATTTGAAATATATATATATTAAACTATTTGAATATATATATATATATTAAACTATTTGAATAGTTTAATAAATAAATGAAAATGTACAAACTTTAGGAAACCACTTAGGAACCTAAAATTTGAATTTAGAATTAAATTAAATTCCCATAATTACAAATTTTAGAAAACCACTCAGGAACTCAAAATTTAAATTTAGAATTAAATTAAATTCTCACAATAATTTTTAGTGAAAAAATTCAAATGAATTTTATCTTAAAAATTAATGTTATACTTGGAAACGATGTCAACTTTCCATTCACTCATAAATGGTTTTGACATTCCGTCTTCACCGTATGACTTGTCACGCGGCAAGGAACACTTCACCTCTTCGAACCCACCCCAAAAGACGTTTGGGGCCCACTCAAATTTGGGCTAAAAAATATGCCTATCTTAAACCATTTTTTCAACAATCCCCCACATGAATAGAATTTGACGGAGAGAAAATGCAACAACATGATCTAAAAGCAGAGAGTACAGAAATTGGAAATATTCTGCAAAGGATAGGTAGCTTTTGACTTTGAACCTTCCCTTGTGAGACACTATTGGATTTACTAGCTAAACAGTAAACATGATGTCTTGAACTGTTCAGCCGTTTATGTAAACCAAGACAATAAAACTCACACAGTATATCTCCAGACACAGTTTAGTTTTCACTATTGTGTTCATTTTGACCCTAAACAACCTGGTCTTTCATGAGTACTCTAGAGAATTTGTAGCCCTTCACAAATCTCATAGAACCGGCCTAGTTCACACTCACATAGGTGATTCTTATGAAGAGTATCCTGCCATACTCTACTAGGTTTACCTAGATATAAGAATCATTAAAATTTTACTTAATCTCAAACGCTGCAGACATCACTATTTCATCATAGAAATGGGTAAGAGTTAGACTTCCCAGTGATCCTTCTGAGTCATTCACAACTCGGTTGTCCCTTTGAACCTAGATCTTGGGATCTCCAGTCAATTAGGTTGGGTTGCCGTTGTGGTAACTCTTATTTAATAGGCTTTAGTCCCATTCCCCTCGATGAATTCTCAACTAACTCTCTTGCTAACCCTTTGGTTAGTGGATCCGCTATATTGTCTTTAGACTTAATATATTCTATGGAAATAATTCCATTAGAAAGTAGTTGTCTCACGGTGTTATGTCGATTTAATGTATCGTGACTTCTTTGTTATACATATGACTCTGTGCTCTACCTATAGCTGATTGACTATCACAATGTATGCATATAGCAGGCACCGGTTTTGACCATATTGGAATATCTTCAAGGAAGTGGCGAAGCCATTCTGCTTCTTCCCCAGCTTTGTCTAAAGCTATGAATTCTGATTCCATAGTAGACCTAGCAATGCAAGTTTGTTTGGAAGATTTCCAAGATACAGCCGCCCCACCAAGAGTAAAGACATACCCACTGGTGGACTTCGAGTCTCTAGTATCCGATATCCAATTTGCATCACAGTATCCTTCAAGTACTGCTGGATATCTAGTATAATTAAATCCAATGTTACGAGTAAATCGAAGATATCTAAGAACCCTTATAATTGCTTTCCAGTATTCTAGTCCCGGATTACTCGTATATCTACTAAATTTACTTACTGCATAAGCTATATCTGGGCGAGTGCAATTCATCAAGTACATTAAGCTTCCAATAATTTGGGCATACTCTAATTGAGAAATATTTTCCTGTACATTCTTAGAAAGATACAAATTAACATCTACAGGAGTTCTAGCAAGATGATCATTATCTTTGCTGAATTTGTCAAGTATTTTCTCAATGTAATAAGATTGTGACAAAACATATCCTTCTGATATTTTGGTAATTTTCATACCAAGAATTACATCAGCAATGCCCATGTCTTTCATGTCAAAATATTTATTCAACATTTTCGTGATAATTTTAATCATGTCATTATTACTATCTATGATGAGCATATCATCTACATAAAGACATACAATGACATAACCTTTGTCTGTGTTTTTAATATAAACACATTTGTCACACTCATTAATTTTAAATCCATTTGACATCATTGCCTTGTCAAATTTCTCATGCCATTGCTTTGGCGCTTGTTTTAAATCATATAATGATTTAACCAATTTACACACTTTCTTTTCTTTTCTTGGAACAGAAAAACCTTCTGGTTGTTCCATGTAAATTTTTTCATTTAACTCACCATTTAAGAAAGCGGTTTTCACATCCATTTGATGAATTTCTAGATCGTACAGAGATGCAATGGCAATTAGCATTTTAATGGATGTTATTTTAGTAACCGGTGAATATGTGTCAAAGTAATCAAGACCTTCTTTTTGTCTAAATCCTTTGACCACAAGTCTTGCTTTGTATTTGTCAAATGATCCATCCGCTTTCAATTTTCTTTTGAAAATCCACTTGTACCCAAAAGGTTTACAGCCTGGTGGCAAATCCACCAATTCCCAAGTGTGATTTTGCAAGATGGATTCAACTTCACTATTGATAGCTTCATTCCATAAAGGAGCTTTAGGACTGGATATAGCCTCTTTAAAAGTTAAAGGCTCATTTTCTAACAAATATGTTAGAAAATCTGGACCAAAAAATTTTGAGGTTCTAACACGTTTACTACGCCTAAGTTCCTCTTCCTCATTTTGATCTAACTCTTGTTTTTTATTATGTTCTTGATCCTAACTAGTAATTACATTATGAGATCTTTTATTGTTACTAGTCTCTTGTCCAATCTTATTTGGAAATACATGTTCAAAGAAAGATACATTCCGAGATTCAATAATAGTATTTACATGCATTTCGGAATGTTCTGATTTATGAATCAAAAACCGATATGCACTACTATTCTTGGCATAACCAATGAAAATGCAATCAATGGTCTTAGGACCTATCTTAGTCTTTTTAGGACTAGGAATAGCCACTTTAGCCAAACACCCTCACACTTTTAAGTATTTGTAGGATGGTACTCTTCTATGCCACAATTCATAAGGTGTTTGATTCACTTTCTTTCGGGATACTTTATTAAGTATATAATTAGCAGAAAGTATTACTTCCCCTCACAAGTTCTGAGGTAATCCAGAACTGATTAACATGTCATTCATCATTTCTTTTAAAGTCCTATTTTTTCTTTCAGCAATTCCATTTTGCTGAGGTGAGTAAGGAGCAGTAGTTTGATGAATTATTCCATATTCTTTACAAAACTCACCAAAAAGTGATTTATATTCACCATCTCTATCACTTCTAATTTTCTTGATTTTCTTACCAAGTTGATTTTCAATTTTATTCTTATATTGAATGAAAATTTCCAAAACTTCATCCTTGGTTCGAATTAAATAAACATAACTATATCTAGTATAGTCATTTATAAAAGTGATAAAATATTTTTTCCCACCTCTGGTTTGAATTGATTTAAAATCACAAATGTCACTATGAATTAGTTCAAGTGGTTCCGTACTTCTTTCAATTGAATGAAAAGGAGTTTTAGATAATTTTGCCTTAACACAAATTTCACATTTATGATTTGAATCAATGTCAAATTTAAGTAAACATTTCATATTAATTAATCTACGTAAAGATCCATAATTAACATATCCTAATCTACCATGCCATAAATTTTAAGACTCAAGCAAGTAAGAAGAAGATGTAATATTATTAATAACTGAGGGTACAACGGTCATTACATTTAACTTGAAAAGGCCATCAGACATGTAACATTTTCCTACATGCATCCCATTCTTAGTAAGTACAAATTTATCACTCTTAAATACTAGCCTAAAACCCATTTTTACTCAACAAATATCCGAAAACCAGATTCTTGGGAATGTCCGGTACATGTAGCACATTGTTGAGAGTGAGTTCCTTTCCAGATGTTATCTTGAGTACAATCTTTTTTTGTCCTTCAACTTTGGAAGTTGAGGAGTTGCCCATAAAAAGTTGTTCACCATTGTCCACTGTAGAATAAGATGTGAACATCTTTTTGTCGGCACAAATATGGCGAGTAGCACCAGTGTCCACCCACCATTCTTTAGGATTTCCGACAAAATTTGCCTCAGAAACAACTGCAGAAAGATTGATGTCATCTACACCATTGGAAATCTTGTCCACTTCGGTCATATGGGCTTGAGCAGGCTTCTTGCTTGTTCTTCTTTTGCTTTTGACTTTGTTACGGCAATCTTTGGCTCGATGTCCCTCTTTGTCACAAATGTAACATTTGCTATTAAACTTGTACTTTTTATTATCCCCCCCTTTAGAGCTTTGTGATGAACTTTCTCCAGAAGATTTTCGTTCCTTGGTTTTTGAAGCATGTTCCACCACATTTGCCTTAGATTCCATAGGATGCTTACCAGCCCGCTTTTCAGAATTGCAGTTATCCTCCTCAATCCTTAAACGCACAATTAATTCGTCCATAGAAATTTCTTTGCGCTTGTGTTTGAGATAGTTCTTGAATTCCTTCTAGCCTTTTAGTAATTTTTCAATTAAGGTTACAACTTGGAAGGATTCACTGAGAGACATGCCTTCTGCGTGAATGTCATGTAGAATGAATTGGAAATCTTGAACTTGGCTGATCACAGTTTTTGAATCAACCATTACAAAATCCAAGAATCTGCCAACCACAAAATTTCTTTGAGCCGGCATCTTCCGTTTTGTACTTTTTCTCCAACGATTCCCAAAGTTCTTTTACTGTCTTGATTGGACTGTAGACGTTGTATAATGTATTGTCAAGTCCATTTAAGATGTAATTCCGGCAAAAGAAATCGGCATGTTTCCGGGTATTAACCGCAACAACCATTTGCCGGTCGGTTTCATTCTCTATCAGGAGAGGAGCTTCTTCACGGAGGAAACGAGCCAGGTTCAGAGTTGTAAGATAAAACAACATTTTCTGTTGCCATCTTTTAAAGTCAGCTCCTGAGAACTTCTCTGGCTTTTTACCGTGATTTACTGGTACTGTTACAACAGGAGAGGGGGTTGCATCATTGCAGCCACCACAGTAGTACTTGTTTGGGCATTAGTTTCAGTAGCCATCAATTCTAATTTATAAAACAAAATTATAATTAGAATTTACACTACACAAAAAATTAAACCAAATTCACATAATTAAATTCTGTAAAAAATAAAAGAAACACAAATGTAACTTTTATTTTCTAATTAATTGAAGAGAATACTGATCCTCAAGACATTGTGTAGATATTATTATGTAACTGTTTTCTGTTACAACTCAGGTTGAGTTAGCATTGAGTTAGTTAGGTACTCATAACAGGTAGTGGTATAGTTAGTGCTAGTGTTGGGCTTGTACAATATATACAATTGTATTACTGCTTTCATTATAATAAGAAATAAAAAAAAAAAAAAAAAAATTAGGTTCTTCTTCATGGTATCAGAGCAGTGAATGCTCCCACGAGCTTCGATTCTCTCTCATGGCTGAGTTACCTTCAAACCTATCTCCCACTGTGTCTTCCACTGTTGATTCTTCATTACCTTCAAATCTGACTCTCTTGATTTCTAATCTCAGTTCGTTTGTCACTGTCAAACTTGATTCCACAAATTTTTTGATTTGGAAAAATCAATTTCACAACATTCTTAGGGCAACAAATTTGCTAGGGTTTGTTGATGGATCTTTGTTGTGTCCAGAAATTAAGGCTCAAGATGCAACTGGAAATGAGGTATTCAATCCTGAGTATCTTCATTGGCAATCAATCGATTCTCACCTTCTCAGCTGTATCACCGCTACGTTATCTCCCTCAATCTTTTCATCTGTTCTTCATCTCCGTTCTTGCTCCGAAATCTGGAAAGCTCTGGATAAACGGTTTACTTCTCTTTCACGGTCCCATATCCACCAATTGAAGAACAAATTGACCTCCATTAGCAAGAAATCAGATTCAATAGAGCAATACTTGAATCGCATTAAGGACATTGTTGATCAATTGCATCTGGCATCTGCTTCGATTGATGATGAGGACATTGTTTTGATTGCCCTAAACGGTTTGCCTTCTGAATATGATTCCTTCAAAACTGCCATCCGAGCTCGTTCTGAGAGTATATCCATGGAGGAATTATCTTCCTTGCTCTGCTCTGAGGCAATACATGTTGAGAGTAAGGTAACTTTCTCTGATCTTACTGTTGCTTATGCTGCTTTCAAAGGTTCTTCTCCACGGTCATCTTCTCCATCTCCTCGTGGGCGTTTTGCTTCCACTCAGAGGGGCAGAGGTTCTTCTTATCGTAGTGAATCGCGCTTCTATAAGCCTGGTCGTGGTTCCTTCCGTGGCAGATCTCCCAATCGTGGTCATGCTTCCTCTGGTTCTTCTTGTCAAATTTGTGGCAAATCTGGTCATAGTGCCTTTGACTGTTGGCATCGGCTTGATCCTAGCTATCAACCTCCTGATTTCTCTGCTTCACCGTCACAGGGGCACAATTTCTCCTCCTCTGCTTCACAGTTACAGGGGCCCGGTTCTAGAGCTTTTGTTTATACTTCTGAGCATGGTCCTGGTTCTTCCTCACGGTCTCCTATTTCTCCGTGGTTTCTTGATTCTGTGGCTACAGACAATATTACTCATGATCTCAACAATCTGAGTGTCTACCATCCTTACTCAGGACCTGAGCATGTTACTATGGATAATGGTTCCTCCATTCCTATTCACCATACTGGGAAAGGGATCCTTCCTACACCTCCGTTTTCATTTAAATTGAATTCTCTCTTACATGTTCCCTCTATCTCTTCTAACCTTGTGTCTGTTCATCATTTCACTAAAGACAATCACTACACTATTACATTTGATCATGATGCTTTTATTGTCCAGGACAAACACACGAAAGCTATACTTCATAGAGGCTTCCATGTCAATGGTCTATACCAGTTTGCTTTTCCTCCAGCGTTGTCTTCTCCTCATGCGCTTCTCAGCACCACTTCATCTGTCTCAGCATCTATTTGGCATCACAGATTGGGGCATCCGTCTTCTCTCAAATTTCAACATTTGCATCCTCATGTACCTGTTACTAAGTCTCTTACAAATTGTATCTCTTGTTCTGTTTCTAAAAGTCATAGGCTTCCATTTCAACTTTCTTCTTCTACTGTTAATAAACCACTGTCCTTAATACACAGTGATGTCTGGGGCCCTTTTACCCCATCTGTATCTGGTTTTCGATTCTATGTTTTGTTCATTGATGAATATAGCAAATTTACCTGGCTTTTTCCCTTACATTACAAGAGTGAGGTCTTCTCCAAATTTGTTACTTTTAAAGCTTTTGTGGAAAAACAATTTGGCTTTCCTCTCACTGTGCTTCGCACAGATGATGGTAAAGAATATTTTAGTAATAAAATGACTGATTTTCTTCTTAAACATGGCATTCTTCATCAGTCTACTTGTCCTCACACTCCATCCCAAAATGGAGTCGCTGAACGCAAACATCGACATTTAACTGAGACTGCTACTGCTCTTTTACATCATTCTTTCCTTCCTCTTGAGTTTTGGTTTGATGCTTTAACCACTGCTACCTATCTTTTTAATCGCTTACCTAGCACTTCTCTTGCTCACTCCACTCCTTTTGACATGCTTTATCATCGTCCTCCTGACTATAATATCTTAAAAGTGTTTGGGTGTTTGTGTTTTCCTTGGCTTAAACCATATTTTCCATCTAAACTAATTCCTAAATCGCTTCCATGTGTGTTCCTTAGTTATCATCCTTCTATTAAGAGGTATCGCTGTTTGGATCCATCTACCGGTCGTATTTAAATATCTCGTCATGTTGTCTTTCATGAAACTGTGTTTCCTTTTCATAAATCCGAATTTTCTTCTTTATCTGTTGCCACTCTTAGTCCTCATTCTTCTTTTTCTTGGTCCTCTCCTTCTACTGTTCCTCTTTCTCCTGATATTTCACCTCCCATTTCCGCCACTGTTTCTACTCTAGCTTCTGTTGCTCTTGTCCTTGGCAATCTTACAGCACAGTCTCGGGCCACCTCTTCTTGCTTTTCTCTTTTACCTTTCCCTGCAGCTTCTGTTCCTGCTTCTCCTGCCACTTCTCCTGCCACTTCTCCTCTTGGTAATCCTATTAACAACATTTCTATTCATTTGCCTCCCTTATCTTCTTCTCCATCCTTGCCCAATATTCATCCTATGCAAACCCGGTCCAAAACTCTTGCCTCCACTTGTCTCTTATCTGCTTCTTCCCTTTCTTCCCCTTCTTCTTCTTCTTCTTCTGATATTGAACCTGTTTCTCACAAGGTTGCTCTTACTAGTCCTCTTTGGACCCAAGCCATGAAAGATGAGTTTTCTGCCTTACAAAAACAAGGTACTTGGTCATTGGTTCCTCTTCCACCTCACAAGAATGTCATTGGCTGCAAGTGGGTCTTTCGCATCAAACGCAATTATGATGGTTCCATTGCTCGACACAAGGCTCGTTTGGTTGCTAAGGGTTATTTACAAGAAAAGGGTCTTGATTTTCATGAAACCTTTAGTCTCGTTGCGAAGCAACCTACCATTCGGATTTTGTTTTGTATGGCTCTTCATCATTAGTGGCCTCTGAAATAGTTAGACATCTCTAAAGAAGTGTTTATGCTTCAACCTCCTGGCTTTGAGGATGCTTCTCCCCCTTCTCATGTTTGTCGGCTTCATAAGGCTCTCTATGGCTTGAAACAAGCCCCACGCGCTTGTTATTCTACTTTTAGTTCTTTTCTGTTGTCTCAAGGCTTTGTCAATAGCAAATGTGATACATCTCTATTTGTTCATCGCACTGCTGGTTCTGTTACTTTTCTCTTGGTATATGTTGATGACATTTTGCTCACCGGCAACAATCCCACTCAGCTTCGGTTTCTTATTGATCAATCTTGCTTTCTCTATGAAGGAGCTTAGTGATCTTTCTTACTTTCTTGGGATTGCTGTTCACTCTTCTTCTCAGGGGTATTTTCTTTCCCAGCAAACATATGCTTCTGAGATTCTAGTCAAGGCTAGTATGCAATCTTGTAAGCCTTGTTCCACTCCTATTGCTGTCAAGTCTCCTGTGTCTCCCAGAGATTCTTTGCCATTCTCTCAAATTCCTTTATCGCAGTCTCTTTGCTTCGGTGCTTTGCAATACTTGACTATCACCAGACCTGATTTATCCTATGCTGTCAATCATGCTTGTCAACACATGCATGCCCCTTCTCTTGGCCATTTTGCTGCTCTTAAACATCTTCTTCGGTTTGTGAAAGGCACTCTCTTTCATGGTCTCTCCTTTTCTCCTTGGTCTTTCTCTTAACAGGCTTATTCTGATTCCAATTGGCCTGGTGACCTTCAGGATCGCAAATCCACCTCCGGATATTGTGTCTTTCTTGGGTCTAATCTCATTTCTTGGTCTTCGAAGAAGCAACCCACTGTGTCTCGTAGTTCTACTGAGGCCGAGTATCGTTCTCTTGCTAATACTACTGCTGAGCTTACTTGGTTGACTATGTTGCTTGCTGAGTTTGGTATTCCTCAGTCATCTGCTCCTCTTCTTTACTGTGATAATCTCTCAACCCTTTCTCTTGCCACCAATCCCGTGTTTCACTCTCGCTCCAAACACATCGAAATTGATTGTCACTTCATTCGCGACAAAGTTGCTGCCAAGCTTATTCAACTCAAATATGTTCCTACTGAAGCCCAGGTTGCTGATATCTTCACTAAGCCCTTGTCTGTTTCTCGTTTTCACACTCTTTCTGCCAAACTCATGGTCTTTCCTTCGCCCATTTGTTTGCGGGGAACTGAAGAGAATACTGATCCTCAAGACATTGTGTAGATATTATTGTGGAACTGTTTTCTGTTACAACTCAGGTTAAGTTAGCATTGAGTTAGTTAGGTAGTCATAACAGGTAGTGGTGTAGTTAGTGCTAGTGCTGGGCTTGTACAATATATACAATTGTATTACTGCTTTCATTATAATAAGAAATAAAAAAAGAGAAAAATTAGGTTTTTCTTCATTAATTTGGGAATAAAACAAAATTTTATTCCACTAAATTAATTCCACACAGGAAATTAAATTCTGTAAAATAAAAGAAATTAAAAAAATAACTTTTATTTTTCAATTAATTTGGAAATAAAATAAAATTTTATTCAACCAAATTAATTCCATACAGAAAATTAATTTCTGTAATGCATCAATAATTAAAATACTAAAACAGAATTTTAAGTAATGCAAACTCAGAAAATAATTTCTAAAACCCAAATTTAATTTCTGAAAAAATTCTACAAAAATATATTTTGAATTGTTAATGACACCAGTTTCGTACTACTAGTTGTCAAAAAAAATAGACAGTATATTACTATTATCTGTCAAATAGCATATAATCACTATTTGTTTTTCCAACAAGAATATTATTTTATAAATTCACAGAAAATAATTTTCTTAAAAGAAGAAAGAGAAAAGGAAACAAACGAAAAGATTCTGTAAACAGAATAAATTCAAATCTGTCTTAAGATTGTTGGAACAATCTTCTGTGTAAATAAAATAATTTGAAATAATTCAAACAAAATAAAATAAAACTTACAGAATTTATTTTGTTGAACCGAATAAATAATTTAAAGACCAAGTCGAGTGTGTGACATTCTATCCTTAAGACAGATTCGCCCCACTACGATGCTTACGGTTATGTGGCGTCAATCTCCAAGGATACAATGATCTTAATCAATTTGTAGTAGCACTCCAAAATAAATTGTTCGGCAAACCAAACTTGTGTTCTAACTCTCTGACTATTTATTCTAAAACTAATATGAAGAATATATGCACTAGATGAGAATTGGACAGTAAAGGACAATTTCCATATTGTTTTTTCGGATTAAAAGACTGCTGGAAAAGTGGTATGTATTTATAGCCCAGTTGGTGACCTTTCCAACTTACCCGAACAGGTATATTTTGAAAAGAATAGGTGCACCACTATTCAAACATGGTTTGACCATTGCAAAATTTCAAACAAATTTCAACCAAATGAAAAGTGATCCGTTAGATAACAGTTAAAGTAACTGTTGGACCACTATTCTTTAAACCATTTGAAATATATATATATATATATATTAAACTATTTGAATAGTTTAATAAATAAATGAAGAGGTACAAACTTTAGGAAATCACTTAGGAATCTAAAATTTGAATTTAAAATTAAATTAAATTAAATTTCCATAATTACAAATTTTAGGAAACCACTCAGGAACTCAAAATTTAAATTTAGAATTAAATTAAATTCTCACAATAATTTTTAGTGAAAAAAATCAAATGAATTTTATCTAAAAAATTAATGTTAGACCCGAAAACGACATCAACTTCCCATTCACTCATAAATGATTTTGACGTTCCGTCTTTACCGTATGACTTGCCACGCGACAAGGAACACTTTACCTTTTCGGACCCACCCCAAAAGACGTTTGGGGCCCACTCAAATTTAGGCTAAAAAATATGTCTATCTTAAATCATTTTTCCAACACCTCCTAATTTTTTATTTAAAATTACTCTTTTTAAAATATCTCCAAAGCAGTTGTTAGAAGTTTTGTCAACATTCCGCTAAAAGAATTGTCAAAATCAAATTTTAATAAAATAAAAAAATCAAAATTAAAGCTTTCCAATGCGTTGGTAAAAGACTAATCAAATTTTGACACTGACCTTTGTATATATTTCTTTCGTGATGGGTGATGTGGTTCCCAAATTTTATTCGTATTTTAACTTTTTTTTGTGAAGAATGAAAAAATCAGCAAGCATTTGTACTATTGAAACCAGATAGTTAAATTTTGACATTTTTTTATATTGTTCTAGATGTTTTTACGTGACTTTGTGCATGTTTGGTACAGCTTAAAAGTTATTTATTTCAGCTTTCAGCTTAATTTAAGGTATTTTGATGTGTTTGGTTTAGTTTATACCTTTTTAGAAGTCAGAAATCAGCTTATTCTTTTAGTGGGACAGGAGATGCTTACTTTATAAGTCAGAAATCAACTTATGTTCATAGTTATAAGCTATAAGCTGTTTAGGCATAAGTTATAAGCACTTTCCTACAGCTCTACCAAACAGGGTAGTGTTGGCAATTGGTTTCAAGCTCTAATTTGGTGGTTTTAATTATTAACCAAAGTAAATGAGATAAGTAATGTTAATTACAAACCAAAATAATAAGGGATCAATGACTTAAATTCATATTTTTAAGATAAAAAAGCTTATCATATATAGTTTACGAAAATTTTATAATACACACCCCTATATCATATGCACCTTGTAATGTGTTTTTGTAGTGTATACTATATATTTTTGTAATAAATGTTATATATTTTTCTGATATATATAACACTACGAGTCTAACACAAAATGCGTAAATTTATTTTTAAACTACAAATTATCGTAATTCCAACAAACAAACAAAAAAATGTAATATTTATCATAAAAATAAATAATATTTATAATAATAAGATATATATATATACCATAGCATTACCAGTTTAGTTTATTATGACAATAGACAGTCCAACCAAAAATTCAGGACTTCTAAAAGGAGTGGGTGCATCTACTTTTATCCTCTGCATGCAGTTATGTTTTATTGTTGCAAAGTGCAAACACATGATGGGTCTCTCTCTCTCTCGGGGCATCTACATGTGTGCACTGAGAGATGGACAAACATCTCAGCCCCATAAATTATTTAGAATAATATTGTACAAATACAAATTTTTTTTATTTAAAATTGATAGGTAATATAATAATGAAGTCTTGATATTTTGGAGTGGGATCTGCTGCATTAAATAATAATATAAACAATTTATTGTCACAACAATTTATAAAATTAAAAAGTTTATTAATGTGTGTGACCATAGACGAGTTTTACAAAAATTGTACACTCACTTTCATATCAAATAATATAAGTCATTTAGAGCCTCTTAACATGTGGTCTAAAGACGTTAACAAAAAATTATAAAAAAATATAACATTATTCAATTATTATTGGTCTATATGAATATGATCAACCCAAAATTTAGGGTTTATTGCTGCAAAGTGCAGGCATACAATCTCTCTACCTGGGCATGTGGGTAGGGTAGCAATTGAAAGCACATATAACTTGAATAATGCCATGAAACAAGGCTCAAAATATGTAGGGAACGTATAGGTTATTTGATTTCTTAATGTTGGTTTGAAAATTTAGGAAGGAATTTAAAAAGAAAAAGAGAAAAGGTATGTGAAACTAAATGAAATATTTAGTCGTAACAATTATATATTCAGTGACCAAAAAATTAGTCGGCAAATAGAATCTTTTTCCCAACTAAAAAATTTTTTAGTCACTGATTACTTTTCCTAACCCTGTATTGGCTACCAAAGTGGTGACCAAAAAAATTAGTCGTAGAAGACTTTTGCAAACTAAAAACAGATTTTTACTGACCAAATTTTAATTGGCAAAAGTATAATTTTCTGTAGTGTAAATATATTTTATTTATATTTCATTTATCCTTTTGCTTTTCTTTTTTCCTTTTTCTTTTTTGAATCTCTCTTCAAATCTCTCAACCAAACACATCGTAACAGAACAGTTTCCAACAAAAATTACTATGAATCTATGATATGATATGCATTACGATATATTAATCAAATAATAATAGTTAGGTCATTTTCGGTGCCGGAAAGAGGGAATAGTTTGAACGAATTACAGTTGTTTTGGTGGTTACAATGCAATGATATATTAATTTGCTTGGAAGTTCTAAAAGTTCCTAATAATGGTAGTCAAAATGGGGTTTGGGAAACCAAAATGACAACTTAACCATATACTAAATAAAATAAAAACAAGATAGCGGCAATGCCAAACAAACCAAATCCCTCTTTCCCGCTAAAAAATCATCCAATATCCAAAGTACTAAAACTAAAATAGTTTCAAGTTTTAAACAGACTGGAAGGGAAACTTAAACAAGCAGTTGGTCGGCTATCTAACCCTAATCTCAAAGTAAGCTTCTCATCTAATTGACCTAAGAGATAGTAGTTGCTTTTGTAGCTATTACTTCTTGGAGAATGATGGAGCATTGATATGTCATATGTTATTACAAAAGTGCTATAGACCCCCATATTCTTTTATCAAATACTCATATGGGTGTATGTTGCACACCCATTTAAGTGTTTAATAAAAAATTTAATATTTGTGAACAAAACTATCTAGTTAAGAGCATCTCCAACGGTTTACTTCTTTTTTCATCAAATCTGAGTAAAAAATGATCCATTTTACCAAATCTGATATCACCCACTCCAACGGTGCATCAAATGTCGTTGGGCGACCGGTGGGTCGACCTGTATGCGTAAAATGCTATTATTTTTGTTTTACCCTTTTGAACGATTTGAACCCAGCTTTCTGAACTGGGGAAGGGGGCGACCGGTTGGTCGACCGGCGAGTCGACCGGTCAGCCTATATATATATATACATATATATATATTTTTTTTCTTTCTTTGTTTGTTTCCTCCATTTCTGTTCCCAATTGTTTTTCCTATTTCTTTTTCCCTCCATTACATATATGTCTGCTATATAGATTATGCTCTCATATAAACCTATTATCCATATGCCAGACAAATACGATCATACCTTAAACAAAACAAAGCACCATGAATACCTTGAAATCCATGATGTTTACTTCATTTTCATCCTCCTCTTCTCCCTCTTCCTCTGATGATGAGTCTGATGATGAATATATCGTTACACTTGTAGGAGCTTATGAGCAGAATAATACTAGTACGCTTTAGATTCTTAAGTCAAGTGATAGGTCAAAGAAGATAGGTGGTTCTGTTGTAGGTCATAGATATATACATAGAGATAGAAGGCAGGGTCATGACAGATTGTTTGCAGATTATTTTGCTGCAAATCCAGTGTATTCACCTACAATATTTCGGAGATGTTTTCAAATGCGTCGTCCTTTGTATCTACGCATTTTGAATGCAATCCAAACACACAATTCATATTTTGTTCAAAAACAAGATGCAGCTTATGTACTTGGATTATCTCCCCTACAAAAAATGACTGCAGCGATGAGAATATTATCATATGGTTTCGCAGCAGATGCAGTTGATAATTACATTCGTATTGGGGAAAGCACTGCAATTCAAAGTTTGCAACAATTTTGTAATTCAGTGATTGAAATATTTGGAGAAGAATATCTGAGATTCCCGACGCCAACTGACATTGCTAGATTACTTGCTATTGGGGAGGTTCGGGGGTTTCTTGGCATGTTGGGAAGTTTAGATTGCATGCATTGGAAGTGGAAAAATTGTCCAAAGGCATGGCAAGGTCAATACGTAGGCCATCAAAAAAAGCCAACCATTATTCTTGAAGTAGTGGCATCTTATGACTTATGGATTTGGCATGCATTTTTTGGAATGCCTGGCTCACACAATGACTTGAATGTGTTGGACCGATCGTCTTTATTTTCTGATCTTGCGCAAGGTAAAGCTCCCCCTGTCCATTACACAATTAATGGACATAATTACGATATGGGTTATTACCTTGCTGATGGTATATACCCTCAATGGGCAACATTGTTTCAAACAATTTCTTCTCCCCAAGGAGCAAAGAGACAACATTTTGCAATGATGCAAGAGTCTGCCAGGAAAGATGTAGAGCGGGCATTCAGAGTCCTTCAATCTCGATTCGCAATTATACGTGGTGCTGTACATTATTGGGATTCGAAAATGCTTGCCAACATAATAAAGAGTTGCATCATATTACATAATATGATTGTCGAAGATGAGAGGAAGGAGCACCTTGATTTCAATTATGATATTGCATCAACCAACACACCAGTGCAACTTTCCTCTACTCCTACCAATGACTTCCAATCATTTCTGTCTCGTCATTTAGGTATTAGAGATAAGGATACGTATCATGCCCTCCGTAATGATTTAGTAGAACATATGTGGTATCTTCGTGGTGAACACTAAATTAACCACATCAATACATGTAATTTTGGTTTATACTTTTGGAATGGAAGGTTCTCTTGTTTGTAATATTTATTATGATGCAGTATATGAACTAAGTAATTTAGAAGTTATGTGATGATGTCCTGTTATCATATTCAATCTTTAATAGTCAGAATTGTGCAGTGTATGAACTAAGTATATGAACTAAGTAAAATAAAAATGATTTTCCTAAATTCTGTGTTGATGTGCCACAAATGATAATACCACGTCCATTTATGCACATTTCATAATCATGTCTTAAATGGTACTTTAATAATAATATATTAAATTACTGATGGAAATGTGCATAATCATAATGTGTTCAATTATTGATGTTGACTTGCATAATCATAATGTCTTCTTTTACTGATATTGATCTGCATAATCATAGTTTATTAATAATGTCTCATTTTTGTATTCTTCATTCAAGGTCAATTCTTAAATTACTGCATTGTTGTATACAAATTTATTAATCTTCAATTACTGAGCAACAAGTAATTTAATAATACCACAAATTTATTCAAATTTATTGATGTGGCATTGATTTACTGATATTGATCTTCCCATTCATTTATTACCTCACTTAAAATGCATTCAACATACATAGTTAAAAAATACATAATAAGCCATTCATTTAGTCAGTAGATAAATTCATTCCACCTACAAATCATAATGTCTTCAATTATTTATGCACACATTGCATACGTAATTTCCTCAACACCTACCATTCAATTTACAGACACCACCTATCAATGACACCTATCATTCAATTTACGGACACCACCTACTAGTCATTGAATGCATGCCATCTACCATGCCTCATTTTTCATACGGCATATGGTTGTTGAGTAGTAATATCCTCACCACCTACCTCAAGAATGGAGCCTCTATATCAACTCAAAAAACATGGCCAAACTTGCCATCAAAAAATGAACAACCTTCACTGAATACCATTGCTTGTCTGTCCACAGATTGCCTCTAACAACACAGTCAGTGTATTCCTCCATCCATTATCTTCAAATTCGGCTTAACCAAAATCTAATCCCAAACTCTGCATATTCAGTGTAGTATAAGTGTGATTCCACAAACTGAGCAAGGGAAACATCTGAATCAGGAAAGGCAGGACCAGAACAATAAGGCAGGGCAGCATCCAAAGAGGTAGTATGTGAAAGGCACGGGTTAACCGGTTGGTCAACCGGCCCTGTTTATTTTTATTTTTTTTCTCTTTCTTTCTTTCAGTGTGTATGCTGTATATTTGAAGTGTGTATGCTGTATTTGTTTAATTTTATGTTTAATTTGTTCAAGTTTAACTTTCTTAAGAGCATGAAATTCATGTTTGAATCAAACTTCATGTTTAATATTTTAAAACATAAAACTGTTCAACTAGATGCATTTCATGTTTAATATTTTAACTGAAGGTATAAAAGGGAAACATGGATAAAATTCTAGTGAGGAAAATGTCTGTCAACTAGATGCACTTTTACACTACTCTAAGTTACATTTTAAATCAATTTTGGTGTATGTGGGATTGATATTGTCCCAAGTTCTGAATTTCAGTCTCATACGCTATTTTTATTTCATTTCCTTAACTCCTAGTGATTTACATCAACCAGGTGATTTACGAATTTGAGTCTCACTTTTACACTGCTCTAAGTTACATCCATTTTATTCAGCTTTTTCCCATGATGTTACATTCCTGATTATATGCATATTGGCATATGATGTTTTTAGGATTACTGATGTTTTTTGGATTAGTATGCATACTGAAATATGG
Source organism: Camellia lanceoleosa (assembly GCA_025200525.1). Lineage (NCBI taxonomy): Eukaryota > Viridiplantae > Streptophyta > Magnoliopsida > Ericales > Theaceae > Camellia > Camellia lanceoleosa. The sequence goes on along the minus strand of CM045761.1, from coordinate 135,418,006 downwards.
TAATATTTTTCCATTTTAATATGCATTGTAATATTAAAAGTATATTCATTTGAAATTCAATAGATTTTGACATCATGCCTAGAACAAAAAGAGCGAGATCACAAGTTGGTGAAAGTTCCAACCCTTCACAACGCGAATAACAACAGCCTCAAATGCAGTCATATCCTAGTGATTATTTTCTTACTGAAAGTCATGCACTAGCCTTTCCAAACTTCTCTGCCCGACCGATTGTAACAGGGAGAAGGGTAAATCTTCCATCTCAATATGATGCACTATTAATTAGTAAACTTGAAGCAATGGGATGGCAAAACTTAATTAATTTGCCCCAAAAGGTATATCCACTGCTGGTAGCTCTATTTTGTTCACCTAAGAGCTATTCAGGAAGAAGATGGAAATTTTACTCTTTTGTCGTATGTGAAAGGAAAAGGTATACAGTTTGATATTCCTACTTTGGCAAGCATTGTTGGAGTTGAGTTAGGTGATGAAAATATTCATTTTCAGATTGAGGGTGAGTTAGCTAATATTGTTGGTAATGCTACTGATGTCTTTACTACTATTTGTCAGAACAGATTTACTGGGACTAGTTTACAAGCAAGATATTTAAAACCTTATCTTCGGATTCTCCACCGGTGGATTGTAGAAAATGTCACTCCAAAAAAAGGACACCATGATGTTGTCCCATATTTTAATGCCTATTTGTTATACTGTTTTGAAGTTGGTCAAAAGTTAAATTTATGTTACATAATTATGAAAGAAATGGTACTGGCAAATCAAGGTCAATTCACAGGTCGGTCATTATTGTTTGGGGCACTCTTAACAAAAATTTTCAAACATTTTAAGGTTCACCTTGCAGATGAAATGGATATCAAAATCCGTTTACCAATTAATCAGTATACAGTGACCCGTGCTGGTGCAGCCTCCAATTTAATGGGAAGTGATAATGCTTCAGAAGATTCAGAAAATGAAGTCCAAGAAGATGATGCTCCACAAGATCCTCATGCCGATTTGATGCCATCAACTGAACAACCTCAATATTGGACTGAGTTTTTGGCCATGGAAGAACAAAGTTATAATCAACGCGTTCAATGGGAACAACAAATGGCTAATCAGGTCAATTCGTTGGGTAGTCAGTTTGATACATTTGCCACTGCACAGAACTCATTAATTCAACAATTTGGTGATTTCCGTGTGGACATTGAGCATCGCGTAGATACGATTGATCATCGCGTAAATGATATATACCAGCACTACTACCCTTCTCCACCACCACCACCACCACCACCACCAGATAATAACTGTTGAGGTGTTTCACATTATGTATTTGTATTGGTTTGTATTTTGTTATTTTAAAAACCTTTTGTTGGGTCAATTTGTTATGACATTGGCCTATGCAGTTGTTATCACTTTATATTGTAGTTTTTCATTTTAATGCCTAGTTGACAAAGGACATAATTATGTACATCCTGAAAATGCGACAACAAGGTCATTATCCAGTTATGATTCCTCTTGTACAAATCATTTTATAGTAGTCAATGACTTCACTTTAAATATCATTTTATAGAAGATGAGGTTAATTAAAAAAAAACACATTGAACTACAGGCCAAAGATTTGCCTATGCAAAAAAACATAGCAAGAATTAGGTATTGAACTTGAAATATGGCAAAAATACGTATCAGGGGAAATTCATAAAACCAAAAAAACTAACCAATACACGTTAAACGTAATATTTTTAAATAATAAAACCAATACATAAAACCCACAAATACGGAACCTTTCAAGGCAATCTATTAATTATTCGAAATAAAATCTGTCGTTGAAGATCTTCGCAGTACGCCTTTTGCATAGGATTTAAATTTGTCATGTCCATTGACATAGTTTTATGATCTTCATTTCGTTGTTCTCTTTTATTCATCATAGATAGGAGTTTTAGTTATTCTTCCCTATCTTCGGCCCTTCTTCGACGCTCTGCAGCCTTCTGCGCACGGTCTATCGCCTTTTGTTCATCTCGCTAAATAGTTCTAGTAGAGATAGTTAATAACACTTCAACAATTTTGGATTGGTTAGCAGCCATTTCATCAAATCTACTATCGTGCGTTGTTTGATTCTTCAACTTCTCTTTCGTGGCCTTAGTACCAATTGGTCATGTTGATGTATTAGATGGTTGTTCGTGCACTGCATTATTCTGGTTGGATTGAGAAGCCTCATATTCACTTGGTGGATTCGAACATGGATCAGTATGTTGCGTGCTTCTTTTTGATCGAAATTCATCCCACTTACAACTTTGGCGCAAAATCTCCCAACATGTATCAAATATGAAGTGTTTTTTCTGTATTGCATGATACATCCGCTTCGCTTCAGTGACCTAAAAAAAAAAATTACAAAGATTTCAATAACAAGTATACATTTAAAAAATAAATTTGATATTTAATAACACAAATAAAATTTACCATATCTGCCTCAGTTGTTCCACTTTGTTGCCTCAGTTGAATTTGTTCAAGAAAACTACAAAATTTATTAACTGCCTTTTGTATGGCAGACCAACAGTGAGTCAAAGAAATACGATTTCGATTTGATTCACTGCTTAATTGTGAATTAAAATAAACAAGTACTCGTTCCCAAAATATAGCCATACTCTGACTATTACCAGTAATGGGATCTTGAGAGACTGTTAACCAAGATCTACATAAAGTTTCATCTTCTATAATTGTGAATGCTTTATCACGAGAAACACGAGAAGGTTCTGAAATAAAATGATTATCACTGTTCTGCGTGTTCTGTTCTCGTGAAGATTCCGACATAAAATTAATATGAGTGTTGTGCTCAAACATTTGTGATTCCTCAAACATTTCGAAATTTTCCATAGTTTAGAAAAAAAATACAATACACTTACTGAAAAATATTGTAATGATATAAAGCTCAAACTCAGAAGCAGATAATATTAATTAAAATTTCAAGAAAAACAAATATCTAATGACTGAAAAGAAAAAAAATTCACAACATATAAATGCTATTCTGAAAATGAAACACTATGTCAACTTGATATAGAAATCAGATCTATTTTATAGAGCACATCATCGACGGTAAATTTTCAAAATACTCTGTCCATCTAATGGTAAATTATTATAACAGCTAGTTATGAAATATGTATGTCAAATATATTAAAAATTTAAATTTATATCACCCTTCAAATTATTGGTAATCCACAAATGAACATATGTCCAAAAAGATCAGCTCAAACAAGTTGAAACAACCAGTTCAAACCTGTTCTTGCAAACCTGTTCCTCCAAGTTGTGCACTGTGCGGAATTGCCCAACCCGGTCGACCGGGTGGTCAACCGGGTGGTTGACCGGTTGCTCTCGAACGGTCTCGAACGGTCAGCAGTTCAAACCAACCAGCTGAGGATTCAAACGAATCAGGGGCTGAAATGGTGCACCGGTCGACCGGTTAGTCAACCGACCGGGCAACTGGTTGGTCGACCGGGTCCTCCCTCCAACAATCACCAACAGTGTTTTGGTGAAATCAGTATCTTGTCGTCAGTTTGATGAATTATTTGATGAAATCTCAATCTAATATCGATTTGGTGCAACCGTTGGAGCAGTGAATAGTAGCTTTTTCATCAAAATTTGAATTTGATATCAACTTTGGTGAAGCGTTAGAGATGGTCTAATAAGCTATTATGAAATCCACCATAGGCTCCAAATAATTTGTTCCATTTTATTGTGTAGGTTTTTATGTGCAGTAACTGTAATAATTTTATTCCATTATATATGTATTTAAAAATATATATGATTTATTTTCAAAAATATTTTTGTCACCTTTTTTTTTTCTTTTTTATTGAAAATAAATATGGTTACAATTATTGAATTAATATGATTTTTTTCACGAATAATCTAAACGTGGGCGGGCACTTACAATTTGAATTGATTGAATTATTGAAAGATGGTCCGTGGTGGCCCCATGGCCAAATGTACAGTCCAATCCACATGTATGGATTGGAAGGAAGCTACATTCTTAAGTAGTGTTTGTTTGGAAGGATTAGCTCTTGGGATAAGGTTAATAGTCCATCCAGACTAATAATCCGTTGTTTGATTGAAATTTTTTACACTGGATTATTAATCCCAAATATGTTGGACTATTGTATCCCATGGGGGGAAATGGGACACAAATCATGGGATAACTCATCTCATAAGATTAGGTAATGAAATTACATTTTTGATGCTCTACTATTTAATATCTTTTTAAAAATAAAATTTATATATTAAATTGTTTATACTTAATTTATTTATTAAATTATTTATACTATTATACTTAATAAATTATTTATACTTTATTAAATTTTTTATTTTAATAATATGGTATTAATTATACTTGGTAAAGTAAAATAAAATTTAAAAATCTCAACTATAAATTAAAATAAATTTATGTAATTTTTATTATTTATTTAATTTTTTAAAAGTTCTAGTAAAAAAATAAAATAAAATTTATAATTCAGATTTAATATTCCTATTATTTAGTAAATAATTCAAAATGAAAAAATAGTCTTTTGAGCATTTATTCTTCTCCATAATATCCCAAACAAACATAGGATTTAATAGAATAATCTAATCCAGACATCTAATCCTATAACTAAACAAACATAGGATACAAAGTCAGTCCAACCAAATAGTCCGGACTGTTAATCCTAGAATAAATTATCCCCGAACTATTTAGTTAGATTAGATTTGTATCCTATATTTGTTTAGTTATGGGACTAGATGTCTGGATTGGACTATTTAATTAAATCCTATATTTGTTTAGTCATGAGATTTGATATTTAGATTGGGCTATTCTATTGAATCCAATGTGTATCCTATTTTATTTAATTTTTTTTACTAAAATTTTTAAAAAATTAAATAAATAGAACATCAACAAAAATTATATATATTTATTTTAATTTTTAGTTCAGATTTTTTATTTTATTTTAATTTGAAATTTTAAATATATTGAACTTTTAATTTTATTTTTAATTAGATAAATTGAATTTTTATTTTTATTTTTAATTTACTAAAATTATATATATTTTATTTTATTTTAATTTTATTTTAGTTAAGATTTTAATTTTATTTCAATAAGATTTGGTTTTAGATGTTCAAAATAAGTATACTATTTGACTTTTTATAAAACAATATGTAGAAAAGTAGAGAAAGTTGGTAAAAAAAGTAGAGATGAGATATTGACAAATGTTGATTGGTGTAACTCAAATAAGTGTATGTATGCAAAAAAAAATTTGTTTTTTTAGCTCATGCCAAACACCTACTAAGTTCAGGATAATCCCAATCCCTATCTTATCTTGAGCTTTCTATCCCACATCCCCCTTGGGATAAAGTTATCCCATATATGGGGAACTAGTAATCCGGATGGACTCATAGTTCTGATGCAAAATTTTTGAACCAAATAATAAACTATTTCATCCATTGGACTATGAGTCATATCCCATATTCCTATCCCTCCAAACAAACGTGCTTTTAGGTCATGTTCGCTTTTCAAATTATGTTGACTAGGATTGTGACTACGGTGAGATTGAATGATGAAATTATTAGTGTAATGATATTAAGTTTGAAATATAAGATAAAATGCAGTTATTTGGATATTATTATAGTTGTGCTAATTAGTTAGGATTTATGAAATTATATAAAATCTTCATTATATAAAATGTGACTTCACTATTTGGGACAATTACAAAAAAATCTTTAGAGTTTGACCTTTATAATAAAATAAATCCCTGAATTTTTTATTTTGTCTAAACTATTTGTCTATTTTGTTAACTAAAACCGACGAAAAAATAGTAGCTTAGTCATTAAAAATCAATGCAAAGTATACATAGAATGTAACCAAAGGGCTTTAGCCTAGTTGGCAAGTGCTTTGTTTTGAAACTAGATGAATTTAAAAAAAAAAAAAAAAAAAACAATTAAAATTATGTAGGATTAATTGGTGTAAGTGCTTTGTTTTGAAATTAGATAAATTTTAAACTTTGTATATGAAATTTACTGGTAAGTGTCCCTTATTGTATTTCTTGCTCAAATTTAAAAGTCCGTTGGGTTTTAAAAAACCATTTTAATGCATGTCTTGGACAACTAGGATGTAGTCAATTTTTTCTTTTTCTTTTTTTTTCTTTTTTTTTAAATTCAGCATTTAGTCAAATACGGTCAAAAACAAAATCGGGTTTTTGGTTTTATAAAGAAGGATTCTGACATGTGTAGGCCCATAAAGACTACAGCCCACAGTGAACAACCCCAAGCCCATTACTTAGGACCCACAACATAACCCGACTGGAAAGGCCCAGGATAACCGGAGACTAACAGGGCATGGAGGGCCAATGGCATTTGGACATGTGGTAGGTGAAACACAGGCCAGGTCAGCAGACAAAGATCTGCAAAGTTATTGCCACAACACATCACCATTAATGCAGCCTATCACAGCATTTATTGCGACAACACCCCTCAGCCGGAATAGCATCCCCTTACCCTGAACAAGGTAAGCAATAACACAAGCTTTCGGCGATGAGGGCAGGACGGCAGGGACAGTGAAATGATTACCAAAGGATATAAGTAAGGTTTGAAGACAAGAAGAAGGTTAAGTTTTTCCTATCTCTCTCCCTCTCTCTCTCTTTCTACATTCCCTACTTCCACTTCTAATTCACACACCGGAGGGTTCGCCGGGGGACTACCCTGTTCCCCGTTGAACTTGTTTGCAGGTCTTCCAGTGGGCTTCGTCGCTCGAACGTGGGCTTGAGGAGCTTGGATCAGTCCAGTCCATCCACCAGAACGAACTGTATCATCAGTTGGCCCCGTCTGTGGGAACTGGTTGATCCGTGCACCAGTTGTGTTCATTGTCGCTGGAGACCCTGTTCCAGTAACCTCTACATCTCACCCATCAAGTGTATGGTCACGACTAGATCCGTGGCTTCCCACCATAATGCTACCGATCACCTAACCGACCCTCCCAATCCAAACAACCCACCACAGTACTTCATAGAGCTTACCAACAGCATCAACCACATGGCTAAACAAAACCAGGCCCTAATCAATGCTCTGCTCCAAAGAAACCTCCCTATTCCTCCACCGCCACCTCCAGATATTCCACCCCATCCAGAACAAACTCCGGGCCATACTGTCCCACAACCCAACCCTCTCAACTCGGGAGGTTTGCAACCTCCTCACCCACATATACATCCACCACCTCTACCCCCACGTCCATCAGTCGTAACACCAGCCCCTAAGGGAGAAGCCAGCAGCGTCCAACACCTGTCTCCCTCTGGTGGCGACAACATTTCCCTGTGCCATGAAGCTCTAGCTCCAAGGGGTTATGCAGAATATCCAGCATAAGCCCTCCACCACAGTAAACTCCCCATTTGTCGCCACCATCCGAGACAAACCCCTACCCGCCAAATTCAAAATGCCCACCATCGACTCCTTTGACGGAACGACCGACCCGGTCGACCATCTGGAGACCTACCGCACCCTCATGATCCTCCATGCCTTCCCTGACGAAATCATGTGCCGAGCTTTTCCCGTGACACTGAAGGGGTCAGCTCGGCTATGGTTTAGCCAGTTACCACCAGACTCGGTCTCCACTTTTCAGCATCTCAGTGACTCCTTCTTGAGCCACTTCATGGCTAGCCAGCGCCCGGCGACCCAACTCCTCAATATTCGTCAGACCGAGGGGGAATCACTACGCAGCTTCGTTACTCGCTTCAACACCGAAGCCCTGCAAGTTGCCGAAAATGACAACAAGGTCATCCTCACAGCTTTCATGGCTGGTCTGCGATCATCTGATTTCCTTTTCTCCCTCTCTAAGAACCCCCCGACCTCCATGGCAGTCCTACTCTCCAAAGCCCAAAAATACATGAATGTCGAGGATTCACTAGTCGCTCGGCGAGATCCAACGACTAAAACCCGACCCCGGAGAAAAGAAAAGACCAAGAGCGACAGCGCCGCAAGATCATAGCCGGACACCCCATACCGACCCCCTCGTGCCGACCGGTCAGCACCAGTCCGACCTCCCGGTCGGTTCGAGCGGTATATACCTCTCAATTCTCCCATGGAACATGTCCTCAACCAGATCCAATGGGACTACCCTCTCAAATGGCCTCCCCCTCCACGGAACCCTTCCAACCGGAAAGATCAATCCAAATATTGCCGTTTCTATCAGGACCATGGCCATAACACTGACGATTGCATCAACCTCAAGGATCAGGTGGAGACCCTCATTCGCCAGGGGCGTCTAAGCCGATTCACAAACACCCGCCCTCAGCAGAGGCAAAGAATCGAACCCCACAGAGACGATCGCCGACGCACCCCACCACGGCAGCCGGCTCGACCAAATCAAGGCCACGATCGACCTCCCCAACAACCTCGCCCACAAGGTAATCCACCCCCGCCCGTTGGTGAAATTAGAGTTATCTCCGGTGGTCTTGCTTGTGGGGGACCGTCACGATCAGCTCAGAAGGCAGAACTTAGAAAAATACGGCAGGGCTCAGATAAGGCAGTCACCACGGTAGACCGACCCCCCAAACAGCCCAAGCAGTGGACAGAGCCCATCACCTTCACGGACGCCGACTGTACAGGCATCCGTTATCCTCATGATGATCCTCTTGTCATTTCCGCCATCCTCTCCAACTATAAGGTCAGACGAGTTCTCGTCGACAATGGAAGCTCCTCAGATATCATATTCCTCAACTGTTTCCGCCAGCTCAAGATCGGAGAAGAAAGTCTGTCTCCACTGCAAACTCCTTTGGTTGGTTTCACTGGCGACCGGGTGACCTTCATCGGCTCCATTGATCTCCCCATCACCATTGGAGAATACCCACGGCAGACCACAAAGTTGCTTACCTTCCTTGTTGTCGACTGCCCCCTGCCTACAATATCATTCTTGGTCGCACTGCCCTCAACGCCTTCCAAGCAATTACCTTCACCTACCACCTGGCCATCAAGTTTCCTACTGATCTCGGGGTCGGAACAGTGAGGGGAGAACAAACCATGGCCAGAGAATGCTATGTCGCCTCTCTCAAGGAAATTAAACTGAAGGAGGCCATGATTATTAAAGGACTTGATGTCTGAGACGAAGATGAGCTGATCAGGGGAGAACCTGTTGAGGAGCTCATTGAGGTTCCCATCGACCCCACTAACCCAACGAAAACCGCCAAGATCAGCAGTCAACTATCCCCCCAAGCCAGAGCCGACCTTACTGCCCTCCTGACCGAGCACAATGACGTATTTTCCTGGACCCACTCAGACATGCCAAGCATCGACCCCTCCTTCATAACTCACCGCCTCAGCATCGAACCCCATTTCCGACCTTACCGCCAAAAACAGCGTATTTTCCATCCAGAGCGTAATAATCTCATAGCTGCAGAGGTTGACAAACTCCTCGAGGCTCAATTCATCCAAAATGTAGATTATCCTAAATGGCTGTCCAATGTGGTTCTAGTCCGCAAGAACAATGGCAAGTGGCGTCTCTGCGTCGATTACTCTGACCTAAACTGAGCTTGCCCCAAAGATAGCTATCCACTCCCCCGCATTGATCTGCTGGTCGACGCCACGGCTGGTCACCAAATGCTCAGCTTCATGGATGCTTTCTCCGGGTACAACCAAATCATGATGCACTCATCCGATCGGGAACACACATCCTTCATCACCGATCGGGGTACCTACCACTACCGTGTCATGCCGTTCAGACTGAAGAATGCGGGGGCCACCTACCAACGGTTAGTCAATGTAGTTTTCCAACATAAGATCGGTTGGAACATGGAGGTGTATGTGGACGACATGCTAGTCAAGAGCAAACTCTCCACTGACCATCTAACCGACCTACGGGAGACCTTTGCCACCCTTCGCAAGTACCAGATGAAGCTCAACCCAGAGAAGTGTGCCTTTGGCGTAGGATCTGGAAAGTTCTTGGGTTTTATGGTCAGTCAGTGCGGCATTGAGGCCAACCCGGAGAAGATCAAGGCCTTGATTGAGATGCAGTCACCCAAAACTATTAAGGAAGTTCAAAGACTCACTGGCAGAGTGGCGGCCCTCAACCGGTTCATTTCCCGCGCAACAGATAAGTGCCTACCATTCTTCAAAGTCCTTCGGCAAACTTTCGAATGGACAACTGAATCCGAAGAGGCTTTCCAGCAGTTAAAGCAATGCATGGCCAACCCCCCCTTCTTTCACAGGCAATCGCAGGTGAGCCCCTCTTTCTCTATTTAGCAGTATCGAACACCGCCATCAGTGCAGCTCTCATTAGGGAAGACGGCTCAGTCCAACGGCCGGTCTATTACATCAGTCGAGCTCTCGAGAAGCAGCGAATTACCTTTGCTAGAAAAGTTGTCCTGGCCTGGTCACGCCTCCGACGACTTCGTCCTTACTTCGAGCCCATTCCATAGTGGTCCTCACCGACCAACCCTGAAGAAGGTCATGCGACAACGAGCTTTTACGGCTAACTTATGCAAATGGTCGATGGAACTCGGCCGGTTTGACATCTCTCCTACCGCCTCCACGACAATCAAGGGGAGCCATCGCCGACTTCATCCTAGAATTCACCAACCCTACCCCAGCCACTACCTCTCCACCACCACCAACACCTTCTGAACCAGAAGACCCCCATTCTTGGACTCTCAACGTCGACGGGTCATTCCAGAAGGAAGGTAGCGGGGCTAGTCTCATTCTTACCTCCCATGAAGGTGGTTGTATCAAGTGTGCTCTCCGTCTCTTGTTTGAGGCCAGCAACAATGAGGCCGAATATGAAGCGTTGATAGCAGGACTCCGCCTGGCCAAAGACGTTGGTGTTAGCTACATCTGCATGTTCAGTGACTCCTAGCTCATCATCGGTCAGATCACGGGGGAGTTCGATGCTAAGGATGGCACAATGCGGGCTTACAGGAACATGGCGCTCCCTCTTGTCCGCCTCTTCAACACTTTCCAGATCAAACACATACCTCGGGCGGAAAACTCCAAAGCTAATGAGATGGCTTAGTTGGCCTCTGCAGATCAGTTCGACCTTAATCACGGTGTCCACCTCGAATACCTAACTCATCCGGCCGTCTCACTTGACCAGCACGAGGTGCAGTTCCTCCAAAATGAACCCATCCCCTGGGCATCCGACATCACCCTATTTCTGACAACAGGAGAACTTCCAAATGACCAACAACAGGCCAAGCCAATGGCCAGGTTGAGGTCACCAATCGGTCTCTTCTGAAGATCATCAAGGCTAAGCTGGAGGCTGCTAAGGGACTCGAGGCTGCTAAGCTACCAAATGTACTCTGGACCTACCAAACTACAACTCAGACTCCTACCGGGGAAACCCCCTTTCGCCTAACATATGATGCTGAGGCGGTTATCCCAGTAGAAGTCGGTCTGCCAACCTCCAGGGTTTTACATCCGGATCCAACACTGACTGAAGAGCTCCGTCGAGCGGACCTAGACTTGATTGAAGAACTCAGGGAGACCACTACGGTCAGACTGGCCTCATACCAACAAAAAATGAGAACACATTACAACCGCAAGGTCCGACCAAGGGAATTTGTTGTGAGGGACCTAGTGTTGAGAGAAGCAACCCTTGCCACCAAGAATCCGACTGAGGGCAAATTGGCAGCCAAATGGGAGGGACCTTATATTGTGAAAGCCAGACCGCGTCCAGGCACTTACTGACTTCAAGACATGCAGGGTCGCAACCTTCCCACCCATGGAACGCTGAACACTTGAAACGCTACTTTCAATAAGCTATCGCTTTTGTATCGCTCAATTGTTGTACTTTCTTTTTGACGCAATATAAATTTTGATCATTGGACTACATTTCTCATGACAACAATTTTGTCTCCCAGCTACCCCTGTCGCCTCAATAACATTTTCACTTGCAGCACTTACTCGAAGCCTCAGCCAGACTGAGCACCACAAGCCTCGGCCAGACTGAGCACTTCAAAAGCCTCGGCCAGACCGAGCACTTCAAAAGCCTCAGCCAGACTGAGCACTCAAAAGCCTTGGCCAGACTGAGCACTTCAAAAGCCTCAGCCAGACTGAGCACCAAAAGCCTCGTCCAAACCGAGCACTTCAAAAGCCTTGGCCAGACCGAGCACTTCAAAAGCCTCAGCCAGACTGAGCACCAAAAGCCTCATCCAAACCGAGCACTCAAAGCCTCGGCCAGACCGAGCACTTCTAAAGCCTCAGCCAGACTGAGCACCTAAAAGCCTCGTCCAGACCGAGCACTCAAAGCCTCGTCTAGAACGAGCACTAAAAGCCTCGTCTAGATTGAGCACCTCAAAGCCCCGTCCAGACTGAGCATCTAAAAGCCTCAACTAGACTGAGCACTCGAAGCCTTGTCCAGACCGAGCACCCAAAGGCCCCAGCCAGACTTAGCACTCAAAGCCTCAGCTATAATAAACATCACAAGTCTCAACCAGACTGAGTGCTACCAATGCAGGTCCAGCATGAGTTACTTGCAACCTCAATTCCAGACCCAAAATAAGATCATTCCATCATCAGTGAAACTCCATAATTACACAAGTCACGATTTGACAGTCACAATTCCAGGTTAAAATTTTCTACACCATTCTTCACTTAGTCAAATTCCACAGATGTTCTCACAAGTTTCATTCACTACTCAGATTAGTTCTTCCACCACCTAGCATAACTCCGCTCAACCACTCTCATCCATTAAAATTTTATACAAGTCTCATTTATGCATTGAAGATTTATCCAAGTCCAATTTCAACACCACTTTGAATTTCACTGAATTTTCATACCACTCCAATTTTGCTCTGCATTGAGTTTTTACTTAATCCAATTCCACTCCACCTTAAGTTTTTATACACGTCCAGTATCACTATGCATAAAGGAGTTTTTAACCTTACTCAATATTGAATTTTTACGGCACCTCTGTATGGAGGCATTGCCAAATTGAGTTCACACTGACTTGTACACAACCAAACACAATCGACTGATAGAAACATCAATGAAGTTTTATTCATTCACAAATATATAGACAAATCCATTACACCAAAAAAAAAAAAAAAGTACAATGTGTACACAAAAACAAAACAAAAACTCTTAAAAACACACATCTCCAATTCACTCCTCTTCCTCACTAGAGACAAGATCTGCTTCTTCAATTCCTTCATCCAGGGGGTCTGTGCCACATCATCCTCCCCAATCGTCACACTACTAAAGTCAAGTTCTGGGAACAGCTCCTTAGCTCTACGTCTGAACATCTTCCACCATTGTCCCAAGATTTCGACCATTTCAGACTTATAGAAGTCTGACTGCTGGAAGCTCGCAATGACTTCAGACTCACTTCTCCCCCCAGCAGTCATCCTTGATGGGCCAGCCCCCCCAGATTCCACCCCAGCTAGGCTACTTGCGACTGCGGCATCCACTGCCATCTGAAATTCAGGAGACCCTTTGAATTGAGTAACTGCTGCAACGTAAAGATCAGGATAGGCCGCCCTTTCCGAGGCCGCCTTCGCCTTTTCTTCGTCCAGCTCTTTTTGTAGGATATCCTTCTCAGAGGTTGCCTTGGATTTTTCTGCCTCTAGCTCTTTACGCAGCACCTGTATTTCAACGGCTGCCCTCGCCCTCTCTGCTTCGAACTCCTTCTGCAGAGCCTCCCTTTCTATGGTCGCTTTACCCCTCTCTGCCTGCAACTCCTTATATAGGCTCTCCCTCTGCTCCACCCCCCTGGCACGTTCGCCCTCTAGCTCCTTTTGCAGAGCATCAACCTTAGCATCCGCCTCATCTTTTTGTCTGACGAGCTCTTCATTATTGCTCATGGCCTCCTCATGCCGCTCGACAGCAACAGCGCAAGCTTTTTGGGCCTCCTCCAACTTCTGCTGCTCGCCAGTAAGTTGGAACTCAAGCGACACAACTTGGCGGCGTGCGTCCTCCAGCTCCAACTTGACTACTTGTAGCTCAGTGTGGGCAGTCTTCCAGTCGGCACTCTCCTTCGTCAACTTGGCCAACTGAGACGTGGCCTCTTTAGCTTTGAGTTTAGCAACCCCCGCTTTCCTCAGAAGGGCCCCTGCCAAGGTGGTTACCTCCATTTGAGCAGAGTATAACCCCCTCAGCAGATCGGCCTCACTGAATCCGAATGCTGAGCGCAGGGCTGTCTCTTCCATAATCTTCACTAGGCGGTCTGCCCCCACCCTGGCTGGGCCTTCTTCTCCCTCCAGCCTTCCAGCCACAGCACGCGCGTGATAAATTGATGCACCCAGACCGACTCCTCTTTCCTGGGGTGCAGGGCCCTTTTGGATATGCTCCCTCCTACTTGGCTCAGTCCCAGTCAACCTAACTCCTACTTGCACTGCGGGAGCCCTCTCCACAACCTCTACTGTTGGGCTAACTACCACCACCTCTGGGGTATCTTTGGCCACAGGGGCCTCCACCCCAGCTGGGGCGACCTTAGACTTTTTGGGCCCAGCTTCATCTGCAGCCCCCTCTGCGGCACTCCTCTTCTTCTCCTTCTTCTTTTTCAGAGCCTCTCCCTCCTTTCTGGCATGTTCTTTCACAAGGTCCACTGGGGGCGGCCGTGGCTCAAAACTGCTTAAGTCCTTCCCCCCAAGCGGCCTTGGGCGCGGTTGGATCCTCTCCCGCGTGATCGGTTGAGCCGATCGGCCTTCCTGCGCCTTTTTCAACTTTGTAGCTCTGGCAAGGATAGCCTAATCCTCTGCCTCTTGAGCTTCTCTCCTCGCTTCTAACTCTGCCCGGTCGAGGTCCCCACCGATCAGTCGCGAACCCAACCCTGCCTCAAACAACGCGGACGGCTGCACGAGCTCATCCCATTTGGTCTTCTCTCTCTCCCTCCACTCCTTCACCCTCTTCTCCCTCTTCTCTGCCGTCGCCCCTAGTCTTGCCTCCATCGACCTGGTGGGCACCTTCCAGATGGTGCGCACCCCAAGCCCCCCATTGGCAGACACGTAAAACCACCATGGTCGCCAGCCCTTGATCGATGTCGGCAACCCAACCACCAACCCCTTCCCCATCACTACCTGCAAGGTGACCCACGTTTCTTATTGCCCTGAGGCTTTATAGTAGGCGAAAAATTCATCAACTGTCATGGCCTCCCCTCCATTCGCCTTCGGCCACGAGCTTGCACACGCCAGCAGGATCTTCCACGCATTAGGCATCAGCTGGCCCGGTGCCACCTCTAGATGGTTAAGTACGTCCACTACCACTTGGGGTAGTGGCAACCTCAGTCCACCTTTCAGCGCCTCCTCGTAAAGAGAAAACTCTCCTAGCCTGGCGTCAGACGGCCTCTCCGTTGATGTTGGCAGCGTTAACACCACCTCCATCGGAATCTGATATTTTTCAGGAATGGCCTCCAAATCAGCCGCAGTAATCGTTGATTTATCCGCCTTTGTATGCCAGTGCTCCGGTTCTGCCTGGCTGATTGGCTCCGCAACTGCTATCACGGTGGAACTACGGAATCGTGCAACCATTTCCCCCGCCCTCTCCATTCTATACTGCTGCGCCAACTCCTCAGCATCATCCTCCCCAAGTGGATCTACCCTCACAATCGCAGTTTCCTCTTGGGCCATTTCCAAGCTGTGTCTGCGAATCGCTTCTGATGCAGGTGCTAGGAAATTGAAGAAGTGTTGCAAAGGTGTGTCGTGAGCAACAAAGGAATTAACACTAGGGATATTTTGAGTTTTTGTAAAGAAGTAGGTAAGTCGTATGATACCAAAAGCCCACGGTTTGCCCGTATTCCAAGGATCCCAATTAATTTTCGCCAGTTTGAAAACTTTTCAAATCATCCGCCAAAACTGTCTTTTCAACCCCATAATGACCTATCGTTTCATTTTTACTCCAACGCCTCACTTCCCCCACCCCTCACGATCCTGCCACGTGTATGGTCACGATGCACTGACTCCTGTCCTTACCTTGTCTTTTCCACTTCAAATCATCACGTGACACGCCGCCTTTTGAGCCCCGCGCCCTTCCGCTCGGCCACCCTCTCGGTCGGCACTACTCACAGTCGGCCTCTTCCGCTCGGCCACCCTCGCGGTCGGCACTGCTCACAGTCGGCCTCTTCCGCTCAGCCACCCTCGCGGTCGGCACGCCTCGCGATCGGTCTTCCCGCTCGGCCACCCTCGCGGTCGGCACTGCTCACGGTCGGCCTCTTCCGCTCAGCCACCCTCGCGATCGGTCTTCCTGCTCGGCCACCCTCGCGGTCAGCACTCCTCACGGTCGGCCTCTTCCGCTCCACCGCCTTCGCGGTCGGCACGCCTCACGATCGGTCTTCCCGCTCGACCACCCTCACGGTTGGCACGCCTCGCGATCGATCCTCCCGCTCGGCCACCCTCGCGGTCGGCGCGCCTCAATACCGGCCCTTCTGCTCGGCCCGCCAACTCGGTTACCCCTGCCGGCCGGACTCACATCTCTCACTACTATTCCCTTCATTGGACTGGAGCTGCACTCGGGAATGGGGGACTACTGACATGTATAGGCCCATAAAGACTACAGCCCACAGTGAACAACCTCAAGCCTATTACTTAGGACCCACAACATAACTCGGCTAGAAAGGCCCAGGACAATCGGAGACCAACAGGGCATGGAGGGCCAATGGCATTCGGACATGTGGCAGGTGAAACATAGGCCAGGTCAGCAGACAAAGATCTGCAAAGTTATTGCCATAACACATCACCATTAATGCAGCCCATCACAGCATTTATTGCGATAACACCCCTCAGCCGGAATAGCACCCCCTTACCCTGAACAAGGTAAGCAACAACACAAGCTTTCGGCGATGAGGGCAGGACAGCAGGGACAGTGAAATGATTACCAAAGGATATAAGCAAGGTTTGAAGACAAGAAGAAGGTTAAGTTTTTCCTATCTCTCTCCCTCTCTCTCTTTCTACATTCCCTACTTCCACTTCTAATTCACACACCGGAGGGTTCGCCGGGGGGACTACCCTGTTCCCCGTTGAACTTGTTTGCAGGTCTTCCAGTGGGCTTCGTCGCTCAGACGTGGGCTTGAGGAGCTTGGATCAGTCCAGTCCATCCACCAGAATGAACTGTATCATTAGATTCAATTATGCAATTCCTCAAAATATTCTGTAGACTCAATACTTGGGCTGATAGCATGTGGGCCAGGTAGAAAGTCAATAGTTATGTGGCTTACAATGGAGCCCAAAAGCAGCCCAGAAAACAAAAAAAATGGGTCTAACTTGGTTGGAGTAGGGTTTTAGGAGATCTCATAATATTTTTGAAATACAGAATAATTATTTTGAATATCTTTTACAATAAATTTAGATTTGATTATCAACCTGTTGGCTATATATTTTGTACGAGGCCAATCACAGTTCGACGCGTGGCAAAATAAGGGCAATACAGGAAGACAATTCACACCTTCGATCGTGATTGTACACGTGGCAGTTAGTATTGGTTCTTACAAGATTTGCGTAGCACTGGATCGGCAAAGAGATGTAAAGTGACGTGGCTTTAACGGTTACTCATATATTTAAATTCAAAATTAGGAGGGAAGCCTAACTGCATATGACATAGTGGAACCAACTGCAAGGAAGCATGATCAGTGATCATGGAGGGATGGTTCGATGGTTAGAAGTCCATTTCGACGGTTGTCATTAAGAAGTATAAAGAGCAGAGAAGGCCTTAGAGAGACCCCCAAACTCATATCCAAAGAACCAGTTTTTTTCTACTTTGTTTCCTTTCCAGTTTTACATTTCCTTTTCTTTATATTTTTGTACTTTAAAATTCCTGCACTGCACTTCGTTCATAGGAGTAGTTTCAAGTAGATTGCTGCCATAAACCTCTACGAGGCTGACTTGGATCTTTGTAAGACTTTTATTTTTACTTAATGAAATATTACAATTGTCCTTCCTTTAATTGTTGTTTATTTAATTCTTCCTAAACAAAGCTGCTAGTAAAAGTCCTCTTCATTGAGGCTGAAAGAACTAAAACACAATCGTCTGATAATTAGTTGGCAATTAACATTCTGTAAGGACTGATTGATCCTTACTAGCATG
This sequence comes from Camellia lanceoleosa, assembly GCA_025200525.1. NCBI lineage: Eukaryota > Viridiplantae > Streptophyta > Magnoliopsida > Ericales > Theaceae > Camellia > Camellia lanceoleosa. The sequence continues at coordinate 135,400,004 of CM045761.1, read as the reverse complement.
CTCATAATTACAAATATAACCTTCAAAAGCTAAAAAGCCAACATATATTTTTGGCACGCCCAGTGGGACTAATTAAAATGGTTAGGCGTAGGAGACAATGAGAAAATGAACGCTTGAAAGAAGACATGGAAGGAGAGATAGAAATGCCTAATCTAGAGGAAAATGTGATGGCACATCCTGTGGAAGCATCTGTCGTATCAGAACCCATAGTCGAACCAGCACTTCGGAACAAGTACCACATGTTCAAAGTTTTGAACAAGGCCAAGGAATTGGACCGTCCACTGTTTCATCTACTCAGCCAATGAATCCATGGGGAGGCCTAGTAGATGCCATAGGACAGCAGTTAATAAACACAATGGAGAGATGGGAAACATCCTTTTTGGATCGAATGAATGCTCATCAACCAACTAATGTAAGGCATATAGAGGAAAATTCAAATGTCCCTCAGCAAAAATTGGCTAGAGACAAATAGCCTATGCAGAGTAATGGGCATACTAACGGTCAAACTAGTAACCAAAATCATGAAAGACTACCACCTCAGTCTTGGTATAAGCCTCTTTCGAGGCCTATGGCAAATCAAAATGCCTTATTACTTAACAATGAAACCATGCAAATGGGTGGATCTGGCCCAATACAAGATAATGGTGTAAGGATGGTTCCAAATCCCATGTTCGAAGCCATACCTGGCATGAAGGGGTTCACTAATCCTTTGTTCGAATTTATACCTGGGGGGTTGAAAGGTTTTCCTACAACTAGAAGAGACACAACACCTGTTCCAGCACCTTTCGCAGGTCCTTTTGCAGGACAGATTCAAAGAGGTCATCCATACCCTCAACAGTAGCCAACACCACAGGGACAACCAGTCCCAAACATGCCACCCTATGGACCAAGAGGACCCCAAGCACAAGGTTGTCTACCAAATCCTGTGTTTGTTTCTCCGAGAGTGGTTCAAAAGGCACAAAACATGGTCCCTAGGGACCAAATTGTTGATATTGTTAGAGAGATGTGTGGGCCAATGGCATGGGGGATTCAAACTCCTGTGTACAAGAAGCCATATCTAGAATGGATAGATAGGGTACATGAATACCCAAGGGGGTTTAGGGTACCCGACTTCGTTCTTTTTTATGGAAATGGAAACCAGTCAACAATTAAACATATTGCTAGGTTCACTGCTCAGTGTGGTGAATTTGCTAACAATGAATATATGAAGTTAAGATTGTTCCCAAATTCTCTAACTGGGGCAACCTTTGTATGGTATATTAACCTTACACCTGGCTCTATCCAAACTTGGCAACAAATAGAAGAGGCATTTCATGTTCAATTCTTCCAAACAGAGCTAGAGATTTCCATGGCAGACTTGGCAAGATTGAGTCAAAAGCCTGATGAGAAGGCTACTCAGTTTATTGTCAGATTTAAAAGAGCACGAAATAAATATAGGATCATCTTACTAGAGCCTAAATTTGTGATTGGCTCAAAATGGTCTAGAGTTTAGGCTTCAAAAGAAGTTTGACTCAACTGAGTTTAGAGACTTGGTAGAATTAACCTATAAGGTGTCTAGGTATGAAGCATTACTAGAAGAAGAACAAGATCGAAGTAATGCATCATACAAGACATATTATAGAGATCCTAATTATGAGATTGATGCAACAGAGATTGTAGGGAAAGAACTTGTGATCTGTGAAGTATTAATTCATAAAAACACAACAATTGACCAGCAGTTTAAAAAGAAAGATCTTCATAGGAAATACTCTTTCGACTTAACAAAGGCAGATGATATTTTTGATCGTCTGCTTGTCGCAAACTTCCTGAAATTACCAAAAGAAGTAAAAATTTCGTCTCCAAAAGAACTTAAAGGAAAAGTGTATTGTAAATGGCATAATTCTTGGTCTCACTCAACTAAAAACTGCATTATTTTTCGAGACAGGATCCAAGAGCAGATTCGAAAAGGGAGTCTAAAATTCCCAACTAAAACAAAAAAGGCCATCGGGATTGACACTAATCCGTTCCCAGAAATTGGAGAAGTAGCAGCCAATGTTATTGTGCCAGACTTCCAGAACTTGTCCTTGAAAGAATTGGAAGAAGTCAATGTACAAATGCATGTTGCCAGTCAGACAATTGTTAAGGAAGACACTGGAAATCTACCAGCAATTGGACAAGGTTTCTCATACCAGAGGGAAGATTCTGATGAAGAAGCACTGGATGACGATTCTTTAAAAGCAGCTGTCATGCAAAGAATGTGTCCCGGATGCAAGCTGAGCTACAAGTGGTTGAAAGGACTTCCAATTGATGGGAATCAATACTACAAGGATGTGTAGAGGCGTCCTAAACCAACCAGTGCTTATAACAAAAGGCCATATCCAATTGGTACTAGGCAACAGCCATTAATGGCTGAACCAACAGTCACTAGGGTGTACTCCAAAGGCAAGAGACCGCTACATGAATCTAGGCCACCTAACTATTACAGAATTGAGGGCAATTATCTTGAAAGAAGATCTGAAAAGGGTTCAAGTTACAGGATCAAAGTCAGGGGTTAGCATCTTAGACCAATTTCACACAGGACAGAAAAGTGGCCATCTTCATCGAAGGCTTGAATTGGGCTCGAAATAGGAACTCAGGGCCAAATAGTGGCCTTCACAGCCAGTTTCGAAGATGGATTCGAAAGATGAAAGAGACAATTCAACAACTGGGCTAGTGGGTTCATGGGTACTTAGAGTTCCAGATTGGTTTGTCATGCAGAACAAATCCAGAGAGATGTTTACCCAAAGGAATGTCGTTGGAAACCAAGGTAGGATGGTTAAACCTCCTTTGGTGGTTTCAAACAATTGGGTGTTACTTAAGCACCCAAAAACAAAGGAACCAAATATGGTCCCGGTAATTTCTAGGTCCCAAAGAAGGAAGATCCAACGAAGGTACACACAGTACCAGAAGGACCTGAAAGAAAGTGGAGAAATCTCTTCATTAGTCCAGCTAAAGACCCAAGTAGAAAGAGAAGAAAATTCAAAGTCAAATCATGATCCAAAATCAACTCTTCAAGACAAAAGGGGTTGCAGTAGAGAACAATTGGCCAAAGTTCACTCTGAACTAAAAGCCAAAGAAAGGACCAGTTTGGCAGGATTCGAAAAGGCTCTGGTGGAAAGTGATAGTGAGATAGAGGAAGAAGTCGGCCTAGGCCAAAAGAAGGAAGTGGTTGAAGAAGAGATGTTTGAAGCCTTCATGGCTGAACAAACATTTTTGGTTGAAAAACCAGCAGAAACAGACCATTTGAAGAAAGTTATTGGTACTGAAGTGCCAAAGTGCAGCATGGAAGATGCTTCTAAAGTAGTTGAACAAGTTAACCAGGAAAGAAAGCAGGTACAGCCAGTCGTCCAATTTGGCTCGTTTCCTCCGGTGTTAGTGAATATGGTACTCATATTACCACAAGAGTTTCAAGTTGAAGATGACAACCAAGGTCAAGAAATTGACCCAATCCCAATTTCCAGTGAAAACTCACAAGTAAGTATGGTACAAGGCGAATCCGAAGTGACCACACCAATGGAGACTGAAGGTGAGAGTGAGGAAGAGGTAAGTATTAACCTCTCATATCCTTTTGAATATCCGACAACGTCCATGACACAGCATGTCAAGCCCTTGTATATCAAGGCCTTCTTTGATGGAGTACAGATGAATCGGGTATTGGTAGATAATGGGGCAGCAATAAACTTGCTTCCAAAATCGTCTTTGAAGAAATTAGGAAAGAAGAACCCTAGACTGATCCCAACTAGTACAGCCATTGCTGGTTTCGCTGGAGACAAACAGATAGCTCAAGGTATTTTGCCCATCAACTTGAGTGTAGGAACCAGGGACTGTATGACTGCATTCTTCGTTATCGTCAACAATGCTAAGTACAATGCGTTACTTGGTAGGGATTGGATTCACACCAACAAGTATGTGCCTTCCTCTCTACATTAGAAAATAATGATGGCTTTGGGCAGTGGAGAGACAGAGGAAATCAATGCAGATCCTTAAACCTTCATAACTTGTGTAGATTTTGCAGAGGCCAAATTGTATACTGAAGGAGTAACACCACTCAGTATACTGAGAAAGCCTGATGGATCAGCCGAAGTGACGGCTAATGAGGAATTAGGACACCTGAAGCACTTAGTCTAGGAAAGTGTTGATGAAAAGTTTGTCGTTAAAGATGACAATGATGCTTAGTTGTAGGCGAAGAGATGGAACCCAAGAGGCCAAATCTTTGGCTTTAATTAAGTTTTTAGCATTGGACATACAATCAATAGTCCAGAAAGTACAAGAACTAGAGAAAGAAGCCATGATAATTGGTTGGAAGTAGGAACATCAACAGGTCAGATGTTTGGCCTTGGATAAATAGTGTGCTTTGGATATTGAAATAAAAGTCCAAGAGATACAGGAGGGAGATGCCTTGTGGACAGACTTTGTCTATGAGGAGGAGGGTAAGGATGTCGAACCAAAGAAACTGGGAGCAAGACAGTGCAAAGAGATTGCTTCGAAGTCAGAAGGAATCAAAGAAGAAGCATCAGTGAGTTCTCAGGTACAAGACCCCTTGGAAGAAGTGGAATTGGGGGAAGGTTCCATACAGCAGCCCACTTATATAAGTGCTTGTTTGAATGCTCTTGACAGAGACCAGTTGTTGTTGGTCTTGAAGAGATACGAAGATTGCTTTGCATGGTCTTATAATGAACTATCAGGATTGAGCAGGTCATTAGTGGAACATAGGCTTCCTATGAGGCCTAATTTCAAGCCATTCAAGCAAAAACCAAGAAGGATGAGCTTTGAGGTGATTTAGAAGGTCAAGGAGGAAATTCTTAGGCTCCTCAAGGCAGGCTTTATTAGGACAGCCAGGTACGTTGAATGGCTATCCAATATTGTACCTGTAGTTAAGAAAAATAGGAAAATGAGGGTGTGCATCGATTTCAGAAACTTGAATTTAGCAACCCCAAAAGATGAGTATCATATGCCTATAGTAGATCTGCTGGTAGACAGCTCAGCAGGGCATCAAATTTTATCAATAATGGATGGGTACTTCGGTTATAACCAAATCTGTATTGCAGAGGAGGATGTCCACAAGACAGTATTCAGATGTCCTGGAATATTGGCACCTTCGAATGGGTTAAAATGCCATTTGATCTGAAGAATGCTGGGGCTACATATCAAAAAGCTATGAACACTATCTTTCATGATCTTATTGGAGGATATTTAGAGTGCTATATTGATGATATTGTAGTAAAGTCTCAATCCATGGAGGAACATTTGTTTCACTTGGAAGCAGCTTTTGAAAGAATGAGAAAGTTTAAGTTGAAGCTTAATTCTCTCAAATGTGCTTTTGGCGTGTCAACTGGAAACTTCTTGGGCTATGTAGTACACAAGAAGGGAATACAGATTGATCAGAATAAAGCCAAAGCTATCATTGAAGCCAGACCTCCATCAAGTAAGAAAGAGTTACAAAAATTCCTTGGGCAGGTCAATTTTCTTCGAAGATTCATTTCTAATACTGCAGGGAAACTAAAATTTTTTCTTCCTTATTAAGGCTGAAAGAAGAAGAGGAGTTTGTGTGGACAGCAAAGCATCAAACTGCTTTCAAAGGAATTAAAGTCTACTTGGCCAACCCTCCAATGTTGATGCCACCAAGGGGTGATAAGCCTTTGAAGTTGTACATAGCTGCAGCAGAGGATTCATTGGGAGTTTTCTTAGCCCAAGACAATGAAGAAGGCAATGAACAAGCTGTTTATTACCTTAGTAGATTTCTAAATTCCTGTGAATGTAAATACTCAATTGTAGAAAAGCTGTGCCTTGCATTGTATTTTGCTGCAATGAAATTAAGATACTATCTTTTGCCTACAATTGTCTTGGTAATTGCAACCACAGATTTGGTTAAATATATGTTATCTAGATCCATGTTGAGGGGAAGAATTGGCAAATGGATACTAGCTTTATCAAAATTTCATTTAGAATACGTCTCCCAGAATGCAGTAAAAGGACAAGTTTTAGCTAATTTTTTGGCAGACCATCCATGTCAAACAGAAAGCCAAGAGATAATGGAATTTGGCATGGCTAGTGTTGAACCATGGAAAATGTGGTTTGATGGATCAAAAGCCAATGGTTTAACTGGAATTGGTGTAGTAATTAAGTCACCACAATGAGTAGAAACCACGCATGGTTTCAAAGTGGATGAAATTACTTATTCCAACAATCAAGCTGAATATGAAGCCTTAATAATGGGACTGGAAATACTTATTGGATTACAAGCTTATGCAGTTGACATATTTGGAGATTCTCAATTGGTAGTTAACCAGGTGAAAGAGATTTTTAAATGTCAAAGTATAAACATGTTGCCATGCATTTACTTTCTCAATTTTAGATAGCAAATGTAACTTATATCCCAAGATTCTTGAATAATAAAGCTAATGATGTGGCTCAGGAAGCTTCGAATTTCAAGATAATGAATGATACTCAAAGGGACATAAGCCAAACAACATATCAGAAAGTAATACCATGCTTAAATAAAAGGAATGTGGTCCTGGAAGTCAATTATAATGATTTACAAGAACAAGATTGGAGGCATCCAATAATGCAGTATCTGGCTGGCCCATCTTCGAAAGCCAGTAGAAAAATTAAATTGCAAGCTATACAATACATAATGTATGGTAATGCTTTCTACAAAAAGGGGGCAGATGGTTTATTATTGGAATGTTTAGGTCCAATGGAAGCATTGACAGCAATAGCTGAAGTTTATGAAGGCATCTGTGGTGCTCATCAGCCTGGTGTGAAAATGAGATGGCTACTTCGAAGACATTCCTACTGTTGGCCAACCATCCTTAAGGACTGCATAAAGTATGCTAGAGGTTGCCAGGCATGCCAAAGGCACGGTACAATAAGGCATGTACCCATAATTGATCTGCATGTAGTTGTGAAGCCTTGGCCATTTAGAGGATGGGCTATGGATATGATAAGAAAAATACACCCACCCTCTTCGAAGCATCATTGTTTCATCTTAGTGGCCACAGATTACTTCACTAAGTGGGTCGAGGCTAAGCCATATAAGTTTGTAGACCCGACTGAAGTCAATGGATTCATTAAAGATTTGATCCACAGATTTGATATCCCACAGACTATAACTGTTGATAATGGGACTGTATTTGATAGGAAAATGGTAAAGTTTTTTGTGGCAAAGTTTGGAATTAGCCTTGTTAATTCTACTCCATATTATGCACAAGCCAATGGTCAAGCTGAATCATCCAATAAGTCTTTGAAAAAAGGAATTCAGAAAGTTGTGGAAGATAATCCCAGTGATTGGCATAACTTGTTGTTTGATGTATTGTGGGCTTATAGGACTTCACCAAGATCAAGTACGGGAATCACTCCTTATGCCTTAGTATATGGGCATGATGCAGTGTTACCTGTGGAAATTAATGTTAAGTCCTTAAGGGTGAGATGTCAGGATTAGTTAGATCTTGAACAATACCATCAGAGTATGTGCTTGGAATTAGAAAGTATAGATGAAATTAGAATTCTGGCATTAAATAGCATTCTTTTCCAAAAGAGGAAAGTAGCCAAAAGTTATAATAGAAAAGTCAAGCACATTAGTTTTGATGAAGGTGATTTGGTATGGAAGACAATACTCCCAATAGGGATTAAAAACCACAAGTTTGGCAAATGGTCACCTAATTGGGAAAGACCGTACCAAGTTCATAGAGTCTTGCCTATGGGAGCATATCATTTGAAAATTTTGAATAGATATGTACATCCCAAGAAAATTAATAGCAGATATTTGAAGCCTTATTATCCAACCATATGGGAAACACAAAGAATAGAATAAGTGCTAAATAAAATAACATGAGAAACACTCAAATGATAAATAAGAATTTTTATTTCATAAAGAGTTGAGTACATGTAGCCATAGATTGGCCTAGAAGTCAATACAATGTCTCAGTTGTTCTTTTACAATAGATGCTCTATTCTGAAGTGATGGGAATAACTGGATGGCTGAAGCCATCTCCTGCTTTCGATCAGCTAGTCCTTGATTGGTAATCTGCAATTTGGTGGCAGTTCGATCTAAGGCTTGGTTGACTGCTGATAGCTCCTCTTCAAGTTGAGTTTTCTTCTCTAATAGTTGAGCTCGAAATTGGGAGACAGAGGAATGTTGTTCCTTCAATTCTGACACTTCAGTATGTACCTTGGAAACGAAGCTCCGATCTCCCATCAATTTCTCCTCCGCAACCTTGGCAGCATGGCAAATGTTGATATAAAAATCAATGGTGGCTGCTGCCTGAGATAAATAACTTGAGACAGCCATGCCGGATTGCTTAACAACCTTGCAACACTAGAGGAAGCCATCTTTGATTATAGGCCTTTGTAAGGCTTTGAAAGAGATCCTCAAAAAAGATGCCAGTAGCTCCAGACAGCTGTCTAAGTCTATCGAAGGCAAAGAAGTCTTACCACTGAAGGAAAAGCCCACAAAAATTTCTAGCAGAGAATCAGCTAGAACTAATGGCTCAGTCTCATTGGTAGTTATTGGAGATGTGGAACGTATGTCAAAAAGACTAGCTAGTCTAGCCTCAAAAATATCCACCTCATCCATTGACATGGAAGGTGCAGAAAGAGCTCTAGTGGAAAGAAGAAATGACTGCATAGGAATCGGAGAAGAATGTGGAGTATCCTTAGCAGTCTCTATAGTTTTTGCTACCAGTTGGTCTAGAGAAGAAGGACTGGAGCTAGGCAAAGATAATGGATGATGGATTGGAGAGTTACCAGTACCCTCTATATAGGAATCAGCTACCATCAAAGATGAAGTAACAGCTAGAATTTCCTTAGAAGGAGGAGGAGAAGTAGGGCTCGAGAGAGAATCAAATTGAGTAAAATCGAAAGACAAATAAGGGAGGTATGGAGTTAAGCCAAAGGAAAGAGATATAAGAACACTTGACCTCAAGAAAGGTATGAAGAACATGGGACCAAGAGGTGGAAGGATTGCTTAAATTGGTTTTGTAATTTAAGGACTTTCAACTTCAAGAGAGATTGATGGAGTCCTTGTAGAGAAAAGAGGCAGAGTAATCGTTCCTGCAAAAGAAGAAATACAAAGTAATGTCAAGTCTCAATACCAAGAATTTGACAAGAGAATAAAAGAATAGAGGCATGATAGAAGTTACTTGTTTCAGAAGTGGTAGCAATGATGAGAGAGCTACGAAGGAAATAATGCTCAGCAATGTGCTGCCTTCTTGCAGTTTCCCTTTGGATTGCATCAGCAGCAGCAGCTTCATCTTTTAATAGTTGCTGCAGCTGCCTTTTTTCAGCTCTCTAGAAAACAATTATTATCTTAGAATTTTCCTGCTCCATTGTTCTGGCAGCTGCCTCATGAACAGGGTCTTCGACCAAATCACAAGGGGAGACAATTATCTTCTTTCTCTTTTTTCTTTGCAGTGGTATTTCTTGCTCTTTCTCAGTCTCTCTTTCTTCAATCTGAGACTTAGATTCCTCGGAAGAAAGTATTAGTTTTCTTTTCTTTTTCTGTTGATGTTTGTCTTTGAGAATGGCCAGAGCTTCAGCTCTCGTGGGAGATTTTTCTTGTGGAGATCCTCAACCAGAAAGTATGAATGTAAAGAAAACAAGCAGAAAAGTCTAAAATAAAATAAACCTCAAGATACATACCCTTTTTCGAAGCAACTTTGGTAACTCTGGAAGGAGGGGGTGAGACTGCAGGAACAGTCTTGGCAACTGTAGAAAGAGAGGGGATGTTCCCGGCTTCTTTTGGTTTAGCCTTAGAAGGCACTCCTAGCCCTATCAGTAAATCATGAGAATGTATTGCTAGACGCACTTTTATATTGGCTGTCCACCAGTTTTGAAATCTTTTCAAAGCCAAGCCAGAGGGAAGAAAGAGGACAAATTTGAACTCACTCAAATCTTTCAACAGTTTAAATGTTGCCTCTTCTAGTTTTGATTTGAGTACTCTCAGGTCTCTGGCTATAAGATGGACATTCGAGAGGCTGCAAAGTGGAATGGGAATCCCTTGAGTAAACCCAAATTGCCTGGCAAACTGAGAAGGACAGTATACCTCAGATATACACTTATAAGCTCGAGGGTTTAAAGTACCAATGAACAGTTCCCTCGGTAACAAATAGAAGCCCACATATCTTTGTGTGATGGGATAGAACACTCTTTATCAGCCAAGAATGTTTGTAGCCAAGTTGGTCCTTTGTTGGCATCAAAGGGGCAAAAAAAGGTGGCAGCTGGAGAAATAGGAAGTTGATGAAAAAATGTGAGGTAATAGGCAAATGAAGCAGGATAAAGAACAATTCTAGCATATTTTTCCCCATAAATGCTAGGATCCTGAACTAGGAATTTTAAGCATTTGGGATACAAATCAGTAAAGTAAGCGAAGAGCTAGAGTTGGAGCACCCAAAGGGGACCTCCTTGGTTGATATCAAGAGGTTTCTCACAAAATTGGAAGCAGGCTCTATAAACATGGCCTAAGAGATAAGGGGCCAAGGTTATGTGTTTCTTCAAAATAAGGGCCTTTGCAAGTGGAGCAAATTTAGGCATAATTCGTTGGGATGATGTACAAAAAAGAAATTTACATAACCAATATAAAATAAAGAAGAAGAGTTCTCGATCGCCCACAGGACCCACCTTCTTGTTTTCAGCCTTTACGAAATCACTAAAAGAAGAATTCAAAGGCGGAAGAAAAAATTTAACCGGCAGTGCAGGTAATCGTGTGAAAGGGGTTCCAAGAGGCGAAAGCCCTAAGAGATGGCAGATATCAAGAACGGTGGGAGCCATCATACCATAACGAAACTGGAAAAAGTTAAAAGCCATGTTCCAGAAACAAAGAGCGATAGGAATTAAAAAAGGGTCTTCAGGGATAATAAACCTGGAAAGACGAAGGGCATCGAGGATGCAGAGTTCTTGTAAGTCCCATTCTCTGGCAAGCACAACCCTGTCGTACCACTCCTCCCATTCAGCCCTCAATGTCGGCCAGCAACAGTGAAGTCGGTTCATTCTCTAATTTCCCCAGTCAAGCCCACCTTCATAGAGAAGAAAGTTGTCCTCCAAACGAGGGTATAAAGCTGGAAGTTGAGTGGGAGCTTCTTGAAAGATGGGACCTAGGACATATTCTTGTTTGTCGCTATGGCTAGGAACAAAGAGGCGTTCGTCTATGGCACTTGACCTATCAGTTGTAAATTTGGCGATCTCTTCATCAACACATCTTTTCAAAGCCATAGTTGGGCTTATACGTTCGCCAGACAGTACTTTCAGTGAAGAAGAATCCATTGGTAACAAGCAGCAAAGAATAGAGGATTAGTAGAAGGGAAGGGTTTGTGTAACATGCCCGGGGGTACCCGCGCGTGTTAAACAGTTTGGACTCCCGAGATCTCTTTGATCTAGTCTCACTAGTGCAATGTAAAACGTAGATGAGAGTCCAGATTTGGCAACTTTTATTAAAAATCAATTTTATTGCAATTTTGTCAAAAATAGACTACGTCATCAGATTTCAGAGTCGCTACCTAATATTTTGGAAAATTAGGAAACCCATGACTCGTGCCAAGGCCACTGTTCGTCGTAACCAAGGATGCTTGGCTCGGAACCTTAGGTATGAGAGGGGAAGATCAATAGTGAGCACCCCCACTCACCCGATCAAAAGATTGGCCTCTACTAAACCATGATATGACTTTTATTTTGTTTTATATGTTCATGTTCTGATTATTTTAGTAAATCCTAAAATTTACTATGTGAAGCATACAAGTATAGTCTAGTTTGCTCAAATTGGAACAATTCAACTTCATGTTTGTTTTTCGAAAAGGGTTTGAATTTGCCACTTGACAAGTAGGCTTAATGTTTGTGAATTTGCCTTTGCAAAGTGGGCTTAAAACGTACATTTATTGAATTATTCCAATTCAAACAACAAGCCTTCATCCACAGGCATTCATACAGTTATATCAAGTAAGCAAGTAGCCTCATGGTAGAATACTAACACATAGTAAGAAAAACACACACAAATGGGATGCTAAAGCATAAAAACTCACAGATTGACCGACGTCCCTCGAACAACTACAAAACAAAGTTAGTAAAATATGCATGATCTTATATACAGAATCCTAATGCAATTCACTCATGAGATGCACTAAAGATTCGGCTTCTAAAATATGAAATGTGAATCATCTCAATAACATGAGGTAGCACATAGAATCGCAGAAGAATTGATTAAATCCACACATGTAAACGTAGCCGAATCTTAATGCATGAGACATGAATGTAAAGCATGGATATGCATGGCATGTCAAATATATACATATGTACAGGTAGGGAAAGCTATTAAAGAATGGGATAGATAAGAAGCGGGGTGGGGAATTATTACAACACCTGAATTATTACATATCCGAATAAGAGAGAGAGATGAGGGAATAATAAAATAAAATAAAATCTCACAAAACACTCAAAATAAAAATAAACAAAGTAAAATAAAAATAAAATGAAGCAGGGACACACCCTGTATAACTAAGCACTTACTAATAAAAAAAACCAACTCAAGCCCTGTACTGATAAAACCCATATTAATCCACAAATTGAACCCACTCACTTAAAGCCCAAGCAAAACCAACTCAAGCTTTGAAGCCCATACTGATAGTCCATGCGAAACCAACTCAAGTTTGGTAGTCCATCCCTCTTTCTCACTCCCCACGGTTTGGTCTTCACTCTCTATATAGATATTCTCTTAGATCACCATGGATGGAAGGATGGTGTTCTTACATATGTTGGCCTGCATGTAAATGGCGGTAGTCTTCGATAGTTGCACAACCAGCCGGTCACAGTGGCCTTTGGGTTTGGCAGCTGTGGAGCTCCGATTGAAGACGAAGAGCGCTGGGTCGATCCTCAAGAATAAGAGAGCTAGGTTGGTCTCGCTAGAGAGAGAGAGAGAGCTTCCGTTGGTCTCCTTCATTTGATGTCAAGAGAGTGTAAAAGAAATTGAGAGAGAGAGAGAGAGTAAATGTGCCGAGAGAGAGAGCCAGCCTCCCTTCATGCACACCACCGTGCTCGATGTCCCTTGTGTCTGTGTGTTTTTCAGCTCCTGTGTATGTCTTCCATGGAATGGAGAAGAAAATGATGTGTGTGTCCCGAGTGTATACGTGTGTGAGAGTTGTGTGTCTCTGGCCTCGGCGACGTGATAGTGGTACTCGGTGTAATGGTGGTGGCACTGCAAAATAGCCAAGGGAGAGAGTTTCGGAGATGTGTTGTCTTTTTGTTTTACTTCTCTCTATCCCTCACCTCCAACCTGAGTCACTTCCAACCTGAGTGTGCTGTGTATGTTTTTGTGTGTATGAGTGTGTTATGTGTATGGGTTGTTCTCCCTCAGCTGCTGCTGTGTGTGGGTGTATCAGTGTTTGTGTGTTGAATGTGGGTATATATCCGAGAGAAGCCCCCTTGTTTTGTTTTCTCTTGTCTTCTTTATTCTCCCCAAGAGAGAGAGAGAGAGATGGTGAGGTTGGTCTCTCTCCCCTCTGTTCTACTGTGCGTGTTTGCCTTCTGAATCTGTGTGTCGTGTGTATGTTGAGTGCTATGTGTGCCGTGAGTCTAAGTCTAAGTGAGTCTATGTGCTGGGTGTGTGTGTGACAAGAGAGTGAGTGAGATGCCGAGAGGTTGAGAGAAGATGATCCAAGGTGGGTTGATTGAAGCCCTGTCAATCGGTCTGCCTGTGCATCTGTCAATGCCGTGACTCCTGGATCAGTGTTGTGGCCTTCCTCTGTATGGTGGGTTTGTGCATCATGTCTTGTGTGTGCTCTCTCTCTCTACGCCCCTTGAAAATATTCTTCACCCCCTCCGTATGAGTGTGGTGTGTTATGTCTCTCTAACCTGTGTGTGTCAATGATGTGTTGGCTGTAATGCCGTGAGTGTGTGGCCTCTCTCTCTCTCTCCCATCTTGCCCTTTTTCTCTCTCTAGAAAATTCTCTCTAAAAACATATCACTCCTATCCCCCATTTTTTTTTTCTCTCACCTTTCTCTCCCTAATCTTTCTCTCCCTGTGTTGTCTTGCTCAAAATCCTTTTTCTCCTCCTTTTTCTCCCTAAGCCGACAGAGAGAGAGAGCTTCATGCATGTGTATTGTTCTTTTTTTATGTCAGATCCCCCCAGGCCCCTTGCCCATGTGTGTCCTCCTCTTTAATCATACACTACCCACTCTTTTTTTATTGGACCACCCACTCCCTCTTTTTCTTTAAAACATACAGATCCATCAGCTTTTGAACCACTTCTCGAAATTCTCTCCCATCTTCTCACCTGCTCTCTCTTTTTTCTATATTATTCACCCACGAGACCACTCACATGAACCACCCACTATCTCTTAAAATAATTTATCATTTTTCCCACCCAAAACCTCATCATAATATATTCTATCTATATTTTAATATATAAACATAGACATATATATAAACTGAATTCAATTTCTTTTCTTTTTCTTTTTTTTATTTTGTTTTTGTTATTTTCTGTTTCTAAAATACACCACCTCAAAATATATACACACACATCAAATTATATAAAAATATATAAAATTATAAAATACTACAAAGTAATAAACTATATGATATAAACTAATTTGACCAAAATAGGTGAGGTTTGAGATTAAAATTTCAATTTCATTTTTCTGGTGAGGATGGTCAAACTAAAGTGCCCAAGTCTTAGGACATGTTAAAATGGGGTGTCTGCAGTTTGTGTATTCAATAAACAAATGAATTCAGAGCACGAAATAAAAAAGGTTTTAAAACCTTTGTGTTTGGAAAATATATCATGGAATTCGTAAAGAAGTACTAAAAGTACAGATACGAAAGGTTTCCCTCAATATTGATAATTTTGGAGGGAAACACATCTCAAATACTTATGTCAGCTTCGAAATAACATATTTGGCTTCGAAACCAGATTTTGGCGCAAAAGTCAAATAACAAACGGCTTCGAAACTAGGAAGCCGGCTTCGAAGCACATTCCACGCCTAAGGATGCAAGAATGCTCAAGTATTTGTTTACTTCAAAAGGATTGAGAACCTGTTTTAGGGTTTCCTAGTGAGAATAAATCCTTCGAAGCAGAACTTGGAATCCCTCAAGGTTAGGAATGGTTTGTTCTAAGTTCCAAACCAATAATTGGTTTGATAATATCCAGGATAGATTGCTTTTTTAGAATAAAACAATGCAGTCACTAAAGGAGGCCTCTATGTTTTTGAAAGTATGAACTGATATTTGAAGCAAAAATGGTCAATTTAAAAATGATTGATCGTACTAACCATATGGTAAATATGGTTAAAACGAGCTTTAAGGAGCAAGGTTGTTAAATTCGAGGCTCTAATTCTGAAATGGGACCTCCATATATTAGAATAAGTCAAATTGGTTTCCAAATATTTCTTTGATTGTCAAGTTTCGAAGAGAAAATTGGTGAATTCGAAGCCATAATTCTGATTGGTCCCAGATAAGTGGAGTAAAATTAGACCATACCAAGTAAAAGAAATCTTTCAGCTTTATTAAGATAAGTATGATTACATCAGAAGCCTTGCCTAGGCATATATTCAAGTTCATAAAAATAAGGAATAGAATAAATAACAAGATCGTGGAACTTGTTCCAACAATGGTCAATTAGCTTCTGTTCTTTCTTTATTCTTTCTTCTATCTTCTCCAGGCTAGGATGCTGAAGTTGATATGCTCTTACTTGGTAAAAAAGTTTTTCAGCTTTTATTTCAAACTCTGTCTCTTTTAGCCCTTGTTCTGTCTCATCCATATCCAGGTCATCCCAGTATGCAAAATCTTTATTCTTGAAATCATCGTATTCATCAATGAGGTTCTCCGCTTCATACCGAGTATGAACTCGATTGGCTGAGATTTTATCCAAGGACTGAGTAGTGGCGACAGAATAGTGATGCCAATGAAAGAGTAGGGAGAGTTGGTCAAAGAACATTTGAAGTTCTACTTAGGCGATGGGATTGAGAATATAACCCCAGGTCATAATGTCACAAGCCCATCGAAAGTTCTTGAGAGGAACATTGTCCTCAAGAACATTAAAGGGCAAATGGGAAAAGGCCACAAGCAGAAGTTGGGCTTGCTTTTGCTGATCTTTAGTAGGAGGAGATGGAGGGTGATAGGAAGGGAGAAACTGGTCCTCAGAGAGAGCATGCCTCAATTCCTCCATCCAGTGAGGGTCTTGTGGAAGAGGAGGTGTAGGAGTTTCCATCTCGAAAGTAGGAGGAAATCGGGGGCTATTGACGATGTCAAGCCAGTCAGAAGAGCAAAGTTTAGCCTTTTGAGCCAAAAATGAAGGGTTATACCCTTGTGCCTCTTCCGGGCGAGGAGTGGCATGTACTATTTTCATAGGCGTGGAAGATGTATACCACGCTACGAGTAGGTTGTCTTCCAAACAACGTCGGCGGTCGATGGGCACGTAGGGATAAACCACAGAACTTCGAGCATCGGAAGGGAATTCTAGAGGGTCAATGAACTCGACAAAATAATGGTTGACTTGCTTTCTTAATTCCGGCCAGCTTTCCCAACCAAAAGCCCCAAGAGAGGAAGAAGTTGCAGCTTCATCCCACCCAGAAGGCTTTGGGTTAGAGGAAGAACTTCCCATGTCCATATTTGCAAATTTCTGAATCAAAGGATTGTGGACAGTGTGTTCGTAATCCAAAGGTTGATAATTTACAAAAACTTCCATGACTTGAATATAGGAAGGTAGGTAAAGGTGGCTAATCAATGCATGAAGATTCTTTCGAGGACGAATGGTATTATCAAACAACTCTTCATATGCTTGATCGAGATAAGAAAAAGTCTGTTTATCCATGAGAACTGAATTGGACTTTTCGAATACTGAGATAGTGAGCTTGTTTAAGGGATCGAAGAGGAGTTAATGCAAATGTTCATCAATGAATGACAGTTGTGTTTCTAAAAATACAAAGCCCATGCACATTCTAAGACGTAGGAAAATACCTTGATCTACTAATATCACCAAGTATTTGTTATATTAGTGTGGGGGTTAATGTTGGCTATATATTTTGTACGGGCCAATCACAGTTCGACGCGTGGCAAAATAAGGGCAATACGGGAAGACAATTCAAACCTTCGATCGTGATCGTACACGTGGCAATTAGTATTGGTTCTTACAAAATCTGTGTAGCACTGGATCAACAAAGAGATGTAAAGTGACGTGACCTTAATGGTTACTCATATATTTAAATTCAAAATTAGGAGGGAAGCCTAACTGCATATGACATAGTGGAGCTAACTGCAAGGAAGCATGATCAGTGATCATGGAGGGATGGTTCGACGGTTAAAAGTCCATTTCAACGGTTGTCATTAAGAAGTATAAAGAGCAGAGAAGGCCTCAGAGAGACCCCCAAACTCAGATCCAAAGAAACCAGTTTTTATCTATTTTGTTTCCTTTCCAGTTTTACATTTCCTTTTCTTTGTATTTCTGTACTTTAAAATTCCTACACTGCACTTCGTTCATAGGAGTAGTTTCAAGTAGATTGTTGTTGTAAACCTCTACAAGGCTGACTTAGATCTTTGTAAGTCTTTCATTTTTACATAATAAAATATTACAATTGTCCTTCTTTTAATTGTTGTTTATTTAATTCTTCCTAAACAAAGCCACCAATAAAACTCATCTTCATTGAAGCTAAAAGAACTAAAACACAATCGTCTGATAATTGGTTAGCAATTAACATTCTGTAAAGACTGATTGATCCTTGCTGGCACGCTCATGATTACAAATATAACCTTCGAAAACCAAAAAGTCAACACAATCTCTCTTTCCATTTGCAATTGAAAGAACAAAAAACATGTCCTAATAGTTGTCAATCTCTTCGAAGTGAATCTTTCTCTATCTCACCATATGTTTGAAAAAGAAAAAAAGGAAAAAAAAAATTGATATCTTTTCATCCTAATAACCTATTTGAATTACTGAAGATAAGAAAATAAGAGGAAATGAAATAAATAAAGAGAAACTAATTCTTTTAAAAAACGTACTTTATGCTATTAAAGTAGAGAATTAAGAAAGAGAAAAAATAAAGTGATTATTTATTTATTATAATATTAAAATTGTTCATTTAAGTATTATAAAAAAATATTTTAATAAAAAAATATGTAATAGTGTTTTTTATCTTTATTTTTATGTAATCTATCTAAATAAGATAAGAGAGAAATACATTCATTCTATTTGTTTTTAGTTTTCAGAATTTACTATTCAGAAAATTTTATTTTTTCATTTTTAAGATTTTTTTATATTTACTGAATTTTTTAAATATTTTAGAATTTTTTTTTAATTTTTAGACACACCTAACATAAATACACTTAGTAAAATATAATATTTATGAAAAAAAATCATTAAAAAATTCATTAAATACCAAAAATACAAAAAAAAATGAAAATTCAATACATTTTTTTGTATTTTTTTATATTATGAATTTTTTAAAATATTTTTCACAAATATTTTATTATTTAGATACATCTAAGTAAGGTACATCTTAAAAAGTAAAAAAATGCTTAAAATTTTAAAAATATTCACTAAAAAAATTACGAAATACAAAAAACTCAATTTTTAAAAAAACTAAATTTAAAAAATTGAAACTAAACATACTGATTTTTTTTTTTTTCCTACAAGTTAACCCTTTTCGATTCGAGTCTAGATTCTCTCTAATCCACAATTGGACCGTACTGTTTAGTTCGTGGAGCCTATCATAGATCTCACCTCAATATTTCAAATTGTTCATTTTTTAAATCACAAAGTATAAATTATTTATAAGGCTCCATTTGATTAGAAAAAAAAAATTTATAAATTGAAAGAAAATGAAGTAAAAGAAAAAAAATATAAAAAGAAAATATATTTTCTAGGAGGCATTTGATTAAGATGAAAAATTTGTAAGAAAAAAATAGAAAAAGTTAAAAGATTAGTTATAAATAACTCACACTTTTTTTTTTTTCTTTTTTTTCTTTTTTGGTAAGAAGTTAAAAATTAGTTACAATTATTGTACAAGAAAATTAGTTTTTGTTTTTCCACCACTTGTAAGTTAAACAAAGTCATAAAAGTTTTTTTTTTTTTTTTTTCTCTCACTTTTATCTATTTCACCATAGGCAAACTGAGTCTAAAAAAATTAAATAAATTCGATAATTATAATCATGTTAGTTCGTAATATTTATTTGTGAAAAAAATAACAAATATTATTTAAAAATTAAATTATTTATTTTTTATAAAATAAATATAATAAACTAACATGATTATAATCGACTTATATTTTTTTTTATATAAATAATTTATGCATTATGATTAAAAAATAAAATAATTGAAATGGTAGGCCCTCCAACTAGCCTCTAAAAAGATTTGTCATCGCCAACGGTTGTCCATTTCCAATTGGGAAGAATAACAAAATGTCAGAACAGTTGTCAATCTCCTCAAAGCCTCTTCTCTTTCTGCATCTTTCTCTAAACTCTCTTTCTAAAAGGTTTATTTTTTCATTGTCCACCACAAAAAGGGTTGCTTTCTTTCTTTTTCTTGCATGTGATGTGTCTCCCAAATCTCCAAAAAAACCAGAAATCCCTGAAACGCCCAGGTTCAACTTCTCAACAAGTTTTCTAATTCTGGGTAAGCCTCAAACGAATCCCTTTTTAGCATTAATAAAATTAGTCATATACATCTGCTAATATTTAATTTTTGTTGGACTACTTTCTTCAATTTGTGATGGTTTGATTTTTTTTTTTTTTTTTTTTTTTTGGGGGGGGTTATTGTTCTAATGATTAAATTCTGGAAATTGGGTTGGGATTCTGCTAAGATTTAAATTTTGTTGGACTAGTTTCTTCAATTTGTGATGGTTTGATATTTTTTTTTTTTTTTTTTTTTTTGGGGGGGGGGGGGGTAATTATTGTTCTAATGATTAAATTCTGGAAATTGGGTTGGATTCTGCTATGGATTTGGCTTTGATTTTGAAAGTTCTTTGATCTTTATGATTAGAAGGGCTTTAACTGTAAACCCTCAGAGGGTTTAAGTGTAATTGTTGCGTTTGGGCACTTTATGGGTCTTGAATTCTAATTTGAATATCATGGGGACGTGTATGTTTACTTGTTAAAATCTTACTGCTATCAAGTAGTTACTTTTTCATTGAATTCAATCAAAAGTTGTAACAAGTTGAATTGTTCAGATGGTTGCTTACCCTTAACAGAGAAGTGGTAGTCTTGTTGTGAGTGATAACTTTTTCTTTTTTTATTTTGTTCATATGGGATTACTTTTGTTTATGGAAACTACACACATATACACACTGGGGGAGGAGGATGAATCGGTGTCATCAATTTATCCATTTCTTTACTTCTAAATTGTGCCAGTGTTTAATTATTATTATTGATTGGGAAAGTTGTTAGCAACATAAGGGGTAGTCATTGCAGATTTATCAGAAGTTTAGTTTGTGCGAGTGTTTTTCTGTGTAGTTAATCGTGCTAGTTTTAATAGAGTGATAACAAGTGTATAATTCCATCTGAGAAAGTAGAAAGAAATTGGGATAATTAGCTATTGTTAGAGACTGAATTTTATCACATGTATGCAGTTTTGGATGAGAAAGAGTGGAGATTATAGCATGATCTTTGACTCACAAAACCCTCTGTAACAAATGCATATTATGCTCCTTGGAAAAGATTGTGCCTCTAATGATGAACATAGCACCCGAGCGAAAAATATTTACATCCTTTGGGGGTTTTCTTTGCTAAACCCACTGTCTGAATCTGAGAAAAGAATCTTTTCTCTGCTTAAGCGACTCCTCTGTTAGCTTTATGTGGAAAGGTCGCTGCCCCTAGTGTGATCTATGGTTATGAGTTGAATGATTACCAGTCAAAGTGGAAAAGTTTTACCCTTGTAATACAACCTCTTATCTCTATGTTTATACTGTGATTTGTGACCATAATTTTTTTTGGGGGTGCCCTTGGCTTAGTTATTAATTTTGTATAGAATGTATGTTGTTTAAATTATTTACTTTTGTGGGAAATGAGAATTTTTTCATGATTCTAAGGAATGCTTGTAAGCCCCTTTTCTGCAATTGAGGTGCAGACCTCAATAAGTTCTCTTAATCTCAGAGTACTAGAACTTGATTGTTGATATGAAAACTCCTGACTTTTTGTACTACTAGCAACATCCCAAGAGCTGATGTTGATAAAGTCATGCAACTATATCATCACCCATATTCCTTGGATAGCCAAAAAGTAAGGCTTGCTTTAGAAGAAAGGGTCGTTGATTATACATCATACCATGTCAATCCTCTCACGGGCAAGAACATGGACTCCTCATTCTTCCGGATGAACCCTAGTGCCAAGCTTCCTGTTTTCCAGAATGGTGAACACATTATATTCAACACGGTGCAGATAATCCAGTATGCCTTATCCTTTACTCAATACTTGTCAATTACTTTTTTCTAGAATATTTGGTCTTGTGCTTGGAAGCAATTTCAAACTTCAACGAATTATGATGGCCATTTGAATGATTTCCAGCATCATATTTAACAGCCCGTTTGTATTTGGTGATTTGGGAAGAAAAGAAAAGAAATGCATTTCTCTTGGTTTATACCACCTGTTTGGATTAGTAAAGTGGAGACAAATGGGGTGAAATGGAGAGACAAATTTCTCTTATAACCCATATTCTGAATGGGTTTGGCTTCCCTTCAGTCTGTGATCGGACTGGAGGGTGTTGTTGGGCCCATGGGGGCCCACCACGGGTTCCGTTTTGATAATTTGAATCATTGAATGTGTAAAACTCATCAAGTACTATATACTTGTAAAAAATCACGTTGATCGGATATCGATAGCTACGTGATCAAATTAGTTTTGTATTAAATTTGTATTAAAAAAAATAGATGGTGAAAAAATAAACGGTTGACAGAAATCTGATCCGATGAAATAGCTATCGATATCGGATCAACTTGATTTTTTACAAGTATATAGTACTCGACGAGTTTTACACATTAAAACGGTTTAGATTATCAAAATGAGACCTGTGGTGGGCCTCCACAAGCCTAACAGCACCCTGCAGTCTGTAATCGGACTGAAGGGAAGCCAATCCAATTTTGAATCTCTCCAAAAGTAGAGAGAGTGGAAGAGAAAAGAAACCAAGAAATGCTATTTTTCATAATACCAAAACTGTCCCTTTACATATAGAGATAATAAAAAAAAATTGGCACCTATAAATGGTTAGTTTGGTAATATGACATAAAATAATTTCTTTTATTTTTATTTGTATTTTTGTGTGGTTTATTATCAAAACAAGAGGGATAGAAAACACAATCTTCTCTTCTTTTCTTTTCTCTTCTTTTAACTTGTGTAATCCTTTCTCTCTCCTAGAGTCCCAAATAGAATGCAAAAGCTTTCGGAAATATAGGGTGAATTATCAAAATGTGAATTAAGTCTTAAATCCGTAAGCAGAATGTTTTCTTTTTTACTCACTCCTTATGTTCTTGTAGTGTAAGAAGGAACAAGTCCTTGAAATTGCTTCCAAACACAATTTTACAATAGAAGGGAGATTTTTTAAGTGATATCAAATTGTACAGGTACATAGAAAGAATTGCTGTTGTCTCATCAGGCGGCGGTGAAATCACTGTCAGCAGTGGAGAAGTTGTTGAATGGATGAATAAGATACAAGAGTGGCACCCAAAGTTCTTTACGCTCTCCCACATCCCCGAGAAGTATCGCCTTTTTATTTCTAAATTCATGCGGAGAGTGGTAATTGCCCGGATGTCTGAATTTCCGGATCTAGCAAGTGCTTACCACCGTAAGCTGAGAGATGAATACGAAACAGAAGACAAGTTGAAAAACCCAGAAGTTCTGAGACGAAGCAAGAAACATCTGGTAAGCCTTCTTGATGAAGCAGAGACAAAACTGAGTGAAACATCATATTTAGTTGGGGAAGAGTTTACTATGGCTGATGTTATGTTCATGCCTGTGCTGGCGCGGTTAGAGCTGTTGAATTTGCAAGATGAGTATATCAATAGCCGTCCAAATGTTGCTGAGTACTGGAATGGGGTGAAGCAGAGGCCTAGTTATAAGAAAGTGATTGGAAGGTACTTTAACGGCTGGAGGAAGTACAAAACCCTGTTGAAAACTTGGTGCTTTCTTCAGATCAGAAGTAAGCTCAGTAGATATTGATGAATAACACAGCAATCACTCTGTTATTCTGAATATGTGAATGATTTTAGTGGAAAAGAAATCTGGTTTGTAAGATGTGCACTAGGAATGTCAAATTATTTGTACAGAATAAGCTTCAAATAGCATTAGATCTCTCTCTCTCTCTCTCTCTCTCTCTCTCTCTCTCTCTCTCTCTGTTTTGCCCTTTCTTTTTTCTGGGTGGAATTTGGTTTTATTTTAATTTTTGGAGAAAGGTTGTATTAGAAATTAAGACCAAGTTTGGAAAGACTAAATAAATTCACTTTTTGACTTTTTATGAAATATGAATTGAATTTGAAGTGATGTGTTAGAGAGGTAATGTGACTTAAATAAGATGATGTAACTTAAATAGGATAGTGACTTTTTAATTTTTTGAATTTTTTTAAAGATGTCAAACTTAGCCTAATTTTCTTTATCAGTTTTTTTAATCTCTCAAACACTATATGAAAATGATAAATTCCGCTGTCTAAACCAATCATAAAAAATATAAAATAAATAAAATAAAAAAAAAAGGAGGCAACTTGTGATTGACAGGTAAATAAATAAAAAATTGTGGTGTTACATGCACCAACTAGTATTATGATATTATTATTGATTACATTTATTATATAAGTTACAAATACTCAAAATCATACAAATAATGTCACATCTGTTAGTATATTAGTATGTACATTAATTGATACATATAGTATTATTTCAACACAATATATTGTTAGAACACGCTACTATTTTAACACAATAAATACGACAACATTGGACTAATTTGTAATAAATTTAATTAAAGTACATTTTTATCGTGCTAAAATAACATTAAAAAAAAAATACCATACCACTAAAAGATGCTATTTTAGTTTTCACAAGCAAAATGCCAAGTCCCAAATCATCTTAAGATACTCAATTTGCCAACTACAAGCACTATACTTTGAAAATGCTGAGTCTCATTTGCAGAAGAAATTTAAGGTCAAGTTTGGGAAGACTAATTAAGTGTATTTTTTTACTTTTCTTGTATTATGTGTAGAAAAAGTAGAGAGGAGATGTTAATTGATGTGACCCAAAAAAGATAAAAAGATTAAATAAGTGCACTTTTTTAGTTTAGCCAAACTTCGGCTAAATGTATCCCATAAATTTACATACATTTTTTTTTTTTTTTTAAATTAGCAAAAACAAATTTATTGATGAAATAATGGAAAACAAAGGTAGCATCAGAATGAAGACAAGGGCACAAGAAGACTCGCAGCATCACGTGCAAGCACACACCTCAGCAAAGGAAGTTGGTAAGATATACCAACCAAACAGCAGAAAACATTAAAAATAAATAAATAAATAAGCCAAAAGGAGCAAACTACAATTCAAGAGAACAATATCTCACGACGGGATAGGAAGAAACTCAGCCCAAACAAAATTATGCAGCAACTTTGAACCAGTAAATGAAACCCCGGAATATACCAATCAGCAACCCAAACAATTACCGAACCGGAAAGAAAGCAACAGAATAAAATTTGCACTCCATATCGACTCAAGACAACTAAAAACAATCTCTAATCTTCTGTAAATGATTAACCACATCATTCATGGAGTAATCCTCAAATTGGACTTGGCCTTGACCCATATTGCTACTTTAACCTTAATAAGATCGGAAATGCACTCCCAATGAGGTTGAGTATCTTCAAAAACAATCCTGCATAATATAGTAACAAAGCAGAACACACCAAATCCATGGAGGCCACCGCAGATCAATGCTTTATTTGTCAATTTCATTTTTTATTCAAATAATGAAACATAATGAAAAAAACACTTTTCCTTCTTTGAGGTGGAAGTTTCCAAATCCAAATGACCTCATTGCAGCTATAAATACTGGGGACTTGTAACATAAAAGGAAGGGAAGTTGGGGGGGGGGGGGTGGAAACTAGAATTCAACTGTTTGTAAAAGCCAACAAAGAATCGGAGGCATATCAGAGGGGAGCACAGGAGAAAATTTAGAAGCTCCTCAAGAGTTTTTCCTATAAACCGATCCTAATTTTGCTGTTGTGGATAAAGGTGAAAAGTATTGTAAGTATTTTGCACCCCAGTCCTTAAATCTTGTAAAAATTTTGGACCTTCAAACCCATTCGCCACGGTTGCTACACCTATGCTGTACATCCCATTTCTTAAATTATTTCCCATGAATTGCCCACCATTTCTATTCCACATCCAGGGCTGTTCTAAATTCGAATTATTCCACTCCTGCTGCCTCGGGTACCTCCTTTCCAAACCATAGGAACTCCTTACTGGTTGAACAGAATGTTGAATATTTCCACCTTGAAACTCCACATAAGGTCGGCTCACACCAGAAGTGCTCGGATGGTTTTGATTAGAGTGACAAATGGTAGGTTTATTCTTTGTCACTGTGTCACCAGCACAAGGTTCTCTCTTGGCTTGGGGACGTGGGGGTAATGGTGGGAAAGGACAGAAAGCCATGCCCGGAGCAATAACCCAACTCTCTAGGGTTTTTTCTGATTGAGGTGTCCCAAATTGTTGCACAAGAGGCAATGCAATCCCATAAGAGACGGGCAAACGATTACCAAACTTTCCGTGAGGATGTCCCGCAACCGCTTCAAAAGGACACTTTGCAGGAGTACCATTTTCTCGGAGGATATCAGTAACAGTTAAAGCATTCGATGGAACTGAAGGTGCATTATGAGGTGAAAATCCAGGAGGAACATCAAGAAGGGGTGAAAATCCAGGAGGAACATCAAGAAGAGGTGAAAATCCGGGAGGCACATCAGCAAGTGGTGAAAATCCAGGAGGAACATCAACATCCTCATCAATGTTCTGTTCCTCATCATCTCCCCTATTTTCCATCTGCTGAGGTCCATCGCACGCAACTTTACCAATCTCAAGTGGCGGACCTGAATGCGATTGTTGTAACAAACTAGGCTCAATCTTTGGTTCCTTCTTCTGAGGAGATCTTATATATGTCTTTATCTCTGCTGGCTGATCCCATCGACTCTTTCGCTTGCGAGTTTTTGTCCCGCTGGTTTGGAGATCACTGCCAGAAGGTGCAGAGCAGCTTTCCAGGGTACTGGTATTAACTGAATTTGTTGCAACAATTGATTGGTTGATGCAATTTATTGCTTCTATAGTTTTTACACCTTGATCACGCTGTGATGCTGAGTGTCTATTACAGTTCGAACCCCGGTGAAATTCCACCTTGCCATTACTCCTGTCCAGGCAGCTGATATGTCTGGCAGACCTAGGAATCCACCTATCTCGGAAGTTTCTTGCAATTTGATGGACCTGTTTGTGCAATAAAATGACATCTAAAAACTCAAATCTTTATTCATGAAAACACGTTCAGCCAATATTCATACTTCCTAGGAGAAAAAATTGTGGAAAGAAAGGAGAACTAGATGGGGAAATCTACAATCACTAAAAAATAAAGATAATTCAGAAATAAAAAAGAGAAAGCAAAACGAAGGGTAAAATAGTATAAGGTGTACACATCCATTGTAAATTCTGATCACAACTAACATGCAGGCAAACTTCAAGGTATAGGAGAGAAAAATAATGAATATTAGAGGGTGCAATCACTTTGTTATACAAGAATTTGTGCTAAATTTTACTATTCTCGATTCTATTTGATTCACGATTCAAAAAAATTAGGATTGCAATTCATGATACTATTCTCGATTTGACAGCTATGGTTGACAGAAAATTTTGCAATGTATAATAGGAAAAAAAAAAGTAAAGAAAAAGAAGAAAAAAAAACAAAAAAGAAAAAAAGAAAGATAGAAAGAAAGATGGAAGAAAGCAATGAAATGGAAAAAGTTAAGAAGACTAATATTTTTTTAGCAATTCATTCTAGCTACCAGGATAAGAAAGGTTACTGTTGATGTAAAGATCAAAGATTTGGTTGGTTAGTAGTGCACTAGAGCAATTGGCTCAATAGGATGCCAAATCATAGATGGCCTCACAAAAAAAAATTCACAGATGTGTGTTAGTAGGAAAGACACCTAGTCTTTTTTCTTTTTTCTCTTCTTTGGAAAGGGAAACTACAACTTGCAACAGTGAGACTCGAACCTGAACATCATGCTTAAGAGAGCACCATGAAGTTATTAACCAATTTTTTTGGTCCACATGTTACAAGGATATAATGTTGGACAACTAAGAAACATGTTCATAAAACGAGTATAGCTAAGATAAGGATGCTAATGTGTGGTAAATTTAGGAAAGATCGGATTAGAAATAAATATATCCATGGTTTGGCCATAAGTAGTAGTATTACCAATTGAAGATAAGTTAAATAGAGAACATGTACAATGGTTTGGCCATATACAACAAATACATGTAGATGCAACGGTAAGGAAGAGTAACATGACCAGTGTGAGGGAAGACCTAAACTGATATGGGAAGAATTAAGTCTATTTTTTATGTATGCACTATTGGATATCAAGGAGGCTTCAAGATGGCATACCAACCAATATACAATATATGATTTAAGAAAAAATTAATATAGTAGCTTGTTGGGGAGATTTCATTTACTGGTTTGTCACAATATAGTCATTGATGAAAAAATTAAAAATGGTCTCGGATCACACAAAAATTGCAGCAAGCAAATTGGTTCCTAGCATAGGAAAAGCAAAAGCAGATTACTTGGCTAAGAAGGGAATCAGCACTCAAAAGTCTTGTAAGAGTCAGGTAAGGAAGTTTTGATGTTTTCAGAAATGAATCTATTTGATCTTTTGTGATTTTCCATCCAGCATCTCATACTTAATTTTTTTAATTTATGATTTTTTGTTTCCATGAAAAGAATATATCCAAAAAAAAGAGCAAAAGACCACAAGTAAAAGTGGAACATGGCTCCATGGCATGATAGTTGATGAAAATGGACAAAGAGACCGCATCGAAGTTGACAGACTATTAGGATCCTTTTAGTTTCAACCCAAATCAATTAGCCTGACAAACAAGTAAGGCACATGCTAATTAGGATCAATCAAGGGCAGTCATATAATCAATAGATAAATGAAAAGATTGTATGTGCCACACTGCCGCATATTTTTGAACCATGATGATTTAATAGACAGATAAAGTAACATCCTATTCTTATCAGAATCTTTTAAAAGAGGGTATAGGAGAATGGACGTATCAGTATCGTAGGTATCTTCTTTCCACAGAGCAATAATCAGATATTGTTTCAGCATGAAGTACATAGAAGTGACTAACATGGGTGCACACTACATGCATGATGGAGACAGCTCAAAGGTATATAGTACCTGTTTGTCATCATGTTCTGTCAATATCAAAATTGATTCCCTAAAGCTGCACAGAAGCACGCATCTCAGGAATAGATAAACAAATCACAAGTCCAATATAAATTGCACACTCACAAAGAAAATTAAATGAACTTTAAGAGAATAAAGCAGTGTCTGAAAACTGTAATACAGCGATTGTTGGCAAGAGCCAACTAGCATGACTTAAAACTATAGTAAGAACAATGAACCTTATATATGTTCATAAGGGGCAATTTCCAAGGTAATGTTCTCGGCAGAGCAGGCAAGCAGCCCTCGTCGAAGAATTCTTTTCTTAGGGGGCCGTTCTTTTGAAGTCGAGGAGATTGAGGAGGATCGGATTGGGCGGCGACATTTGTCAATTGTGGAGCGTGGACAGGGGCTTTGGAGGGCACTAATCATTGGGGGTGTTGAAGTGGGTTGGCTTGTTGAGAAGCTCCGGCGGGCGTCACACGAGATAGGCTGGTTGGCGTTTCTTGGTAGACTTATTGCTGGCTGTCGTACTGTGGCAGTTTAGGTCCGAGGGGAGGAAAATGGCGGCTCTTTGGTGCAGATCGTGGCCACGACAGGGACCAAGCGAGAATAGATTTTCTTCCCAGATTCTGGTTATGGGGATGGGTGGGAGGGGCTGGCTTTGGTTATTGAGGTGTTTGGTTTTGGGGATGTCTGGGCCAAACGTAGGTAGCAGTTGAAGATTGGGACGGCCAGAGGAAGTGTCTCAAACGCAGTTGGCAGTATCTCAGGAGGGTGACAGCACTGATGTGGTGGTACCAGGATGAGGAGGAGAAAGGGGCTGGCTTCACATGTTGGACAGGGCTCTGGTGGGTAGGGTGGGGGAGGAAGGAGAGAAGGGGCTGGGGGTTTCCTCTGTGACTGAATGGGTGCACCGTTGGTGGAACACATCGGGGAAGGTGGAGGTGTCAGGTGTTAGAATGCAATATTTCTTGTTTGTCTTCTTGTCGAGGCGGGAAGCAAAGTTGGTATTGCGTCGGAAGTGGACCATTGCTGGGCGCGATTTTCTTCTGCATTGGTGGTCAGCAACAGCTTTCTGTTGCCGTCAGCAGATGCCGGTGAAGTTACAGAGTCAATGGATCCAAGTGTTAGGCCTACCTCTTCATCTCCGTGGGTTGTCTGCGTACTAAGCCATTGGGAATAGGTGTGGCAGCTTTCTGAAAGTGGATGAGACGTTGGATCTTCTGGGTTGTGTTCGATTGAAGGTTCGAGGGTTGTCAGACAAGAGTCCATCACGGATTTCGATCTGGTGGGGTTCATGGCGTTACTTTTTGCCTGTCTAGTCGGAGGTAGGGCCTACGGTGGCATTTGTGTTACCAACGACAACGCGTTGGGGTGGTGGTGGGATGAGAAAGGTAGGTGGGGCCGTGGTGCAGCAGAATCGCCGGAATTGGCAGAAATTTGGGGATCAGCCAGTTGGGGCAAGATTTGGGGGATCGATTTGGGAAAATCCACACAGTTATAGGGGAAGGTCAACTTTTAAAGGGCTGGACCAGGCAAACAATCCACGAGTTTGGGCCTAGTGGAACCCAGATAATAAAAAGGGCCCAAATACAGGCTGCTACGGTTAAGGCTGGGGAGGGAGGTCATTTGGGCCTACCTTTGTTAAGGCCCAAAGATGTGGCCTCGCTGGATGTGTCTAGACATGGGCTGAATCATGGGCCTTGTGGGTCTAGGTCCCCATTAACGAAGTCAGCAGAAACCCATCAATACATCGGGTCTTTCAGTCTGAATCATAGTATGGGTTTCTCTACCCACCGATGGTCCGATCGCTAGTTTGACAAGGTCAACGGCACCGAGAACGAAACGACTTTTGGCATCCGTTCGCAATCGCGACAGGCTGGGGAAACTTCAATGATCGGGCCTGACGGGTGGTTGGCAAAGGCTGGGTCTACTGTGTCAGCGATATCAGGTGATGTCAATACTGCTATCGAGGTGGCGGAGCAACTAGAGCCGCTGGGTGTGGTGTCGAGGTTAGATATGGTGGTACACAGTGAGCCTAGTGACACAGTGGATGACTCAGGGTGCCCTTTGGAGTCTAATAGGTGTCGATTCCGGCTTGACTTTCCAATTTGCGATGATGGAAAGGCTCGACCTGGATGGGAGCAATCTAATGGGCTGTCTGTGGAAGGTCGGGATAACTTGTCAATGGTGGTGCAACCTTTAGGTGTGGAAATGGGTGACAGGGGGATCTTCACAGATCGGCATCCACAGCTGTCCCACAGTGTTGAAGATTTAGGCAGGAATGGAGTACCTTCGGCTGAGGAGGTTTCAAATTGGGTGTTGGAACAGATTAGTGATGTTAGTCGCTTATTGGGATTGTCTTTCGAAGGGCATGAGGAGGACGCCATGCGACTTTTCTCAACGGTGAGGAGTCTTGGCGAAAAGGGGTTCCTAGTGCAGAGGTGATCACTCCCGTGGCAAGTGGTCATAAAGGGATACAGGAGCTTGAGAATCTGGCATGTTCCATTAATTATGAACATAGCGGTCCACGACAAGACGTGTTTCTCGTAGGGAATCGTGGCGAACTGCTTATGTTGAAATGAGGACCAAAATTTTATCTTGGAATGTGCGGAACCTAAATAATACAGATAAACGGTTGGCAGTAAAAGCAGTGTTGCGCAGTGCGAGGGCTGATGTAGTTTGTCTACAAGAGACCAAGATGGAAGCATTAGGGGAGGAGGTGATGCGTGATATTTGGGGAGGGAGATTTGTGGAGTGGCTACACTTGCCGGCCGAGGGTACAATCGGTGGGATCCTTCTGTGTTGGGACTCTCAGGTAGTGGTGAAGAAGGAAGAGGAGGTGGGCGGTTTCTCTGTCTTGTCTCTTTCAGTGTGTGGAGGATAAGTTTCGATGGGTGTTTACTGGGGTGTATGGTCCGGTGCAAGATGCTAATCGGGGTGAGTTTCTCTTAGAATTGGAAAATGTGGCTAGTCGTTGGTCAGAGCCTTGTTGTGTGAGGGGCGATTTTAATATGGTGCAATGGCCGGCAGAGGAGGGGGAGTACTGGTGCCTCGAGGTGGATGCGGGCTTTTTATTCCTTTATTGACGAGATGCAACTGGTTGATTTGCCTCTCCAAGGTAGGAGCTTTACTTGGTCGATTGGACAGAGCCTGTCTCGGATTGATCGCTTCTTGATTTCTATGGGTTTGAAGGAGCATTTTTCGGCTGCTATTCAGCTTTGGTTACCTCGCCCAGTGTCAGATCATTGGCCCAATTTACTTGACAGTGAGGGGGTTCGAAGGGGTCCAACTCCTTTTCGTTTTGAGAATATGTGGCTGCACTCGGATGGTTTTTTGAAGAGGGTCTGCGGGTGGTGGACTAGCTATATGGTTACAGGTCTACCTAGTAGTGTGTTAGCTCAAAAATTGAAATTTCTTAAACGGGATCTGAAAGGTTGGAATAAGGAGGTGTTTAGTCAGTTAGAGGGCCAAAAGGCGGAGGTGGTGTCCTTGCTCCAGTCCTTGGATGAGCTAGAGGCTAATGGGGGCTTGTTGCCTAATGATACTGCTTACAGGGAGGCCGCTAGACAAGATTTTGTTCGTATTTCTCGTATGGAGGAGGTGAGTTTCAGGCAGAAGTCTCGGTGTTTTTGGTTAAAGGATGGGGATCAGAATACAAAGTTCTTCTATTGGATGGCTAATGCACATCGTCGGGTAAATCAGATCAACAAATTGTGGGTGGATGGTCGAGATTTGGGCACAGATGAGGAAATCAAAAAGGGGATTGTGGATTTTTATCAATACCTGTTTCGGCCGCAAGCAGGGGAATGACGACCAAGGATGGTCGGGGTTCAGTTTGATATGATCTCGGTGGCCGATAGGGAGGCTTTGGAGCGTCTTGTTACCGAAGATCAGGTGTTGGGGGCTTTGCGGATGATGG
Organism: Camellia lanceoleosa; assembly: GCA_025200525.1. NCBI lineage: Eukaryota > Viridiplantae > Streptophyta > Magnoliopsida > Ericales > Theaceae > Camellia > Camellia lanceoleosa. The sequence continues at coordinate 135,367,684 of CM045761.1, read as the reverse complement.
GTGGATATAAAGCGCCTGGCCCGGATGGCTTTACTATGGCCCTCTTTCAGCATTGCTGGTGTGTGGTTCGAACAGATGTGATGACAACTTTGGAAGCTTTCTTTGTGTCAGGGCCTTTTGAGAGGAGCTTGAATGCGACGTTCTTGGCTCTGATTCCAAAGAAAGGCGGGCAGAGCATATTCGTGATTTTCGGCCTATTAGTCTGCTTGGTAGTATGTACAAGCTTCTTGCTAAAGTTTTGGTAAATAGACTTCGGCAAGTTCTGCAAGCAGTGGTGTCTGAGTCCTAGAATGCTTTTGTGGGGGGTCGCCAGATTCTGGATGCAGTGTTGGTCGCTAATGAGTGTGTGGATTCTCGAATTTCGACAGGGACAACCAAGTTTGATTTGTAAACTGGACATTGAGAAGGCTTATGATAATGTCCGATGGGAGTTCTTGTTATATGTTTTGGAGCGTATGGGCTTTGGAGAGACTTGGTGTCAGTGGATTTGGTTCTATATTTCTACTGTGTGGATGTCGGTTCTGGTAAATGGTTACTCCGATAGGTTTTTTCCTGACCTATAGGGGTCTTCGTCAAGGGGGTCCTCTGTCTCCACTGCTGTTCATTTTAGTGATGGAGGCGTTGAGTAGATTGTTGGATAAGGCGGTACATGAGGGTTTGTTGGGGGTTTTATGGTGGGTCCTATTATGGGGACGTCAATTCTTGTTTCACACTTACTGTACGCTGATGATGCTTTGATCTTTTGTGGGTCGGTGACGGAGCAAGTGGGTTATTTAAGATGTGTCCTATTGTGTTTTGAGGCAGTTTCAGGTATTCAAGTGAATTTGAGGAAGTCAGAGATGATCCCGGTGGGAACTGTGGACAAATTATCAGTTTTAAAGGCGGTGTTGGGTTGTAAGGAATTGGCTTTACCAGCTACTTATCTGGGTTTGCCTCTGGGGGCAACGTTTAAGGCCAAAGGGGTATGGGATGAAGTGCTGGAGTGGATTCAACGCCGGCTGGCAGGTTGGAAACGACAATATCTTTCCAAAGGGGGTAGGCTAACTTTGATTAAGAGTGTGTTGAGTAGCATTCCGACGTACTTTATGTTCGTGCATGTTATTCCGGTGTCGGTGGCGCAGCGGATAGAGAAGCTCCAGCGAGATTTTCTGTGGGGCAGTGGGGGAGACGCTTTCCATTACCATTTGGTGGATTGGGAGCGGATTTGCCAACCAAAAGAGTCGAAGGATTGGGGGTCCGAAGTCTGGTTATGTTCAACAAAGCTTTGTTGGGCAAATGGCTGTGATGTTTTGCATTGGAGCCGGACCGGGTATGGAGACTGGTGGTGGCTGGTAAGTATGCATGTTATTCCGATGTTAGTGGCGCAGCGGATAGAGAAGCTCCAGCGAGATTTTCAGTGGAGGAGACGCCTTCCATTATCATTTGGTGGATTGGGGGCGGATTTGCCAACCAAAAGAGGTCGGAGGATTGGGGGTTCGGAGTCTGGTTATGTTCAACAAAGCTTTGTTGGGTAAGTGGCTGTGGCGTTTTGCGTTGGAGTCGGACGGGTATGGAGACTGGTGGTGGCTGGTAAGTACGGTTTGGGTAGTAGGGAATGGGGGTCAAGGGAGGTGGTTGGTTCTTATGGGTGTGGTTTATGGAAAGGTATTACTTTGAATCAAGTGGAGTTTTGGGAGAGGGTGAGGTTCCGGCTAGGTGATGGACGGAGGGTGCATTTTTAGAAGGATAGATAGTGTGGTGAGGCATTGCTGGAGATCAGTTTCCTTTGATTTTCGGAATTGCAGGGGAGCAGGAAGCTATGGTGGCATCATATTTGCGGATTCGGGATGTGGTGATTTGGGATATTCGTCTGGGACGGCTAGTCCAAGATTAGGAGGTGGATTAGTAGTTAGATTTATGGGATTTCTTGTATAGGTTGGGGAAGACTGGGGTGGGGGAGGATGTTTTGGAGTGGAATGTTGTGGGGACTAAGGGGAGCTTCTCTGTTTCGTCTTACTACCGGAGCTTGGTGAGGGAGGTGAGGCGGGATTTTCCTTGGAGGAGTATTTGGGTCCCGAGGGTTCATTCTATGGTAGTTTTCTTTATGTGGACGGCGGCTTTAGGACGAAATCTCACGATTGATAATCTAGTACGACGTGGTCATTTTTTAGTCCATCGGTGTTGTATGTGTTACGCTGACGCGAAGTCTGTAGATCATTTGTTTTTGCATTGTCCAGTGGCTAGTCGTCTGTAGGGACTCGTGTGCTCTCTTTTTGGGATAGCTTGGGTTCAGGCACGCCAAGTTATGAATATGTTGGGGAGTTGGCGTAGAGCTCGGGTTGGTCGACATCGGCGGCGTGTGTGGTCCTTGGTGCCTTTTTGTTTGATGTGGTTGATTTGGTTAGAGCGCAATAGGCAAACTTTTCAAGAGGTCCACCACAGTGTTTCGTGGCTAGAGAGTCGTCTTCTTACAGTCTTGTATAGTTGGATGGCGGAGAAAGTTGATCCTGATTTGTTTGAATTGTTAGATTTTTAGGCTTTGGTAGTCTCCGTTGCAATTTTGTATTCTTTGCGTCATGATGCTTCCGCAATAAAGTTTATTTTATTTATCAAAAAAACTATAATACGAACAAGTGAACATTCGATTGTAAATTATAAGCGTGTGATCAGTTGGAAACACCAGCTACACAAGAGAGAGAGAGAGAGAGAGAGAGAGAGAGAGCTGGATTTCAAGGAATAAACTAAACATGTATATGTAACAGATAACGGTAAAAAAATACCAAAACAAACTAAAAAATAGCAAAAAGAAAGAGAAAAATACCATGCAAAGAGAGAGGAAGCACAGATACTCTCGACTCAGAAATATTCAAAGAGAACAAATCATATAAAAAAAGTGAAGCAGTTCAATAAAGACTTGTTTGATAAGATTTTCTAACCTCTCCACCCCCGGATAACGGGGGCCTCCAGTAATGTGTTCCAATGTAAGTATCTCCCTCACAGCCAGGTACTCTAAAACCTGCACAGAAAACCATAAAGAAGTTGCTGCATTTTCTTCCAGATTGCTAATAGGTTCCAATTGTAGCTATTCAATTGCAATTTGAAAACATAGCCGAAATAATTATGGCTCATTTACTGTGAACCCATTTAAGAATTGGTTGAACTTCAGAAAAGAAATCAAAAACTATATAACTTATTTATGCTGGTATTAATCCCAACAAAAACCAACAAAACTCTCTCAAGATGATAGACAATTTCATTATCTTATTTTCAACAACTCACTGCAGTCACATCTAGTTTGGTGATTCTCCAAATTCATCCCAACGGAAGCCTTTCCAAGACCTAAACTTCCACACATTGACACAGCCAATATGACATCTTGCTGTGCCAAATTCCAAAATTATATCCAATTGAGTTGTTTATTTTCAGAACATGAAAAACCAGTAGCCACAGGATTATAAGCTTTACAAATGCACATACCTTAAGAAGCTTTCGAAGAATTGGAATCTTATTGAAGTCCCTTCGGTACTGCTTCATTATGTTGTGTAGCATCTGCAAACCTAGAAAGCAAATCAGAAGTCATTTACATGAAAAGGGTGTCCAAACCATAGTTTAATTACATCCATGACAGAAAAGCAGAAAATTGCATGAAACAAAATATATATATAGAAAACACTACCATTCGTGTTGATTATATCAACCAAAACCATTCGTGATTTTGTTTTCAAGAGTCCATCAAGGATCATAGAAAGATCTCGATTGCTGCAAATCAAATGTATACATTAATGAAGGCAATAAATAATATGAATAAAACAATGAGTCATCTGAACTTAAGTAAGTGAATCAAATTATCAGAAAAGATTGCTGAATGCAGAGCAAGATAAAAGACAACCTTTGAATTGCTTCACCATTGCCACTATCACCAGAAGTTGCAGTTTGAAGAAGAAGCATCAAGTAGCCTTTGGAGGCATCCTGTTGAAAAAATAAGATACATTTAAACATATTGAATCCATGTCATTAGACATGCATCAAACATGATAGCAAATAAGGATACACAAGTGCCAGTTGCACAGCGTAAAATACTTGAGAAAAAGCACTAATGCAAAAATTGAAGAATTGCTTCTGGTTGTTCAATCATTTAACAACCAGATTCCTCTGATAAAAATGAATTTCCCAAATAACATAAATTTAACATTGATATTTCTAGAGAAATTCATGGAAGAGAAGCTACCATGAAAATGCACAGGAATACATTGACCCAATATAAAAATAAACACAAACAGGGAAGAAAGGAACAGTGAAGAATGATAATAAGATGCACCTGCAATAAGATCTAAAACAACATCTGACTTTCATTTATATATTTTTTGGATTAGTAAAACAACATTTCACCCCACATTCAATGGAGACTAAACTGGAAGTACTTTTTTAGTAAAATGACCTCTGAATTTTTGGACTCACAACTGTCAAAAAGCACATGAAAGCACATAACAATATGATGCACACAAACATATAACTTCGCAAGTTCCATAATCCATAAACAATGTCTCAGAAAAAGAAAAGGATAAAAAAGAAGAAAAAGAAAAATACGTTCATTAATACATGAGCAAAAAAATGCTTACTTTCCTTTTGCTTATTCCCCCATCAGCATCTAGCAACCCATTTAGTGTCTCCTCAACTTCAACCATTAAGGGACAAAACAACATTATTGCAATTCCTTTTATGTAACATCCTTAATAAAGAAAAAAAGAAGATGACAGAAAATGGGCATACCATATTCAAGACGACCATTTAGAGAACCTTCCATTATCCTTTTGGGTTTATAGGGTAGCACAGGAGATTTGTTAACCATCATATCGGGTTTATGAACATTCACAGAATTACTGTTCAACTTTCCCTTCTTAACTGAAGAAGACAAGCGGGAAGTTTTCATGAGAGGATATGACTTTGAAGCACACCGGTCTTCAATTATGTCAGAGTTGCACTTCTTCTTAGCATCAATTGTATTAGATAATGATTTGTTGCTAATGACAATCAGTGCAGAAGTCTCTAATCTTTGAACAAACTCTTGCTTAGCATTAGAGATGGTTTTTCCCATCATGTCATCTAGTTGTGAAGAAGTTACAACTTGTTGAACAGAAGGTGGTAACTTTTCCACTGAGTTATCCATTGCCAAAGAAATTTGCAAGCATTCACCAGATGCACATTTGTTCAAGGACTTTCTTGTAGGAATCTCCAAGTGCTGAACAGCAGTTGCAGATTTATCAGTTTCATCTTTTACCAGTATCTCTGCAGTTTGTAGTTCTGTGGTAATCTCCAAGTGCCCAACAGCAGTTGCAGACTTGTCCATCTTATCTTTGTTTCCTATTGTATGGTCTGTAATTTGCACTTCTGTACTCTCAGAGGAACTGGTTGAAGATAATAATTTTTTCAATTTATGGTCAGGTTTACCATTTCTATAAACCATTACAGGTTCAGGATATTCTTCATCTGGATCACACTGAACAACTACTTCAGTATTTAGTGGATCACCACCTATATAACCCCGACACTGAGATGAACCACAGACGCATTTTTTTGCAGCAGCTCCAAACACCCGTACAAAATTATAATCAAATGTCACTTCTTCACCCTGACACAACAAAACTCCAATGCTAAGGTTATAAAGTATGACGAAAGGATTCACAAAATCACAGAACAACAAGCAAATTAAAAAGGTTGAATGTGAAAGAAATATATATGTATACAGTTACAAGCAATCTATTCAAAGAAAATAGAGCCCAGCAAAGTTCAGGTACCACCAAATGCAAACTAAAGTCCCAAGTTTCTTCCTCTTTAGGTAAAGGCATGTATGAAGAGAGCAGAGAAATTCTATAATTCATTCTTTAGGTAAAGGCATGCAAAAAGAGAGCATAGAAATTGCATCGACATTCCTACTTGTAATCAATAATGTTGCCAAGTGTCTTGGGCCGACACTTCTGACAAGCATAGAACCGTGTGGCATGGCTCATGAAACTAAACAAATTATGTATGTAAAAAGGAAGCAAATACTTTACTATGAAGCTCAACTGAACAGGCAAGAAATTGACTTGGAGACAAAATTCTTCAAATATTTAAGACTCAAGGGAAGTGGATATTAGATGATCCTCAAAATTTCTTTTGTGCCAGGCAACGCTGAAAGCAAATTGTTCTTCAAAGGGAACACATAAATCTTATTCTCTTGATATTCATCTTATAGGGGAGAAATTATTGCTAACTGATCATCATAAAGGGATCTACATGTAGTATCATAACCATAGATGATAATGGTGGTGCAGAAGTGCGAACAAAAATGAAAAACCTTATTAGGTTGAGCAAAATAACTTAGATGATACAATGATGAAAGAAAAATAATGTAGATTTAAAACTAGTAATCCCTCCTAACTTTAAGAATTAGTGTTATGGTGCATTTGTTTATTATTTTTGAATAAAATACTTATGTATATGAGATATACTAAATACGTAAAACTACTATATATTTTGTGTCCCCCACATGTAGTATCTTGCATTTTTTAAAAATTTCCGTGTCCCATTTTCATGTCGTGTTGTGTCACATGTCCTTGTTTGTGCTTCTTAGACTGCAAGCATGCATTGGCCTCTGGCTACTTCCACCCTGACAGCTTCAGATTTTTGGGGCAATGGGATGTCCACTTAAGTCGGATGGGAGTATAATCCCAGCTGTCAAAACACGGGAACATAATCCCAATAAATTAAGAAATACCATACATGAAGGTCAAAATTACAAGAATGCACAGTTAGTCTTGCTTGTGGAGAACGCAACATGGTTGAACTTGCGCCTAACAAGAACCTCAGACAAGAGTCTGACAACCAAGATGCACCAACTACTTCTTGAGCTTATTTTCTATTCACCATGGTTTTCGTCTTCATTTCCACGATCTAAACCTTCTGGAATTGTATCAATTTCTCATTTAAGTACGGTAAGAATAGAGCTTCTTTTTTCATACATATGCATACCAAGGATCAAACATTGAAACATAGTATAGATTTTTTTTTTTTTTGATAAATGAATTTTTATTACCATAGCATCAAGAAGATGCGAAAAGAATACAAAACCAACCCTACGAAGAGCAGGGGCCTAACTAACTATATCATCAACAAAGTCTAAAAGAACAAATAAATCAGGATTCACTCGTCCTAACACCCAGCTGTACAAAATACCGTGAATCGAGACTCTGATTGGTCTAAGGTCTGAGCGCTTCCCTGAAAGATCCGACAACTCCGCTCCAACCACATCAAACACAAAGGCGCCAACGACCACACCCGCCGCCGCCGCTTCCCAACTCGACCACCCCTCCAACAACGCAACACATCCATAACCTGCCTCGGTTAAACCCACGCCACACCAAACAGAGAGAAAACAAGCACCCACAAACAAGATACAACCGGACAATGAATCAACAAATGGTCTACTGTCTCCGCACTCGCACAGCACATACAACACCAATTAACCAGAATATGATGCCAACAAATCAGATTATCAATAGTCAAGATCCGACCAAAAGCTGTTGTCCACACAAAGAAAGCTACCTTCGATGGAACACTAGAAACCTACACACCACGCCAAGGAAACACTCCCCCACCACCACCACACAAGGACAAATAAAAAAATAAGACTGAAAAAACACCTTTTGCCCCAGGGACTCCCCAAACCACATCATCCTCCCCCTCTCGGTCTAACCTGGACCCAATACAAAAAGGTCATCAACTCCACCAACTGCCCTACCTCCCAATCCTGAGTATGGCGACGAAGAACAATATCCCAAACCAACTCCATACCATCTCTGGCCAAACAAGAAGCCACCAACACCTCCAGGTCCATCACCAACCAGTAGATCAAAGGAAAGCGCTCGTGAAAGGTAACCTCCCCACACCATTTATCCTTCCAAAGCTGCACCCGAGCTTCATTGCCTACCCGAAACTGAACCCACTCCTGCACTGAACCTCCTCACCAAATCCTCTTCCATAAGCCACACCCATGAGAGCCTCCCACCACCCTAGTACACCACTCGCCCCTCCCCAACCCATACTTGGAAGCCACCACCCTGTGCCACAAACGGTCCTGCTTCCTAGAAAACCTCCATAATGACTTTCCCAACAAAGCCAAATTAAACTTACACACTTTCAGCCCAACCCCTAGCCTTCTTAGAACAACAAACCTGCTTCCAATTAACGAGATGATACCAAACCCCCACCATCACTTCCCTACAAAAAATCATGCAGACCTCTCCAACCGCCGAGCCACCAACACAGAATGACATGAATCGACATAAAATAAGGCGGGATACTACCCAAAGACTCTTCACCAAACATAGTATAGATTCTGGGAAGACCCTAAAACTCTAGAAGCTTGAAAATAAGACAATTGAATTTGTGTGCAGTAGTGGAATGTAGAAAGCCAAGGTTCTTGGAAGTAGGGCTACGATGTGAAGGTCCTAAACATTTCATAAGCAGCTAGCTTACTAGTCATTCGATTTATTCATTCTCTCTCTTCTTCATATTTTAAAGATTCAGATTAGAAGGTAGAACAAGGACGTTTATAACTTATCACAAAATTGTTTACTTATGCAACAATTCATTGATTCAGACACACATCCACTGCTACTTCCAGCATAGTCAGGCCTCATCTGTGCACATGACACTTGAAGGATTCAGAACTAATTCCACAAAGATGCTGTCGACCGAGAGATACTCTTCCCATTCAAGAGTATAAAGTTTTGGCAAATGTCAATGCAATATCAGCAAACCAAAGGTCATTCTGGTTTAATCTTTAAATAGGTTCTAGTTAATCAAAAAAAAAATAGGTACTTTTAGGGTTCAAGTAGGATTACTCCCCTTCCTCATAGATTGAAAGTCACAAATTCCTTCATCACATTTTTCTTTGCACTATGGATTTGAGCATAATAATATAGCCATATCATGGGTAAAGGTTTGGTGAGTTGTGTTACATGGACTCTTCTATTTCCACAAAGTACTCGTCTCAACCGGATGTGACAAAGGTAAGGGAGTGAAATATGTGTCCAACACCTGTACTCAATTAATACACTTGGATCCTCTATAGTAGTTTTTTTTTTTTTTGGATAACTTTTATTAGGGTTTCCTAGAATGCCTATAAATATGCCATTATGTATTAGGTTTATCCGACTTGCTTAAATATTGAAGAATTAAGTTACTGAATGCTATTTGTAGAGTGTGAGGATACATGTTTTTTCTTTTCTCTTGATTTCAGTGGACTTCTTGTACCCTTGTTCTTTTACTTGCTCACTTCTAAATAAATTTCTTTTGTTGTTGATCCAAAAAATAAATAAATTGGGATTGCTCCGTTTACCCCTTCATTCTTCTTTTTCTCCCCTTTATTCTCAGTTTCTCCTCTTTTTCTTCTTCTCTGATTCTTTTTCTACTACATTGGTATGTTGGCCCCTTTAGTGTGCTGCATCACCTAGACTCTGGGGTTGTGAGATTTTTACTTCTTTAGCAGTCTAGGTTTCTTTGGGTCTTGGCATATGGCATGCTGATGACCGTCAGGGGTGTGTTTTGGGCCTTATACCTTACAAAAATTACCATTTTCAATAACTCAATTCAGAATTTTACATCCAAAATCAACATTCAGACCACCAAAAATCACCACTGATGCAAATGATCTACAGCCATTTTGGATTCAATCAAAAAGCTAAGCATGGAAATAACTAAGGTGTGTAGGAATATTACCTTTTTAATATCTTTTAATGCAAAGAGTCCAATGCAAACTTCTCCATTCACCATCCACTGTTTGAGAAAATTCCAAAAACAAACTTAATGTTGTCATAATAAATATACATGCAGGTACATAATATACGTAAACATGTAATGTGTTTTCTAGAAGCTGCAATTCTAGCAACCAGTAGAACAATCTACCAAATGAACAAAGTTGAAGTGTGCAACCGTGTCCAATCACCATCTCATGTCTAATGCCCAATAAATAAATAAAATAAAATAAAAACCCATTTATTTCCCCAGAAATAATGAAACAAATCTAGTAGTCATATCTCAACTAAAAAATCACCCCACATTAAAACTATCAACAATGCTAGGGATAGGAGCACAATGAATTACTCCTTTCTCACATGGGGTGTGGAGCCCACATCATCACAAGGTACCCATATGAGAGGGGAAGTAATTTAGTGTGTAAAATTTTTTGTGCCAATATCTTCGCTCTAAAACTAATCAGTACGGTCCAATAAATTAAAGCATCTCAACACATTAACATTATTTACAATATGTTAATGAGGAAAATAAGTGCATCTAGTGAACACTGTATTTCTGCTCCTCCTTCCATCTGTTGCCATATGATATGAGGAAATATGTCAGCCCCTAAAGGAAAGCAATTATAGAAGGGGGACCATCACCAAAATAAGGGGTTCAAGGAGAAGCAAATCATATCACACAATACATTCTTCTACTTAATGCATTTTGCATAAAAACAAAAACAAAACCAATATACGACAACACACAAACAAACAAGGAACAAAATAGAAACACAGTGATATCCTGAAAGACAACCATCTTATTTTAGTGCAGATGGTTATTCAAAGTGCCATCAAAAGTGCAGCCGCCAAGAAGCACAAACACTTCTAAGAACGCAGTGTATCAATGTCGGACTCTTAACACTCATCAAACACATCCCAACACACATCGGATACTTCCAATACATATCAAACACATGTCCAAACATGTCTTATTATTTTTATAAAAAAAATTAAATAAATAAATAAATAAATCTACTCAAACTGGCTTTGTACATTTAAAGAACACACGTGCTCATCACATAAGACATACATGAGACATATTATAATTTAAACAAAATAACGTAAGATCTAATGATAAAAGAAACATAATGTAGACTTATACCTATTAATCAATCATCCTTTCAACTTTAGAAATTCAATTTATGATATATATTCGTTTTATGATATATCTTTTAATCAACTTTGAATGCAATATTCAAATATATGACATATAATAAATTTATAAAATTATACATTTTGTGTGTCCACTATGTATAGTTGTCCTGCATTTTTGAAAATTATCGTGTCGGCATTTCCATGTCCATGCTTCTTAGTGCAGAGGACTCTCAGTGTCACTTATTTTGATCAATCCACTCCATCTATCACCACACACATGAGTCCTTTTGGGAGTAACTAAATCTGACTTACCATATCCTACCTCCAAGGACAAGACAAAAATTTTTATACAAGTAAAGATATTGCTAAAGAACAGTGAAGGGGTAACACAAGAATAGACAAAATATGCAAAAGGCCAACAAAAAGGAAGAATTAAAACCAATAAAAGCCTGAACCTAGTGCACAAGACTCTCACTATATCAGTGTCTGGGATTGAAAATGAAAATAGAAAAAAATTATTAGAATGCCTTGTATTAGAATCTCCCAAAACCTTGTGAGTAGGACAGGCTAAATAATTCATTCATCGAATACATCTTCTTTTGTGATCCATTTTATGTCAACTCTAATTAGTTATAAAAAGCATACTTTACATAGGGAACGTCATTACCTTGCAACCTTGCGGTTCCTGTTAACCAAGGGGAATACCTTTACTCTCTTCGCACGAACGGTAAGAAAAAATTCAAGCTTCTTCAATACCTTTCAGAAGCAAATGCCTTATTGGAAATGAACTCCCGAACATCTAATATGGGACTCATTGATTATTTTCCCTAGTATTGGTTGACACATACTTTTGATGGCTTTGGTAAAATAAATATGTAGTGGTAGCAAAAACTTTCTATTTAAGGAGTCACTTTGGCATGGAATAAACATAACGACATCATCTAATGGTACTACTGGGCTCCATTAGAAATGTTAGTTGAAGTGTTGGTGTTAGAAGAATAACTTCGATGACTCTTTAAGGTGTTTATTATAATGCAATCACATGAATTTTGTTGTTTTCTCTCATTCTAGACCTATCTAGCCATGAATTGTTTATTTGAAAACAAGTAAATTTATTTTAATTAAAATAAATTGCACTCCCAGGTGATGACTAGGAGCTTTAATTTTGTATTATATCTACACTTCCTAGAGATCAAAGTTGCAACTTATCCTGTATTCCAATTCCCTTTACTTCGACATTATGTACTCTTTTTTTTTTTCTTTTCTTTTTTTAATTTGTAAACTCATTACACTAAAGCGACATACACCGTGTATACAAAGGAAACAAAATTGGAAACAAAAGCCTCCTATATATCTACATGAAAATGTACAATTTCCCAAAAATAAACAAAAGAGGATAAACAACTTATCAATCTTAATCCCCACTTTTGGGGATGAAATATTTTTTTTTTTTTTGATAAATAAGCAATTTTATTAAAAAAGCATCAAGACGATGCAACCAATACAATAAAGCCACCCAAACGGGCAAACCGAGAAAAACCAGAACTAACCAATCACCCCATCTAGAAAATCTAAATACACAAATAAATCCGGATCGACAGTCCCATCCAACCAACTATGCAAAACGAATAGAAAACGACTTTGTAACCAAGACACTGTGAGAAACATCTAAAAGGTACGACGATTCCTTTCCAACCAAATCAACCACATCAAATGTAACGGAACCAATAACCAAACGCGCGCGGCCATGCCAAGACGGACCCCCGCCAAGCCCAAAAGAAATCAAACACCCTTGTGGTGAACCCAAGCAAGTCCAAAGAGAGAATGCATAAAGTTCCACAAACGCGAGGCCACCGAGCAATGAAGGAACAATGATCCATCGACTCAAGATCCGCAAAGACATAACACCGATTGACGAGGATATGCCCCGCCGCATCAAATTATCCAAAGTAAGATTTCACCTAAAGCGACCGTCCACATGAAAAAGGCAACCTTAGTCGGAACTCCCGGAACCCAAACACTTCGCCAAGGGAAGACCCAACCATCAGCTCCCAACAAACCCTGATAAAAAGAGGCAATCAGAAGCGCCTTAGCCCCTAATTCTAGTCCATACCAACACATCGAACCCACCCCAACCGCATTCCAAACTATATAAAAACCCCACAACTCCATCATCGACCAACTTCCGACCATGAAGCCGCCAGAATCGAATATCCCAAACTACCACACCCCCACCACCAAATAGGACGCGAAAAGCATCTGGATCCAATGCGATATTAAAATCAAAGGAAACGGGTCTCCAACACCAACTCCCCACACCACAAGTCTTTCCAAAATCGCACCCTACCCCCACCCCCACCTTGAACCCGATCCACTTCCAAAACTCCACCATTCCCAAACAAATGCCCTTCCATAACCCACACCCATAAGTGCAAGTGATGCACCGAAACCCAACCCCCGACCCATATTTAGACGCCACGACCGCCACAATCAGAAGGCTCCAAAGCAAAACGCCAAAGCCACTTCCTAACAAAGCTCGATTAAACGTCACCAACCGAAACCCAACCTCTGAAGCCTTGGTTGTGACCTTACCCCAATCAACCAAATGATACTTAAAGACATCACCGCCACTTCCCCACAAAAAATCTCGCTGAAGCTTTTCCAACCGATGAGCCACTGAAACCGGAATGACATGGACCGACATAAAATACGTGGGAATACTACTCAGCACACTCTTAATCAAAGTTAAACGTCCACCTTTCGAGAGATATTGGCACTTCCAACCAGCCAACCGGCGTTGCACCCGTTCCACAACACCATCCCACACCCTCTTAGCTTTAAAAGAAGCCCCTAAAGGTAATCCCAAATAGGACACTGGCAAAACCGAAACCTTACACCCCAAAACGGCAGCCAGAACCGGTACTCGAGCAACGGCTCCCACTGGAATAAGCTCCGACTTCCGCAAGTTAACACGAAGGCCCGAAACCACCTCGAAACAAAGCAAAACACAACGCAAATATCCAACCTGCGCAGCCTCGGCACCACAGAAGATCAAAGCGTCATCCGCATATAACAAATGCGAAACCCCCAAAGGACCCCCTGCTAGAGTCCCCACAACAAAACCTTCAAGAAAACCTTCGCGAACAGCTTTATCCAACAATCTACTCAACGCCTCCATCACTAAGATAAAAAGCAAAGGGGACAAAGGATCCCCCTGCCGAAGGCCGCGATGTGTCGGAAAGAAACCCGCCGGAGTCCCATTAACCAACACCGACAGCCGCACAGTCGAAATACAAAACTTAATCCACTGACACCAAGTCGCCCCGAAGCCCATACGATCCAAAACATACAAGAGGAACTCCCAATTAACATTATCATACGCCTTCTCAATATCCAATTTGCAAATCAAACCAGGGCGCCCCTGGCGAATCCGAGAATCCAAACACTCATTGGCAACCAGAACGGCATCCAAAATCTGCCTCCCCCCAACAAACGCATTCTTTTGTATATGAAATATAAGGGCCTATCTTTTGTATATGACTCTATATAAAGCTATTATCAATAATATTGACTTAGCACAATCATGTCCTTTCTCAAGACCTCAAACCACGCCTTTCATAACCTAAGCACTTGCTTTTTTGGCAACTTTGAAGTGGATAAAATCACTGCATAAAGGCATATAAATTGGGTCAAGTTGTATATAGGCTAAACAATCTCAATCGAACTTCCCAAATCTTAAATTCAATATATGCCACATCTAATCTCCCACAAATATATTTGCTTCCTAGCCCATCTTTTCTTGTCAACATATCTCAATATCCTCATTTCATGTAAACTCATATTTTAACCACATGAATTCTCAATGGCCTAAATGACACTTTATGCTATAAAAATATTTGTAGGATTTCAATAGTCATACCATACATCTAAAGTACATTTCATCCATCCTACTTCACGTGTGTTACCAACATCCTCCTTAATTGCCCCTTTCATATTGATAATATACATATGGTAATGAAAATGCTCACTCTTGGGCATGGTTGTTAAAATCAAAATCCAACATATGCTCAGTCAAGGGTCTCATGGATCGGATCAAGGATCATAAGATTCTACTTTCCAAGGATCATATACTCGAAACAAGTCAATAACTACGAGATGGAGCCATTTCTTCATTGCTCTAAATTTATTAAGCAATAAAAAAATAACTATGATAGATTTTCCAAGTAGAGAATCAAATTTTTTAACTCATACTAATGTCTACAATCTTATAAATTCCACTCAATTGCTATTCCCTGAGTTTCATCCAGTGATTCATATTTGAATACCAAGATAATTAGTATAGCTTAAAATATCAAATATGCTCCTCAAATAATCGTTAGAGTGCTTTCATCCATTCATCAAGCATTTACGTAGTCTATAAAGCCTCATTAAAGAAACTAATCAACAAGTTCATTACACATAAACAACAATAACGTCAGTCTCCACCTCGATAATAATTTCATTTTTGTTTTTCATCACTTTCCAAAAGCAAGAAAGTATGACAAACAGTTTCCTACTCTTCGATTTGAACTTTAGATTACCTAAAATCTTGGTATGTCTATCCTTGGTCATTGTTGCATCATTGGCCAATGAAGATGGGAGTAAGAATCAAGTTAGCATGTATTCCAAACTTGATAGTTTAGGGGCTCAAAATAAAGATAAGTTCTATATCTTTCTCCACATAAATAACAATCTATAATAACCCATTTCTATAAAAAGCATAACACTATCATTATGGTCACAAACAACACAAAATACAATGCATTTATATATATACATCCAAGTAAGGAGAAATCACTTTTATATAACCACTAAAATCCATATTGCACTCCCTAAATAGAAATTTTGGAATTCCCCTATTTGTATGCATTAAAATGTTCTTGGAAAAAATTCATCAACTAATCTTCACCACAATTCATGTCATTCGGTTAGTTAACCTACTCCAAAATGCCAACTAATATTGTCCCTATATTTATCCTACATTTGAGTTAGCATAGAAAATGGAAATGTTTTTTTTTTTTTTTTTAAAAAAAAAAAACATATAAGTTCTTGAAACATAAATTAAAATCTATCTACATATCAAAACCTAATAATTGATTAATTAAACATATTGAAATTTACAAAATCATTCACATAAAAGAACAAGTGTAAAATAAAAAATTAAAACAAAAAATAATAGTGTTGCTAGAAAAAGAAATTGTAAAGTATTTATAAAAATTAAAAATAAAAACTCAATTTAATTACACAATGTCAATGTAAATGTAAATGATTCTAAAAGTATGTAAGATCCCAAAAAATAAGGTCTCAAAATTTTCTTAAACAACAGTAATAAAGTATTATAATGTTAGTAAAAATAATATTGATTAATGTAGTAAAATATAGCCATTTATATTTTTCTAAAAAAAAATTGTGACAACATTTATGAAAAATTATAAAATGATATTAACACAATTTATTGTATTAGTATATTGACTCGTGTTTTTGATGAGTTTCGTTGTGTTCCAATCTTTTGTGATGGAAACACAAGAATTTCATTAATCGGCTAGTATTTCGTTTCGCTCTGTTAGAAAACATATACATTTTTGGCTGTTCAATGGAAACAAATAGAAGTTGTGTTCCCTGTGAAGAGCTCAAGCCATTTGATCAATGAGAATGCTTCACCTATGTAGTAAACATATTGTTGGGCTTCAAAATTAATATTTGTATCCTGTTTTAAATCACAGTTGTCACATGGTTTAGTAGAAAATGTAGCAACTAGGTTTCTTCTCTTAATATAAAAACAAGCTTCCTCGCCAAGTCAATCCATGACTTGTCGCACTTCAATAATAAATGCCTACCTTAATTTTCTATGAATAATTCCAATGCCTAATAATCAAATAAAAAGCGTTTTCCTACCTTATAATCAACCTTACAAATAATTTTCCTGAATACAGCCAATAGAGGAAAAAAAAAAAAAAAAAATTTGTACCGAACAATGAAAATTGGCATTATAGCATGATGACTTTGGAAAAAAATTACGCATGACCGACAGAGTCATCAAAATTGCCTTAGCAAATAAGACATGCAATGACAAACAAAAAATTCTGAAACATAATAATTTACATTTAATACAGTGACTAAGGCTGCATAACAATGTCTGGTGCAAAGCATGTGGGTTCACAACTGCTTCGAATTGCTGCTGCATCTCCAATTCTCTATCATTATCTTGCTCAGACTGCAATGTTGACTTGACAGTAACCTTGTTATAGTTGTAGTTCCTTGTCATGCACTTTTTACCTTCTACATGATGCAATATTGACAACTACATGTTCATTCAAGAGTTCTACCAACTATAACATTCAATCCATTGACACAATTCCCTACGAAATGCATAAACCAAAATTCAAAATATCATGTTTAATGCACTTCTTTTGTGATCTATCATCCATAGTGGCACTTCTATGTCCTGGTGTAAGTTTGTATCAGCCTTTTCAAACATTAAAAACAAACAAGTCATTCCACAACTATAGAATCACAGTTTTTCTTCTTCTCCCCCCCCCAAAAAAAAAAAAAATCATATATAGAATACATCACAACAAAGATAGAAGTCTCCAAAGAAACAAATACAAATAAAGAAAAAAAAGAATAACAGAGAAGCATGGAATAACAAATTTAATGACAAAGGTGACTATTTGAAGACAAGGTGACTATTCACAAATATGAGGCCTGAGAGATCCAAAAACAAGTTCTTCTCTTGCTAGAAAATACTCTAAAGAGGTTCATTCAAATACTTACATTTACAAACTATAATAAGAAAAAAAGAGTGAAAATGGAAGTACATAGTAAACTGATGCTGGGAAGTATGTTCACCTTTTCTGACGGCAATTAGGATCACAACTATGGTTTATGAAACGCCCAAATTCCCTTTAGCGCATGCATCTATTACCTGAAAAGGAAAAGGGAGGGGAGGTAAACATTGCACTCAAGAGAAAGAAAATGTGATAACACAAAAACTTAAGACTAAAATATTTGTTCAAGGAAAGAATCAAACAAATATGAAATATATGAACACAAAATGTGTGCACATATAAAGGCATGACCAATAGATGATTTAAAATGAAATGAGAACACTTCATACAAAGAGCACAAGGAACTAAATTTTCTGTAATACTGCTATATATGTACAGTAAAGGGAATCATTCTACAGTTAAGTAACAGCTTGAGTTCAAGTAATAAGCTCTGAGTGATACCAACTTAGACCAAATTAAGCTTATACAAAACTACCAGAGCCAGTATGTAGTTGTAGCAGCACTGAACCCTAGGAGACTTGCCAGAAAGCATTTTAATTACATTTAGTAGTGCAAAATGTTGCAGGTTTAAGTAAAGTAAGTCCTTAAAATCTCTCGAAAATTAAATGAGAAGGAATATCATGAAAATCATGTGAAGCAAGTGCAAAATGTTGCAGGTTTAAGTAAGTCCTTAAAATCTCTCGAAAATTAAGTGAGAAGGAGAAGAAAAGAAGTTACCATGAAAATCATAACACATGATTCGACTTTTTTACTTATTTTACTATGCAATAAAAGTGTTCCCATTTCCAGAAGAGAAAAGTACAAGTAGTTTTTCTTTTAAAAAATTGTGTTTTCATGTTATCCAGATCTAGGATATTACAAGTCAGAAGTTCAGCTGATTTTAAGATCAGACTAAAAATTTCCAAAACTGAACGCAGTGTGTGTCAGCTGCGCACCTCTCCATGAGAACATATACGAAGAAAATCAAAACATACACTTCAAATCTACAAGGAAATACAAAATCTTGTTTGATGATAATACTAAATTAAGGAATTCCTAAACTTTAAAATTATTCGTATTGAAATGACCTGGATGAAAACCAGTAATTTGTGCCCAACATTAAATGTATTACAGAACATTTGACAACCAAAACTTTGCAACCAAGAACAGCCCAGTGAATTCTGTTCCATTACAATAGGTTCCATAACTTGAGGCCATGAAGCACCTTGAAAAACGTATCAGAAGTTTTTAGATAGCATTAAATTGGCCCCGTTTGGTAGAGTTATGGGAAAGTGATTATAACTTATAACTTAACAGCTTATAGCTTATAACTGTGAACATAAGCTGATTTTTTACTTATAAATTAAGCTTCTCCTCCCCCACTCAAAGAATAAGTTGATTTTTGACTTATAAAAAACTATAAGCTATATTGTTAAGCTAAACCAAACACATCAAAATAGCTTAAATTAAGCTAAAGCTGAAATAAGCTGAAAATAAGTCCTACCAAACAAGGCCATTATCTTAAATCATATCCTATTCACTGTCGTTACTTTTCATAAACAATTTAATTACTTTTCAAAACAACATTTGAGCAGAGATTGCCAAACCTCACTGCCATTCAATGTCATGAAGTAAAAATGCTTATGACCCGTTGCAGCATACTCTCTTTGTCGTGCCTCATATGCTTGCATATCCAGCACCTAGAACAACCATTGATTTAAACATAGATATACTTAAAATGATTCATGTATATATGTGTGTAGACGACAGTATAAATTTAAAATGATTGGACTTTAAAATAATAAAAAAAAAATTTGAACATAAAAACAAAAGCATGAACATGGGTTTAGGTCCAGCTCAGTAGATGCAAATAACCACATTAAAAGTTCAGGGCTAATGATTAAGTTGCATCGCTTACAAAATTCCTTCTTGTCTGAAAAAGTCCATCTTTTATTTTTCTCATTAATATCATCACATTTAGAGGCACACACATTTTTGAAGACAAAGTGCCAAAAGTTACCTCCCCAACATATTCAATAAGAAACTGTCCTTCAGAGATATCTTCAAGTAACTGGAGCCCATAACCCTTCATTCCACATCGGAACCACCTCAATTTGGCATACTTGCGTTTCTGAAACTGCAACCAGATAATCACAATAAAGTGATACCCTTCACTTACAACAACAAAACAATGACCAATCTAGTAAAACAACCAACCTGTTGATTTGAACAACGTTGCCCACATGGGCAAGTCCCTTTAACACATTCAATATTAAGCATTCGATTCAAGCATCCATCACCACAACCCATCATCCTGCCATCTGGACGTGGTTTGCAGTGGCAAACCATTATCTGGTAGGAGAAAATCAAAACATAACAAGAAACAAAAAAAGTTATTGACAAAACCACAGCAGTTTCATTAGTCGAAAGGTCAAATGCATCAACTTGTAAACAATATCATTATCAACATCTTAGTTCATACAGACAGACAAACAGAAAGAGAGAAAGAGAAAGAACGTTCAGCATCCAAACTAACAATTATACACTCACACAAAAACATATATAGCTATAAATCTTGACAGTGTGGGGCTAGAAATTTATACACTTAAGTTCTCATAATCATTCAAATGAAATTTAATGGTTACTTAGTTTTAAATATTAAAATAAAAATGCTACTTGCCTTTATATTTTAGACACTATTGCCTGTGGTATGAATATTTAAAAGTACAGGTCAAAATTTTCAAAAGGGAAAAGGCTATGTGAAAATATGTGAAAATGAAATTGCGTATGTATCAATATAAAAGGCGTTGGATGAGATACCAAGACACATAGCAAAATACTGAACAGTAAAGTACATATATGGTTGGAGCAGAAGTAAAGAAAGTTCACCAAACCATAAACAAGGAAAAGGCTAAGAGTGGCCAAACTGTATGCATTCAAAATTGGCAACAAAGTTCTAATTATTTCATTCATAACAAAAGTATTGTACATAAGTTAACCTAAAAGATATCTGTTCAAAAATAAATAAATAAACTAAAAGATACACTTTTATAAGCATAAAAATTTAAAAATATCATTAAATTCACAAATAAAATTCTCAATCAATATTAAGATAGACATGCACAAAACAAAAAACAAGAAAATAGGATTATATAGAAGCTTTTTTCATATTGTACAATATATGATGTTAGTTAGGGCCTAAAGGTATAAAAGTCTAAGAAACCACTACTATACACACCCCTAAAGAAGTGAATAGCATAAGCATCTCCATTTCTTGCCTTTAGATTTATATAAGAAAAATAAATAATCTAAGCCGTTCATTTGGTTCATAATCAACACCACTATATGTCATAGCCAAACACTGCGAAGTTCATAACATAAAACCACTATTGGTCATAATCAACCACAACTATAGATCATAACTAAACATCACTAATTTCATTACCCTTTTTGATTTGATATTGTGGTGAGACTTGAAAGTGTTTTGCGGGGTACCCTACGCAATATACAGACCAGAAAACTGAAACACTACAAATTAATGCAATTTTTGGGACCTTAGCAAGAGCCACAACCCCCTCCCCCCTAACCCCCCCATTGGTCCGCTAGTAGCTATACATCAACTCATGGATCAAAATTACCTATAAAATCCAAAAAATGTTGATGAAGACCACGACACCCAGTAATACAAAAGTTTCAAAAAGAACTCTTCAATATATAGAAAGGCTCCTCCACCACATCAAACAAGCAGTGGTTACACGACTCCAAATCAACCACATCACGCATAGAAGAGCCACTTTTTCTCCTACCAACCCACACCCCATTCCAACAATGCAAGAGCTCAGCCACGTCTAGAAAGACCCCAGAAATACCAAAGAACATCAAGATAATAGTCTGCAACTCCCATGCCACACTACAATAGCTATGACAATGTTTTACCAATTCCAGCATCTTCCTTGCAAATACAACACTGATTCACAATGATATGCCTACACCAAATGAAATAAAGTAATAATTTTTCCATGTGCCAAAAGCAACCTTGGTTGGAGCTTTTAAACCCATATCTCCTTCCAAGAGGAGAGTGCAATTGTCCCAACTACTAAAATGTTCTTAAAATAAAATAGGCCATACATGGTTCAATATAACTGTGGGCAGGAAGAAAAGAGAAAAAAGAGGAGAGACACCAAAACTATGATCCTTTATATAATAAGCATGGATATGGACCTGTGATGCAAGACAGCCATGACACAAATGTACCATAACGATAATTTCCAAAAATGCAAGATACGATCCATGGGGGACACATGCAAAATACATGGTTTTATATATTTATTGCATGTAACATATATGAATATTTATTCAAAGATAATAGAAAAATACAATATAACACTAATTTCTAAAGTGTAAAGGAGAAATTAATATGTACAAACCTATATTGTTTTTCTTTTATCATTAGATTCCAAGTTATTTTATTTATATTTATAATGTATTTCATGTGTGTTTAAGTGAGAGACATTTGTGTCCAAAGCATCCAAAGTGTGTCCCAGTCCCCAAAAAAAAATAAAGATAATGACACACTTGGACACGTTCCGACATGTATTGAGAAGTATCTGACAAGCAACGGTGTCTGATGTGTATGCCACCTTCTAAGAAGTTTTGATCTTCTTAGCTGAGTGTGAAAGGTAATATCAAAAGAGCACAATAGATACCAGTATAGCCACTTTGTCCCAACAGAGGATGCCTTCAAAGTCCCTAACTCGCATGATCATTTTCCACAAAAAGAAAATGACAAAAAATTAAAATTGATTATAGACATACTTGCTGGGCCATAAACATGCAAACAAATAATCGACAAAATCAACCAAAACTTGGACAACCCAACAAGAAAAAATGTTGGTATTCTTGGGAAAGAGACACGGATTGACAGTCACATAGAGATTTTCTTTTTTCCTTATTTTTACAAGCAAATTTCTTAGACAAAGAATTGAACTGCAATTAATTATAGAATGACATCAAGATGTCAAACCTCTTAAGACCCTAATTATTTCCAATTTAAATCATATTTCCCACATGGAAAATTTTGACTTGATCTGTAGGATCAAAACTGAATTGATATTTCTCTAAATTATACTATTGTCAAATAGTATTTCACCAGAAGAAAGCGAGCAATTAGCATTATCACCATTTCTGCATTATGTTAGCTTCACATCTTCCCACAGTGAGATTACAATTTCCCCCACCTTCCACCACACCAAGAAATGATTGACACATTTCCAGACATCTCTAAGCAAATAACCATTTTTCAATCATATCCACAACCACCAAAATCAACCTTTCATGCACCTTCATCTGCTTAGTAATACAAAAGGTATGCTCTTCCCACGGGATAATATGTAATGCAGCCAAAAAAATTCAATCATAATGATGAGTTAAAAGTGAAAATGTAAACTCTGTTAGGTATTAACCTCATCAATGGTTTGACTTTTACGGCTACGATGCAGAAACAAATTCGACTTGATGAGCATCCAAGAGGACTGTTCTTGAACTGCAAGGCACATTAACTTGTATCAAACCTCCACACCAAGGATGTAATATTCATAATATGCTATCAGTAGCAAAAATCATATACCTGTTGAATGTTTTGGTTCCAGTCTCTTGGAATATAAGGCATCATAAGCATCTTCCTCATCTGATATTTCCAACTCTGCATTAATTTCTGCATTTGACTTCTCCTGAGGTATCGAGCAGTCAGCAAAGCCTTTATCTATGTTGTCCATGCAGGTCCTTTGATATAAATCACATCACATGTAACACAATTAGTCACCTTAAAAGTACAATAGAATATAATCACATTGCCCAACTATCCCACAAAGGTTTAATTTTATCACAATTTTGATATAATTTCAACTATATATAAAAAAAGGCTAGAGGATGTTACTATTTTTGTGTGCTTGGTTTTGTCGAACATTCATTTGGACAGTTTTGTCCCTAACAAAGTTATAAAATCATTTCAACTAGTGTTATTAAAGCCGATAGATGCTGTAAAGCATCAAGGTTTCCTAGGGACTAGACGCAAGGACTTCGTTGAAGTGAGGCTCATGTTGACAATAAAATATAGATAATTTAATATAAGAAAATAATTCAAAGTTCAACATAAGTAAAATGTAATATTATTTTTATTTTATTTTTTTATTCGCACTAGGGTGTCCGAATCAAGACCCAACTAATCCCCAAGGGTGCACAGGCCCTCGTCAAGAAGTTTCCCACAAGTGCACCATGGTTAATTCAAAAATTTTAAAACATAAATACCAACTAACACCAATATTTTATCATAGAAAAATAATTCAAGGTTGCACATGAACACAATCATATAACTCATAAATCATAAACATTTGAAAATAGCGTTAAATTGAAATGTCATATAAGATAAGCATAGAGAAAGAGAAGGAGAAAGAAGGAGAAGGAGAAGGAGAAGAAGGAGATAAAGGAGAAGAAGAATGAAGACAACTGTTGGTCTGGTCAAGA
Source organism: Camellia lanceoleosa (assembly GCA_025200525.1). Lineage (NCBI taxonomy): Eukaryota > Viridiplantae > Streptophyta > Magnoliopsida > Ericales > Theaceae > Camellia > Camellia lanceoleosa. Next base: position 135,343,443 of record CM045761.1, on the reverse strand, counting down.
GAAAGCCCTATCCAACCAACATCTTTATATAATTAGGGCTCAAAAGTATTAGGTTGCAACCTCGATGTATGTTTAAGGGTTTAATCCTTTGTAGCACCATGTAAAAACCCAAAAAAAAAAAAAAGATTAAGTGAAATCAAGGGTACTAATTAATAAACATTTTAAAAGAACCGCAAAGTCATGTGCATTGAGCCTAAGCCCAAAGCGCACGCTTCACGAGCCTTGTTGGGGCTGTTTTACATAGCATGGCCTAAGATGTTGCAAAGCACACTAATTGTGCCTGGATGAGCCTTGGGCCTAGGCGCATGCCTGGGCAGCCTTTAATAACACCAATCTCAACATGTGTCTCTATTCGGTCTCTTCTTCCTATTTTTTTTTTCTTTCTCACAAGCTATTCTCCCCACCTCTCCTCCCTCATTTCCCCCAAACCAAGCCAAACCCTCTATGTCACTTTCTCTTTCCCTCTAAATCCCATTTTCTCACTCTCATTCGAGAATGGAAGGACGGATCAGAAAACTTAATGAGTGATCAATAGTAATCCAGGTAACAATATTGTCTCTCTCCAGGATCCAAAAATGCATAATGACAATTTTCCAAAATTGAAACTTACAATGCTATGATTTTTGTTTTTATTGTTTGTAGAAGAATAGCACAATTTCAAGAGTATATATCCACGAAAAATTTACAATTTTAGTAGATATTTTGACCATCATTTGTACTTTTTCTTACAAGATCTACTTGCTCGTGCTTCTCCATCATGGCATCAGAGTAAGGGAAGAGATCTCTTCTCCATCTCACTCCACTTCAACTTGTAATGATAGAAAGTTTCATAGCTTTATATTGTTCATTTTTACTTTAAAAACTCAATCTTGCATAGCTTTTACAAGACTGTCGAGTCCGGTAAGGGATTTTTGAAGAGGTCCAATTTATGGCCTAGGTTATCTTATAGGCAGATACTTCAGAAAGATCAACAACCTAAGTCCAAGCCTTCTTATCCATCGTCTTCTAGTCTGGTGGCTATTGAAGAAGAAATGCAGAAGGGGAAAACTTTGACTGAGAGCTGCTGCAATGCAGCTGCTCAACCCTGTGCTACAGTTCTAACTTAGCAATTTGAACAAAAGTTGGTGCTCCAATGCATCTGCTATTTGACCTGTCAAAATTTGACAGTGCTATAATTTGTGCCAAATTTGGCACAAGATTTAGCAGATTGCCAAATTTACCAACTCATCACAACTGTTTCAAGCTCTTTACCCTTCCATTCATGAACATCCCAGGAAAAACACCAACAAACAAACATACATAATCCAAATAAATGCATACACACAAATCTCTATTCTAAATATATATATATATATATATTATATAATACATACATACGAGACTTCGTTCATATATATGCATAGAAAAATAATATAGATCCATATGTATACATAAAAAAAACTAAAAACTAAAAAAACAAACAGAGAACGACAATGGTTGGGTGAGAGTTGGTGTGGTTGAGAACGACAATTTTGGTGGGTGTGACCGAGTCCTCTTAGATTTACAATGTTGGCAGTAGTGAGTCTCCTCCTTTCTCTTCTGTTCTTTTCAACCAAAAACACCCATGAGAGGAAACAGTAAGATTGAAGATTAGGAAAGGAGTGAGACTGGGAAATGAGATTGTAAGAGGGTGAGGGACATGCCTAGATTGAGTTAGTAGAACCAGATTGGGGGTTGGTGGGGATTTGTCTCTATATTGAAATAAAATGAGTGGCTGGGATAAAATGAGTGATATGTGGTGCTTTCTTATACGCTTTTTTTTTTTATTTATTTGTTTTATTTATTTATTTATTTTGTATTGATGGGATTTAAAGTATTGGAAAGATGGTGTATGGGTTTAAAATTGGTTGGTGGAAAAAAGTTAATGTTGAGGGAAAAGTAGTTATGTTAAAAAATAGCATTTTTGCATTGGAGCGAGTTTGTTAAAATTTGATATTTTGACATTGTTGGAGTGTCAAAATTTAGCAATAGCAAGCCATTTTAACTATTCTACATTGGAGATGCTCTAATAGCACAAGAACCATGCTAGCTTCTATGGATGTTGGAGAGGTGGATTTTGAAATATAATCTTGAATATATAGTTTTGGCAATTTCCATTTGACAAAACTTGCTCTTGGAATACGTTGTAATGGGCCTTGGTAGATTAGGAAGAGTGTTGAGAGTGTTCATGTTAAAGAATCAGATCAGCAGTTGAAAGCATCACTCCTTTACCCACTCAAGTATATGTGCATTTCATCCAGATGAATTTCTTTAGACAACAGTGTTTTCGTAAGTGCACCTATTAGGATGTTTTTCTACCATAATTTGGTAAATTTGCACCTTTTCCAAAACTAAGGGACTACCAAGGAATTGATAAGAGATTGATTGGGGATCAAACGCTATCAACGGATTGCTGAGCGGTTAAACCCCATTTGGAGGGATAGATCGCCACTTAATATAAAGGACCCTAATACGTTTTTAGGGTTTAAGCCTCACATTTCAAATTCCTCTTAAAAAATCTTGAGAGGTTTTGAGCGGTCTTAATATTTGCATCTTATGACAATTCTCTTATGTTCTAAACAAAAACCTTCACATACTATTCATTGCTTCATCTTGACACCAGTGGATGGTTAGGTAAATGGAATTGTCGAAGAATGAAGCTCGAGGCGAGGAGCTTCGTGGTGATCTAGCAATCAAAGGAGGCTGAGCAAGTCAGGCCGAGTTCATGGAGCATGGTGAGGATTTACAGTTAGGTGAACTTGAATATGGTTGTAATTCCTTTCGTTTGTGTCCTATGAACTTTCGATTTGTATAGTAGATTATTTGGGGTGTTGGGATCGCAGTTTTCCTAGAGTCGTCCTAGTACGAAGATCAAGGCTACGATTGTATTTTCTGCTTTATATTATACTGTGATTTTTTTTTTTATCACCCTTTATTTGAATTGGAATTGTTAATTGGCCTGTAAATCTTAAAATCAAGTTAGGAGTAATTTGAGATGCTCTAAATAAGTGCACTTTTTGACTTTTTATATAATAAAAAAAAATGTGTAGAAAAGTAGAGAGGAGATATTGATAGATGTTGATTGATGTAACCCAAATAAGTGTATATATGCAAAAAATGCACTTTTTTAGTGCATGCCAAACACCTACTTAATTTTTAGTGTTTGGCCTATTCGCCCCCCTCTCTTGGCAAAATATATTCAAACTTCAATATTTCAGATTTCATCTATTTCAGATATTGTGGTGAATTCTTTGAGGGCTTCTTTGGACATGGATGGTAGTTCTCTATGAAGCATGAGTACTTCAACAAACATGTCGTACCCATACCGGGTACTTACTAGCATATGATATTTTTGCACTGCATTACCAAGTACATGAAACACCTATCCAAATTTTTTTTCTTAATTTTTATGCACCCAAACGCATCTAGTATATACCCAAGTTGCACCGTATCTCAATCGAAACAATATTTTCTTCTACTATAGATATAAAATTCATGTCACTAGACTTCCTTTTTATTTTTATTTTTAGTTTTATGCTTGATATGATTTAAAATTAAGCTATGATTTGTAAGTTATTTAATATAATGACATTTAATTTTGGTTTATACCTTTACTTTTGGCATTAAATATTAATTGTAAGTTGGATCTTAACAAATTAAACCATTTAATTAATTTTTGCATTATTCTAAATTAAAGGTAAATATTTTTTTACAAACATACCAAACCGTACTGTACCTATTTTTTTGGATCTTCCGTATCGACATATTCATACTACTTTTAGTGCTTCATAGGTAGTTCTCCTATTAGAGTGGTTTTGTTGGGTGAGCTTGATGAGATGATGTTCCAAAAGCAATGAACCCTCTAATATGAAAACTCTCTCCAAATTAATGATCCTAAAAGAAAATAAATAAATAAAGGGCAAAATCCATTTTACCTTCATGTAGTATAACTTGATAGCACTTTACCCTCCTGTCTTTTAAAAATAGCCATATGCCCCCCATGTGGTTTTGGACTAAAATGAAACTATTAACACTGTTAACTATAGTTGTGAAACGATTATAATACCTTCAAACCCTATATTTTTTGTTATTTTCTTTCTCTCTCATCTATCATACACATAATTTATAATGTCTAGTATTAATTCAACTAGATCACAATAAATTATAAATTCTTAATTATTTATTGTAATTCTTAAATTTTTATTCTAATTTTAATTTAATTATATTTTGGATCACAATTAATCCAAAATATTTCACTATTTATTGTAATTACTAACTTTTTAATCTAATTTGAATTTAATTATATTTTAGATCACAATTAATCCTAAATTCTTAATTATTTATTATAATTTCTAACATGTTAATCTAATTTGAATTTAATTACATTTTAGATCAATTATTATTTATTGTTTATTTTGTATTTTATTTAATTATATTTTAAATAAATTCTTAATTATATTTTATAATTTAGATCAATTCTTAATTATATTTTATTTTAATTAACATATTAATCTAATTTAGGTTTGGAGGAAATGGGGATAAAATTGTCCTTTCGTTGTATTAATTTTATTCTAATTTTTCAAAAAACAAAACTCACTCTAAAAAATAGTGTGTAATACACCTTCAGTTAGTTTGGATGGAAAAACTAATAGTAACACTTTAGTCCAAAACCACATGGGGGATTTCTGGCTATATTTGACACATAGGGGGTAAAGTGCTCCAATCCCAAACTACAAGGGGTAAAATGAATTTAACCCATAAATAAATATAATCATTCGAAGTTCCAAAAGCAATGAACACACTTTTATCGGATATCATCGTGCCTGGATGAATTTGCTCCATGTTTGTACATCCTCCCACCAAAACTCACTCGATTTATGCAAAAATGAGGCCTACTGTTATATGGATAAAAGTTCGCTTTCTCCAAATCAAATTTCTCTTGGACCAAACAGATGAATGGCATGCTTGGTAGCTGTTTTTTACAAAGCAAACTTCACTTGAATTAAACATGTCAACTGCAACTCCCACCAAATAGCCGCACTCTCCATCTTTATTGCCAAAATCTCTATCAACAGATTATTGTAGAGCAGGTTTGTTTTTGTCCCAAAAGCCATCATACAGTAAATTAATATTCTCAGATCAGTTTCAGAGTCAGTAGTTTTGACGTTGTTTCACCAATGTCTAAGAAAACTGATTGCCATTGTTTCACTAATGTCTAAGAAAACTGATACCCTTTATTAAATTACTACCTATCTACACTTCCCAAGCAAAAAGTGATCCTTCAAGGTATGAGGGGATGGAACATTTGAAGTTTTGAGGAAGATTGTGTAGCAGGTTGGGAGGACCTTTGATTTTGTGTTGAATGCAGAGAGAAAGGTGGTGTGGTGGTAGTAGGAGGAAGAGAATTGCAGAGATCGATGTCACTGTACGAGTTCGAAGTATAGTGACTTTGTAGTTTGTACAAAATGAGGTAACTCTTTAGAGGGGAGGTCTTGGGTAGTTTGAAAGGGGGCAGAGGTTGGGTACAGAGAGGAAAGATTTCTCAAATCACCTTGGCTATAAATTATAAAACCAACTTTATAATTTTAAAAATGTTCACAGTATTCTTAGCAGACCCTATAAAGCATGGTGGCATATCCTGGTTCAGGTATGGTAAGGGCAGATGCAGCTAACTTAATGAGGCTCTGTTCACGAGATTGTGAAAACAAGAGAAAAGTTTCCTACTCTTGAATTTTATAGAAACTTATAAAACATTAGCCAACAAGTGCAAATTGGCAAGAAACCTAACCCCAGATAATATATATAATGGCCTCTAAATTAATAGCACGTTTGCAATGTGGAATTGAGATAAGCATGGTAGCATACCATCGGCAGTTTGTTTCTTCAATGGAATCTGCAAGATTAGCTAGTATACGCCTCCACTTCAAGCAATCATCACAACACACCCAAGCACTCCTTGGCATTAGACCATGCTTGCCTGCATCTCTAGGCACCATGCTCAAGTTGAATATGTCCTTGGTTATAATTTCATCGCAAGTCTTAGGTTTTCCAGGATTATCCAATGAGTGATCTCCTACAAAACATTTTTTTTTTCCTTTTTAAGTTAAGAAACAAAACCATTGAGGGTATGCAAAATCTCAGAGCAGTAGGAATCTCCTGCTAAAACATTAAAGCATGTCAAATCAACAATCAACAAGACTCAATAAAATCGAAAACAAACTCCTTTTTGTCTAACTTAAAAGTGCATCACTTGGGGAAAAGGAAAAGTTTGGACAAAAGACATAAGAAAGGAGTTGATTACTAAAAGTTTAGACATTGCGAGTCTTCGGTTTTCCAGGATTATCCAATGAGTGATCTCCTACAAAACATTTTTTTTCTTTTTTAAGTTAAGCAACAAAAGCATTGAGAGTATGCAAAATCTCAGAGCAGTAGGAATCTCCTGCTAAAACATTAAAGCATGTCAAATGAACAATCAACAAGACTCCGTAAAATCGAAAGCAAACTCCTTTTTGTCCAACTTAAAAGTGCATCACTTGGGGAAAAGAAGTTTGGACAAAAGATGTAAGAAAGGAATTGATTACTAAAAGTTTATGCAGTGTGTGTATAATATGTCTGGGCACATACTTGAAAGTTTTGTACCTGTTTCTTGGTGATTCTCAACTTTGGAAACAACCTCATTGGAAGCACCCTTGTCTTTCACTTTCTTCCTACTAACTGACTTCACTGGGTTTCCCTTCTGTCCACAAGCATTTCCGCTTTGGCTCCTTGGTGAATCACAGACTTCTGACCCACTTTTGCTCATTCCTCTTGGTTTTGAACTTTTGAAATGCTTCCACCCCTTAGCTTTACTATTAGGAAGTAAGTTCTCGGAAATATGTGATTCTGGTGACTCGAGCCCTACACCAAGCCTGAAGCATATATCTTCTTCTGTTCCACTTTCAGCTTTCAAATTCTCACATGAGACTCCGAAGTCAGTAATTCTTGATGAAGGCAATGGTTCTCTCGAAACTCCCTCACTACTTGATGTGTTGCCAGACACATTTGCTGTGGCAGTTGAAATAGAAGCCTCACTAGAGTAAGAGCCATCTCCCATTTTCTCTCCTTGTCCCCATTTCTCCAATACACTTGCTTTGTTTAGGATTTCCTGACTAGGTAACCTATCACCAACACTGAAATTACCTGCATGAAAAAGCTTATCCTTTTTCTTTCCTTTCTTATTTCTCATCCGTGACAGATCCAAACTTGTAAAATCTTCAGGAGCTACACAACAAGCTTGGGAGGATATCAGGGCATCTTTCAAATCTTCTTGAACTTTTCCATTAACTTGGGTTTCCGTAATCAGGTTGATGACTTCAGAATCAGGTGAAGTTCCTGAATCTAAGTACCTGTTATCAAATGCAACTCCCAATCCTTCAACCTCTATCTCGGAAGGAAGACTTTGATGATTATCTGCAGTGATTCCGTCTGAGTTTTCATAGATCACAGGGCTCTCCAAGTCCTTGTTTGCAAGGCACACATTAAGATGGGAAGTGTTTGATACTGCCTTCTCCAAATCCCCATTGCAACATTGAAAACCATTAATCCTAGGACCCTCTTCCTTCAACTTATTTTCACTACCATCAGTTAATTTAGGGACTTCTGAATTAGTTCCCCAGTCGTTTCCAAGACCATTGCCAGTAATAGAAACCATGTTTGGTAGGAAACTTTGACCCACTTCTTTCCGTAGTGTAACCTTCAACCGAATGCGACCAGATGTAGCAATTTTTTTTCTCTTTGACCTCTGTGAACTAGCACCCACCTGATTCTTACTATGCTTCCCAATTCCTTGAACACCCCTAGCGTTTCGTGATTTTGTATGTTCGTTTTGATTGACATCAACACCAGTATTCTGCTCAAAAATTTGTGATATATAGCTCAATGATCCCCAAACAGAAGAACGAGCTGGTTTGCAAAAATTTCTTCTTTTTCTAGCCACCCCGAATGGAACTGAATCTAGCAAGGGTTTCCTCATAACTGTCCTGCCACATTTTCTTCCACCTTTTCTTGTTTGAGTCTTCTCGTTCAATTTAGTCCTCTGTGAACTTCTCCTTGGAGGAGATGAACATATAGTGTCAGGACATTTCATTTCAAAAGCATCGTCAAATTTAACCTTATCCTTTCCTTTGTCATCTCTATGTTCAGAAGACTCAACTATGCTGAAAGAGTTAAGAGCACCAACAAGAACCTCAGTACCCGAGATACATGGCGCAACCAAGCTCTTACAAGGCTCGTTATCAGTAACAGAAAAAGGCTCACATGATCTTAGAGATACCGATAATTCTTCAAGAGCACAGTTAGGATCCATGTTGGATGATCCTCCCTTGAAACTGCTCGCACTTGCTACTACAGGTAATATTTCAATGAGCATATCAACGTTTGATCAGTGACAGCAACACTGGGTAGGACCCTCAATTGCCAGAGGCACTTAGAGCAATCCAAAGACTCATGCCATAAGGAAGCAGAGCACTTGTTCTGGAAATTAGGAAAAGCAGATGCATTTATATAAGATAAGGAATATAAATCTATATTTCTTTGAATTTTAATGTGCTGAACTACTAAAAACCGACATATTTTTAATCACAAACACCAAAATTGTTAAACAAGAGATTACACAACAGAAATGATAACTAAGCAGAAGAAGATAATATATATATATATAAAGGTTACATTTAATCATTAAAAATATGCCCCCAAAAAAAAAAGTACACCCAGATTAAATCCCACTGAATGATGAGCAAAAAATCCAAGAATGACAAGAACTTAGACGCAAAACCTCAACTATCAACTACAAATCATAACTACCAATTCAATTCAAACTTAATAAGAACACAAAAAAACAAAACAAATTTTAAAAAAAAAAAGTTTAAAGTTTAAAAAATATAGATTCTAATTGCTAATCACAATATTGTATTGGGCCAATTTATTCCTTAATATATATATTGCCATCAGGTAGATACACAAGGAAAACAACAACTGTAACGTTACAAAGCCAACGGGTACGAAAATATAATGTTGCACACAACAATACCAAAATAAGCATTTGAAAATTCCAATAACAGCCAATTGCACTCAAATCTTGATCCTACACATCCAGCATTCCAACTATTGATAACAAATATTCCATCAAAATAATACGAGTAATTTCTATCTGTGATCAAGTTTTTCAAGAACTACTACCAACAATAAAGAGTAGTTTCAAGAACAAGATGGGGATTAAGAAATAGAAATACATAGAGAAAACATGGGGAAAATGAAGCAACAATGGGAAGGAAAGGGGCTATCTTTTTCCACTGTTGCATTTAACATTCTCTACCCTTAAGCCCTCTCTCCCTGCTTGTATGTGTTTGTGTGTGTGTGAAATATGTACAAAACTCTGTAATGTAGGAGCTATGTCCTCTCCGTTAAACTGCTGACTGATGGTGCATTCCTACCCTTACTTGCGCAACACAGTGAGAAATTGCTGAAACTATCATGAAGGAATTTGACGCGCTGTCGTGTTGTATAGGATTTGTTATTTTGAATTCTTAAAATAGATGACCCATTTTATTTAGCACTTTAGATGGAACATATTACATACAATACAACTGATCACACAAGCAGAGCAAATGAAAAGCCAAAACGATTTTCATACTAGTAATCAAGAACTAAGCGTCAATTATATAAGGTGTATACGAAACTTGAATACATAACCACAAATTACAGACTGAAATATATATGTTTGGTAGAAAACTAACAAGTATATATATATATATGATTACTGTAGACCTGACCTTAGTGGCAGAAACAAGCACCTGCAAATCCGATGGAGTTTCTCAAATAACATAACAATTGTGATATGGAATTGTTACTTGATAGAGGGTCGCCTTGTTTGGGAATTATACAACCAGCTGCAGAGAGAGGCAGACAGCAATAGTTTTTGTTAGAGGGGTAAAAAAGGAAAGACAAAGCAAAACAATTATATATAGGGAAATTCTATTCGCACAACTCATAAAATCTCAGGCCTCGTTTGGCAAGTGATTTTTTTAGCCAAAAAGCCAAAAAGTCAATAAAAAAATCAAAAAGCCAACAACCCATACCAAAAAGTCAAAGATTCTCTTTTCTCTCTACTTTTTGCACATCTTTTCGTAAAAAGCCAAAAAGTCGTACCAAACCTACTAGTTTTTTTAGCTCATATTTTAGCCAAATAGCCAAAAAGTTACTAAATTAGCTTGTTCCAAAAAAAGGAGTACACACCATTTATACCATTCCAATATAAACTTTTAAACAAAAGTCAAATGTTTAAACATTAACTTCCGAATAAAAATCATTTTCTCAGATATACATTTCATTGAACTGTTTATGTCGGAAATGTTTTTTTGTTCAGAAGTTATGTCTGAAATTTTGACTTCTGTTTAAAAGTTTATATCCAAACTGTGTAAATGATCTGTACTGACATTTTGCAAATACAATTACCCATTTATCAATGGTTCTTAGATATTATAAGATTGAGATAGAGATGGAGAGAGTTCTTTTTAGCAATAATGAAAGATAATAGGCACAATGTTGCTGATCAGAAAAAGAGCTATAACATCAAAAAGGAAAAAAAAAACAACCAATCAATCAAACCCAGCAAAACCCTAAAATTTTCAATGTCAATAGGCGAATGCAGTCACATATACACACACATACATAAATTCACCACACCACGCAGTCTCCAACTTCGAGTCGACACACACACATACAAAAAGAAGAAGAAAAAAGAAAGCGCGCAAACAAAAACCCTAGAACAATCAAAAACCCTAATACAGAGGTCCGGCGCCAATGCCGCCATATATAGAGACACAACAAAATACAAAATACAAATAAAACAGGAAAAATTGAACAGAGAAATCTGGAAGAAGATCGTACCTGGTGGTGAAGCAAGCAGAGAAGCAGTAATCAAAATTGGCATAGAATCGAAGAGAAGATTGCAAATTTGTGTAGGTACAGATAATGTGCTTGACGGTAATGGTTTTAGAGAGAGAGAGGGGAAAAAAAGAAGAAGAAGATTTAGAGAGAGAAAGAGAGGGAATCGGTGTGTTGTCATGAAACGGTTTTCAAGGGGAAAAAAAAGAGAGAAAGAGTTAAAAGGAGGCTTTTCCCAAAATAAGCCCTTTTTGTATTGGATTTCCCAAACTAGGCCAACTTCTGACGGAATTCCAAAACTAAGTTAAAGCGCTATTACTATTCGCTTTTCTTTGTTAGAGCGCAAAATGGATGAGCGATAAACTCGCTATTACAAATAGCGATTTTAATTAAATTGCTATTACAAATAGCGCTTTTAGCATAAAATTTTCTCCAAGAGAATACGCTGTTGACAACAGCGATTTTAGCACAAAACTTGTCTGCGTAAAAACGCTATTGCTAATAGCGCTTGTATCACAAAATATTTTTCCCATGAAAACGCTATTTATAATAGCGATTTTAATGTAATGATGCGGCATAAAACGCTATTCCTAATAGCGAGTTCATTTAAATAACGCTTTTTGTATCGGCGTTTTAACAGACTTATATATCTGAAACCCCCTCTCTCATTTGCACGTTTAAGAGTTAGGGTTTTGGCGATCTCACTCTCCATATCTCGGCCTCTCTCCATCTCTCGGCCTCCATCATCACTCACTCTCCATCTCTCTCACTCTCTCCATCTCGCACTCACTCGATCGTCTCTCGCTCTCAGTCTCTCTGCTCTGCTCTTGGCTCTCGGTCTCTGCTTCACTGTCTGTGCTCTCTCTCCGTGGTATGATATAAACCCTAATTTTATGTATTGAGTTTTTGTGTTTGTGAAAATGTGACATTAACCCTAATTTTTGTGTTTTTATGTATTTAGTACTTAGGGTTTTACATGTGAATTATGAAATGTGTGGAATTTTGAAATTAGGGTTTATGAAATTAGGGTTATGAAATGTGTGGAATTGTGGTTATGAAATTAGGGTTTGGAATTTTGTGGAAATCAGAAATTTGAATTTGTGGAATTTTTTTTGGTTTTGAATTTTTGGATGTTGCCTTATCAGTGAATATGGTTATGATTGATTATGCCTTATCAGTGTGGTTTTGGTTATGAAATTAGGGTTCGATATGAGATTGTTCACATTATTAGGATTGTTCAATATGGTTTGATTGTTCACATTATTAGGAGATTGTTCACATTATTAGGATTGTTCACATGAGATTGTTCAATATGAGATTGTTCACATTATCAGTGTGGTTTTGGTTATGAAATTAGGATATGGTTGTTGAATATGGTTTGATTGTTCACTCTGTTAAATTAGGATCACATTATCAGATTGTAACCACCTCTTCTCTTGTACATGCATGTTGCCAAGCCATGATTTTGATATACCATTAAATTGAAATCTTAATAAAATTTATAAGGAAAATATCATAGATTTTAAATAATTTATTAATTTTTGTTTATCAAACCTGTCATATGATTATAGAATTCATACAAACTTATATGTTGGTTTCACACTTATGTGAAAAATTTGAAACCCTAATTTAGTAGATTATTTGTGATCCCCATGATAATCGAATTTATAATTCGACTTGGCGTAATTTTTATTTAATGGTAGGATTAAAAATTAATGTGATACAAAAGTTAAATTTAATACAAATTCAAGTTAAGTGATCAAATTATATGAAATTACACATACGAAGAGATATACTTAGGGAAATAAAAAGAAATAAAAGAAATGTGAATAAATTATATTAACGGTTCTAATGCTTTTGAATGTGTATGCTTTTCAATCATAAATCAGTTTTGTTATTTTTTTAATTTTTAAAAATTTTTAATTAAATCATTAATATGAGAATTTGAGAATTGAAATTTGGAATCTTTGAAATTCGTAATTCATAGATTTGAGATTTGAGAATTGAGAATTGAGAATTGAGAATTTAGAATTTAGAATTGAGAATTGAGAATTGAGATTTGATTTGTTACGAAATGTTTATATTTTGAAATTTGAAATAAGAAATTGGAATTTTGAAATTATGCTTGTGAATCAAAATGTCTATATTTTGAATATTGAATAAACCAACGTACATTTGTTAAATTGGAAATTGTTTTTTTTTTTTTTTTGCTTGTTAAAAGGAAATTAGGGTTTCAAATTAGGGTTTTAAAAGTAATTTTTTTTTTAATTAAGAATTGCGATTAAAAAATCCGAAATTCATATAATTGAGAATTGTTAATGTCATATTATGAAATTCATGTAATTGAGAATTGTTGAATTCAAATTATGAAATGTCTATATTTTGAAATTTGAAATCAGAAAATAGAATTTTGAAATTATGCTTGTGAGTTTTTATTTTTTTTTTTGCTTGTTAAGAGGAATGAAAAGGAAATTAGGGTTTCAAATTATGGTTTTAAAAGTAATCTTGTTTAATTAAGAATGAAATTAGAAAAAATTGAAATTCATATAATTGATAATTGTTAATGTCATATTCTGAAATTCATGTAATTGAGAATTGTTGATTTGAAATTATGAAATGTCTATATTTTGAAATTTGAAATCGAAAATGGAATTCGAAATGATGATGGTGAGTTTTTTTTTTTTTTTTTTTGCTTGTTAAGAGGAATGAAAAGGAAATTAGGGTTTTAAATTATGGTTTTAAAAGTAATCTTGTTTAATTAAGAATAAAATTACAAAAAATTGAAATTCATATAATTCGTAATTGTTAATGTCATATTACGAAATTCATGTAATTGAGAATTGTTGATTTGAAATTATGAAATGTCTATATTTTTAAATTTGAAATCAGAAAATGGAATTTTGAAATGATGCTTGTGTGTTTTTTGTTTTTTTTTGGCTTGTTAAGAGGAATGAAAAGGAAATTAGGGTTTCAAATTATGATTTTAAAAGTAATCTTGTTTAATTAAGAATAAAATTAGAAAAAATTGAAATTCATATAATTCGTAATTGTTAATGTCATATTACGAAATTCACGTGATTGAGAATTGTTGAATTCGAATTATGAAATGTCTATATTTTGAAATTTGAAATCAGAAATTGAAATTTGAAAATTATGCTTGTGAATGAAAATGTCTATATTTTTTGAATCAAAATATGGTTAAGAAATTGTTAATGTCTAATTTCTACAAAATATAATAATGAAACAAAAAAATATTTAATTTTGAATGTATTTGATTAATAAAATATTTAATTTTCTCTCCATGAAAAGATCATGTTCTCTCAAGTAAAGATCATGTTCTCTTAAATATTTAATTTTGACTCTATTTTATTCAAAAAAAAAAAAATTTTGGTTTCTTAAAATATTTAATTTTGACTCTATTTTATTCAAAATAAATGTTTGTATTGGTTTCACAAAATATTTAAATTTGACTCTATTTTATTTAAATAAAAAAATTTGGGTTTCATTTTGTTTGGTTTATTTCACTATATTTGGGGTTAGAACCTTTGAAAATATGCTTAAAAAATTTAATGAGCTGAATTTGTAATACATATAATAGCATTGTAGTACAAATTAAAATTTCCTCAAAAAACTGAACTAAATTTGAAAAAGTTCTTGAAATGGGTATTGAACGAACTGACTTATCACCTTTTCTACTTTGTAATTGTCCACTACCATTGAAAAGGAAAATGTAACTACATTGTTTTAATAATTTTTATTTATATTTGTATAATTAGAAGTCATTATTAGACTAGTTACAATATATGCATGAAAAGAGTCTTAAATTATTTTAATTAATAGTCCATCGCAATTTCGTATGTACGAAGGCGAAAAAAAAAAAAATTGGCACTTTGATGGGTAAGCTTTGTGTTTTGTAATACCAAATAATTGGTACGGATGGCCGATAGATTCACATGGATAACAATCCAAAATGTAGTCCATATGTATATTGTGAAAAAATATTTGAAGTCACTCATCAAGAACCTGTCGAGTCTAAAGTTAATGAGACTAAAGCGACAGTCAAATTCCAACTGAAGAAGGTTCTCTACATGGGAGTTGCTGTTTTCAAAATGTGCAATTGAGTGTTAATTTTCTGGTTTCATTGTTGAAGAAGAACTGGCAAAATATGTGTTTAGTCTCTTTACAAAACTAAAAGAAGTAAGTTGCCATGAATTCATGATTAATTTTACTCAACTGTTACTAGGGGCTGTGTAGCAAATCTGGCACTGCTGTTACTTTTATATGATCCTTTCTTCATAGGCAATTACAAACAAAAAACCAAAACTGACATAGTAATACAATTTTACTTCTATGTTGACTCTATTGTGCATGATTAGTAGGTGATTTGTGCATACCATTTGATGTATATGCTACAGGTTTTGGCTACTGAGTGTATAATGTTCTTCCCCTCTAGGTGGCTCACTTTTGGGTCAATAAAAATGTTATCCGAAAAAAATAAAATTAATCAAAAACGCAGAAACATTATGGTGAAAATTGACAAAAATATGGTGCAAGTATATGTTTATTTGACAAAAAATAGAAGTGACTTACGCAAAATTGACAAAAAATTGACAAAAAATAGAAGTGACTTCTGCAAAAATTGACCACAAATTAGAGGGTTACTTTTATTTGTGACTTCTGCAAAATTTAATGTTTTTTGTAATATTTATTTTACAAGTAGAATTCGATATATGTATATTGTTGATATTTTAATATTTATTGTTTCATTGAAGCAAGTATATGGCAACTGTTCCAATTATCTTTTACTGGGGGGGAAACATAATTCGGGACCCCGATGAAGGTGTGTCATATGATGCTGAACCGAAAAATTCTGTTAAAATACATAGCGTTTTCTTCCAAAAAATTATCTGTTAAAAGCGCTATTAGGGATAGCGTTTTATTCCGAAAAATCTTTCTGTGAAAAGCGCTATTAAAAATAGCGTTTTATTCCACAAAATTTTTCTGTGAAAAGCGCTATTAGGAATAGCGTTTTCATGCGAAAATTTGTTCTAGTTAAAATCGCTATTAGCAATAGCGTTTCTATCGAACAAGTTTTGTGCTAAAATCGCTTTTGTCAACAGCGTTTTCTCTTGGAGAAAATTTTATGCTAAAAGCGCTATTTGTAATAGCGAATTCTTAATTAAAATCGCTATTTGTAATAGCGAGTTTACTGTTCATCCATTTTTGCGCTCCTAACAGTAAAAGCGCGAATAGTAATAGCGCTTTAACTTAGTTTTGGAATTCCGTCAGAAGTTGGCCTAGTTTGGGAAATCCAATACAAAAAGGGCTTATTTTGGGAAAAGCCTCAGTTAAAAGGCTCGCTCGGTGGTGAGGTGATGAAACATGTTTGACACGAATCGTAACTGATTGAATAGGTAGAGGCCTCATCAGAGTGTGAGTTTTGTTTTCACTTGCTCTTCAGTCTTGTGTCTGTACGACACGTGGACAGTTTCAGGGCTTCTTGGTAATTTGGTGGGTTTCTTTTTTATTTTTGGAAATGATGGATTTAATGATTTGTGGATTATGTAAATCTGGGTATCAGATTATGACATTAAATTTTGTAATAAATTTGGAGATTATGGAGGTGGGGACAACTCTCAAATGTTGAGTTTATTTTAGAAAGTGAGTTAGTAGTTAATTTTTGAATTTTTAATTTATTTTAAGTTATATTATTTATCATATTTTTTATATTTTTAAAAAAAAAATTAAAAATTTAAAAAGTCAATTTTTAACTATTTTTTCAAAACAACTTTTATTATTAACATTTTATTGCAAAAGTGGGAAATAAATTATTTGATTGGACAATCTCTGTATGGGTTTTTAAAAATAAATTTTTAACTTTTTAATTTGTATTTTTTTTTGTAATTAATATTTTAAAAAAATTTGTACAAAAGTGTATTTAGGTTAAATGAATTTAAAAAATAAAAAACAAAATTATAAAATATTAAAACAACTTACTAAACATAAAAATATATGAATTAAAAATGTATAAAACTATTTTGAAAAGTCCAAGTGATGAGTCTTCGTTTGGAAAGAGCTAAAATATTTTTTTTTATTATTATTATTATTTTAGCTTGGTTTTTTTAGTCTCGTATGGTTTTATTTTTTGACTTTTTAAAATTTTGTGAGAGAAAAATGTAATAATTATTATTTGGATGTGACATTTTATCTTATTGACTTATGTAGTTAATTTTGTTTTTTTTTTTTTTTTGTGCTTTTTTTAGCCAAAAAGCCAAAACCAAACATATTTGATGATCATAAAATAGAGAATCCAAATCAAGATTTTGTTGTAATTTGGAGGGCAATATTATAATTGAATTTAATTTTTCAAATTTTGGTTTAAGAAAGTACTGTTGGTGGTATTTAATGAATTATATTAATGATCAAGACATATATATTAATGATCTCATTTATTTGATTGAGTTTTCGAACTCTATTTTTTCCCCCAAAAAAAAAAATTCAATAATTAATTTGGTCAAAAAAATTAAAAATTAAATTTACTCGTTATTTTCATATATTTTTTCTTTTTGGGACAAAAATAATTTTTTATAACTTTAAAATATCATTTTTCCTAATTCTTTTAAAAATAATTCAAAAATTAAGTTTTGAAATCTCTAGGGAGCCTTTTTATGTTCAATTTAGACTATCATACTTTCTTCTAAAATTATATGTTTTGCATATAATTTTTGACAAATTATAATGGTTGTCTCTGTATTTTAACTATTTTTTCATTGTGATCCCTATAATTCTAATTAGCTGGATTTTAATCCTAAATTTATGACTTTGTCTCAATTTGGTCTAATTAATAATAACTCTTAGCATTTTTTATGAAAAATATACATATAAGTGACATGTATCATATTTTTAATGGCAAAATTATAAACTTAGGGCAGGCTTGGCAAGTTTAAAAAAAACCAAAAAGATAAAAAAGTTGTCAAAAAAGTTAAAACATTATCACTATTCACCCAAAAAAATATAAAAAAAATAATATATAATATTAAAATACAAATCAACTTTTTGGGTCATCAACATACTCACGTCAAGCTAATTTTAGTGAAAGAAAAAAAAAATCACATGTATACATTCACTAAGTTGGATGGTAAAGTTGGGCCCGTGGGACCTACCATGGGTCCTGTTTTGATAATCTGAACCGTTCAATATGTAAAACTTGTCTAGTACTATATGCCTGTAAAAAATCACGTCTATCGGATATCGTTAACTACATGATCAAATCAGTTTTGTATAAAAATTAGATTGTGTTATAGTTAACAGTTGACAAAAAAAAACTAATCCGATCAGATAGTTATCGATATCCAATCAACGTGATTTTTTACAAACATATAGTACTCGACAAGTTCTAAACATTGAACGGTTCCGATTACAAAAACGAGACCTGTGGTGGACCCTCATAGGCTGAACAACACCGTCCAATCAAAGCCCAAAAAGAGGCAATCTTTTCCCGTGTATTCGCCGAGCCGACTGCACTAACAATCCGTACGACCTACTATACTATCTTCTCCTACACACTTATTTATACAATTTTTAATACACATTTTTTCATAAAAAGTCAAAAAAATAACTCAAATATTCATATTTTTTTCCACGACTTTTTAATTCAAAAAGATAAAAAGTGCATTTATTTATGACACCCCAAACAACCTCTTACTTAACTCAGTGAGTTAATCTTAACTAATTTAGTGATCATTGTTCATCAAAATACTAATGACATTATTAATTGAATCAAATTAATACAAAATCTGAAATTAAATGTCAAAATTGAGCTAATTAAAAGTATATAAACTAAAATGACATAAAAAGTAAAATACAATGTCTACTAGTATAATTTGTCCTATAATCTTTTGATCAATCACAACATAGTACATTATGTAAAATAATTAATGCTATTGAAGAAGTGACTAGTGTTATCTAGCTTGTTGAATCGAAAAACAAGAATATTATCAAGCTTGTCAAATATGCATATTTGGAATTTTATGTTCTATTCAAGAATTTTCCACTTGCGAGATTTAGGTACTTAAAGATTTGTTTGGGAAGAGTTAAAGGGTATGTTTGGTTTGGCTTTGTAGAGTGATTTTGGAAAAAAAAATTAAAAAACTTGTTTGGTTTGAAATTTTTCCAAAACAATTTTCAAAATCACTCTCTCTCTTACACATCATTCAATCACTTTTTTTCTCTCATTCCTCCTTCTCAATCACTCTTTTTCTCACACGCATCTACTCAATTATAGCAAAATATCAAATAATTTCAAATTCTCAAACTCCAAAACTACTTTAAAAATACACAACCAAACAAATCAAAATAATTTCTAAACTCTCCCCAAAACAATTTTAAAAAGCTACTTTCTCAAAATCAAACCAAACATACCCAAAATGTTTGAGTGGGTTTGGAGGTTTTTTTTTTTTTGTGGCTAAAATAGCCACAAAAAATGAAATAGATTTTTTAGCCCAACAAGACAACACATCATATTCAACCCATAATCACTACATTTTTTCTCTCACAAAAAAGTTTAAAAAGCCAAAAGCTCTTCACAAACTAAGTTTTTTAGCCCCAGACTAAAATAGTCAAAAAAAATTAAAAAGTCGAAAAGTCAACCCACTTCCCAAACCAAGCCTAATTTAGTCAATAAGACAAAATGTCACATTCAAACTATAATTATTACACTTTTTCTCTCATAATTATCACATCAAATCCAAAAAAAAACCAAAAGTTATTTTCAAATAAAACTAATTTTACCAAATTAAATTAATAAAAAAATCACATTAGTTAGCCATTCCAAATGAAGGCTTAATAGACCGCCATTCAAACATTTTCAACACTATCAAATGTTTTGTCTATTCATATTTTATACTTTAGCATTGTTATTTATTTTAATTATTTATTCAAATCTTATTCACTTTATGAAATGTCATATAAGGAAAAAAAGATAGATGAAAAAATTATAAAAGTTAATTACATTTTGTCTAGTTTTTCTTTTCCTTATTTATTTCATAAACATATTTATATTATTAATAACAATATTACATTTACACAATTTCTTCTCTAAAAATCTTTTGAATGACAAGATAAGATTGGTTAAAAAATTTTAAAAGAAGAAAAGAATGTGAAAGTATGAATTATTAATTTATCTTCTTTTTTTTTTTACCACGTCATTTGGAGATTTAAAATAAATAAATAAATAAATAAAATTGTATTGATGAAACAGTTTTGTAGTATTAAATACTTCCATTTATGCATAGTACTTGGTTTGAGATGTTCTAAATAAGTGCACTTTTTGATTTTTTTATCAAATATGAGTTGAGTTTGGATTGTGTTTGAAGTGATGCGGTAGAGAGATGATATGATTTAAATAAAATGATATAACTTAAATAAGATAGTAACTTTTTGACTTTTTGAACCTACGACAAACAAGACCTTCCAAAATGAATAGATTGTCTCCGGTTGTTGTTCGGCCTTATTGGGAGGCCACCACAACTCTAACCTCAGTAATGGTCTTGTAAAATTTTATGAGCATATAATTTAAGCAAAAAAATTAAATTGATTGGCCAATCAGAACCACAAAATCATATCACTTTTTTTATTGAAAAATAAAAGATAAATATAATTGTTTTAAAAAATCTATATGTACTATATATTAAGAAAAATGAGATTTTTAATGAGAAGAGTTTTGTGAAACTCAAAACCCTCCCACTATTTTTCTAAAATTCTTATTTTTTAAATAATTGAAAAAATTTATATTGGTTAACTTTTATTGAATTATTTTTAAAAAATCTTCTTTTTCGTTATAAATTTAAATTTAGAAATTTGAAGAGGAAAGTTAACTAATCAGTTTTTAAATTTAAAAAAAAAAAAACTTATTCATTGTGTTTGGTTTCAGTTTTTTGAATTCAATTTTTTGGAAATTGAATTTTTATTTTTCATATTTTTTTTATTTTTAGTGAATATTTTTAAAATTTTAAGCAATTTTTTTACCTTTTTAGATGCACCTTACTTAGATGTATCTAAATAATAAAATATTTGCGAAAAAATATTTTAAAAAATTAATAAATACACAAAAATACGAAAAATGTACTGAATTTTCACATTTTTTTAATATTTTTAGTGTTTAGTGAATTTTTTTATTAAAAAAAATACAATTTTTTTTACTTTTAAGTGTATTTATGTTAGGTGTATCTAAAAATTAAAACAATTGCTTAAAATATTAAAAAAAATTCATTGAAAACAAAAAAGTATGGAAAATTTTTAAAAAATAGAATTTTTTGAAAAGTGTTTTCTGAAAACCAAAACTAAACAAGTTGAATCTTATGTCTTAATTTACACATTTCAAAAAAAAAAAAGTTAATTAATCCATTTATAAATTTAAATTTTGAAATTTGAAAAAGCAAGTTAACTAATTAGTTTTAATTTTTTTTAAAAAAAATCTTACAGTTTTTATTGAATCATTTAAAAAAAATTATTATGACTTGATTTTCACATTTCAAAAGGAAAATTAATTACCGTATTTCTAAGGCCTCGTTTGAGAACTATTTTAGTAACTTTTTTATTTTTTGACTAAAATATAAGATAAAATAAATTAGTATATTTGGAATTATTTTTTGATTTTTTACAAAAAGATGTACAAAAAGTCGAGAAAAATGAAATATTTGACTTTTTAGTATAGTTTGTTGGCTTTTTAGTTTTTTTAGTGACTTTTTAATTTTTAGGCTAAAATATTGAGTTATCAAATGAGGTCTAAATTTAAATATAGAAATTTGAAAAGGAAAGTTAACTAATCAGTTTTAGAATTTAATAAAAAAAATCTTATAACTTTTATTGAATTATTTTAAAAAATCTTATTATGCCTTGATTTACACATTTCAAAAAGAAGTTAATTAATCCATTTAAAATTTAAAATTTAGAAATTTGAAAATGATTGATTTTAAAATTTAGATTTTTATACCACTAAAATATAGGAATCAATTCACGTCTTTCATGGTTTATTTGTCTTGATGTTTAATTTGCTAAATATTTAAAAAATCTTTTATTGGCTAACTTTTATTTTTCTTTACAACGTGATTGATGATCTATTTTAAGGACTTACTTCTCCAACCAAATATTATATAAGTTTTTATTAGGTAGTGAATATTAATATATAGATCCAAAACGCCTTTCAAACATTGATGATGTATTTGACTTATGGTTTTTTTTTATAGAAATTTTGAAAGAAAAATAAAAGATGTGTGAAATTTGGTAAATGTGGACTTAAGGATGTGTGAAATTTGAAAAGATGTGTGAAATTTGCCACTGTTATGCTGTTTGTTCTGTTGTTTCTTAAGGAACCTCAACCCAATTTAATGATCTGTGTGGGTTGGTTATCGGTTGGGATTGTGTTGGGTGTTTTTGTTTTCGGGTTTGCCCTATTTTGCTCTATTTGTTGGTTACTCATCAATTTCGAGCTTTGAGGTAGTGCTAGCAGATGATTTGGTGGGCTTCTTTGTGCCAACCTGGTTGGGATCATGAGGTTTCACTATGATGTTTTTTGCATCCTCCTCTTTATTTATGTAATTTTCATACATCGTATGTTTTCCATCAATAATATTTTTTTGCTGATCAAAAAAAATTTGGTAAATGTAGTTATATTTTATTCACATTTCACCTATCTTTTTTCTTTTTCATTCTAAATTCCTACATAAATCTATGAATCAGACATAACATAAAGTTGGGTACATATTTTTCATACTGAAAATTTTGAATTAATATTACTTTTTAAAATTGAGTATTACAAGCTCTTATCACACATGTCTTTCCATATAATAATGTTTGAAATTTATTTTAGTTGATATATCAAAAATTAGTTACAGGGTTAAAGAAAATGCGTAGGTCTTAAAGTTTTAAAGTAAAAATTTTATGTTAGAATTTATTCGAATGTAATCTCTTAATATTTATAAAAAAAAATTTTATTGATCAATAAAAAGCACCGTAAACATTAAGATTATTTTTTTTATGATATTGAGTTATTAAAATATGATGTATTATAGCTTAAACCAATAATTATTGGGAAAAAAAATAGACTCGAACAAAAAATAGACTTTTTATTGATTGATAAAAAGAACCATAAACATTAAGATTATTTTTTTAATGATATTGAGTTAATGATAAAAAGCACCGTAAACATTAAGATTATTATATCTTAAACCAATAATTATTGGAAAAAAAAATGGACTCAAACCAAATTTTCTAGGCTAATTTTTTAATATTTAATTCAATATTATAACCCCCAAACTAACTTATATCAGTCACAAACCGATAAAGACAATTTTTAATGATTAGGTGAAGGTCACATGGGCATAAATATTGAATCGAGTAGCTTCTAGGTCACTTTTAATGTTGAGTCCAACACTACAAATCAATCCTAATATATTTTCATGTAAGAGTTATGACATACAACGATTTACAATTTTGAGTAGACAAATTTTTAGGCTTTACAAAATAAGGAAAAAAAAATTAATATATTAACAAATATAATTTACTACTATCATATGGTAAATTAAAATTACGAAACTTATAAAACGAAATGTACTTATATTTTATCATAAATATAATTTTGGTAATTTATTCTTTATTTTTTATCCATTAAATTATGACATGAGATTTTTTATTAAGAACACATTAATGATATCAGAATAAAAATCTTGTCTTATATGTAACTCAGCTAAAAATAAATAAAATTTAATTGATTATAAATCATTTTTACTACATAGTAATTTAAATAAATTTTATATTATTATTTTATTTTTAAAACTAATTTTTGATTGTTTATTTATATATATAGCACAAGTAATACGTTAGATTTTCATTTATTTGAAAACAAATCTTATCTAACAGCTATGGCTGCGGCTTGATCACAGGAAATAGCACAAGCCTGATCAGCATCACATTACATTCACAACAATAATGCTATAAGATGAAGTTAACAAAATATTTGTATCAGTAATTTTTAAATAAAAAAGTATCACTCACTATATTATATGTTTAGCACCATATGAGATGTAATCTCATATAATATTTACATATGATTACTTTAACTATAATTTTGTTAAGATATTATGGGAAGACTGGAGTTATTTGACATCTTATTTTTTAAAATTTTCTCAAAATATTCCTATAACATTTACATAGTTATACCCTAAATTCAATTTTTGTTCTTTCTTTTTTATTTTTTTTTTCAAATTTCTCAATTTCGTCTTTCCAAATTCATTTAAATTTTCATATTTTTAATTCAATCATTCAGTTTTCAATCTTATTTTTTTTAAATAAAATGAATCTAGTCTATACTATATATTATAGCAAATCACTTTTCATGGGGAGCCTTGTGAGAGTTCCAAAACTCCTAACAATATTTGTGAAATTTTGAATTAAAACATAATTTTAAAAAATCTTATTGGCTAATCCATTAAACCAATAATTATAAAAATAGTAATTACCCATGATTTGAACCTTTTAAAACGAAAGATAAAAGAATCTTCTACATCTTTTGCTAAAATGTATCATCTCTCATAAAAAAATTAAAATGAAAGATTAAGAGAATTCCAATACTAATCTTCTAATTTTTAATTTTGCAATTTTAAAAATTTAAGAAATACACGTGTGATAAAATAATTGGTTCATCTACTCCATTAAATTTAAAATTTTGAAAATATTTATACAGAAATTATAATATAAAGTTGTAATAATATATAAATCATATGAAATTTGAAAATTCTTAATAGGTAAGTTTAACATTAAAATTTATTAATTTAAATTTATCCATATGTTGGGTCATCTAAATTATATCTAATTTAAAATTTTAAAATATTTAGATGAAAAGCTCAAAATATTTAAAACAAATCTAATTTGAAATTAAAAATTTTTAAATAGAATTTTAATAATGTTACCAACTTTTTTTTTGCACACACCTACTCTTGAGCTTCAACTATTTGAATAAATAATATATAAATTTTTAATTATATGATATATGGAAAAATTTCATTAGAAGAACTAATTGATATTACATACAGTAGCGGAGTCAGAATTCAGTGAAGAGGGGACACAAATTAATGACAATATTGATTTTGTTTTTTTCTCATAATAAATAACAATGAGATATTACTAAACGTAAATATTAAGAGTTTATTTGAATAGATGTGAATTTTAAATTAAAGGATTTGACGTTAAATTTTTTACAAATATTATGGAGTAACTATTTTAGGTGAATTGAAAAATTAAAAAAAGGAGATAAGTTGAGATGGAAATGATATACTTTAGTAGAGAAACTCTATTTAACACACTGCAAAAAAATGTCTATTATATGTTGCAGTTATGATCTTTGTGGTCTTCAGTTACGACACATTATAGTGTTGAACATAACTTAGTTATAACTTATTGTTGTTGTTATTTTAGTTATGATCAGTGGCGGAGCTATTATGGGGCCAGGGGGGTCACGTGCCCCCCTGGGTTTTGCAATTTTTTTTAAATTTTTTTTTCAAGCAAACATAAAGAAAATATTTTAAATAAAAAAAATTATAAAAATATTATTTTAAATGTCAATGACATTTTTAAAATAATAATAATAATAATGGTTGTTTTGATTGAAAATAAAGTGATTACGATATTATTATCTATAGAAATTTCAATGTAATGGTGGTGTCTATCACTATTGACATGCAAACATAATTAATCTTAGAATTTATTGAATTATTAGTTACATTTGACATGTAGCGTTCATTCTCTATGTGTTTTTTTACTGTTGATTGGTGATATCACATGTTAATGATGACGTAGTGTAACTATTATATTGAATTTTTATGCATATTTTGTATAAAAAAAATTACTTTATCATTATATTATTTATTTTAAAACTTTATATCCATAACTTTTTTTAATATTGTCCACGATATACTAATTACAAATAATATTTAGCTTATTTAGTTCTAGTTTTCAGAAAACAGTTTTCAAAAAATTTTATATTTTTATTTTCCGTATTTTAATGTTTTCAATAATCTTTTTAATATTTTAAGCAATTTTTTAAAATTTTTAGACACACCTAACATAAATATACCTAAAAAGTATAATATTTGTGAAAAAAATCTTTAAAAAATACACTAAATACCAAAAAAATTAAAAATAATATGAAAATTCAGTACATTTTTCGTATTTTGTGTATTTATTAATTTTTTCACAAATATTTTACTATTTGGATACATACAGTAATGTGCATCTAAAAAAGTAAAAAAATTGTTTAAAATTTAAAAAATATTCACTAAAACCAAAAAAATACGAAAAATAAAAAAACTTAGTTTTCAAAAAACTAAATTCAGAAAATTAAAACCAAACACACTGATTAATTTTTTTTTAACTTTCTTGAAGTTAATGGTAAAAATTTATGTTAAATATTTTTATAAAAAAATTTAATATTACAATTAATAAGTGTCCCCTCTACTTTAATTTCTTGGCTCCGCCACTGGTTATGATTGAAGAGATCTTTGATTATACATCAAGTAATTATTCGTAATGACTTATTCTAATATTAGTTATGATTTATTGTATTTTTTTTTTTTTTTTTTGTTATAATTGAAGATGTGTTGTTTGGTTATAATTTCTATAATAGTCATTTTAGTTATGAATGAAAATAATTTAGTTATGAAAATTTATAATATCAATATCATAAAGTAATAACTAATATATGGTACACCTCTTTTGGAGGTGTATAATAGAAGGACTTATTTTAGTTGGTTCATTATAATTAGAAAGAAAATTTATAATAGAGGGACTATTATAATTTGAAAAAGGGATATTATTATAATTTTATAGAAGATATATATACTATAATCTATATATATAGGGGTACCAATATAATTATCAAAACTTAAGGGGCACGTGTACACTGTCTCCACCCCTGATTACATGCAAAAGTTTTGAAATATTTTTTTTATTATCAATAAGGTTATACCATACAAATTTACAATGCATCATGCCTGTTATTTTTAAAATTTATGAGTAGCTCTCAAATATTTATAAAGTATTATTTAAAGTGTGGATTATGCATAAATCTACTAACAAATCTATAGTTCTTCTATTGAAGTGTGGATTATGCATAATATATCCCACGTATAATTGTCCTTTATTTGAAGTATATATAATGCTCGTTATAGGTTAGGCAGAATATGAACCAAATTATCCAAACCTATTAATATCAAAGCTAAAGTGTTGGCCATTAGAATGATTTGACACATTTTCAACCAAATATATGGTAAAAAATATAGCCTATAAGCTATCTTAGTTAAGTTTTATTTTACATACAAATTTAGTTTAGTTTATTTATTCACTGTATTAGTGTTTTAGTTTTCTAATTGTGTAACACTTGATATTTAAAAAATAAATAACACTAAAAAATTTTAAAAAGTAGTGTCAAGGTCAAATTAAGAGAATGATATCAAAAGAAAAAAAAATGTTTTTACCCTTTACTTTCTCAAATATTTTTCTAAAATTCTACATATCATTATGCCTTACAATGATTACCAAAATAGCCTATAAGCTATCTTAGTTGAGTGCTTTTTTACATACAAATTTAGTTTATTTTATTTATTCACTGTATTAGTGTTTTAGTTTTCTAATTGTGTAACATTTGGCATTTAAAAAATAAATAACACTAAAAAATTATAAAAAAAAGTAGTGTCATGGTCAAATTAAGAGAATGATATCAAAAGAAAAGAATGCTTTTACCTTTCACTTTCTCAAATATTTTTTAAAAATTCTACCTATCATTATGTCTTGCAATGATTGCCAAAATTAGATTTTTTTTAAGTTTAACTTTTAAACTTTTTAAGACTATCTTCAACGGAGAACTAAATCCAACATCAGATTTAAAATTTGATAAAAAATTCAGTTTTTGAAGTTCCAACCGTTGCACCAAACTCATATCAAATTGACAATTCAGCAAAAGTTTCACCAAACTGACGACAGACTCCGCGTTTCACCAAAACACTGTACATGACCGTTGAGACGAACCGGTGGACCGGCCGGTTGACCAACCGGTCGCCCATCAAAAGTTCAAACAGTTCAGAAAAAAAGGTTCAAACCGGTAAAAAAAAAAAAAAATTTTTTTTTTGCCTAACCGGTCGACCACTCGGTCGACCACCAAAAGGGTTCAAAAAGTTAAAAAAAAAAAAAATTTTCCCGTCACCGGTTGACCGGCCAGTCGACCGGCCGGTCAACCAACCGGTTGCCTGGCGCAAATTTGATGAAAAGATTTGATACTGAACCGTTGGAGCGTGAAGTATCAAATTAAGAAAATTGCTACTTTTTTATTCAAATCTGATGAAACATTAGCTGAACCGTTGGAGATGCTCTAAAGGAGTTACTTTAAATATTATTATAACTTTTTTCCTAAAAATGTACTATCATAATTACATTATCATCAATATTATTTTTCTTAAATTATGCTACCATTATTATAATTCTTTTTTTATTATTTGCAAATCATTCTTAATTTAGAAAATGAAACCTACACCAACAAAAATCAGTTTAATAATAAAATTAATTTTAAATTAATAAATTGATATGTGAATGGAGTATATTATAATGAATTTACAATTTTCTTGTAATTATATTTCTCCAAACCCTAATATGGAAAGATTTTAAAATTATATTTTAAATTCTTATATAGAAAGTACACATGTAAAAAAAATATTAATAATTATTTATTTATTTTATCAAAAATACATTTCTCAGATTTGTTTGGTTTAATTTTTGAAAATTGTTTTTTAGTTTTCATTTTTTTTTTTTGTATTTTTTTGTCTTTAATATTTTTTTCTTCATATTTTAGTGTCAAATGCACCTAAAAATTAAGATACTTATGATTTTTTTTAAAAAAAATTATATAAACAAAAGATATAAAAATGTGTCATTTTCTTTGTTTTTATTATTTATTATTTTTTTACTTTTTCATTTTTACTGATTTGTTTTCATATTTCTTCACAAATTTTATTTTTTAAGTGCATATAGATTAGGTGTATTTAAAAATTAAAAAAGGAAAAAACTATTGAAATTTGAATTTTTTTTTTTACTAAAGACTAAAAAAATACAAAAAGAAAAACTTAAAAATTATACTTGAGTTTTTTTTAGGTGAAAAAAATATATATTTGAGTTTGAAAACCAAAGTGATTATGATCTTGCCAATTTTTTTTTTTTTTCTATAACCAGATTAAATTATACTTATTAATGAACTTAGTTAGAATTTCAAATACCACAAATCGCACCTTTATAAAAATAAATAAATCAAATATATGAATTTAGCAAATACATGTGTAAAGAGATTATTGATTATCTTTACAATTTTTTTATTTATTAATCCGAAATAGGATTCATAAAAGCAAAGATTGAAAAAGTAAGAGAGATAAGAGACAAAGAATAACGTATGTTATCCAAGTGAACAAGTATAATAGGCGTCGAATACAAGAAGAGTATCAATGTGAAACATGTGATCAAGGAGGATGAAAACTCAAGTTTCGAAGCACTTTTTGGCCCAAATGGATTCCTATTTCTTTATTTTCCTTATCATACCTCTCCTTCTGATCATCCAATCAAATATATGTGATTTTTTTTTTTTTAAAAAAAAAATCGGTAAGAGTATATTTTTTTTGAGCAGCAAGCAAAAATAAATTTCATTAAAACTCAAAAATTACAAAAGCTTGGAAAGAAAATGCATCATTGTCTAAGCTGTGCATCCCAACTAGGTTGGCACCTATAGCAGAACCAATCATGTGCATGTCCAAAGCTCCAAAAAGAGTTAGAAAGATTCCAACTCAGAACCCCTCAAACAAAATACAACCTTACACTCCCAGGGAGAAAATCCAAACTGCAACACTCTTAAATTCAAACAAGATTAGAGCGCGGCCATCTGGCTGAGCTAATATAGAGTTGGTCATAATGACCAAACTAAAACATCTTGGGAATGAGCATGATTGAGAGTTAATTTGTTGATCCAAACTAATTTTTGTGCTCAAATTATAAATCTGAATAGTCATATTAGGTCAACGCAAAGTCTAGCAAATGTAGACTAACCACGCCTAAAAATTCGCAAACGTGGGACATGATCCCATAGGAAGTGGAATAAGCGTGTGGTATAGAAATCTCAATTGTCACCAACAGTCACTTTGAGAGATACAAGCACAACAATCCAAGGAAAAGAGAGGCACACAACATTTTCTACTCACATTTATACTTTGCTGCTTAATCTTTCTCTAACTTAGGCATCAGAGATTTTTGATTTCTTGAGTGTTTTCAGGCATCAATCCTTCGAGTTCAAGCCGAAGGGAGCTCCGCCATTGCCATGTGTGGACAGATTTTTCCCCACACAACCATAAATATCAAGACAATTACATTAAATTATACAACCAACTATTTCAAAAAATGGGCTTGCAAACCGAATACCAACATCTATACTACATAAAGAAAATATAAAAATTAGGCAGTTACTCTTTAATAAAATCAACATGCAAATCTAGAATAGGGGGGAAAAAAAAAATTAATCCTTATATTTGGCAAGGATTGTTACCCCTGACCTCTCTTAGTTGAGGGTGCACAAGAATTGTCAACTGAACTAGTTTAGTTAATTAAACATATATGATATTTAAAGAGCGGTTAAACACATTATCTTATCATTGAAGAGTGTGTTATTATATCATTTTAGTACTTAATATTTAAATTGTATTAATCTCATTCTAAAAACACTAAATATAATAGATGATTCTCGTGTCTTGCTTTAGCCGCCCCATTGAAATCAAAATAAATTTCAAATATTTTTTTTTTTACTTTGTTGTCAGTAATTTGTTTGCTAAAATGTAACAATATCACAATTAGGGATCAATTTAATACATTAAATACCATTGAAATCAAAATAAATTTTGAAAACAAAAATTTGTACTTTGTCGTTAGTAATATTTTTGCTAAAATGTAACAATATCATAATTAGGGATCAATTTAATACATTAAATACTTTAGATCAAAATTGACACAATTGAAGTTTTGAGAAACAAAATAACACAGAGCATGCACTTTAGCCACCAAAAGTATAAATAACCCATATATAAATGGAATACAACTTGACCTCAAGTCAACAGTGGTAGTGATAAAGCTGAGAAGTTCAATCACCATATCTAGGCCCTCCTTGGAAAATTGACTATTTTAATAAGTTATTTTAGTAATTGGCTATTTTAGCCTAGTTAAAATAGTTGTGTTTGAAAAGAAGATTAGTTTTTTTTATAATTGGATGTGATATTTGTTGGAAAAAAAATAAAATGATTATGAATTTAATATAACATTTTATTTTATTAATTATTTTAATTTATTTTATCTTTTAGTGCTATTTTAGCTCAAAAAGTCAAAAAAACCTCTTCGCAAACACGCTGCCAGTTGAATGACACTTCGCTAAAGAGTAAAAAAGTACCATTTCTTTGAGAGAGATAGATTTTCTCCATTACATGGTTGAGCATTTAAGGATTGTAAAATAATTATGAAAATTTATTACTATTTTAAATTTTTAGAATGAGTAGTAGTATCACAATCCAATAATTAATAAATCCATTAAAATTTTAGAATGGATAGTATCACAGTCCAATAATTAGTAAATTGACACCAAGAAATGTTGATCCTTTATTTTCTAGACAATAATTCAGGCCACGGCTAAGCATTCACACTCGCACACAGCAATTGTTGCACTTATAGTTTGTACTTTATTACAAGTTTTACTACTAGTTGCTTAACAAGTTTAAGGCTTTCCCATATGACAAACTCTAGATAAAAAGTTTATGTTTAAACAACCAAATTAACTCATTAAGTTTTAGAGTTCAAATTTAATACCAGCAAATTCTAGATTCTCTCTTGCAAATTTGGCTGAATTGGCTGCACGCGGAAGGCAAAAGGCATCTGGGACTGGAAATCTCGCACTCGCTGATGATATCCATTTTCCATCTCTCTGCTGCTCTCCATGTTCATCTCTTGCTGATGCTGCAGATGACAACATAATAAGAATTTGAAAGAAGAAAAAAAAATATTAGTGCAAAATTAACACAGCTTCTATAATAGTAATAGTTGACTTATATGTCATCTTTCTCAGGAAAAAATCAAAATCAATGTTATTAGTGTGACTTTACTGAGTGAACCAAAAACCTATCTCAGTAGAGCTCACATATATATCAAGAACTAGCAAAGAGAATGGTATTTTTTTTTTGGTTGATTATGACAAGGCAAATATGACAAAAGCTAAAAAGGTATAGCTATATAAGCCTATGATTACTGGCAAAGAACAATGAAGGAGAACAATACGAATGCAGAGATTACAATGTGCCGACTCTCTCTCTCTCACATTCCTCTCACGGAAGCTCAAACAACCCAATATATACAAGATTTGAGAGTAGCTAAAAGGTAGAGATCACAATAGATGCAAATACAAGGACGTACTTATCCCTCCACATAGGTCGCCAACTATAAATAAAATATAAAAGAATTGGGCGTAACCTAATAATATGTGGAGGTGATGGAGAAATGAGAAACGATTGAATGAAAACTTTAAAACTATGTTAATGAACCCAACTCAAAATCCATTGGCTATGATCGGAGGGGGGCTTTTGAAGTATATTTATTAACCAACCTTAAGTAGCTTAGAGAGATGATGTGAGAAAAGTCTAACACAAATAGATTGAAAAACTAAAAGGAAGATAAAAATAGAATGAGAAAAATACTTTATTATGATTTTTGTGCAATTATAATCTTTAGCATGAAAGATTTAAAAAAAAAATACTTTAAGATTAGGCAGATTCTCTAGGGGTGAGAGGCCATTGTTTGGGTCTATGGGACCCACAGACGAATCTTATTTTGATAATTTGAATTTTTTATTTTGTTGGATATTTTGTATATTTTTTCATGCACATAAAAAATTAAGTTAATTCAATAATTGTAATATATTTAATTTATCGTATTTGTCATCCAAAAAATAGATGGTTTATTTTTTAAAGCACAATTATCATTATTTTTTTTGTGACAAACACGATAAATTGAATAAACTATGATTGTCGAATAAACTTAATTTTTTGTATGGATACAATACACGAAGTGCCTGACAAAATGAATTATTCATGTCATTAAAATGAGACCCATAATAGGCCTAAACAACGCTTTCTAGTAAATAATGAACTGGAGGGAATCCTCCTTCAAATTATTAGTTCAAATACATAATAATTCATTAGAGTAAAGCTCTCAAATTCAGCCTTGAAAATTATATCTAAATATTTTTTTTTTTGATTGCAAAATAAAATAAACTTTATTGATGAAAATAAAATGCAGTACACCTGAATACATCAATAAAGCAAGGCAAGAGCAAAAAGTATCGAAGTAAACCTTCTAATCCCAACTATGTTGACACCAAAAGAATCACCCAATCATGTGCAAGTTCAAGCTACAAAAGTTGGACAGATACCAACAAAAATAAATAAACAACACCCAAACACTCTACCAAAATAACCACCCAAATCCTAATAGAACACATAGCAATAACAGCAGCAACAGATTATCAATGATAAACTCCACCAACAGAATTATTAATGCCTAAATTTGAATTATTCTTCTTGATGATTAATGTCCAAATCTTTTCATTTCAAATTTATAAATCCTAATGCAACCTAAAGCTATTCCACTATCTGTGATCAAATTCTGAGAACCAGTGCACATGAATTATTTTTCTCCATATGTGTATCATCAAAAAATGGTGGTGCTAAATATACATTAAAAATTTATAGGATATCTTCACAAGCCCATGTAGATCATCACCTTCTTCTTCAAGTGAAAAACAAATTAAATTAACTTAGCCTCTCATTAAGTTCAAGATTACCATATCAAACCATATTTTGTAGCAATATGTGACACTATGCTTTCATTTCTAAATTTAATATCATTCATCACACGCAAATGACATCGGATACACCCCCCCCCCCCCCCCCCCCCCCCCCAATAACATGTGCAAATTTGTGCAGATGAATGAATACACAAATTTTTAATGTCAGAAATTAGAATTATCAAAATTGGTCACAGAACCGAAAATAGAAGGCTCGTAGCTCTGTGAGTCAGTGTGTTTGATTGGACAGACTGGATAAGGGGAGATTAGAACCCATCGGACTTGAATATTGGGACTGTGAATTCCCCGAACTATTTGGTTGGATTAGATCTGTATTCCGTATTTGTTTTTCTCATGGAATTAGATGTCTGGAAATAACTATTTTTAGTGAATCTAATGTTAAGTTGGATGGATTGGATAAAGATAAAGGTTTAAAAGACTATTTTACCCTTGTATTTTATAATTTATATTTTTTATTTAATATAAAATTTTAAATTTGTAATCCATAATTTATAATTTAACACTAAAAATTTTTAATTTATAAGGCCATAATTTTTAATTAAATCAAAATTTTAATTTATAATTTATATTTTTTATTTAATATATAATATATAATTTTAAATTAACAACACTAAAAAAATAATTTTATTTAGGGCAAATTACAAACACCCCCCTCGAGGTTTGGTGAAAATACAAATTCTCCCCTGAGGTTTGAGAAATTACATCCCGCCCCCTGAGATTTACATTTTCATAA
Organism: Camellia lanceoleosa; assembly: GCA_025200525.1. NCBI lineage: Eukaryota > Viridiplantae > Streptophyta > Magnoliopsida > Ericales > Theaceae > Camellia > Camellia lanceoleosa. Next base: position 135,308,788 of record CM045761.1, on the reverse strand, counting down.
CAAATTGCCCCCTAAGGTTTTTATTTTCATACGATTCCCCCCTAATTTTTCCTTATTTATTATGAAAATTTGACCCTCAAGGGGGAATTTGTAATTTTACTAAACCTCAGGGGGGAATTTGTATTTTTACTAAACCTCGAGGGGGTGTTTGTAATTTACCCTTTTATTTAATATATAAATTTAATTTTTTAACAACACTAAAAAAATTTAATTTATAAGGCCATAATTTTTAATTTATTATTTTTAATTAAATTAAATTTATAATTTATAATTTATATTTTTTATTTAATATATAATTTTGAGTTAAGAACACTAAAAAAATAATTTATAAATGTTCAAAAAATTATTTTACCATTTTTCAATTGTTTACTAAATACTAACATGAGAGTAAAATGGATATTTCACACATTAGTTCTCATGGGATTAGAATAATCCCACCCCCCCTCCCTAGGATTGTTTAGTTCCTCATATGAGGGATATGAAATCCGGCCGGACTCCATATCCGGCAGACTAAAATTGCATCAAACGATGGACATTGCCCTCCATTGGATAAGCAATCCAAAACAGTAAATAATCCCCCCCCTCCCAATCTCTTGAATCAAACACACCCTGAGTGTTATGCAACCAATTTTTGTGTGCATAGTTGAACTAATTAACCAAAGAAAGTATAAATCAATGGACAGTCATGTCTTTGCAGGATATGTACACATAGATTCGCATATTTGTAAATAAAAATTTATGTGCAGCCCTCCATGAAAATCTACAACATGAATAGAGACGCATAAATATATGGTGGTGAGTTCGAAGATGAGAGAGCATACCAACATAAAATTGAGGTGATTGTTCTCCTCCTCCAACATCTTTTTCTGATCAACATTCACCCACAATGCACATAAGTCAATTAGTTGCAAAATCTCTTTAATATTTTAGTTTTTGTACTTCCAAACAAGTATAAAATGATCCAAATATAAACAAAATCAAGAAAGGTATCTTGGCTTCATCTGTACATACATTTTTCTCCATCATGTCAATGTACTCCATCTGTGACAAAAAGCATAAAGGAAGGTCAAGGATTAGTTTTTGTCACTAGTCATTACTTGAGTAAATATTGAATAGAACAATAATTTTTTTTTTTTGATCAGCAAAAGAAAAATTTCATTGAAATGAAGCACAAAACATGCAAACATTACATCAACAAAGCGTGGGAGTGCACTAAGCATCATAGCTAATTTTAAGGATCCTAACTAGGTTGGCATCGTAAAGAAAGCACAATCATATGCTAGCACTAGCCCAAAATTGGAGAGAAACCAATCAGAAACAAGCAAAATAAGAAAAAAGAAAAGCGAAAACAACACTACATCCAACAAAGCAACAAGCACCAACATTACATCCAGCAGACCAGCAACAGCAATTATACTGGTGGTAATATATAATATTGCTAATAACACCGTGTAACCTGTAAGATAATGTCAGCTTAGGATCATCGATTAGTCTAAAAAACCCTCTATTCTCCTGTTTCCCTCTGTCCCCTTGTTTCAATTTACTGATAACCATTTGATTATGTCTCAAAAAAATTTGTATTTTAAAATTCTTGTGCGTAAATTGGAACAGAGGTAGGGAGGATGTTTGGACGAAATCCCAGATAATGCTTACTAGCAATATCATCAGACTTGCCTGTTTCTCGCGAACACTCCCTAGCCCATTTTCGAGGGCTTCCTCTATGGCCATGAGCTCTTTGTGGTGCAAAGATGTTATGTCTTCTCCTTTCAGGTGCCTGGAACATTAATTTACACAAGATGAGAGAGAGAGAGAGAGAGAGTGTGTGTGTGTGTGTGTGAAAGAGAAGACGCAAGTTATTACCTCAGCTCAATCTGCATGCTATCATTCTCTTTCTTGATTCTATCAAGTTCGTTGCTGAGATTCTGTGGGTTTTAATTTTTTTTTCAAATTTAACAAGCACCCAAAAGTTAATTGATAGATCCAAAAAAGAAAAAGATACAGATCCAAAAAGGGTGTATGTAACATGTTACACTTGTTTGTGCGGTTTTGATCGAAGACTCACACATTACTTTGAAAGAGCCAGATAAAGAGAGAGTTCATTGATAGATCTATTCAAGAAAACACTTATATATGGTCCTGTAGACTAAAATCCATCAAATTACTTAGTTTTTGCATGGAAATGGAAGAGAGAGAATGACATTTTATTACCAGATCTGTCCATGGATGGAACATCTCATATAGATTTTAGAGCCTTTTTATCAACAAAAATTATAAAATAATGAAGAGGAGAGAGATAGAGAGAACCACAACACATCCCATTAGTAGATCTGTTCATAGAATTCATATTTCAATTTTCTTTGCATATTTTTAGCAAAGAAAACATGTCATTTTTCACAAACAAGCAAAGAACATGAGATCCATTAGGGCAAAATACATAGACAGAAGGGATGCAAGAAAAAAAAAGACCAAGAGAGAGAATCAACCCTACCTCATGCTTAGCATCCCACAACCTCTCCCCAGACTGCTTGTGATACTTATCCAAGATGTCAACCAACCTTCATCAACATGAAAGTGAAAGGCACAAAAAAAAAAAAAAAACAAAAACAAAAACAAAAACAAAAACAAACAAACAAACCCATGAAGCACAAAACCAAAGAGAGAGAGGAACAAAAAAAACCCACAAAACATCAAAAAGAAAAATTAAAAAAAAAACAAAAAAACCTAAAAGATATATGTATTGTTTTGCAGATATACAAAAAGAAAAGTTAAAATGGAGGAGAGGAGGAGGAAGAAGAAGAGACTAACGTAGTGGAAGGGCTACAGTACTCATGCATCTTCCCAGAGCTGGCAAAGATGACAAGAGAGACCTGAGCATCACAAAGAACAGTGATCTCTTTAGCTTTCTTCATGATCCCATTCCTCCTCTTTGAGTAAGTTACTTGCCTGTTGCTTGAGTTTTCTATCCTTTTTATCTCTATCTTTCCTCTCCCCATTTCTCTCTCTTCCTGTCTCTTTATCTTTCTTCTTCTTCTTCTTCTTGATAAGGAAGAGATAAAGAGAACATAAATTTATGGGAAGAGAAGAGAGAGGAGAGATAAAGTAATGGGAAGAGGTGCATGTTTCCATTAAGGGTTGGAAGACAAGAAACTTTCAAATAGTCTCAGAAAAGATGGTTTGTATAAGGGCTGTTGACAAAGCCAAGCCAACTGCTAAGATTTGCTGTTTGATTTAATTTGGCTTAGTTTGTCACACCTTCTTTAACCGCTTGTTGCACCTCTTAACCACTGGTTTCTCCCTCTCACCCCTCTACCTCTCTCCAAATAAACATATAATTACCCACATATATAAACCTACTTGTAAGTTGTATGGGTAGATGATAGTAATGGGGTCATTTAATTAAGTTGTAGGGACAGAATCAAAATGGGAACACAACAGAAGCAGGGGGTGTGTGTCTTTGACGAGTAAAAAGGGTTTGTGCTTAGGGCATTGGAGTTTGTAAGGTCCTTCTACTTCCGTAGTTTTTTATTTTTTTTTTAATCAGCAAAAAAATAAAGGTTATGTTTCATCTGTTTTTCAAAAATAGTTTTCTATTTTTAAAATAGAAACCAATTTGCTAAAAATAAATACTAAAAAAATAATTTTAAGTTCGTAAAAATTACTTTTGTTTCTCAAAAAGATAAAACTATATGAAAATAGTCAATATTTTTCATTTTTTTCACCAAATTATGTTTTAGTTTTTAGAAAAAATTTAGAATTTTTTTTTTTATGAAAAAAAAACAAACTAAATAGGGCCAAAGATTTCATTGATGTAAAAGGATTACAAGGAAGGATTCTACCTCCCTAGTTAACTAGTTATTTTGTCCAAATTGCAGTAGTTCTTTTTTTTGGGGGGGGGGGGGGGAGAGATTTATTGTACCCTTTTGTGGTTTAGGCTCGGAACACTTTACCCTTTATTATTTAAAAACATGTAGAAAGCTTCTCTGTGATTTTAGACTAAATTAGGGGTGAGCAGCGGATATACCGATCCGCCAAAACCGACCGAACCGAACCGATCCGCTGCATTTTGGACGGATGCGTGATGACAAGCGGACGGTTGCGGATTGATTTTCTCCAATCCGCCAATTTGGAGGACGGATGGCGGATTTGAGATTTTTTTTGCCGCAACCGAACTGCCAAACCGCCAAATCGCGAGCACCCCTACTAATTTATAAGATTTTGTATTTTCAATTTGTTTAAATATTATGTTTGTGTTTCAATTGAAAAAGAGTTTAAATATTCTGTTGAAAAAAAGTTTTCAACTTGAATATATTTTTTGAATTGAAAAAAATAAACATATTATTTATCTATATTTTTTGGTTTTTAAATCTAACTTTAAAAATAATAAATAGAAATATGATATATGCTGGTTGGTTTTTGTTTTCAAAAACATATGTAGATGTAATAATATAGAGACATACAATCTCTACTATTGTTCTGTTCATGACTTTGGTGGTTTGAATTATTATTATATTTTAATAATCACAGATTGTAATACTTTATGTGGATGAATCATACTGTGATTGTAATATGTAGATGAGGCATGCAGTGATCGTGATATTCTAAAGTTTCAAATTTTCTTTCTTTAGATAAGACATACAGTGATTGTAATACTTTTTTAAGTCATTGACTGTAATACTTTCTTTTTCTTTTTCTTTTTTTTTTGAGAAAGTGCACAAGTTAAATTATGTTGAAAATTTATAAAATTTTAAACCGCCAAACCGATTCGCATCCATCCGCCAAACCGCCAATCCGCTCAATCCACATCCGCCGGATTGGCGGACGGATGTGGATTGATTTTCTTCAATCCGCCAATCTGGCGGACGGATGGCGGATTGGAAGTTCTGTGGCCGTAACCGACCCGCGTCCACCCCTAGACTAAATTGCAATTGTTATAATTTTCGTCAAAACTAATGGGGAGTGGAGTATATGAGCCAATTTTGAGGATAGGATTCTTTTCTTTTTTTTTAATTAACGTGAAATTAAAATTTAAGTAAAAGACTAGTTGAATTTTACTTAAATTTCACATTAATTAATGAGAATTAGTCTTTTTTCTCTTCAAATTTGCATTTTGCTGGGCTCCACTTCCTTACTGTATATACACATAAACATATATATAATTATGTGATATATATAATTCTGGTCTTGGGTTAGAACTTCTGGTTTATTCAATGTGTATATGCACATATATATATATATATATATTTATAATTCTGATCTTGGATTAGAATTTCTAGTTTATTTAGTGTGAATATATATATATATGCATAGAATTTCCCAAAATTTTCCTATATATCTATCTATCTCTGTGTATAAATCTACATATATATATATATATGATTTAAATCTGTGTGTATATATAGTGGGGGTGTTTGGGAAGATAGTAGCTAAGACAAAATGTCACATCCAAATCATAATCATTTCACTTTTTTTCTCACAACTATAAAATTTGAATAAAAAAAAAATCAACTATCATTCCAAACGCTAAAAATAACTAAAAAGCCAATTAAAATAGGTAAGTTCCCAAACGAGCCCAGTGTATGTATATAAGTATGTTGTTGTGTATACAATTCGAGATTTAGTGCTGTTTAAATTATGAATTTTGTGTATAATAAAAGAGAGGGGAATAAGGCCTTGTTTGGCATAACCTATATAATCCATCTTTTTATCTTTTTATCTTTTTTCCATCACATCACCTCTCTACTTTTCTGCACATCTTTTCGTAAAAAGACAAAAAGTGCACTTTTTTAGGACACCCCAAACCAACCCTAAATTATGAGGACACAAATAAAGAAGAAAAGTGGTCATTTCAAGCCTGTCGTTAGCAAAGTTTGAGTTGCAATTTAGTCAAAAATCACAGGAGAGTTCCCTACCTATTTTCAAATTATAACAGGGTAAAGTGCTCCAAATCTAAATCATAAGGAGATGAAGTGAATTTTATTTATTTATTTATTTTGATGTGTGTGTGTAAGAGAAAGAAGAACAATAGTTTGCATTTGTCCCACATTAATTAGTCTTTTAGGTGAGGAGTGGATCATCAAAGTTACATAAACCGAATAATCTACTGAAGTAATAGCATTTTCCGGTGAGACATTGCTAGGTATGATTGGGGTAATTATTATTATGAGTAATATTAAGAATCATGAAAAAAAATATCATGAAATGTATCATGAAAATTTTTCATCATTTGATTAGTGTTGATTAGTATGTGGTGTTTTGTTGTGTATATAATTTAAAGGTAGAGAATCTTTCATGATCATTTTCATGATATTTTTTCTATGATTCCTAACATTACTCTATTATTATTATTGGAAAATATCGGCATTCTAAAGATTAGCCTTGACCCTTTTGGGACATGTGGTGATTTTTATTCCTATAAAATATTACTATGTAATATGTAGTTGTATTGAATAGAAAAAAAACAACTGAAAAAGTCCTACTACCTAGGTTTTTGACCCCCAAAAAAACTAATATTATGTGGGAATAGTATTTTTGCATTTGAAATTAGTGAATGGTTCCAATTAAACTACATCCTATTTTACAGGAATTCTTTATAATTTTCTTATTTATATATAAATTATCCACTTGATTAAGGTGGTATATTAATACAATCATAACCATCTAATCAAACTCTTAGCTTATTTCTACAAACATTATGGTTGATAATGAAAGGGGTCAAGAAAATGGAAAGATGGACAAGAAAGTGTTTTGTGGTGTTCCCGCCCATAAGGAAGGAAATCCCTCCAAATTTTAGTCAAAAAAAACTGTCAATTTCACAAAAATGAAAATAATTAAAAAAAGAATATAATAACAAAAAAACTGTCAAGGCCATCAAAAAGGAAGGCCTTTGATTGGATTTGGGTCCAAGGTATGACTTGGAAAATCTAGCACAGGCCTAAGGGTTCCCCTAGGGTTCTTCAATGTGCATGAGTTTCAGTCTAAAGGGTTGTCCCCATACAGCAGTTGTCCATTTTAACGCCACGAATGCTTTTGTTAATAATGAAATTAAAATTGAAGCAAATTTAATTTCATTCAAAATCCAAACACACGAGAAATATTCTCAAATAGAATAATCATTTTATTGAAATATTTAATTAATTAAAAATAATAAAAATATATTATAAATAGAATTATCATTCACTATTGTAATAAAATTTTAAAAAATAATCCTTCCATTCTATTTTAATGAACCAAATAGTTTATTGACATTAAATTATTTTTTAAGTAAATTACACTATTTATCTGTATAGTTTAAGCCGTATTTTACTTCAATTTTCATAATTTTATTTTTATCAATATAAGTCATACTTATAATTGTGTAACTATTAGCATTTTGAATGGAAAAAAAAATATTACATGCATCTCACCATTATGTGACTTTGAGAGATTTTTTTTTGTCTTTTTGTATATATAAAAAAAAAACATGCAAAAAATTCATAAACTTTTAATACCATATTTCTCTCGCATTTGACTAATCAAAATGAAAGAATGTTAAGAATGAAGAACTTTGAACCAATTATTCACAGTGGTTAAAGAGGAGAAAAGCATAGTAGTGGGTGAAGAGAGAGGTTGCACTGACTAAGGTTGCAAATTAACGGAGTGGAGTTGAGTTGGGTTTTGGTGAGCTCGAGCTCGTTTATTGAGTTCGAGTTCGGTTCGATAAGTAATTGTGTTCGAGTTTGGTTCAGTTTGACTTGATAAGATTTTTTTAAATGTTATTTATATTATTTAAATAAAAAAAATATTTATTTATTTTTAATATTTTTATACTATTATTTAATATATAAATAATATATTTATTGTTGGAAAAATATAATTTTATAGGCTTATTTTGGGCTAACTTTGAGCCCAAAATTTGGATGAGGCTTACACATCTTTTGGGGTAGGTCTAAAGAGGTGACGTGTTCTTTGCCGCATGGTAAATCACCTGGTGAAAACAATTCATCAAAACTATTTATGAGTGAATGGAAAGTTGACGTCGTTTTCGAGTTCGTGGAATGAACTATTAAAGAAGCAAAATGTGAGTTTCCTTGAAATGGTTATCTCACATTGGAAACGTAAGAGAACTTATGCATGTATGTAAGTTTTAGGTGGTAACAGTTGGGTTGGGTTCTAAGGAGCACTCCAAGTTTGTAGAAAGGAAGAGTTATGAACAAATTGAATCTTGGCTCAAATCACCACGCACGTGCGCGCTGCAACAGTCATCTGGCCGAGCACGGTTGTGGGTCGGATCAATTCTAACATTAATTTTTTAGACAAAATTTATTTAAATTTTTTCAATTTCTTGCAGGAAAATTAATTTAAATTTTACGCCAAATTTTTTTTTTTATCCAAATAGTGCTCTTTTTCAGTCCATTTTCCAACAAGTTCAAACTGTTCAACGGATTGAAAAACTGCCCAATAGTTCCGGGCAGTTTTAAAACTGCCAGCAATTAGCAGATCTGTCCAATTTCGAAATTGTATCTGTTCAGCTTGAAGACTGCATCTGTTCAGGCTGTATTGCACCTGTTTGGACAGATCTGTAGGTCACCATTTGTTTGAAAATACAAACCATCTTCAAGCATTTTCACAATCCAAAAATCAATTTTTTTTTCTTGCTTTCCTTTGTGCTCTCTTTGCATTATTCTTCATTCTAGTTTTTAAGAGAAATATTTGAGAGTATAGAACACAGGTTTGTTTGCCGTACAAATTGTTTGGAGTGCTATTACAATTTGTGAAGATCATTGTATCCTGAGAGATAGATGCATTTTATCCGTAAGCACCGCAGCGGGCCGAATCTGTCTTAAAGACAGAGTGTCACACATTCGACTTGATCATTTTTATTATTTTTTATTTTGGTAAAATAAATTCTGTAAGTAATTTATTTTTATTTGTTTGATTTGTTTCAATTTATTTATTTTATACAGAAGATTATTCCAACTACATAATTTGAATAAAGATAAACGAACTGAGCTTATTCGAGCTCGAGTTCGAGCTCTACTTGTTTAAACGAGCCGAGCTGAGCTGAGCCTGTTTATAAACAATTTGATTCATTTGTATCCTTAACATTGACTAAAAGAATGAGGGGGGGGATTGCAATGGTTGGGAGATAAAGAGGAGAGAATTGCGTTGCCGAGAAAAAAATAAGGGGTAGCCACGATTGAGAAATAAAGGGGTTGTGGTAGCTAGAAGGGATGACAACCATGGGGACTGAGGTAGATAGTTGTAACATGTAATTGAGGGGGATATGAGGTTATTGTTGTGACTAATAGATAGGAAAAGAAGGTTGCTAGGATGACTAAGAAAGGGGAAGGGGGGTTCAGCAAGAAGGAAAAGGGAAGTAAGATTTCAATGATTGACCGAAGAAAGGGCAAGGGGTTGCGACAACTAACTGATGGGGATGAGGGTTGTAGCAATTGAGGAATATGAAAGGTATTAAATTATGGAAGGGGTGAGGGCATCGATTGAGAGTGCACTTGAATTTACAAATGATTATAGCGGGTCAACTTGAAGATGGACAATCAAGTGTTAGTTTTGATGCTTCAAAAAAGAAGGATTTTTGCAAGAACCTATCATTAAGGATATCCTATATTATGCTAAGTTTTTTTTATATTTCTTAGTATTATTAAGGTTGAAAGGAATGTAATTAAATCAGCTCATAAGCTGGCAACTGCTGTAACCCGTTCTTATATTTAATAGTATTTCTATTTTTGTCCTAAATTTTTTTTTTTTACAAATTATAAGAAGTTAATACATGGGTCAAACTATAAAGACATAAAATAAAATTTGTGCTATCTATATTATAAGCAAAAACATTCATTGGTATATGAATTCAAAACTCCTAAACTAAATTTTCAAGATTTTGAATTATAAAAATATAAAAATACACGTGTCATATAATTATTGGCTCTTCCATTTTAATTAGAATTATTGACTATTTGATTGTTATGATATAAGAGTTCTATTATACACAACATCATATACACTTTTAGTTACGTCATTTTTTTCTTTAGTTATGACTAATTTTCTTCTTTAGTTATGATATTATTTTGAAATATCTAGTTATGATTTTTGTGTGTTTGGTTATGACTTTTTTTTTTTGTTGGTAATTATGACTCAGAAAGTATAGACTTATGTCATTTTTTTCTGTAGTTATAAGGTGCATATGGTACACATCTTTTGAAAAGTGTATACCATGGTCTTTCCTAGTATGGTAATATATTTCAAATTCTTTGATTTGTGGAAATTTAAAATAAAAAAAAAATCAATAATTGATGACATTAATATGGAAAATAAATCATTTTTTTTCTTTTTTTTTTTAAAAAGTTAAGAAATATATGTGACATGAAACTTTTTAAAAGTCCTCTATGACCAAGCATAATACCCGTGCTATTATAATTTAGGATAAATTACAAATGCATCCTCTAAAGTTTGTTTCAAATACAGATTACTCCCTATGACTTGAAAAATTAAATATATCCCATTGTAAGAATTTTATATTTAACACAATTAACTGAAAAAATAAAATTCTCAACTGCTCTCCTATATAATGACAAAATTACCTAAATTATTAATTAAAATAAATTTTGACATATTAAAAACTATTAATTGACTCGATAATTTATTAATAAAATGTTTAATTTTTTATAAAAATAGAAACTTCAAGGGATAACATGTAATTTTTAGAATTATAGGGGTGCAAATTGTATTTTAAATTATTTTTAAGAGGTGTATTTGTAATTTGCCCTTCTATAACATTATTATGAACTTGCAGAGCACTTTTTAAAAGTTTATTTTTTAAAATATATCATTTTTATTTATTTATTGGCTCATCCAATCCATCTATATTATTATATATAATTACAAAATATTGTTGGGTTTTGAGTTTCAAAATCCTAACTATATTTTCTTAGATTTTTTTTTTTTAATTTACAAAACATAAAAACACATGTTATGTAATTGTAATAACCCCGACACATGATTAACTATTAAACCATGATTAAGCCATAATTTAGTATGTCTAATGAGTAATTAAAATGAAATCCTGAGTTAATTACGTACGCATTGCATTATTTGCATTCCTAACTGTGTCTCGTAGAAATATCTGTTTGTCTTTCTATTTCCGTTGCGAATTGAAGGTCTTATCAGCCTCTAATTACGAAATTGACTCGATTTCTGTGTTAGTTAGAATTTTTAGAATTATATAGTAGGTTGAATTGAAATCCGATTTGGAACGAATTAAATTAGAATAATTAATGTTAATTTGATTAATTTAAGTCAAGTTTAATTAGGCATTTTTAATGGAGCCTAAGTAAGGCCTCTAGATGTCAAAACACTCTCATTTTGTTGTTCTTGAAGAAAAAACGTGAGAAGAGAGGGAAGGCTTGAGGAGTAAATTCAACAAACGAGGAAGGAATGAGAGGAATCTAACTTGGAAAGTCAAGGGAATTAGCTTGGACCCTTAGTGAATTCACCACCTAGAGCTTGATTGAGAAGTTGAGGTTATGATGCAACACCTAAAGTGTATAATTATAATATCTAGGACATGAATTCTTGAGGATTAAGTAGAGTTATGCAAGAATTGAGCTAGCAAAGTAGAGAAGAACAATTCATACATGCATGCACATCCTCTTGCATTTAGAGTTTTATTTTGAAGAATTCCTACATGCATGCAATGATCATGGTATAGTTTTAGAAATTCATCAAGTTTCACACCATTTTGTCTAGTTTGATCTTGTTTTGGGAGGTTGAAGTCTATGTTAACTCATGCATGTTATGTTTCAAACTTTTGAGTTTGAATTATGCACAAATCACATGCTTTTGAGCCTTAACTTCATGCAATAATCTTTGATTCTTCATACTTTACAACTGTAGATATGTTCCCTCAAGTTTTGGGGCTAAAAGGATGTAAATTGTAGCTTTGAAGTTCAGTTTTGGACTTGGGACTACAATCTGGAAATTCCATAATTTGACCTATCTGTTCAAATGACAAATCCTGCGCTCGAGCGACCATATTTATTTTTGCATTTCCACTCAAGCGATCAAAAGTTGGCTCGAGCGTAAAATGCATGCTCCCAGATTTTCACATGTTTTGCAGACTGCTCGAGCAACAAGAGTTGCGGTCGAGCGAGGACCTGAGTCTCACGCTCGAGCGACCGTCTGTAGACGTCCCCGAACGCATCCCGGGGAAAGGGAGTGTGAGTCCTCCCCGTTCTGGTTCGATATTGGGTCACTACAGTTCGAAGGACTCAAATGTCACGGTTCTTAATCTTGAACCAAATAGTCCAAATCCGGCAAATCGTTTTGAAAAAAAACAGATTTTTTTGAAAGAAGTGCCAAACATGGACTGCTTCGCCAGATACAGAGTCGCTACCTAAATATTTTATTTTTTATGGGAAATTTAGGAAACCCTGACTCGGTGCCAAAAGGCCACGTGTCCGTCATCACCAAAGTTGCCTCGGCTCGGGAACTTGGGTACGATTGGGGAAGGTCACTTCGTGAGCATTCGCCGCCCGGTCAAAGACCGGCCTCTACTAACCATGATATCTTATTTTGAAAACATTGTGAGTTCTTATTCCGGTTATTAGCCTAGGTTACTATGTGATGCGCACAGCATACAAGTATGGACTGAATCGCCTGAATTGGAACAAAACATTTCATGTTTGTTTGTTTGAAAATGGTTTGATGGTGCTACCCGCAAGTAAGCTAAGACGCGGATTTGCCACCCTCAGGTGGGCTTAGAAGAACAATGGTTTTGCCACTATCTAGTGGGCTTAAAACTCAGAGTTGATGAATTGTCCCAATTCAAGTAACTCAACCTCCACCCACAGGCATTCAAGGCAGTTATATCACATAAGCATTTAGCCTCATGGTAAGCATGCTTTTTATGGCAGTCACTCACACGCATGCAAGGATGCTAAAGCATAAAACTCACCGAGTACTCCAAGCCAAAACAGAAGCTTGTTAGAAATCCATGCATGGTTCCTAAGTATACAGAAATGCCTAATGCAACACATGCAAAAATGCAACTATAGCAGGCTCGGCTATTCTAAGCATGGCATGTGAAATGCTACAGCTAACACGTGTTCAATTTGGAATTGAAATACAAATGCAGTTTGTATGATGCGCTTATGCGCCAAAAACAGATGAATGATGCAAACATGTCATTACATCAGATGCTAATTGAAACATGCCCTATATCTAACCATCATAAGGTGTAAATAAAAGGAAGAGAGACGTGGGATTGGAAGACACACACCCCCCTGCCCCACACTTATCACAATCATGCCCTCACAGAGGGTCCGAATAAATAATAATACGCATCAAATAAAAGAATAATACAATTCAAATAAATATACAAATTCCTAATTAATTAACAAATTAACTAAGAAAAAATCAGAATCGGCATGCAAGCCGTGCCGCTTTACTTCACGAATGACGATGTCGGTCAGCTTTTCGAAATCCACTAGGATGCCCCAATTAGCCTCTATTTGCAATGTTTCTAAATGCGCTGCGAGACTCCAAAAGTTATCGATTCTTCATTTTGTCAGAACAGAGAGCGTGAAAGGGCATAACAATGTATTTCACAAAATATATGCATGCCTCGATCCTCGTTACCAATCACGATCTCGATGCATGATGGCCGAGGAATCGGATTGCACAACTCAATATAGGATGAATGCACATGAATGCTACAACAAAACCTAACTCCATCATGGGTAATCCGAGTGTCGGTGACTTGGGAATTGAGACCGTTCGTCACTCGTGAGTACGAACGTGCCTCGCTTCTCCGTGCAAAGCTAACTCCTATCCCGACCATGATGCAATATGCATGATATGCATGAATGCAACTAAAATACAATCCTAGCATGCACAATGCTATGAAAACGAGATGTCTCGGAATGCGTGCACACGGGCACGCAAACCGAGGAAATGATCCTAAGGCATAAAATGGCATACGCAATGTAATTGGACTTACACTAACATGAGTGGACCTCAGCCACGCTCACATAAGAGGCCGAGATGAAAAATGAGATGCCTCGAAATGCGTGCACACGGGCACGCAAACCGAGGCAATGGTATACACGATGCAGTGAGACTAAAAATAGCATACAGAATGCAAAATGGATTTACACTAACATGAGTAAGCCTCAGCCACACTCACATAAGAGGCCGAGATGAAAATGAAGTGCCTCGAAATGCGTGCACACAGGCACGCAAACCGAGACAATGGTACTAAAGCATGAAATGACATGGAATATGATATGTAAACATGCAAATAGAATTTCAGCACTGAAATGTGGGGAAAAACAGTCCCAAAACATGGCCAAAGTGCACCCGAAGCATGGAATGATCCCGAAATGCGATATTAGGCGCCCGAAATGGCCTATAGCTATGCAATGCATGCACAATATGGACATGGAATGAAAATACAGTAGCAAGACAGCCCCAAGAAAAGCATTTTTCAGTCATAAAAAGGGTTAAACAGCAAGCACACATAGGATTAAGCAAGAATGCAAAAATGGCCCCGCAAGAGGGGTATTGAAGCAAGTGATACATGCGATGCCCAAATGGAAAAATACCCTTCTAAAACACTGATGAGGGACTAAAAATATGAACATTTACAGTAGATGAAATCCCCCAAATCAGTATGAAAACATGCTAAAAATGTCATGCAAGAACTAGGATACATAAGGCTATAACATGAGGTACCCCAAACATTCATCAAACCAGAAAAGACCCTTAATTAAATATGTCAAGAAGATCAAAATATGACTCTTTCCAGTTCTGATTATGGCTGAAAACAGAATCTAGATAAGCTTAAAAAAGCATGCAAAAATGGGGGTCAAAGAGGGGTATAATGACAAGTATAACATGGGGACCCCCAACAAGGTTGATCCCTTCTACAATGTTTTATAGGGACACAAGATAAGCCTACTCACAGTTCATGACATGCTCCAAAACAGACTACATGTAGGCCAAACAAATCATGCAAACTTACGGTAAATAGGAGAGATTATGAAGCAAGTATAAGATAGGGGGCCCAAACAGGGTTGAGCCCTTATTCAATGTTGAAGAGGGGTTCAAAATAGGACCACTTAAAGTTTACATTATGCTCAAAAACAGATCACTCATAGGCTAGAAATTTCATGCAAAATAAAGGCATACAAGATGGTATTGAAGCAAGTACCAAATGGAGGGCTCAAACAGGGTTGAGCCCTTGAACAAACATGAATAATAGCTCAAAAGAAGGACCCTTTCAGTTAGGGTCGGAGCCTAAAACAGTGAGAAAATAGGCTTAAGAAAAGAAGCAAGAAAATGCTACAAAAGAGGGAGATGGAGACTTACCCTTGTAGACCTTTTCTTTTCTACCTCTTGGCTTGAGGAATGTTGCTTCTAAGCCTCTGAGAACCTCTCCTTGCTGCTGGAAATGAAGTGGTGGTGGTGGTGCTTGATGATGATGAAGAAATGGCACCAAACTTGAGAAGAATCAAAGAGATGGAGATGGATATGTGTTTGTAAGCTTGAGGCAAGTGTTCTAACTCTTGAGGGAGAGAGAGAGAGATGTATGCATGCAAGGATGGTGTGTCAAAAATGTGTGAAAGAGTGTAGGCCTTAAGGGATTAAGTTCCCTTGCTTACAAAATATCCCCCGAAATCAGATATTTTGGGGGGTAAAGCTATACAGCTGCCATGCACACCTCCCAAGGAGCATGGCCGGCCAGCCATTTTTTGTTGCAGGTGGCCGGTCGGCTACCCCCAATGGCCGGCCGGCCAAGGGTCAAAAAGGTCACTGTGAATTTCTGGCCGGCCACCAGATATTGGTGTCCTCCCAGGTCTCCTCATCACAACCCTATGGTTCAAAATTGACAACTCTAAAACAGGAGAGAGAATAGGCCACTTTTAAGAGGGGTTCAAAAGGTCCAATTGCAATTACTGGCCGGCCATGTGTTTTTAGGGTCCTCCCATGTGTGTACAACACAAATATGTGGTTTTGGCTCGAAGAAAATGGCCCTAGGGTGTTCAACATTAGCCCGGAAGTGAGAAAAACAGGCGCCGGGGGGCGCCGGAGGAGCATAACTGGTTGCTGAGACAATTGCTGGCCTCCCACCCTCCAGTGATCTTCCTGGTGATAAAACAGAGGTACCTGCCAAAATGAACAAAAATCGATGCAAAACGAATGCTCGGTGGCCAAAACGCTAGATTGGGTCCTAAAACCGGCCAAGCAACGAACGAAAGTGTTGTTTGGCCACGAAGGGTATCTAAGACCCAGTGTCCTCGAAAGGGAGTAAATGAGATGCATGCCAAAACCGAAGGAATCGGAGATGGTTGGGTGGTCCTAATCGAACACCTACCGACGGCTCGAAAACCGAACTGGCTCCGAAAAGGGCAAAATGGCCTACGGCCATGAAATGTAGCCTACGGCCACTGAGAGATGGTCTACGGGACCTCTCCCTCCCCTCAGGAAAGAAAACAGAGAAAATCGAGTCCGGTTCGCAAACCGAGGCAAGGCACAGAAGAGAGTTCGGAAGTCCGGAGGCAGGGCGCAGGGCCGCGACTCTGAGACTTCTGAATGAGCACAATATGCAACATCACCGAGCGCTCAATCGGTGACGTCTGAGTCTTAAAGTCGGTCAAAAATGGGGTGTCTACACCGTCGAGTATCCGTTGAGAGTGAAAATCACACAACCAGTATTTATAGACCGCTTGAGTGAAAGAAGGTGCACTCAAGTGACCACTCATATTTAGCATGTCCGCTCGAGCGAAGGAAGTTATGCTCGAGCGGGACCCCTGTTTTCAGCAAGTTTTGTTGAATGTGTTCAAGTGCATTTTAGCATCTTCATTGCATCCTAGGCCAAGATTAAGACACAATAATGAGGACAAAAGTTAGAAACACACCAAGATAATAAAGAACTAAGTTAATGATTCTGGGTGTGTAATTCAATATGTATCCATTCTATGTTTGTGTAAGTCATGCGCCATAGACGGTCTGGTTTATCTGCTTAATATGTTCTGCAAGTAGAGCCCTCTGTGAGTAATAACTTAGTAAAGGTATGTCTAACTTTAATTATTTTTTGTGAGTAATAATTATTTTATGCAATGTTATATTCTATACAATGAATGATTGTCCAAGTTTCTGAAATATATTCATGGCATCCTTAGCACAAGGTCATTGCCCGAAGGTAACAATACCGTGGTTTATGAGCATAAGGTCCTTGCCCAGAGGTAATAATACCGTGGTCTCATGAACCTTACTCAGGGGTAATAATACCGTGGTTTCAAGGCTCTTGCCCGGGGGTAATAATACCCTGGATCAAGCATGTTACAAGTTCCCGGTACCGGAGATTCCTTTATGGAACTGATAAGTATGACCTTTAATGCTCTGTATATGATCTGTTAGCGCTAATGGGTGTACCACGTATGATCTTATGTGAAATATGAATATGGATATGAATATGAAAATGAATATGAATATTCATATGAATCTGTTTCTGATCTGAAATCTGAATATACATAAGAATCTGTTCTTGATATGAATTGTGATTTCTGACTATGTGATGGACATTATTCATTTAAACCCTTTACTTTGTTATTATTCACTAGGCTCCAGCTCATTATAATTATTTATGTATGTAGGTGACTAGGCGCGTGATTAGGCCCAGAATTGAAGGACTAAGTTCTATTTTGTTAAGCCATTCATCTTGCCTCCCGGGGAGGTTCCCGCGTATAGAAGTCAAGTTTTGTGGACCATGTCAAGAGTTATTTTGTGTATAATGTTAAGAACATTTATATTTTGTCTTGTTTGTTTATCTGTATTTTGGGGCTAAGCCCCTTTTGATGATGTTTGCACGGTGTTGCAAGACTTATGTGGACATGATATCTTATGTATATATTTTATAAGGTTTGAAATTTCTATCCCATGTATGTCTGCACAATTCTATGGATTATGTATATTTTGTATATTTGTTTCTGCAGCCCCTAATTATATGTTATTCTGTTAAGAGGCCTTCGGTAATCTAAGGATTACTAGTCAGTTACGATACTTAACCTATAGAGGCAGGTTTGAGTCGTGACAGTAACTATTGGTTCTTTTACCTTAAATGTAATTATTAATTGTTTAATTAATACGTTGAAAATTTTTAAATCTTGACATATATAGGGAAATTTAGCAAAAAAATCTTTTAAAAATTCACTAAATATAAAAAAATATATATAAATTCAATACATTTTCCTTTTTTTTTTTGTATTTATTGAATTTGTTTAGATTTATTCACAAATATTTTACTGTGTACGTACATTCAAATTAGGTGTATCTAAAAAATGAAAAAATCACTAAAATAGGAAAAAAAAAAGTCACTAAAAATAACAAAACACGAAAAATTAAAAACTAAAAACTGTTTTTGAAAACTCAAAACGAGATAGAGTTGGTTCTTTCACCTTTTTTACCTCCTAATATTAACTAATAATGATTTTTTTTTTTTTTCAAATTTCTAACTATACTCCTTCCAATTGCCATATATGGAAAGCTTTTTAAAATTACATTTTTTTTTTAATTTAACACTGATTGCTATTTCATTTATTTCTGTTTTAAATACACATGCTCAAATTATTAATCACTATTACATCTTTTTATTTATTTTTATTTTTATTTTTATTTTTATCTTTCTTGGTTTTAAAATTTTAATATTTTTTTACATCCTTCTAAGAAGTTTGAACAATAAAAACTTTTAATGCAAATTTTATTTAATTTTTACAAAAGACAAAAAATTCAAAAAATAAATGACTTATTTAGCATTTGTCAAATATGGTGGATCCTTTTTTTTTTTTCCTTTTTTTTTTATAATCTCAATCGTCAATTAAACAAAATTAAAATAAAAAAAATATTTTTGACTTAAATAGTCAAAAATGACTTTTTCTAAAACTAAATAAAAGAATATATATATTTTTTTATTAAAAGTAATGGTTGGTGAAACTTACTTTTTTATTAAAAAAAAATAAGGGTTACATATAATAATTTATTATTCATCTAGAATTATTTTCAAATTAAATGAGCATATACCATTTCAAACTTTCTTTTTACCTTTTTTTCTTTTCTTTTTTTTTTCCCCTCAATTTCCCTTCCCCCAAATTATGCTATTTGCCACATCATTGGAGGGAGTTTGGAGAGGTTTTTTTTTTTTTTGCTAACCCAAAACTACAAAATAACACAAGGGGTTTTAACATCTTGACAATCAAAATCTAATAAGGGAACAATCAAATCAAGAGGCTGTCGAAGGAGCTACCTTTGGAGAGTTTGACTTTGGACTTCCTTGGCTAAACAATCCGCATGAGAGTTCACTTCACGCCAAATACCTTAAAGATGGCACTACCAATCTTTAGCCATCAAATTTTGAATTTCTTGACAAAGATTGAAATTTGGTTCTATCCTATTAACCTAATAGATAACTTGAATAGCAGCCGATGAATCGGATTCCACAATGATGAGTTGAAAGCCTTTCACTCCAAGCTATTTGAAGACCAATCCAAATGGCCCATAATTCTGTTGTAAGCACTGTGGAGTTACCAATGAAATGGTGGCATCTTAACAACCATCTACCAATTTCAGATTGTATGAGACCTTCTACCCCAATTGTACCAATATGCCCAATAACAGAGCCATCAACATTTAGCTTTACCCAGGTGGGAGAAAGGAACCACCTGACGATAACTGTTTTACTTTGAGAAGACTCTAGAGATAAAATCCTAGCCGCTTTAATAACTTCCTCCACTTGTCCCCTAATGATATCAATCGGATAAGGATGGGGGTGAAAGAAATTATTATGAAATTGAAGGTTGTGCCAATACCAAACCAAAGAAATTGTTGCCATAAAAATTAAGGCCCAATGATCACCAAAATGAGTAGGCCAGAGAGGGATGCTGAGGTTGAAGTCACTTATTTAACAAGAGGGAGGCAGAAGAATCTGTCCTAATGGGAGAGAGGAACTAAACTAGACCAAACACTTCTAGGAAGGTCACAATCCCTCAAGGCATGGAGGGTGGTCCTGCTCGCTTGATAACATAGAGGGCATGTCGCCTCAGAACTCAAGTTACGTCGTGTCTTCATGGCTGCTGTTAGAAATCTATTATGCTGCACTAACCAAGCGAACCACTTCCATCTATTTGGGCTAAAACCTTTCCACAACGTCTGTCATCCTTGGTGAATTTCCATATCCCCACATTGATTCTATAGGCTTCTATAGATCGACTTGGTAGAGAATTGACCCATTGAGGATTGTTCCAAATTTGGTGATCCGAATTGCTATCATTATTTCGAAGAATAACACTACGTAATAAGTCTAGGCGATGATTTGTGAGTAACCCACATAGGGAATTCCAATCCCATCCATCCCCATCCACCCAATAATCAGAGATCAAATTGTCGATTTGAGAATAAGAGATAGTGGTAGATGCCATTTGAGTAAGAGGGGTGTCCCCAACCCATGTATCCAACCAAAATTTAAATGTTTTCCCATTACCCATTTGCCAAGCTAAATTGTTCTTAAAGAGTTAAGCCCCTTTATTGATACTTTTCCAGAGATGTGAAACATTACCAAAAGGAGGATCCCATATTTCCTTCCCATTTGTAAGGTATTTACTTCTAAGGTAGACTCCCAAAGAGACTCAGAATCTTGAAGAAGCCGCTAGCCAAGCTTAGAAAGCAGAGCTAGGTTCATGTCCCATATTGTGTGAAGGTATAAACATTATCCCATGTGACTAAGGACATACGTTCATGCTGATCATCACCGCCCTATAAAAAATGCCTGTGATTGCTATCAATAGTGGAATACACCAAGTTAGGAAGGTGAGTGGTTTGCATAAAGTAGGCCAGGATACGTGCAGTGACTAATTGCAAAAGGGTAGTGCGACCAGCTAGGGATAGTTGATGAACTTTCCACTCACACGATCAAGAATGTGCCCATATGTGACTTTAGAAACACTCTCATGAATAAGTGGAACACCAAGATACTTGCCTAAATCAGTAGACATAGAGATGTTACTCATAAGGCTTAGCGATCTGGCCCTCTCATAAGGAATTGTCTTTAACTTAGATTTCTAAAAGTTGGTACGCTACCCAGAAGCTTCACAAAAGGCTTACATAGTAGATTTCATAACTTGCGTCATCTGGGTATCTGTGGCTTCCTCAAATAGAAGCATGTCATTAAGGAAAAATAGGTGCAAGAAAGCAAGACCCTTCTAGCAACTTTCAAAGGCTTCCACTGTTTCTGTGCTACTACAAATTCAATACTTCTACCCAACTTGTCAATACACAACAGGAATAAATATGGGAATAGAAGATCTCTCTGTCTTAATCTTCTACCAGGTTAAAAAAATAGCATAGCCTCTCTATTCCAAAGAACAGACAATTGTGTGAATGAAACGCAACTCATAAGAAATCCAACAGGGATAGAGGCTAATTTCTTCCAAAACAAATTGAAGAAAACTCCATTTAATACAGTTATATGCTTTTTCTAAATCAATCTTGATAGTAATCGCACCTTTGTAGTTTTTAGGTTTTCTCATCGTGTGTAATAACTCCTGAACAATTACCACATTATTAGTAGGTTGACGCCCTAGAATGAAGCTTTCTTGAAAAGGGAAAATAAGTTTAGAAAGGAAATGGTGGAATTGAGCCACCAACACTTTTGAGATTACTCACTGTAACAGGCTCGCGGGGGACCTCGCTATAGCTCGGACTCGATTTTGTGTCACGGTTCTTAATCTTGAACCAAAGAGTCCAAATCCGGCAAATCGTTTTGAAAAAACAGATTTTTTTGAAAGAAGTGCCAAACATGGACTGCTTTGCCAGATACAGAGTCGCCACCTAAATATTTTATTTTGGGAAATTTAGGAAACCCTAACTCGTTTGCCTAAGGCCATGTGTCCGTCATCACCAAAGTTGCCTCGGCTCGAGAACTTAGGTACGATTGGGGAAGGTCACTTCGTGAGCACCCCCGCTCGCCCGATCAAAGATCGGCCTTTACTAATCATGATATCTAGTTTTGAAAAACTTTGTGTGCTCTTATTCCGGTTATTAGCCTAGATTACTATGTGATGCGCACAGCATACAAGTATAGACCGGATCGCCTGAATTGGAACAAAACATTTCATGTTTGTTTTTGAAAATGGTTTGATGGTGCTACTCACAAGTAGGCTAAGACGTGGATTTGCCACCCTCGGGTGGGCTTAAGAAAAACATGATTTTGTCACTATCTAGTGGGCTTAAAACAAACATTTGATGAATTGTTCCAATCCAAATAATCCAACCTTCACCCACAAGCATTCAAGCAGTTTTATCACATAAACAATTAGCCTCATGGTAATCATGCTATTCATGGCAGTCACTCACACGCATGTAAGGATGCTAAAGCATAAAAACTCACCAAGTACTCCAAGCCAAAACAGAAACTGATTAGAAATCATGTATGATCCTAACTATACAGAAATGCCTAATGCAACACATGCAAAAATGCAATTATAGCAGGCTCGGCTATTCTAAACATGACGTATAGAATGTTACAGCTAACATGTATTCAACTTAGAATTGAAATACAAATGCAGTTAGTATGATGCGCCGAGCCCGGTGCATATAAGACAGATGAATGAATGCAAACATGCTATCATACTGTATATTAATTGAAACATGCCCTAATCTAACCATCATAAGCAGGTAAATAAAAGGGAAGAAAGACGTGGGGTTGGAAGACATACATCACACTCATGCACACTTATTACAACATTGCCCTCGCGCAGAGGGTCTAAATAATATACAGTCCCAAATAGTACAGTCCAAATAATACAGTCCAAGATATGTACAAATTCCTAATTAATTAACAAAATTAACTAAGAAAATAATAAACTGGCGTGCAAGCTAGGGACTTCCTTGACTCTTCTTCAGATGATGAATGATGAATGATGCATATCCGGGTTGCCTTTGCGCGAAAATCCACTGTGATGCCCTAATTAGCCTCTGTTTTGTAATAATTTTTGGAAAACGCGCAAAGCCCCGGAAGACTGCTGGTTCTTGATTTGCTGCAACAAAGAGCAGGAAAGGGGCATGGCAATGTATTTTCACAAATATATGTATGTCTCGATCCTCGTGCCACCAATCACGCATCTCAATGTATGATGGCCGAAGAGTCGAATTGCACAACTCAATATGAAATGAATGCACAGGAAAACACAACAAGACCTAACTCCATCATGGATGATCCGGAGTGTCGGATCGAATTGAGACACGCCTGGCCACCGAGTACGAACGCCTCATTTCCCGTGCTCGGGCTAACTCCTATCCCGAACACAATGCAATATGCATGACATGCATGAAATGCAACTAAGATACAACCAAACATGCAAAATGCTATGAAATGGCATACACGATGCACGAGGTAACATGGCATACACAATGCGCTAACATATAGCCTAGCATACACAATGCTATGGAATGAAATGACATACACAATGCATAATGGGCTTATACTAATATGAGTGGACCTCAGCCACACTCACATAAGAGGCCATTAGATGAAAATGAGACACTCGAAATGCGTGCACACGTGCATGCAAATCGAGGACCGACCCTAAGGCACCGAATGCCACTCTAACAAGACACATGGCAAGACATGGAATATGACATACTAGCATGCAAATTTCAGTAGCAAAAATTGATGCAAAACAGCCCCGAAACATGGCAAAAATGCACCCGATGCATGAAATGAAACCCGAAATTCAAAATTAGGCACATGGAATGACTTATAGCTATACAAAGCATGCATTATTTGAACATGATGAATGAAGACAGAAGCAAGACAGTCCCAAAAAATGCATATTTACAGTTTTAATCAAGGCCAAACAGTGAACACAAATGGGGCTAAGCTAGCAGACAAAAATGGCCCTAAAATTGAGATAATGAAGCAAGTAGCAACTGCTGGCCCCAAATGGATGAGAGACCTTCAACAAAGTTGAAGAGGGTCTCGAAACATGGCATTTTACAGTTAGTGAACAAACCCAAAACAGTGCACAAGCAAGCCTAAAATACTATGCAAGATAAGGCCAAAAAGAGAGTTTCAACACAAAGTATACAATGGATGCCTCAAACATCAAAAGACCCTTAATCAAAAATGAAGAAGGGGTCAAAATAAGGCTATTTACAGTTCGGACCAAAGCCCAAAAACAGAAGCACAAGGGGCTAACAAATCATGCAAAAATAAGGCCAAAAGAGAGATACAAAGGAAAGTGGAAAATGGAAGCCTCAAACAGTGAGGATCCCTTCAACAATGTTGAATAAGGGCTCAAAATAAGCTACTTTACAGTTTACAACATGCCTCAAAACAGTTTATACATAGGCCTAAAATACTATGCAAGGAAATGGCATAAAAGAAAGGTAAAGAAGCAAGTGCCACAAGGAAGCCTCAAACAGTGAGAGGCCCCTAAAAAAACATGAAATAGAGTTCAAAAAAATGCTATTTTCAGTTAAGGTCGGAGCTCAAAAAAGTAAGCACAAGGAGCTAGAATATGAACCAAGAAAAGGGTCAAAAATGGGAGAAGAGGACTTACCCTTGAAGACTAATCTTTGATAGCCTTTTGGACTAAAATCCAGCACTCCTAGGCTCTGAAGAACAACCTCAAGCTTCTGGAATGGAGGATGGAAAGGTGGGGCTATGGGTTGGTGAAGAACTAAGGGGGTTTTTAAGGCTTAGAGTAGAGAGAGAGAGAGATTTAATGTGAGAGCTCTAAACCAATATTTTCTAACCCCTAAAACCAGAGCTGGGGGGTGTTTATATAGGCAAAAGAGTGGGGGAAAAGGGGGGGAAATTGAAATTGAAATTTCCCTCAAAAAAGGCCAAAAAGTGAGATAAAGAGGCAAGTGGTAACTTCTGGCCTCAAACCAAAGAGAGCCCTTCAACAAAGTTGAACAGGGGCTCAAAATAAGACATTTTTTAGTTTATGACCAAGTCCAAAACAGCTAACAAGTAAGCCTAAAATACCATGCAAAAATAGGCCTAAAAGAGAGTTAAAGAGGCAAGTGATAGTAGGAGACCTTAAACAGCAAAAGGTCCTTAATCAAACATGAAAAGGAGCTCAAAATATGACTATTTACAGTTTGGGTCGGAGCCCAACAATGCTTGCAAGCAAGGCTTGGGGGCCAAAACGCGCAGCCCGGGGCCCCAAAAACTGACTGTTAGGCACCGGAAGTGGTGTTCGACCACAAAGTCAGTCTCTCGGACCACAGTGTCCCTCAAAAGGGAGGAAATAAGGTATGTGCCAAAAACCGGAGCAAACGGAGGTGGTTAAGCGGTCCCGAACCGAGGCACACGGCCGTCGGCTCCGAAAAATCGAAAACTAGGCTCCAAACGAGAAAAATGGCCTACGACCACGAAACGTAGCCTATGGCCACTGAGAGATGATCTACGAGACCTCTCCATTCATTCGGGAAGAGAAAACAAAGAAAACGGAGCCTGGTTCGCAAACCGAGGCAAAGCACAAAAGAGTCCGGAAGTCCGGAGACAAGGCTCGCAGCCGGGACTCCGTAACCTCAGAACGAGCACAATATGCAACATCACCAAGTGCTCAATCGGTGATGTCTGAGTCTTAAGGTCGGTCAAAAATGGGGTGTCTACGCTCACATATTGACATTACAAAGAGAGATGAATTGAAATTGGGTCATGGTCTCAAGGTGTTAGATTTTGGCATTAAAACTATCAAAGTTTTGTTTAGATCAGAGGGAACCGCACCTTCACTTAAGGATTTCCGAACAAGTGAGATTAAGGCAGGAGCTGAGATATTTCAAAATTGTTGATAAAAGAAAGATTGTATGCCATCAGGGCTATGTGCCTTGTAAGGGCCCATAGAAAAAATGGCATTTTTTACTTTAATGGAGGTGATGAGTCTAGCAAGAGTATTATGTTCAACCTTCAAAAGATGTGGAAGCATGAAATCATTAAGCTGGTGATCAACAACAGATGCTTCAGAATTGAAAAAGGTTCTAAAGTAATTAGCAACTTTGTTTTGAAGTTCCCCTTGATCAGTACACTAACTACCATTGACATTTTAGTGTCATGATTTTATTTTTCCGTCGGCGGATGAAATGGAAGTATGAAAGAATATCCTTAAATCTTATCTAATCAAGCCTTGATTTCTAAAACAATAGAATCTCTTCCTAAAGCAACACTTCATTAAACCCTTTAACTAAATTTTGCTCTAACTCTGCAAGAAAACGATTGGGTCAGTCTCCCAAAGATTTTTGGATACCATTCAATCTAGCTAAAATACGTTTTTTGTTGTAAAAATATTCCCAAAAGGCTTTCGATTCCAACTTTTAACTGCATCAATGAAATGTTGAATTGTAAGAGCCATGTCATGCTTATTAAAATCCTACACTTGTTGGACTAGTTGCACAAATGAGGGATACGTTACCAAAGCAGTCTCCATGCGAAAAGGCCACTTAAGCTCCAGAGAGAGAGATGATGGGCAGTGGTTTGAACTTGTTCTAGGAAGACGTTGCACCTAGGCTTCTAGATAATAGGTCCTCCAACTAACAGTGCACAGTGCTCTGTCCAACCGCTCTTTAATATTAGCATTGCGTTGATGCCCATTTGTCCAAGTGAATCTTGGGTTGGGGAAACCTATATCCAATAATTGACACTGATCAAGACATTTAACAAGACTATCACAGCACCAATGACTAACAGGAGCTCCCATTTGTTTTTTAGTCCCAAATGTAACCTCATTTAGATCTCCGACAACTGTCCATAGAAGAGGTAGACTCTAGAAACCCTAGCTAGATAATTCCAAAGTTCAAATCTTCAATTGAGAAATTCGTTCAATTTATGTAGTTTGCACTTTAGGTTCAAGCAAAACTAACACAACCGGATCATGGGATCAGACTAAATCACAAATGGTGTGAAGAGTGCCTTTGTTACCTACACCTCGGCAATTCCAAATAAGTATCTTCATGGGATCAACAGGGATTGGAGAGCCAAAGGCCTAGTTATAAATCTATCGTGGTTGACCCGATTTGGTGTCTAGCAGAGAACACTTGAAGAAGGAAAAATCAGTAAATGAGGTTAGTGGAAAACAATTGAAGGGAGCTTTTGGTGGTGAGGAGGTAGCATGGGATGATCCAAAAGGATGAAATGAACTAGAGCTTGAATGGGTTAGGGTTTGTGGAAGATAACAAAAAGAGGGGTTGGGTTGAGGAAGTTTAGAGGGTCCATACCTTAGAGGTAATTGCTTAATGGATTGGGTTGGTTTTTCCTTATCAAGGCCCATTGAAAAGCGTCCCGTTGCATCATTATTAAATTTGAAAGGTGATGGCTCATGGCTGGGTTGTCTATTTACTTGGCCCAGCTGCAAAATGTGTCTCACTACTCTTTTGTGTACTTGTCAACTTGCTTTTTGGAGGATATGAGCTTGCAATTTCAGTCCCATCATTTATTTTAGCATTTGTATGTATCTTTGTCCTTGCACCTAGGGCAACACTCAATACGTAAACATTGCTATAACATTCTGAAATTTGCGGTACCACTCGAGTAGTGAAGTTACCATTCGAGTGGTGAAGTGAGGTTCTTAGAATCTCCTCTACAAGTCTGAAATTCTGGGAGGATGATTTTTTTACTCAAGCATAGAAGTAACCACTCCAGCAGGCCTTGCTCTCACATCACTCAAGCGATGGATTGACCACTCGAGCGGTCTGCTCAAGATTAGCTAGTTAAAAAGTCACTTTTGCTCTACTTTTTCTTCCCCTCCCCCTCTCTCTCACTCTCTCCCTTCTCCATTTCCAAAAAAAAACCCTAACCTCCACCCTTAGTTTTCATCCAAACATTACCCTTTAGATCTTGTAGTAAAAGTGATAAACACATAGAGATCATCACTGTCATCAATTGGATCGCGATTTCTTGAAGTTTCTTTCTTGGGTTTTCATCTCTTGCTCACATTCTTGAGGTAGAGATACCTTTAACTTAATATATCTATGATTTGAGAGGTGTATGTGGTATTTTTCTTAGTTATATTGATGTATGAGATGAACCATTTGATTTTCAATGAAATATTAATGTCAAAAGGGTGATTCCGTCCAAATTCTTGAAATGTTTTTGAATATTTTGACTTATTAGAAGATGATACTTGAAGATTTGATGATTTATTAAAAAAATGAGAAAAAAGCCCCAATTTCTTAGAAATCCTAGAATTTAAATGTCAATTAATGGGGGATTTTGGAATAAATTGATTTTCTACTATGAAATTGAGATTGATTTGATATTGTTATGTGAGAGATGCTTGATTATTACAAACCTTGAGATAAGGTTATTCTTGTTGAAGTTGTGAAAATGGTTGAACTTGATGCTTGAGATTCCCACTTCATGAATTTCGTATTAGAGGCTTGGATTTCACTTATGATTGAATTGAACCTTAGATGAGTTGAAACATTTGCAAATTCATACATGACATAGCATCCGTAATTATCTTTATAATGGTGCACTTGTTGGTTGCTGAAAAATGTAAAGAGAAGATAAATGGTGTTAATGAGTCGAGTATTGTATTAGTATCCACGCAGGGAGTTTAGGTGCCCAATTGTCTTATTTTGAGTTTATCACTGGACGACTGTGGAAAAACAAGTAATTTTGGGTGTCCACTGGCCCTGTCGTATTATAAACCGATAAATGTGGAAAGGTTGTGTGATTTACGTGCCCATCGCCCTGCCGTATCATGAGCTGGCAAATGTGGGAGTAACTTAACGATGTTTGACTAATTGGACCTACTAATTCTTGATATTACTTAGGAATTCATTGCATCTTGTTTCTTGAAAGAAGGAAAAATAAGAATTTTATCTAAGTATGTGCATAGCATGATCATATTCATATATTTTGTTAAATGTGTTCCTGCTAGGCAAACTTTGCTCATCACAATCATTAACTTTTCGGGAATTGGTGATGTGTTCCACCTAATTGATGGATGGTTGTGATTATTTTTTATGGAGCACAGAATGCTCGTTGCATATTGGTTGTGCTCAAGCTACCAAGCTTTGATGTTTTGGGATTGAAATCCATTTTGTGTAATCAAGACACATGTCTTAAAATATGTAAGTCATTAGGGCACTTTCTTTTTATGTCATTCTAACTCTTTAAACTGTAATGTATAATCAAATGCTCACTTTTGGGGACAATTATGTATTTGATGGGGGAAATAGTTCAATCAAAAATAATATATTACACAGAAGTCTTAATGAATATTTTATCATTGTTAAGGATCAGATTTGGTAAATTGTATTAAAATATTGGGGCGTTACAATTGCCACTTGGAAAGCAACCTATACCTCTAGACCAGGTTTGAGCAATTATCCAATGACCAAGCTGGTCAGAAGTGGTTGACGAAGTTGGCTTAAATGTAGCCGGTGCTAGCGACTCTATGGTTGGGTCTTCTGGTGTTCTCATGATCAACGGACAGTCTTCTATCTTGTGGCCATAATGGCCACATTCAAAGCAAATGGAATGGAGGCCTTCATACTTAACTTGAAATGTTCTAGCATTTAAACCAATTTTGGAAATAAGAGCATCTTGTAGGTTAACCTCTACACAAACTCTAGTAAAACGACCTATGGTTGTTGTAGTTTTATCAGTTTTAATTACCTATCCAAGTAAATTACCCAACCTTAAAAGAATATCCTCTTGAAAATACTCAATCGGTAACCCAATAAAATGAATCCAAATCAAAGTAGTGGGTAATTCATTCAACACTGGCCGGAAATCAGGCTTCCATTTACAAACAATCAAGTAATGACCTAAGATAATCCAAGGTCCATCAAAAAGGACATGAAGATAGTCTTCCTTATAGGTAAATCGAATTAGATAATAGCACTCACCCACATCAACATCTTCAAAATGTTCTCTCAGATGCCATACTTGTTTTATACATTGAAGGAGTAGATTGTAACCCATTATGTGCCCCGGAAGTTTAAAGATGAGAGCTTTTCGCCAAGGAGATTAGAGCTTGGAACTTGGAGAGTTAGTCAAGAGAGATAGTGAGCCGTGGCCATAGTGAGTTTGCTTGCTTAGTCGAGGTGGGATCTGTAGGGCGAAAGTCTAAGTCCTCAAATTCATTATCTCTGTGATACCAACTTCGAGAGTGTTCACTAGTAAGAGCTTCAATGAAGGATGAAGACGGAGCACCCTAAAAAAGGGGTTTCGTTTGCAGATCTTCGTCATCCATTCAAGTGCTTCCCTCATCATCATTATCGCCGTCGTCAACAAACGACCCATACTCGCGACGTTTTTAATCTTTTTCTTACTCTATCGCAGGATATTAGTCTCTTCCGATGGCTGTTGTGGTCATCGGAAATCACATCCGTCAAAGACCCTTTTAGCACAACTCAATTTTCAATTCTATTATATATATATATGAGTTCTATCGGGGGGAATTGAGGGATGTAGCATTGCTCTTTTTTTGTATTCAAATGCTTTTTGTTTATGATAAATTTATTTTTATTCCATTTAAAATTTATTGTAATTATTAATCTAAAAATAATTTCTAAAAAATCATATTTTAATTATTTTATGCCATTATAAAAAGTAAGGTAGCGTTTAGTTTAATTTTCAAAACTCAATTCTGATTTCAAATCATGATTTGAATCAAAATTTATAACTAAACAAATTTTTAAAATACAATTCAAAATTCTTTTCAAAACTCCTTTATTTTCTTTTTTTTTTATTATTATATATTATTATTAATCAATCAATCAATCACTTTTTCTCTTTTATCTCTCCTCTCACATTTTATACATCAATCAATCAAAAAAAAGAAAAAAAAAAAGAGTACAAATCATCCAACAACTCATAATCAAACAATTTTTTTTTTTTTTTTTAAAATCATAATTCAAAACTCAAAACACAACTTTTATACTCAGAGTTTGTTTGGAAAAGTGGGTTTGCTTTTTGGCTTTTTGACTTGGGGCTAAAAAGTCTCGTTTGGGATAGGTTTTTTTGATTTTTTATGAGAGAAATAATGTAATGATTATGGGTTGGATATGACATTTTGTCTTATTAAGCTAAAAAGTCTATTTTGTCTTTTTATGGCGAAATAGCCCCAAACCTAACCCAACCCAACCCAACCCAACCTAAGTTGCCAAACAAAGGCTCAAATCATAAATCTAAAAACACACATCCTAATATTTTTTAATACCAATTTAGTTGATTATTCCTTTCTAAAAGGTGCATTTTTTAATTCGATTATATATATAATTATTTTCTATATTTTTTTAAAACAATAAATAGAATTAATTAAAAATTTAATATTAATTAACAAAAGTAAAAGCGAAATACTTAAGTTTATTCAATATAATTTTTCTTTTTTGAAAATGTGATATCTGTCTAAATTTATCCAAATTTAAGTTTGATTTATTGGGTTTCCACTTGCCCTCAGATTGTTTGGTATCTCTGCTCATCCTGCCCTCTAGTCTTATTCCCTACTATCTCATACTACCACTAACTTACACTCTACTACCACCATTGCCAACCGTTGGCCATTGCCAATAACTACATCCGGCAGTCGACGATGATTACTTTCCGATCGTTAATCATTGGCTATAATTTTTCAAATGAATATTTTCTAACATGAATTTCCAACAACCATTTATCAACAACAACCACCACCAGAAAATAACAAAAAGATTTATTTGAAATTCATTGTTTTATAGACAGTAAAATTTTACTATATTATTTAACATTTAAATAATAAATTTTCACCATCATTATCACCATCACCACATTTACTATGATTTTACCATTGCTAGAAGAAATATCAAATAAAAAATCTATCAAAACATTGAATAAATAATATTACCAGAGTAAAATTTTACTCTGTATTGATAGTAAAAAATTTATGTTCGCTATTCGCTATAGAGATTGAATAACAACTTCGATGGCCTTTTTCTAATAGATTTGAGGACATTAGTCTCATATATGCAGTTGTTAATCTCATGTTCGAATTTGTTGGCAACAAATCTGAGATGGTAGAGGTTGACGGTAGTCACTAGTAGTAAATTTGATATGGCAATTGATGGTGGAGATGATGAGCGACGTTGGTGGACGATGAATATAGTAGTTGCTAACTGTAGATTTGAGACAATAATAGTTGTAGGTGATGATAAGCAATGCTAGATGGTGGAAGTGATGTGAGACGATTAACAGAGATTAAAAATGTTCGTGTAAAAGATGAAGAGAGCTGTATAAGAGAGAGATACACAGATAGATATAATAGTGAAATTGGTTGTTAAATGTATGACAAAGTTGTCCATTAATTTAAGAAAAAATTACCATTCAGTTGTAATATTTAAAAATTATTATACAGTAATAATAAAATTTATAATTTTAATTATTAATATTTATCATTTTTTTGGTAATTTTTTTCCTCTCACATCCCTGTCAAGTTATTTCTCCTTAATTTAATACATTATATTTTTTTTGTCCTTCAAATCTATAAATAATTAAGCTAAGGACTTTTTCCAATAAGATTAATTGGTGTATCATTTTTTCAATATAAGCGGTAAAATGAAAATGTCTTGATCAACTATTTTAAATATATAAATTGGGAAATTTATTGATAAATCTCATTTAGAGATGTTTTATCCCAATAAGTCCACAAAGAAAAATTATATCCCAATGAGTCCCATATAGTTTTCTGATTATTCCATAAAGTCCATTTTTTTAATTTCATATTTATACGTGGACAATTATGCCCTTATATATATATATATACTGTGAATGTACGTAAAACACGTTCCTGTGATTTCGGTAGTCAGTTTTGGCAGTTTCTTTATTTCTAATTCAAATCGATTCGATTCTATCTTGCATGCTGTCGTTCTATCGTTATGAGGCTTTGATGTGCTACGGTTCGATTGTTGTTGTTCTTGTCTGGTATGGTGATTTTCAAGTGAAGAGGACGACCGCATTTGTCAATTTCTGGAATATAACTGCCTCGAAGCAATTTTTTTTGAGTTTTTGCACGACTGTAGGTTTGCCTGATTTAGGTTAGTATCATTTTAGTTTTGAATACATGTTCACTTTTTGTTTTGATTTGTAGGATAGATCAGATGCTTTGTTCTTTGAGTGATATTGATTGGAGGCTCTGTTTTCTCATTTACATGCATCATACGTGAGCAGTTGTTTTTGAGTTTTTGCACGACTGTAGGTTTGCCTGATTTAGGTTAGTATCATTTTAGTTTTGAATACATGTTCACTTTTTGTTTTGATTTGTAGGATAGATCAGATGCTTTGTTCTTGGATTGATATTGATTGCATGCTCGCTTTCTCAATTACATGCATCATACGTGGTCATTGGAGGGGAGGTTATTCAGATATATGTTGAATATGTCTGAGTGATATAATTGTGATTATATGGATCAATGTGAATGTTTACATCGTGGTCATGTGGAGGGGAGGTCATCAGATTAGTGATGAATGTGGATCCTGTATAATTCACAGTATGTGGAACAATATGAATGTTTAAATCGTGTTAGTATTACGTGAAGGATGTCGATGTTTGCATTGTACTTCAAGTTTTGATTAATGAGGCTCTGCGTGAGTGATATAATTGAGATTAAATGGATCAATGTGAATGTTTACTTCGCCGCCCGTGGAGGAGGTCCTCGATTAGTGATGAATGTGGATATTCTCTATTTAAGAGTGTGGAACAATGTGAATGTTTACATCCTGTTAGTATTACGTGAAGAATGTCGATGTTTGCATTTTACTTTAAGTTTTGCTTAAGAAGGCTCTGTGTGAGTGATATAATGGAGAGTATATGGATCAATGTGAATGTTTACATCATGGTCCTTTGGAGGGGAGGTCATGAGATTAGTGATGAATGTGGATGTTCTATAATTCAGAGTGTATGTGTCAATGTAAATGTTTACATCGTGTTCATATCATGTGAAGAATGTGGATGTTCTCACTTTTACTTTGATGTTTGCTTAATGAGGCTTTTGTGTGGGTGTGAATATTCACAGCTTGTTTAATGATGGTTGTTGAATTTAACACTTGAACTGTACTTGTATGCTTCTAATTTTTCGCACAATGTGAATATTCATATCGGTTTGGATTATTGTTAATTGTTGTATTGTTTTGTTTTTACAGGAGATGGATAGCTTTATGATGTTGGTGTGTACATATGGAACCAGTACCACTGTAATAAATGCTGCCCGTGCGCTATGCTATTCACGCTTGGTGGACTGCTTGTGTGAAAAATGGGGAGTTGTCACGGTTCTATTTCATTGTTCTCAAATTACCCGGGATTAATAGGTGTGATTTGGAGAATGAGGAAGAATTTCGTAACATGTTACCTTGCTAAATCAATGGGGTACAACATGTAGAAGTTGTGGTTGAGTTGAAAAGTGATATTGGTCACCAAGTAGTTCGATTGGTGCGCGGGGGTTGAGGAAGAAGTTGATGCACTACGGAGATTTTGCCAAAGATAAGGAGAAGGTGTTGTTGTCACTTGGGCAAATGGTATTACGACGGGACAACGGTTTGTTGGAGGTGCACAAGAATTTCGTGATGTTTTGTGTAAGTATGCCATCCAATGTGGGTTTCTTACATACGTGAAGAACGAGACAACAAGAGTTATCAAGGCGCGATGCGAGAGGAGAGGGGATGCTTGTGGGCTATACATTGTAGAGCACAACGAGCAAATGATTTTTTCTACATCAAGAGGTGTAGTGATGTGCATACTTGTGGTACGGATGTCCGAACATCAAAGAATCCACGAGTTAGTTCGGATTTGGTGTCGAGTACCATTTATGAAATTGTGAGGGACAAGCCATTGACTTACCGTGTGATGTAGTGACTATTTTGAAGAGGATTATGGGCTAGATGTGAGTTACCATGTTGTATGGTTGGGTGTGAGAAAGCAAAGGCCGGTATTCATGGAGATCACTGTTATCATTTGACCACCGGTGGTATTCGGATGCCGTGATGCGGTACAATCCGGAGTTATGTCAATATTGACTATGATGCGAGTAGTCAGCTTTGTCGCTTCTTTATGTCATTCACGCGTGTATTTCGGGTTCAATGCTTGTCGGCCTTTATTATTCTGGATGGAACATTCCTCAAAGGAAAGTACAAAGGTCACCTACTTATGCAACAAATAAGGACGGAAACAATGGTTAGTAGTTTTTTAGTCTATTCATGTCAATATTCACTCGAAAGCATTGATTGGACAAAAGAGTGATTGGTAAATTATAAGTAATGTGAACATTTACATTAGTATGCACCGATGTGAAGGTTTACATCGTTAGAAGAAATGACAAGAATGTGAACATTCACATTACAACACCGATTTGAATATTTATATTAGTGTATACTAATGTTAGTTGATCCACTAATGAACAAGATTGTGAATGTTAACATTGTCGATGACTCAACAATCAACAATGAATTATGAATTGTCGTTAATTGTGTATTGGTGTTGTGTTGTAGGTCTATTTCTGTTGCTTTTGCGATTGTTGATTCGAGACCACGCCAATTGGTCGTGGTTTTGCATGAACTTGGGAAGGTTGTTGATGGGAAGCGAAATATTACTTTTATTTCGGATCGTAATCTTGGTCTCATAGAAGCTATGCCAAAGGTGTTCCCATCGGCTCATCACGGTTATTGCTTACAACACTTGAAGAGCAATTTAAGAGACCGGATGAAAGGAATTGATAATGGATTCAGGGATCACCTAGTAAGTAGTTTGGGTGACTGTGCCTACGAGCCAACTGTGGTAGGGTTCCATGAAAAGCTTGCAAAATTAAAAGAGGAGGGTAAACAACGAGCTCATAATTTTTTCAAGGACTTGGCACCTGAGCACTGGGCAAATTCGTACTTCAGGTAATAATAGTTTCCTAAGGTGTTTATCTTTGTGAATTTTAGAATGGTAGCGAAGTGAATTATTGATTTAGAATGGTAACAATCTTCGAATTGTGTTTCATGTTCACTGTAAATGATGTGAATGTTCACATCTGCTAATGATGACTGATGTGAATGTTCACATCTGTTAAGTTGTCAAATAGTCATTCAATGTATTACAGATTTGAATGTTGACACGTGTCATATTTTGTTGTTGTTGTTAACATGCACATATTGTCCATCGTTTAAGTTGACGAAATAATAAGCATGTAATGTGAACATTCACATTACAATAAACTGGTAGCAGATGTGAACAGCCACATTATTATACCCTGATGTGAATGTTCACATCAGTGTATTCTCCTTTCAGTACTATGAATGTTCAAATCATAACGCCAATGGTCGGACACATTAAATTTCGTATTGTACAATATTTGTCATATTGTGTAGGGGCATGCGTTATGGGGAGATGACATCCAATGCTGCGGAGTCATTCAATAACTGGATTAAAGAAGCACGTAATCTTCCTATCAATCAAATGGTGCACACAATTCGTACTCAGTTGATGTGGCAAATGTCTGCAAGGCGTGACCAAGCGAACAAATGGAATGAGCTTATTTGTCCGACATTCGAAACAAGGCTTATTGATTCGTTCAATGACAGCAGGGCTTGGCAAGTTAGCAAAGCCAATGAGGATGTGTTTGAAGTTCATTCGATACCATCTGTTACAGTTGATGTTTCGAGGCGTACATGTTCTTGCTTCAAATGGCAAATCAACGGATTCCCGTGTGACCATCTTTATTATTGCCATTCGTAAGAGCCGCCATAACTGAATGATTGTGTGGAACATTACTTTCATGTTCAAACATATCGTGCAGCCTATTCGGGAGCCATATTCCCTATACCATCGGTGGAGAAGCCGTCTTTTGATCCCACGGACTTCACTATATACTCGCCAACTGTGAAA
This sequence comes from Camellia lanceoleosa, assembly GCA_025200525.1. Classification (NCBI taxonomy): domain Eukaryota; kingdom Viridiplantae; phylum Streptophyta; class Magnoliopsida; order Ericales; family Theaceae; genus Camellia; species Camellia lanceoleosa. Next base: position 135,271,892 of record CM045761.1, on the reverse strand, counting down.
AGACCACCCTAAGGTCAAGAAGAATAGGATCCCATCAAGGGGTGAGAAATTGAAGCAAAAAAGGTGCGGGAGATGTGAAAAGTTGGGGAGCCATAATAGGAAGTCATGCACGGAGCCGATATATGATGTACCTTTTTTCCATTTCAACATTGTATTTTACATTGGATTCTTATATTCATTTTTGAAATAAGATGTGAATATTCATGACATCGTTGTTGCCATTCACAGTAATCGAAGTTATGATGTGAATATTCACATCATCAAATTATTAGATGTGAATATTGACTTGTGTTAAGAAATATCAACTCATAAGGTGTGAATATTCATGACATCGTTGTTGCCATTCGCATAATCAGAAGTTATGATGTGAATATTCACATCATCAAAATATTAGATGTGACTATTGACTTGTGTTAAGAAATATCATACGCACACCTGCCATATTGTGTTACTTGAACACTTTAAGCAATATTCACATTCATCAGTATGGTTTAAAACAGAAGAAAGTGCATGATGATTCTGCGATGTGAACATTCACATCATGTCATGTGCATTCAAAAAAAAAAAAAAAAATTACAATCTCAATGTGTATGACCAACGCAAAATAGGCCTGAAAATGCATATACATATATTGAATGAAAAATATCTGTACAAGCAGTGATATAGACTTGATTTACAATTAAGCTAGTCTGCTCCAATATGAAAAATCTATTGACACTAAATTGTCTTAATTGTGGATAACAGAGTTGGGTAACAGTGATAGGTGGACAACCCCCACCTATAGGTTTTCACATTGCACTGTCTTTCTGTGGTTCAGGAAAAGGTGTACTAATGAGTCTCTTATTTGGCACCATTCATAGCGAGCTAGGCTGGCAACAATGTCTTCACGGTATACATGCGCCCTCATGATGTAACAAACTGCAGGCCCGCAATCCACCCTGAAAATGCGAACTTGTTGTTAGATTTTGGAATTTAGGTGGGTAATGGTTGTGGAACATGTGTAGAAATCAATTTTAGGCTTACGAATTTGGTGCTTGTTGAGGACAGATGTCCATTGATATGATTGTTTTCGAAGTATTTTGGCTTGATAAGTTGGTCCATAATGGTGATGATGGTCCAATGTTGTGCACCAACCCTGTGATATAGTCCCTCTGCCAACAATTAAATTTCATATTAGGCACCAACCAACATAGGCATACATCCAATTTCAAATATTACACGTCACGACAAGTGTTATGTTTGGCAGTCACTTACCAGTATTTGTACTTTGTCAATATGAGGGTCATGTATGCCTTTTCTTGGGCGCAGTGAGTTATAATGCCTCCATACATTCTCTTTCGCGTCGTACACAACAATTGTCCAATGGAAGTTGTCGTGTATTGGGAAGATTAAGAATCTCTGGCCTTGATACTCCTTGATGTGTACATCAATCAGTTTATTCCTCTTGTGAGGGGGGTACTCTTGCACGATTTTCTGCACACAAAGGGCATACAATGATGCATATGAGTTTGAATATCAATGTTTGATGTTAATGATGTGAATGTTCACATCTGCTAATGGCGAGTGATACTACTGATGTGAATGTTCACATTTCGTAATGGTGAGTGATACTATTGATGTGAATGTTCACATCTGTTAATGGTGACTGATACTACTGATGTGAATGTTCACATTTCCTAATGTTGAGTGATACTACTGATGTGAATGTTCACATCTGTTAATGTCAGTGCTATTACTGATGTGAATGTTTCCATATGCTAATAGTGAGTGATGTTACTGATGAGCATTCACATGTATTGAAACGTAATCAACATTAAAGTCTAGTTTTACCAAACATGTGCTTGTGAAGATGAATGATGAATCCTCCAAACTTGGGTTGACTAGGCCTTGTAGTTCAAGGAGAATTTCACCGTAAGCATCTATCACCTGCAGAACCAGAGGGGTGGCAGTACATTATTTTGCAGTGTCTTTACTGTGTGTCTGTGTATTTTGTTCACATTTCCAGTTCACATACGTTGTTTGTTATTGAATCTTCCTTGATTATGTGAATGATGTCATCAAAGTACACATCTTTAGTCTTTGAGTCCCCTCGCCACACTAGCAACCTATGCATTGTGATTACATAAAACGTTAATGTTAACATTGCACATTTATGAAATGATATAATTTGTCAGATATGTATGTGAAGTGAACATGATCCCAAAAAAAAATTAAAAAAACAGTTTGGGATATGTAAGATCACTTACTCGTCACCGCCATTCTTGTGCAAACTTTGGACTTTTTGCTTGTTCAGTTTGTTCATGTTAGCCCAGACCTTCAGTTTGTTGTTCAAGGTTAACTTCTTCGACTTTGTTGGCTGCTTTTTTGCTGGTTGTTTGTCTGAATCTTGTGCAGTTTGGACTGGATGTGATTGCTCTTCGGCTCCCTCTTTCCCTTTCTTCTGACCAGGCAGGTTGGGGTATTCAAACTCGTCCAACCGGTGTTCTTTCCTTACCTTTTGCTTTATGCGCTTTACCCTCGATGGAGGGCTGACAATGTGTTCCAATGCTGCGGGGGGATGCTTGTCCAGGCTGTCATGAGCCTTTTGTGCTTCAGCTTGGGTGATGATGTGGACAGACTGATCGTCAAAAAGGTCTTGAAGTATTGTTTTTTCACATTCCAAGTTGATGACCAACTTTGTCAGCCGCTGAATTTCTGCATCTTTCAACTCCATGCAAGTCTTCATGTCCATGTGCACATTTGATGGGCTTGATTGGTCAAATAGTTTGGCTTCAAGGGCAGCAATCACCCTTGCCCTCAATTCCCAAGATTCTTCCAATTGTTTGTATTTCGCTTCCCATTGCCGTACAAGACCCCAAGCTTTTCGGTTTTCTGCTATGAGTATTTCTACAATGTCGGGTTCAGTTGGTTGTGCTATGACGATTCCTTTCTCAACATTGGGGATGCTACAGCTGGGGTTGGTATAATGTCCAACATCATTTAGGTCCGTTGCATCGTCAGAAAATGCATCCCTGTCATCACTGTGTTGACTGGCTTCACTTTGATCCTCATTGCTTTCATTTTTCTTTGCTACTGCACTTGACAATATCTCAGGTTTGGGCTCCTCATTCAGTTTTGTATGACGGTACATCTTTGCTTCAGTTGGTGATGCCATTAGCTCGCCGCCATATACCTGCATTTGGAGACAGTATGTTAGTTAGCTAGTTCCTCATCTCATGATGTGAATAGGCACAATATATTTGGTTGTACTTCTACCTCATTTAATCCCAGCTTAGCCAAAGATATGGACTTCATGTTGCTATGTAAATCTGTGAGGTCCCATTTTACGCATCGTGGAATAGCATTGTGGTTACGGGGTTGTAAGATTGTTGTATGCTCACACAGCCAGTACTGAAACAAATAACAAATATGAGTAATGTGAATGTTCTCATCAATTAACATTGATGTGAATGTTTACACCACTAGGGTAGTAGTGTCAAATTTTACATCAATTAACACTGATGTGAATGTTCACATCTGTTGATGTGAATGTTCACATCTGCTAAATAGGGAGCCATGTTTCTGATGTGAATGTTCACATTCCGTAATGGTAAGTGTTACTAATGATGTGAATGTTCACATCCGCAATGTCACCGCTATTATCGAAATGAATGTTCACATTTTGCTAATGGTGAGTGCTGTTATTGATGTGAAAATTCACATCTGTTAATGTGAGTGGTACTACTGCTGTGAATGTTCACATCTCTTAATGTGAATGTTCACATCTGCTAATGGGGAGCCATGTTTCTGATGTGAATGTTCACATTCCGTAATGGTAAGTGTTACTAATGATGTGAATGTTCACATCTGTTAATGTCACTGCTATTACTGAAATGAATGTTCACATTTTGCTAATGGTGAGTGCTGTTACTGATGTGAAAATTCACATCTGTTAATGTGAGTGGTACTACTGTTGTGAATGTTCACATCTCTTAATGTGAATGTTCACATCTGCTAATGGGGAGCCATGTTTCTGATGTGAATGTTCACATTCCGTAAATGTTCATATTAAACATAGAATAAGTTTTATGAGATTTACCATTAACAACATCACACATCCGGTGACTCGCCCGGTTTTCCACGCTTTGGCTCAATGAACCCATCAAATTTGCCGGATGCTCTCAAATTTCAATCATACTCGATCATCTTCTAACGGGTCCATGTATGAGTAGAAAGCCCATCAAATTGTTTCACGGATGTAGAGAAGAATAGCTTGACGACGCGCACATGCAAACTAATCTTATGACCTCCTCATTGTCATGTTTTTTGTGCCCTTCAATGCTTCGCAGATTTCTCGTATTTTGGCAACAGATAACCGACTAACATCCTTGCACATTCGTGTATGATGCCGGTTGTTGGTTTTGCACCATAAGAGATGTCCATCGACTTGGTGCCGTAGTCCACCCCGAAAATCAGTGACACGTCGCTTCTAAAAATCTGGATGTTCTTATCCCCAATGTAAAACCTCCCGCTAGATTGCTTGAATGTCTGTACTATACGTACAATGACATCATCATATTTCATGCAGTGGTTGAGGTCGATTTCGTTACTGATCAAGCAATCAAATAGTGCCCAGAACGGAGTTTTCCTGAGGCACTTCAGTTGGCCACGTGTGAATTTTGTATCCTTCAAGAGTTTGACCAATCCTGTTAGGTTTGACCGGTAGTTAACTTTTTTCATGTTCACTTCTTCAGGAACAGCTATTTGATCAGGTTTGGTTTTGGCACGGGATTCCCCTCGCTTTCGCTTGCCATCAACTTTGTGGGGAAGACCTGTGTGTTCAAATAAGCGCATTTTATTGGCTGAAACACAGAACATGGAACCAGAAGCACCAAACAACATTCAACAACTAGCATTGACAGTAATGTGAACATTTACATCATTGTAGACTGATGTGAATGTTCACATCAGTGTCAAATGCTCTAAGTTTGAGCGAAGTTTGGATGGTTCTGACAGTAATGTGAACATTCTCTTTATGTGATTGTTCACATCAGTGTCTACTGCTGTAAGTTTGCCAAGTAGTCAACACTATTTTGAATGTTAACATAATCCATGTTTGCAAAATAAATACCGAATACGACAACAGTTACAAGGCAATGTTAATATTGACATGGGTGACCACATTACGTTATAATTTACGAAATATCAAAGGGGGGAAGCAACAGCGCCAAACAACACCCAATAACACAAACAACTACGAGATTGATGTCACAATGTGCATAATTACATTAATGTGAATGTTCACATTATCCATGTTTGCAAAATAAGTTCAGAAAATGACAACAGTTACTAGCCAATGTGAGCAAAATCAAAGGGGGAAACCAACAGCACCAAACTACACCCAATGACACAAACAACTTGGACATTTACGGCGCAATGTGAATATTTACATCATAATGCATCACAGTGTTGCGTGAAGTTTGGGGGTTCTGACATTAATGTGACTATTCACATGATGTCCATGTTCATATCAGTGTCTACTACTAGAAGTTTACCCTGTAAGGAACACTAATGTGCAAGTTCACATCATCCATGTGTGCCAAATTAATTCTGAAAAGTACAATAGTTTCAGGGCAATGTGAATGTTTACATCGTTGATCAAATTATGTTATAATATGCTAAAAATCAAAGGGGGGAACCAACAGCACCAAACTATACCCAATGACACAAACAAGTCCAACATTGATGTCACAATGTGATTATTTACATCACATTCCATCACATTGTTGACTGAAGTTTGGGGATTCTGTGGACATCAACAATGAACAATATCAACACTGACTGTAATGTGAACATTCACGTAGTCATACACTGATGTGAATGTTCACATCATTATACACTGCTGTGAATGTTGACAGCAGTGTATACTACTGTAAGTTTGCCCAGTAATCAACGCTTATGTGAATGTTGACATCAACTATTTTCACAAAATCAATTCCGAAAACATCTATGTTTACGAATTCAAAACCGGAAAACCAGAAAGGTGGATGTATACATCGGTGATAACATTACGATTGAAAAGCAGATGGTGGAATGTTAGTACTTACTTTTGTTCGTCATTGTTGGTGGGTATGGAAAACTCAGTGGGACGACAGGATTTCCGAACGACGAAGCACGCTCCTTCCGATGTGAACCTTCGCCGTGGTGAGATGAAGACGAATCTGGGGTTGACGGTCGACGATGGACGACGAGGACGTTGGTGAGGCGATGTGAATCTAGGGTTTTTGGAGGCGATGTGAGTATCGTTTCGTTGATTGAGTTTTCGTTTTGAAAATTTTGGTTGATTGAATAGTTGGAATAGGAATGGGTTTTGAAGAATCAGTTACACGCGGGAGAGACGGTGAGGGTTGTTTCGTCATTTTATAATTAATGGACCTAATGAAATATTAAGAAATAGTTTGGGTTTTATGGAACTAAACAGTTATAAATGGGACTTTTCAAAAAAGAGCCCATATAAATTTAATTTATTTTAAGCATAATTTCAACCACACAAAATTTAAATTTTAACCCGTACGTTGCTTCTTTTGTTAAAAAAAGGGTAAATTACACTTACACCCTCTGAAGTTTGGATTTAATATATATCACTCATGATATTTGAGTTTGGATTTAACCCTCTTGTCATTATAATTATTTAGATAGAATGAAGATATTGAACTTATACACTATCTCTTTTTTTGCTTTGCTTTATTTATTTATTTATTTTCCTTTTCTTTATCTTTTTTTTTAATGTAATTTCCTCTGTTTTTCTACTAGGAGTTGTTACCTTTTATATAAGCAAAGAGTTTGTGAAATGAGACTACTAATCACAGGGGGGTGGGAATGTAATTTCCAAAATATCAAGGAGTGGGTAGTAATTAGACCAAACCTCAAGAGGTGTCAATGTAATTTACTCTTAAAATTTTTTTTTTTACAATTCAATGTATATTTAAAAAAAATACTAAATCAATAATTACTAAATCAATAATTACTTAATATTTAAATTTAATAATTAAAATTATAAATATTTGTATGAATTTAAAAATTTTGGTTTCGTTTGGCATTGGTTTTTTAGACTAAATTAGTTACAAAAAGATAAAATAGGCTAAAAAATTAATAAGATGAAATGTTACTTTCAAATCATAATTATTTTATTTTTTCTCTTACAAAACTCAAAATTTTTTTAAAAAATCAACCCAAACAAACTTGGGAGATTGATCAATAAATCTCATATTTTGGACTTGTAATCTATATAGTCCTATATTTTTTCTTGTGATCCATTAATTATTTTAAATGTGTAATGACTCATTTGCCCGTTACATTGGAGTCACATTTGGAAAAAGTACACTAAAGAGTTTTTTAGTGTCATATCATACCTGCCACGTTGGAGTGTCACATTTGGAAAAAATACACTAAATAGTTTTTAATTTTTTTTAGAGTGTCACATCATATCTCCACGTTAGAGTGTCACATGTTATATTTAGAAAAAGTATGCTAAAGAATTTTTATTTATTTTTTGAGTGTCAAATTATATCTATTATGTTGTCACATTTGGAAAAAGAATACTATGAAATTTTTAATTTTTTTTAAAGTGTCACATCATATTCATCACGTTGTCACATTTGAAAAAAGTATATCAAGGAGTTCTTAGTTTTTTTGGAGTGTCACATTATATTCGCCACATTGTCACATTTGGAAAAAGTACGTTAAGAAGTTTTTAGTTTTTTTTGGAGGGTCACATTATACCCGTTACGTTATCATATTTAGAAAAAAATATACTAAGAAATTTTTGATTTTTTTAAATTCTCTACTAATAGAACTTAATAGATTAATAGAAAATATTTGAAACTATTTAAAATACTTATTTGTAAGATGAGATTTATTAGTAAATATCCCAACAAAGTTTTAGCCGGTATTAAAATAATCAAATAATTAAAAATCAATTACAAAAGCCACATGTCAAACAGCATAAATTCTAGATTTTTTGGCCAAAAAAAAAAAAAAAAAAACAGAAAAAAAGAAAAGAAGGTAAAGGGCAAAAGGGTTAGCGGAATCGTCGAAGACGGGAGAAGAAGAAGATGAAGAAAAAGAAGGTTAATTGCGGTTAAAAGATCCGAGCGGGAGTTTCAGTATCCCGCGCATCTCACACAGCATCGCCAAAAATACCCACCCAAAAAAATCACTCTTTTCCCTCTCTAAAGCTATCCGTTCCTTCAATCTAGGGTTTACTCTCTCTCTCTCTCTTCAATTTTGATTTCGAAACTATTCGATGGAGGACGAGAAGGGCGGCGGTGGTGGTGGAGGCGCTGGAAAATCGGCGAGGACTTCGTTGTCGTTCGTATCAGTGGGTGGGAGGCAGAGGTTCACCGTGGAATTGAGACCAGGAGAGACCACAATCGTTTCGTGGAAGAAGCTTGTGAAGGACGCTAGTAAGGTTGACAAGCCCACCTCGGCTCCCGAACCTCCCTCCAATGCTCATCCTGCTCTCGAGTCTCGTTTAGCTCCTCCGGTAATAGCCACTTCAATATTCTCAATCTTCAAATTATCTTCTCTATTTTTTTGATTTCTAGTTTTATTTGTGAATTGATAGTTCTAGTTCATTAACTATGTAATATTTGATAATTAAGGGTTTATGAGGTGATAATTTGTATTAGTTGTTTTGTAAGGAATCACATGGTTGTATTAATTTTTTGTTTTCTTAAGTGAAAACTCTATTGTATCTGTGGAGAATGGTAGCTAAGACTAGATAAGTTCTCCCTAAAAATATAAGGTACATCAACAAACCCATATAACAGCAATAGTTTTTGTTTGGTTTCTAATTGGTTTGTTAGGTTTGCAAGTAGGGGATGCTCTTTCAGTTGAGGTATGGTTGATAGGATTTCGGATTTGTTAAAGTTGAAGATCTCAACTTCACGGTGAAGTTGACCCGTTATCGAACTAACTTGGACTCACTTCAATAATCTAAACCGTTCATCTTATACAATTAACTAAGAAAATTGTCCATGCAAAAAATTAAATTGATCCAACATCGATTGTCATGCTAATAGATAGTTTTTATCTATACAGACTATATATTTTTTAAGAAATAAAGTGTCCATTTGTTATAATATATGTGTGATTATGATAGGATAACTTATGTCTAATCAATTTAATTTTTTGCATATATGTTCTTATCAACTTGTCATATAAGATAAACGGTTTAAATCATTGACATGGGTATAAATTTGTCTCACAATACACCAACATCACCAATGAAGTTTAGATCTTCAACTTTAGCAAATCCAAATTTGTTTGAAAGATAGGTTTGATGCGCATGATGAAAAAAAAAATTTGTTGTCTGACTTTTTTAGGTATTGCTGGACAATCTTTGTCAAGTATGGAGTAATTAAGAATTTAATTGCACTTGTTTGCTTTTGAGTTTTAAATTGATCTAGTAGCTAGTGTAGCTCATTGCCTAGCAGTGAGTAGTGCAGTGTTGGCCTTTTGTACATGATCACGGCATGTGTTCTTTTGATAGATAGATAATGCAACCAATTACATTGAATATCCTTGGAAGCTATTGACTACCATTGTCAAGTTAATCATGCATTATCTCATCACATGCTTCTATTTTAAGTGCAAAAAGGTTTTGTGTGAGTGGAGTGGTAGAATGAGGTCTGATTTTTTACAGATTGTTTTACACATAGCAAATAATAGTGATTTAATTGGTATTGTTTTTAACTCATTATGTTTGAAATTGTCATCTGAGCCATTGCACTAAAAAAATTCCATGTTCAATGCGCCAAATGATTGCTAGCTTATGGGTTACCATGTTGTAGAGGCTTACTTAATATCCTGAATACTTTATTCTTTTGTAGGATAATAATAACACAATCAAATGACTGTTAAATATATACCAGCTATTAATCTGCATTCTTCATGCTTAAGTAAATTAATCATTGAGTGTTGTTGCACATTCCCCAAGCTTCCGAGTGACATGCTCAACTTAGTATATGTCATAAATGTATGCAGTATGCCCTTTAGATCGGAGTAGGCATGATATCAAGGTTAATTATAGAGCGTTTATGTGAACTTTCTTTGAGTTTGATATCTAATATGGAACAAAGTGCATGGTTTGTTTCTATGCATTATTATAAGATTGTTTTGAATCAAATATATATTTGTTTTTTAATTGTGTGTTGCCTTTGTAGGGACAACCTGCTGAAAATGAAGCGATGGATGCACCCCCAGCAAGTCGTTTTAGTGCTGTTATTGAAAAAATAGAACGCCTATATATGGTATGCATCAATGAATTTGGATTCTATTTATTTGAGTCTCTTTTAGACTATAAATTTGAAGAATTGTTTATGATTATGGTATATATATCTTAGATGAACATGTACTTTTCAGGGTAAGCATAGTAGTGATGAGGAAGATCTTAATGATGTTCCTGACGATGATGAATATGATACTGAAGATTCCTTCATAGACGATGCTGAGCTGGTTGGTATTGTTATATGTTTTTTTGTAGTTTTTTTGTGACTAGTTTATCTTTGCAACTCCAGTTTGTTGTATTGATCTCATGATAACATTTTGAACCTACGTATTTTTGAGTGCAATGTTTCTATCTTGCTGCTGTGTAGGATGAGTATTTTCAGGTTGATAACTCAGCCATAAAACATGATGGATTCTTTGTTAATCGGGGAAAATTGGAACGCATGTGAGTTTCTCCTAGCCACTTCTTAATACTGTTTGTGTTTTTACTGTAATTTTTCATTAGTCATCCTTGTTTTAGGTTTTGTTTTGCATATTTGGTTAAGTTAGAAAATTAAGCATGAATATGATGATTAGGACATCCAAGCGTACTTTGCATCTAATAGAAATATGGGAGACATGTTCCTTTTAGAAACTAAAGCTCGGGACCATCTTGAGATCTGCAATTCATTTCAAGATCAAATGGTGTTATATTTCTAAGTCAATTTTGAAGGCATGAGAAACTTTACCTTTTTTTTGGGTTCTCTAACATTGGCATAATTCATAAGAGAACAGGAAGGACAAAATAAAATAGGAAGAGTAAGTCAATTGTATTAATTATCTATCTAAATGTTTTTAGTTCAGAGTATACTATCCTTGACAACATTACAGCTATGGATGCTATCTTTCTCGCTTTTATTTGAATACCCATTAAATTGTTCAAAGTTGTTTGCTTCAAGTATTGGAGGTAGAATACAATGTTCCTTATGAATAGTATCAGAAATTCTTTCGGTACTTAGTTATTTCTCCATTTACTGTATGTTAGTAAAGTTAATGCATTTTGTTATATTAGCTTTTCTTTAGCTGTTGAAAAAACTTTTGTGACTATTCTGAGATCCTAGAGGAAACAGGTCTATGCTTTATTTTGGTTTAGTTAAATTAGTTGTTTGTTCTTCCTAATGGATGTTATACTCGTTTTTATTTTGCTAGAAATGAACCTAGCTCATTGCCTAACCAACAACCTAAGAAAAGGAGGAGGAAAGATTTGGCAAAAGGTCCTGGTGAGGGTGATGATGGTAGTGTGTCAAATAAACATGTAAAAGTGGGAAAGAAGGCTGATGGACATTCAGTGGCATTGGCTGTGAAGAACATTACTGGTCCCTCTCATGTTGTGGCCTTACCTATTATTGGTTCCTCTCATGTTGGGGCCTTACCTATTACTGGAGCTTCTCATGTTGTGGCCTTACCTAGTGTACACCATGAGGATATGAAATCACAGAATCAGATGAGTTCTTCTGTAATTTGTGCTAAAACAAAAACTGCTGAAACTAAATCTTCATTGGATCTAGCTCCTCCTTCCAAAGTTTCAAATGGTGATGCTGCATTGTCTTTAGCAGAGGAAAAGGATATTGATAAGCAGAAGACAGGAATGGGCCCTTCTAGGTACCAGGCTAACAAATTGAAGGTTGAAGGTGAAATCTCTGATGCTTCAATACAGAGGTCTCATGATAAAAGTTCTTATGCACAATGCAAATCGCATTCTGGAAAATTATTGAATAATGTTGACGAGTTAGATCAATCAGTTCTACGGAGAGAGAAAGATAGCATTCGTGAAAGGCCTGACCTCAATGTGTCTGAGGGAAAGTATTCCATGCAAACTGTGGTGAGTAGTACTCCATGATTTCTCTTTCCCTTCTTTTTGTGCATGCACATTACGTCAACCGATTAATTTGATCCGTGCAAATTTTCTCTGTTAAGGGATTTCTTGATTTTTTTTTTAAGATTATTTTAATTTTAAGAAATTTGACTGTTTTTCCTGTTCTTGCAAGCTGAATTTGATTTGTGTGAGTTCGTTCAATGTAAATTTTAACTTTATCGCTTCTATTGCCATTTCAAACAGTAAAAGATTCAGATTGTCACGTTGCGGTGGCTTAGCTTTTATCAAGATCCATCTGATCAATGTTATGCAGATAACATGAAATTTCAGTTTTGTTTTGTGTGTTAGTGTGTTTGTTTTTTTCGTTTTCTGTTTTTTTTGTTTTTTTTGGTTTTTGTGTCTACATGGCATCATTATGGCTGTGGATGGTAAAAGCCATGGATTGTTTTGAAGTGAGTTATGGAGGTGTCAAGAATGTTAACAACCTGAACAAAAATGTACTACTTTTACTGATAAAAAAAAATGTACTGCTATTGATTGACCGTTGAATCTGTTTTCTGTGAATAAGAATTTCATATACCTTTCCTTCTGTAGTGAGCATATGCTAGTCTAGGTTGATGATTGTCTTTGATTTGGTATGAAGCTTATGCGGAAGCAATTTCATAGGCACATGGTTTATTATAATTACACTTTTATTAGTATTGTTTATATGATTATGTAGGTTAACTTGTTCAAATAGTTGGTAAGTTGTATGGCCTGGATATATACACAAGTAGCTTTATTACTTGAAAGTTGGAATGCTTTTATTTTAGGGAGAATTGCAAAAAAGTGGCATCAACACAAAACAACTGCAATGTCATGGAAGTACAACCAATTTATGCATTAAATTGTGAAACTAAATCTTGTACTTCCATCTCTTTGTAATTATTTTGAGTTTATATCATTTTTTTGCAATTATCCCTTTATTTTATGACTTTAATAAATCTTAATTTCCTTTTTATTTTATTATCTAGTTTCTTTTCTAATGGTAGGCTTGTTCACTAGGCACAACCTTTGTTATTCACTGTTTATTGAACCTACCCAAACCTTGTGCACCAATAGTTATATGTTATGCATATGTCAACAGATGCCTGTTTTGCACGATTTTGTTGATAGTTTAGCTTGCAGCACTGTCTAATAACCACCTTGTTGACTGGTTATAAGTTTTGTGAAATACAAGATCTAGAAAAATTGAAGCCATTTATTTTGTACAAAGTTGAAGGTGTGCTTGAGATATTTTATGTGACTATTAGTGTTAGAGAAAATTAATTCATCAATCTGTTGCCCTTGTCTTCATTAGATCCTCCTTAGTGTAATTTATTGTTTGAGTTTGTGTGTATGTGCACTGGCAATTTTTTGGTAGCTTTGACAGTTGGTGCTTGTAATTGTAATTCAAGCAATTATATTTTGCATTTGAAATTAATATCTCAATATTGATTTTGTTTTCTAAAATTGCGCAGAAAACTCCACTCTTGCAGAGAAAGGAAGGTTCCAGTGCTAGGTCGAAAAGTACAATGCTTGAGAAGGCCATTAGGGAGTTAGAGAAGATGGTTGCAGAATGTATGTTAAAGTATTTTTGTGTAGTGTTTATTGGTGATAATTCATTGGATCACATTATAAGGTGGTTAATTGCTTGTCTCTGTGTAAATATAGCAGCAAGACCACCAACAATGGAAGTTCAGGATGCTGATGTATCATCTCAGGCAGTCAAGAGGAGGTTGCCAAGCGAAGTAAAGCAGAAGCTTGCTAAAGTTGCTAGACTAGCGGTACTGGAAAGCTAACTTGACTATTTTCATCATTATTATTATTTTTTGGATAAGTTGTAGCATGACTATTATCATTTGATCCTTGGTTTGTGATCTAATGGAGTTAATCTTGTACTCGCATTTTCTTTTGGTTAGCTTCTTGGCAATGCCTTTAAAGAAATTAAAATGTCTTGTTGGGAAAAATAATTCATATATATTGTCTGGTGATTGCAGCAGGCAAGCCATGGAAAAATATCGAAGGAGCTGGTTAATCGGCTAATGAGTATTCTTGGTCACATGATGCAGTTGAGGACATTAAAGGTATCTCTTTTGAATGAGAATAATTTATTAATAACTGTTGCTTCATTTTCTTGTTGATGTTAACTTGCTCCCAAGGTTAGTTTATTTAGCTGGGTGAAGGATTGGGTAGTGATCATGATAGTTGGCATGAAGAAAATAGGGAGTTTCTTTGAAAATCTGTTAGGATGGTTCCGAAAAATATCATGAATAATTGCTGGGAACAGCTTAAAAATGAGCTTGATTTCTTTTTGATGATTGATAAAATTTTATTAAGAAAGAGAAGATAACAAATGGAGAAGTATGGGCAAGATTTGTAGAATGGAGGAAAACATAACTATTGTTTGATAACTGAAGAATTCCAAGAAAGATTAATCTTCTTCAAGTGATGCAGAATGGAGGAAAAACAGAACTATGGTTTGTTAACAGGAGAATTCCAAGAAAGATTAATCTTTTTTAACAAGGGCATTGATGATAATAAATTTCTCAACTAAAAAATTAGATGCTTTTTTTTTTTTTGCATATAGAAAAATAAAATTCCTTGTTGGAGATTCATCTCTCTTCTGTGAACGACAAAAAGTTGTATTTGGTGCTAAATACCAAAGTCTTTTCTTATCCCAAACTCCAACCCGACAGACATTACACAAGCAAATTGAAAACTCAATTTATGCTATGCTTAAACCCAAAAGGAGAAAACAGATATCAAATTTGATCTTGCAAGGAAAAAGGCGGTTTGTCAAGTCTGCCTTCATGCCCTTTAAACATCTTGGGATAAACCATTTTTAACTTATTGAGCGAAAATGTTGAATTTTTTATTCCTTGTCACTATCCCACTGAAAAAAGCAAGCACTTAGTTTTTATCATGGGAACACATCAAACATGCACTTTTTTTCCATGGGTGTGTGAAGCCCACATTCTGTGAGTAATCAACAAAATCAAGATAAGGTTTTTGGAACTATTGGAGCATGTTTATAAAATTTAACAAAGAAAACAGTCCTTAGCAATTTAGTAGTAGCAAGTTATGTAAGAATGTACCTAATTTGAAGAAATTGCAACCTTTGAAGCATGGTTACGGACACGGGACTGTTAAGTTACCAATTTTTCCGAAAGCCTAAGCTATTAGGAAATGGGCCCAACAATGTATATCAAGCTATCTGACACCCTACCTCACATGCAAACCTGTCTTGCGTGTGGAGAGGCAAACAAAGAAGCAAACAACCAAACGGGGACAGTATACCAAATGTCAACGGAGAGATTTGAACCCAAAGACTTCTCTCAACCAGAGCTCTGATATCATGTTAAGTTATCAATTTTCTCAAAAGCCTAAGCTATTAGGAAATAGGCCTAACAATGTATATCAAGCTATCCACCAGGAGCGCGGTGATTTCAAAAATATCAAGAGAGAAACATGGTGGGGATACAACCAAAAAATATATTTTATTTCTATCTATTTAAATATTACATTTATAAACAACCAAAAATTAATGGAAACAAACACTAATTTATCATAAAAATCACCCTGGATTTAAATAATCTAGAGATGATATCTATGTTGCGCTAGGGATGTTGCCGCCTTGTCTAATTTAAAAAAAAAAAAATATTAAAAAATGAACACGCAACGTGGCATGTTATAACATGCCCCTGCCGTGTCCCATATGTATTTGACACAGCTGCGACACTTATTTTGAAGTGTTGGTGCTTCATAGATTGCAACAGCTCACAGCAGGATTGGATACAATAATAATGTTTTAAAATCTTTGATGAAGTAGAATTTGGCCACTTTGAATTAAGCAAAATACAGTTTTTATTGGTTGAAACAGTTTAGGATAATGGCAAATTTGAAATAAAGAGGTCATGCGGCAATCCTTTAGTCGTCGTCATTCTTTGTTATAACTGTTTGCTTTACTGTGATCATGTCGGCCATTGATTAATGTAATATGTTTTTTTCAATAGAGAAACCTCCAAATCATGGTTAATGTGGGCTTGTCAGCCAAAAAGGAGAAAGATCATAGATTTCAGCAGATGAAGATGGAAGTTGCTGAGCTGATTAGAGTGCGGGTGCCCTATATAAAGTCCAAGGTACTCTGAGCCTTCTGTTGTCTATTACTATTGGGAGTAATATTGTTGAGGCTTTTGATGAGTGAGGAATTTATTCAATGTTAATGCAGAAAAGCTTATTTATCAGAAACAATAATCTTGAATATTTGTTTCCAGCTGATGCATGTGCGGCATATTGATGATAGGTTCTTTTATAAATCTAGATTTTCCCAATGTATGATATATTGTTTCAGGCACTCGAGCAACAAGCTGGATCATCTGATGATTTTCAGGAAATTTGCAAAGAAGAAAAAGAAGTCATTAAAAGAAAATATAGCATGGATGATGCATTGGAGGACAAGATTTGTGATCTCTATGACCTTTATGTTGAAGTATTGACTTATGTTTGAAATTGTCCCTTTTAGTGTATTTGCTTTGTTCAAGTGATTTTTCTTTCTGTATCCTACTTAGGATTTATTCTGTTCTAGGGGCTGGATGAAGATGCAGGACCACAAGTGAGAAAGTTGTATGCAGAGGTAGTTGGCTTGTGCTTTCTTTTAATTCTTTTGAGAGTACGAAGGGTTATTCCAGAATTATGTGCCTGCTTTGATGTTGTTTCATGTGAAACACTTCAGCAGAATGCATAGGTGGCTATGTAACAAACTGAAAGAGTCCTGATCTTGGCCAAATGTGATTATATTTTAGTCTGCATGTCAAAATGTGCCAATTAAATTCTCCCACATCAATTTTCTTGCCTTTGAACGACACGAGACAATTGTCATGTTTTGGTCTTTGTTCTTTCTTAAACTAGAAATTCACGATTTGTATCGTCTTCCTCTTTGTTCCTTTCACATTGAGTGGTTGTAAATTATTTTCTGTTGTGCCTGCTCAAAAACTTATTTGACATTTTTTTGTTGATTCTGTCATTGTTTATGCAGCTTGCAGAATTATGGCCAGATGGATTTATGGACAACCATGGGATTAAACGTGCTATATGCAGGGCAAAAGACAGGAAGAGGGCACTGTACAGTCGGCATAAGGTATTGACATTTTCATTTGCTGCATATATACATTCCATTATTGCCTAGTATTGCTGGACTTCATATTAGTAAAGCTTGTAATTCCTACTTTTATTAAATCTTTGTGGATGGGAACAAAATTTATTAAGCTCTTGCTTCTCCATGTGCACCTTTATGCATTCATACTAGCCTACATTTACTATAGAGTTATAGTTACTTGACTGAGATCTAGTTAAAGTTATGAACAGAGAAATTGTTTGACATCACAAGAATTAACTTGTATATCTCTGTTTCTGTGTCTCTGCATTTAAATAAAGAAAAAGAAGAAAAGAAATAGATGGTATTGAATTATTTCTTTAATGGATATGTATGTTGGCTATGGGATACATCTAGCCTGAATTTATACACAAGGACATGGTTATGTGTCTCTGCATGAAAGAATTAAAGAAAATATGTACGCTCAAAATCCAGTGAATTGGTAACACCAACAAAGTACCATGGCCATATTGTATATATATATTTTAATAAAAAATGCAAGTACCATTATGAATTCTTGTAAATTGCCCCATATTCATTTTATGTTCATTTTTGAGCTAGATCAAGGTGGTTTTTTTTTTTTTTTTTTTTTTTTAATGTTCAAAATGTTTCTAGTATGCCTAAAGCCCCTTTCGTCATAGAAAGTTCAATGATCCTTTTTTAGAGTGTGCAAACTTCAACACACTCATAGAGTTTAAATGAGTCAATATTGTGCATGTATTAAGTATTCCATTGCGTAGTTTTCTTATACATTTGGAGATGCCTGCTGATGGTGGAACAGCAGACTTTCTATCAGGCCATAGGTATTGCATGGATATGCAGGAGTGGATGTGTTTTAGGGTTTATCAGTATATTAGTGGGCACTGCTGCAACTTATGTGGTCAAATCCCAACCAAACCTGTCAGTAGCCTGGAGGCCAAAAGCTTTTAGACAATAGTTGAACTTGGTTGAGATTCCGGCAACTTGAACTGTTTTGTTATTCAAAAATCTTTTTTGATGTGATTATCAAGATCCTTCCATCTGTAATAGATGTTATAAAGTATTCATAGTCAAAGAATGACATTTTAAAGGAGGCTAAATGTTGCGCCAATCAGATGAACCCTTATGACCTTGGGCAACCTGCTCGACTAGGGGTGGGGGTCTTGATTGACCTACAAGTCCAACCCATCTGTTGGAGTTGCAGCACTACATGGTTCATAAGCTAAATAGATGTTTTTTATGTAGTTTACTTGGCGAGCATTCTGTGTGATATGATTTGGGATGGCTAATGACCTGAGTTCTGTTTGAGTTTGAGATGTAATATCTTGCTCCCTTGGCATTTATTTTATCGTTTATCTGGTAGGGATTAAATTCATTATCTCAATCTCAAGGTCACAGCGTGCAAATGGAAGTGTTTGGGAGGGTAGCATCAAGGGAACATTTTGGTGGGCTCTTGTTTTATGCATGATTTTAAGTTCCAATGGTCTAGGCAGGAAGCAACTACTGCCACTGGAGTTTCTCTTCTTGCTAGCAACCCCTGAAAACTAACTGATACTTGTGTTAGAATCCAATTGGATATAGTTAATGTCTTATTGACCTAATAAAACTTTAATTTATCATAGGCAATGGGCATTGAATTTAAATTGCTTCTATGTTAATTTCTGTAGAAATACTTACACTTTAATTCGCAACCATGATAGGGAAACCATGAATGTGACACAAATATAGTCAAATGTCTGTCTATTGGTGATACTATTATATGTAATGTAGGACAGCTTTGGAAAGCATACTTCTGCTGGCAAATGCTTCATTGTATAGTTGCCATTTAACTCTGGTTTGGGATTGATGGATGTATATATTCTTTTACGTTTAGGTTCAGGAGAAAATCAGGAGGAAGAAGTTGATTCCAAAGACTGGGGAGACTGTTCAAGTTGAGACTAGTTCTGTTGCTCAGCCACAATATACACAAGAAAAATTGGTTACTGATTCAAACAATTACAGTTCAACTTCACTCAGCAGGCCGGTGCCCAATGCAACAGCAACAAATATGGCCGTTCGGATGCCCAGTACCTTAGTGAATGGCCCCAACTTGGACCGGCCAAAACAGGAGAAAGTAAAGGGAAGCTCAAATAATCCCAATGACACGAGGACAATGGATGCATTAACAAAGAAGAAGGTCAAGAGGAAGCCAGAATTGGAGTTGGGTGAATCTCAATTACGTCCAGAGAAGTTAACATCTGCACAGGGTGATGAACGACACAAGTCCCAAAAACCAAGCGTTCCGTTGACTACTGCTGCTGCTGCTGCACCATACTTTGAGCAGTCCAGCTGACATGATATAGCTCAATTAGGACCTTCACACCATGAAGGTGTTTGTGTAACACAAATCTTTGTTTCTCTCTGTTTATTTTCTCACGGCTTCATTCATTTCTGACCAATTTTTTTTTTACTTGTGTAATTAAGGGTTTGATGTCATGTTGGAAAAAGAATATAATTCGAGGAGAGGTAACACAGCTGTAATTTTTGTTTGCCATGTGTATTTCTCGTCTCCTTTTTTGTCATTAGTAATGATTTGTGTAGGTGGGATTTGAATTGGTATCAGTGTTCAGCTAATGGCACTCGGTTCATTAGGAGCTCAAATCCATTGTAAACTTCGGCTGTTTTGCCATCTTTTTTATTTTTGGTTTTTTTTTGGTTCTCCGATGGAGAATGTGCTCAAAGTGCCATAAATGGGTTCCAAAATATTGCATAGTTTGTTGTCCTAGTTCCATGCTTTCAGACGACTCAAGGTTGTGTCTACCATATTCAGTAGAGATGTAATTAGTTCGGTACGGTTGGTATTTAGGTAAAAATTATACCGAATCGATAATGTCAGTTTTATTATTTTGAACATCGATACATACTACTTTTCCCATCAAATTGCACCGGACCGAAATTGATTGAAACGGTTCGGTTTAGTGCAGTTTAATCGGTTTAGAATTTTTTAAACTTGAGTCACTTTTAAATATATTATTATTAATTTATATAAAAATATTAAATTAGTTATTTGTTTACTATTTCAAACATATTCAATCCATCTATTTAATACATACTTTTCAATTCATAAATTAACAAAAATAAAAATAATGTTTTTTTTTAAAATACTAGGTTTTAAGAATAATGAGTTAGAGTTAAGGTTATATATAATAAGAGTTTACAAATTTAAGTTATAAAGATGATAAGGTTAATTAATTAAGGTTAATAATTTATTATACTTATTAATATCATTATATTATTAGATCATATATATGTTGAAGCGGACAGTTTTGGTTTAAATCGGTGTACAAGGTGTTTACACCGACACCGAACCGAAAACTGAAAAAAATTAAATTTAAAAATCACACAGACTGATTTTTGATAAAAAACAAACCAAATATAACCGGTTTGGTTCGGTTCAATCGGTTTGATCAATTTTTTCATTTTGATTTTTCTTACATCCCTAATATTCAGGCAGATAGAACAATTGCGTTACTTGTTCAGAAAAGAAAACACATTTTTATAAAAAGAAAAGAGCTGCTGAGAACATGTGGTTATCTTCTTTTTTCTATTTTTAGGCCAAGTTTGGCAAGTTGAAAAAAAGTCAAAAAGTTAAAAAGTTATCACTATTCACCAAAAGTAAGAAATTACGACTGCACAACTCCCAATCCTAATTTTTCTCTACACATTTTTTCATAAAAAGGTCAAAAAATTAACCCAAACATCCATATTTTTGTTCCTTAATTTTTTAATCCAAAAAGACAAAAAATATACTTATTTAAAACATCCCAAACAATCCGAGTGAAACTTGTGCGTTTTATTTAAGCAGAAGTAACTTTCTGCTGATGAAAACAAGGGAATGACAGTTGTTAAACATGAGACTGAAATAGGTTGGGGGTGACGACAAACAGCAAAAATGTGCACCAATTCATTCCCAATATCACTACAATTTTTTGTACGTGTACCAAGTAGAGGGTGTTCTGAATGTAACTCTCAAGAAGCAACCAGACCTATTAAAAAAATCTCCCTATATGCTAATTTTGCTGAGATTTTTCTGGCCAAGGTAATGCCCTTAAATATATATATATATATATAACATAATGGATACATATAGAATTTGGGTTTCTAGTTTCTGAATTGTCTGCCTGGGTGTGACCCAAATTTAATTCAGGTATGAAAAATAATGCCTAGGCTTGAAGAGAGTTTAATATTATGTTGTTCAAGCTAAACCGAAAAAAAAAAAAAAAAAAAAAAAAAAAAAAAAAAAAAAACTAAACTCGGATTGCACTGCTAAATAGGATTACCAAATAAGGAAAGACATGGAAGGAACTATAGTTTTAAGTTAAATATGAAAAAGAATCAATCTCCACATTCTGCAACTGTTGACGAGCATTAATATGGTATTCATTCAACAATTCCAATATCAAAAAAAAAAAAAAAAAAAAAAAAATGGTATTCATTCAACAGATCATGCACCTAACACACTCTCTATATCTTAATATTATTACTACAGGACAACCACCAACAATTCCAATATGCAACTGACAGAACCGTACTTCTACACGCCGTGGATTTCTACCTTCAAGCTGAGTTCTGTAGGGAGACAAGTTCTAAGCTAAGTTTCTCTGTAGGGAACCAAGTTCTGATAGAGCAGTTCATCACGAAGCCCATTTGCATTGAAACAATTTAGCTGGCTCAACCATTGTACATTTGTACTTAAAGTTCCTCTGAATTGAATTTGTTCCAAGCTTCCTGTTTTGATATTAAAATAAAAAATCAAACAAATCGAAGCACAAATCAGTGAAAGGTAAATGTAAGAATTGTAGTGGATTATTTTCAGGAATTGACACAAGAAGAACTAATCATGATGTTTATTTTTTAAAGGAAAAGGTTACATTGCCAAACAAAAGTGAGAACTTTTAAAAAATGATCTATAGTGATTAGTCCTGAAGGGAAATATAAAGGGGGAATTTCAAAACAGTGGGATAGACCCAAACAAAAAAAAAAAAATACAAAAAAATGTAGGGTGCAAGTGGTTTTATGATGGGGTGCAAGTGAAAGATTGTTGTGGCCATATTCATGTAAGAGAAAAAAAAAAATTTGTCCCACTGGGACGTAATTCCCCCCAATATAATTCAATGAGGAATGTCACTTTTTTTATCATTGTTTTGGCATTCATGGAAAGTGACACATCTGTCTCTCACTCTGAGGTTACCAGTGTCTCCTGATGCGTTTTAACGGGTGTTGGCATATGTCCATGAGTCCCAAATATAGAAGGGAAAAGATGGCTCATTGTAAAGCATCATCTCGTCAAAAATAATTATCTCAGGAACAACCTCACAAAGGAACTACAAGGACTAATATGACAGTTTTAATTCAAGGCAATCAATGACCAAAACTCAACCAAGTGGACCTTAATATAATTAAGGATTAATTACCTAAAAGTCCTATCTACATATTTGGTAGTAGCTTAAGTCCTGTATAAAAGTTTTTGAACCAATAAGTCCTATTTATAGATAAGAAGACATTTTTGCCCTTCAATCCAAACAGTTATATATAAATTAAGAATGTTCTCAATTTCTCAAAAAAAAAAAAAAAAATTCTGAAAATATTAACAGTTTTGAGAAATTTCTCAATTTTTTTATGATTAAAATTGAGAATATTATAAACTGAGAATATTCTCAATTTCAAAATAGAGAATAATTTCAATTCATAATTATCAAAACTAATAAATTTCTCAAATTTTTTTTTTTCTAAAAATATTATCATTTTTGAGAAATTTTTCAATTTTTTTCATAATTAAAAGTGAGAATATTATAAACTAAGAATATTCTCAACTTAAATTGAAAGCAAGAGAAGATGAGAGAGAAAGTGAGAGAGAGCAAGCCAATGATTTTGATCTCCATTGATGCAGAATTTTTGGGATCTTCAAGAGTAGTAAGCAATTCAAGAGACAGGGTTGTCACAGAGAGAGAGAAAGAGAGAGAGAGAGAGAGACTTAAGCGTCTCGTGAAGGAGATTTTGTGGGCTGTAACAGGGTGATTCAAGAAAACAAAACTAAAAGGTACAGAGAGAAGAAGCAAATAAGGATTTGATGTTCCATTAGTGGAAAAAGTAGGGCGTTCTTGAACATCATGATTTCTTCGTCAGAATGAACAGGAAATGGAAGATGAACTTCAATGACGGAGCCACTGGCGCGAGTGACGTAGGCACGAATAGATTTCTTGACAGCCTGGAAGGCGCAGTGGAGGATGACGACGGTGTCGCCGTTCTGGAATCGGCCTTCGGTGACGATGGAGGAGGTCTTGGAAGAGTAAATTGGTCTATTAAAAATTAATGGGACTTGAAGGAGCAAATAATTTTATTTAGGACTGAATGGATTATAAGTTCACAAAATGAGACTTGTATGTAAATGCCCCTATAATTAAGGTTTTTTAATAAATTAACAATTTCTAAAAATTAATGCTTATAAAAATAATAACACCTTATAATTAAAATATTTTTATGGGAAACCAACACGGTCCAATTATTTTTCTCATATCTTTGATAAAATCATAAGAATATCAGTAAAATACCTTAAGAAGATCGAAAACCTTCTCAGCAGTATATTTTTGTTGAACATTGGCACCTTTCTGTTGGACCTTGTCAGGATGGACACATAAGGTAGCTCTGTGATAAACCTTTTTCGCTGAGATGGAAGTAATCAAGTCCGTCAATGAAACTGGCTTCCAACCACATTCAGGCCACAGCACCTAGCCATCATTACACAAACATAAACGATTAGTTTATATTACAATATAAATTCATGTGTTGTTCCTAATTCCTAATGTATTATTTATATGTATAGAATATATATATAGATAAAATAAAAAGAAAAACATTGTTTGTGTGCTCAAAAACTAAAGACCTTAACATTACTCAATGAAAAAGGAATTCATAAAGACCTTACAACTAATCACACGTCTAAAAAAATTCGAAAGAAAAAAGAAAAGAAAAGAAAAGAAAAGAAAAGAAAAGAAAAGGCTCTGAGCAAAATAACTTCTTCTGCAATGAGGAGTGGCGCGCACGCGGGATTTTGTTCCAAGTGAGAGCACACAAAAGGACAAGTAGAGTGGAGTGAGAACATTGCATAAGATAATAAGCGGGAAACCAACTTCACATTTTGTTTGACAATAGCACAGACAAGTTTACTGCTAGGAATTTCAAGTTTCCAATTTCTTTACGTACCTTAGTTTAAAATTTGATATTGATAACTGAAAAGACAACATGGGAATAATACTAGGAGAAAAAAAGAAAAGCAAATCTAATGAGGCAAGAAACATGAACATACCATGTCCCCCTTCTAATAATATATGAAAATAAAACAAAATCCAGAATATTTATTTACCCACCATTTGTTCAACAAAATTCCCATAGAGTTGCACCACAATCCAACTTCTTTAAGCTCAAACAACAAAGCCTACCTTTTCTATGATAGGCTCACAGGCAGGTTATGAGTGTCTATACCATGAATTCAATATTTTCTGGAATGAAAAAACATAGTTTAAATCATTCAACAGAGTGGTTATTAACTCTCTTGCAAAAATTTTGATCATCTAGCAAAATCTAAGGTCCAATTTATTCTTCATAACGTTTTAATACCTAAATTACCATCAATTAGAAAAAAACTGAACATAAATATGCAAGAAAGTAAGAGTAGACTGCAATCCAATAATGTCATGTACTTAAAATGCTACAACCAAAAAAAAAAGGCCAGCAATCAAAAGCAGACTACACAGTTAGAACGCACATATTGCAATGATGATAACAATGCACGCAAGTTGCCTTCCTTCCCTGCAGCCCAACGCTTTATATTGTCATCGAGAGTTTCAGCAATCCTCTGAAATCAAGCAGGCCAAGGTCAAAGAAAAAACAATCAATTTAAAAAACTGCAAGCAGGTATGATGTACTGTTATGTGAGGGGCAGACGGGGAGAGAACTAGAACAGACAGTACATGCTCATTATCAGAATCCAGTTATTCACAAAATTCAACAACTAGTAACATAACAAAAGTCTCATCAGTCCTTAATAAAATGCTTAGCTTTAGTTCTGCACCAAAGATACTTACATGCCTCTCTTCTTGCTCCTGTTGAGTCTGAAAGTCCCGTCGATTCTTTTCTGCCAAAGCGTTTGCCTAAACATACAATTAGTCATACAAGGTAAGAAGTAGGTTCACAAGAAGCATTGGGTATTCATAATTAGCAATGTGCTGTATAATTTCATTTCAGGTGATACAAAAGCCTCTAGAAAGGCAGACAATTATTCGGAATCTTGCTTTAGGATAGCAAATGTTAAGAGTAAGGCAAATACATGTTTTTGTTGAAAAAGAGTTCAAGAAAAGATGATAATTACACTTGTCAAGGAAGTGTCACTTTCTCGTGGTATCCTTTTATGAATAGCACATTCAATATAATTCATAGCAAAGTCACAAAGATTAAATCCAGATGATTAGAAGTTTATCACTATTATTTCATCTTGGATTGTATACCACTCTTTCATTTCGCACCTATACCTTCCAATAGGGAATTGCACCTACTTCATTTCCATAAACTTTCTTCAATGTACATCAAGATTGAGTGAAAAGAGAGGCTATAAACTGGATACCCATAATCTATGAAATAACTAGATGGGAAATGAGATGAGAGGAATCACATACCATTCGCTCTTGGGTCCTCATATGATGGTTTAATCTGGCTCTTCGTCTTTCTACACTTTCTCCTTTAATTTCCTGAAATTCCCTAGATGAAGGCTCATCTTTTGCAAAACAAAACAAAAACTTAATAATTAGCATCAATAGCAATGATGCACCAAAAGAACATATGCAATGCCACAACAAAAATCAAACTAAATAATTAGCATATATGAAGCACCGACACATCCCCAAGGCCTGCGTACGGGTGTCGGACACGGACATGCGTCGGACACACTGTGGACACGTGTCAGACACTCTCTCTAATGTGTCCTTTTTTTTCCGAATTTTTCCAATCAGACACGCGGTGACACTTTTTGGACATGCATGAGGTGGATCGAAGAACCCTAACCTATTGGAGAGAGAGATCGATTGAAGGAAGAAGCCCTAACCTATTCAAAAGAGATCAATCGAAGAAACCCTAACCTGAGGTATTCTTCTTCGTCTTCTCTGTCCTTCGTCTTCTCTGTCCTCATCTTCTCTGTTCTTCTTTTCTGTTTCGTCTCTTCCCTCCCTTTTCTGTTTCGTCTCTCTCCCCTCCCTCTTCTGTTCTCCCTTTTTTTGACTTCACTCCTCTTTTGCACTTCTCTCTCTCTTTTTTTTTTTTTCCCGTTTCTCTCCCTTCTTTTATTTCCTGATTTCATCTCTCCCTCCCTCTTTTTTTTCTTTTTCTTTTTCTTTTTCTTTTATCCTTACTTTTGTTACACCTAAAATTCATAAAATAAATTATTTTTATTTTTAAAAAAAATCAATTTTTATTAAGAAATGCCTTTATTAATTTTATTATTATTATAATTGTATAGATTTTATTTTTATTTTTTTAAATTTTGGACATATAATAAATAAATAAAATTATATATATTAAACGTGTCCCCAGCATGTTGTGTTCTCCATTTTTTAAAAATTTGCGTGTCCGCGTGTCCGTGTCATATTCCATATCCATGTCCATGCATCATAGATTAGCATCAATAGCAATGATGCATCAAAAGAACATATGCATTGCCACAATAAAAATCACTCTCCACCAACTTTACCTCCAAAAAAGAAAGAAAATTCATCACCAATATTTGTTTGGGGAGAAGCCTTCTTTGTGCTGGATGAGGTCCGAGAGGGAGGTTTTTCCACTCTAGGCCCTCCTTTATTTTGGAACAGTGAATCAAACACGGGGTCCTGAATCATAAGAGGCACAAAGTAATAAAATTAGTCTACTGGTTTCTTGATAACAACTCAATATATCACAG
The DNA here is from genome assembly GCA_025200525.1 of Camellia lanceoleosa. NCBI lineage: Eukaryota > Viridiplantae > Streptophyta > Magnoliopsida > Ericales > Theaceae > Camellia > Camellia lanceoleosa. The sequence goes on along the minus strand of CM045761.1, from coordinate 135,244,631 downwards.
CACTTTTTATAGTTGTAAGTTCTTACTGCTGTTGGAGACTTAGGCATGGACTGACTCCATGATTGATTACCCATACTGAAAACGGAGTCGAAATCATGTGCACTTGTCTCAAATCTTCCCTTTTGGGAAGATTCAAAGACCACAAAAGGGTCTTCTACTGAGGTTGATTTAGCTGAATGACCACTTGATAGTGTAGACCAGCTTGATTCTGAATTTTCTCTGTGCAAAAAACTAGAGAATGAGACTAAACATATTGACCATGATTAAACTTCAAGATGGAAGAGATTAATGCTTCAAGACACAAGCCCGTATATTTACTGATGATATTCAGGATCTGTGAACTCCTATTATGAGGCTCTTTTGGATCATAGAAGAGTCTCTTCCTTCCCTTGGAGGGTGATATGGGGCATTAAAGCTCCAACCAAAGTGGCCTTTTTTGTTTGGTATGCAGTAAGCACATGGTAAATAAAATCATTACTATTATTGACAATCTGATAGAGAGGAGGTAAATTCATGTTAATCAGTCTTGTATGTGCAAGCACAATGGGGAGACAATGCACCCCAACAAGAAGCACCACAGGCCAAACCACGCCTAACTTCACCTATAACAATTATAACAAGACACCACTAGAATATAGGAGCACCTCGCTCTACTGTCATGAATCTAGAATGATAATCTCCCATATGCCTGATCAGATTGAAACTGACATAGTTTTGGAATATTTGTTTTCTTTTGTTCATTCAATCACAATTTTCCAAATTTAATCAAATTCTGTAACTTTCTTTATTTATTTCCCTTTTTGGAATTTCAAACATTGAAAAAAATTGTATCACCAGTCCTATTTTCAATAACTTCCTAAACTTCTTAAAGAATTCAAACTTCTTCATTGATTTACATGCAAATAAACAGAACTTCTCAGCTAAAACATTGGCATTCGATTGACAAAACAAAAGAGAGTCAATAATCAATATGGAAATTAACACATACCCATTCCTCGAATGGCTGCTTCCCCCAAAACCAGGTATCAAATCATCGAATTCCCGAGCATTCTTCTCCACTTTTCCCGATTTCTTCCTCGAACCATTTGATCTCAATCCCATTCCACCCAAATCTCCTAACAAATCGTCAACTTGAGCACTCTGCTTCAATGGCGAAGCAATAGACCCAAACACATCATCATAATTACCCGAACCCAAGCTCTTGGACCTTGCAATACCTCCAAAGATATCATCATCATCATCAATATTATATTCAGTTGACTTGACACCAAAATTATTAGAACCCTTAAAAATGGAATCCAAATCAAAACCATCACCACCAGCAGATGGCTTGGAAGTGTTAACAGGTCCACCAAATACATCATCAAAACCATCAAAGTTACCAAAATTCTGATCTTTTTGAGTACGAGTGGATCGGAAAATTCCATCGAGGTCAAGATTGAAGGACCCATTAATGGAATTTGAATTATATACAGGGGAGGATTTGGGGTCGAACCCAGAATGGATTCCGAGATTTCGAGGGAACCCATTGCTGATTTTGTTGTTTTTGCTCTTCAAATCGGCTAATGGGGTTGATTTGACTTGAGACTTGAACCCAATACTTTCAACCAAAACACCAAACTCGTCCATTAAGAAAGAAAAAAATAAAAATAAAGAATGAATATTATGAATTGATTGTAACTAGATGGAAAGAAAGGAAAATGGAATTGGATAGTATGCGGATGATTGAGCTAAGAAATGGGGAAGGAAGAGAATAGGAAGAGCATGTAATGGCGATGATGATGCAGAGAAAGGAGCGCGAATCGAGTGATGAAGAAAATATACGGCGAAGAAGATGATCCGCCGAAGAATTATGAACGACTCAAGTTCTTTCTCTCTCTCTCTTTCTTTCCTTCGTTCTTTTTCTCTCTCTAAAATTATGTGATGTGAATGTGATGGGGGTTTCGTGGAAAATGTCGGTTGCTTGTCTAGACTCTGCAGACGGTGATGTGGAGTGGTGGAAGAGAAACTTCCCATTTGCTCGAAAACTTTATGGAATTCTACTATTCTATGCGAATCACGATCCTGTACTTATTCGCTCTTCTTATCTCTTTATTTGTAATATCTCTTTATTTGTAATGGTAGAGATTTAGGTCAAGTTTAACATCTTTACAAAAATTTAAAAAATTAAAAAGTTATTATTCTATTTAAGTCATATTATCTTATTTAAGTCACATCACCTCTTTAACACATCACTTCAAATTCAACTCAAATTCAACTCATATTTCATAAAAAGTCAAAAAGTACACTTATTTAGTCTTCCCAAACTTTACCTTACTTTAAAATAATTTAACAGTTCAACATTGATTTATTTAATATTTTTATTTTTTAAAATAGTCAGATTTAGATTGTAAGGAGAAAAAGTACCTGTTTGGTGCAACTTAAAAGCTGTTATTTAAGCTTTCAGCTTAATTTAAGCTATTTTGATGTATTTGTTTTAACTTATAGCTTATAGTTTATAATTTTTTGAAAGTCAGAAATCAGCTTATTATTTGAGTGGGACAGGAGATGCTTAATTTATAAGTCAGAAATCAACTTATATTCATAGTTAAAAACTATAAGTTATTTAGGCATAAACTATAAGTACTTTCCCACAGCTCTACCAAATAAGGCCAGAGTAAGAAGAGAATCTGGCTCTATACTATACACCTCTTTATCGTATACATATCAAGTTGATTTTTTTTTTTTAATTATGATTTATGGTATTTTTATTAATATTTTATATATTGTTTGATTATATTTTTTTTTTATTGTGACTCTAAAAATATAAAATTATATAATTTTTTATCTTTAATTATAAGATGTATGACTCCATTTGTTTCACTGGATATAAAATGGAGGATATAATATGATGTGAAATTTAGTCAGGATATATAATGAATAAGATATAGGTATTGGATAGTATATCCCCAAGTCCTGTTTGTTTCACTAGATATAAAATGGAGGATATAATATGCATGTTTGTTTTACAAAATATATTGTGAGATATAACAAGTAATTTCCAAGATTGCCCTCATAATATTATATTATATTATATTATATTAAATTAAATAATATTATATTATATTAAATTGAAAATTTATATTAAATTATATTATATTAAATTAAATTCAATAATATTATATTAAATTAAATTAAATTAAATAATATTATATTAAATTAAATTCGAAATTTGTATTAAATTATATTATATTAAATTAAATAATATTATACTATATTATATTAAATTCAAAATTTGTATTAAATTATATTAAATTAAATTAAATTAAATAATATTATATTATATTAAATTAAATAATATTATATTAAATTAAATTTCAATTCAATAATATTATATTATATTAAATTCAAAATTTGTATTAAATTATATTATATTAAATTAAATTAAATAATATTATATTATATTAAATTCAATTCAATAATATTTATATTATATTAAATTCAATAATATTAAATTCAAAAAATATATTAAATTATATTATGTTAGATAGACAAAAGGGTAAATTGGACTTTTTACATCATATCCCAACCAAGGGGATATGATATAATGGAGGGGGGGTTGGTATTGTATATCCTCCACTTTTGGGAGATATACAATCCCACCGGATATTATATCCCCTTCAAAAAAAAATTACAAACATGAGATATATGGACCCCACCGGAATATCCAATCCCAACCTTCTTATCCCCCAATCAAACAGGACTATAAGTCTTTCCCAAACTTTATAATCTATAAGTATAAATTTAAAAAAAAAAAAAAATTAATGAGAAGGCCTATCATAACTCTAAGTGCTCAACTTTAATTTTTTACCTTTTTTTTTTAATTTTAAAAATAACAAACTATATATGTGTTTCACATAATTTTTGAATTAAAAAAATAAATTAAAAAACAAAACTCTTCGGGGTTCATCTCCTAAAATCATTACCTAAAAGTTATTTTTTTCCCCTAAAATCAAATATATAGAAATACGATTTGTTGACTTTTCAAGTTATTTGTCTATCTTTAAAATCTCTACCTAAAATTTCTACATTCCTTAAATAAATTAGACAAAAATCAATTTAAATTTGTTTAAATTGTTTTGTTTAGTTGATTTTGTTTCCCTATAATTAATTTGGAAAACTAATTAAGTTGTTTCTGTTAGAAAAATAATACCAAACGATATGGAAAAATATAATTTAAAAAATATGTAAACGTTCTTTTGGCAAAACTAAAACTCAAATAAATTGACAGAAAACGTAACAAAACTTACAGTATATAAAAAGATAAAACCTGATCGAGTTGTGTCACGGCCCAAACTCGTCCCTATGGGTTTAGCATCAGAATCGCCAAGAATCCAAGATTACCGAAGGCCCCTTATGATAAAACGATAAAAAAGCAGTCTGAGGGCATGGCGGAAGCCAAAAGCGATAAATAAATAATGTTCAATGAGTCATGACGATGCAGATGCAAAAAGACTTTTTATACATATATGCAGTCAGTGACAAAACAGTATGTACAATATTTACAACCATTCAGAATAGGGACCTAATCCCTATTAAGCGATCGATAACGATCTACATAGTCATTACAAAAGCGGGCGAAGGGAAAACTAAAACACCCGTAGCCTTTGCTAGAAAAGTTTGGAACCTCGCATGATGAGCTGATGGTAGCTTGACAAAAGAAGTCTAACCCAGCTCCTAGCCGATGCGGTGCTGAACACCTACATATATATATATATATATAAATAGTGAGCTAAAGCCCAGTGAATAACATAATGCGTAAAGAGGTTTAGAATGAATGCCTTTACAGTAATGAAAACAGTTCATTAATTCAGTATATCAGTCATTTAGTCATATGTGGTATATCCATTAGCATAACAGTACAGTAAACAATAGGTCTTGAAAGACCGAACAGTCAATGATGACCATCAATCGATGCGATGAGTGGTTCTAACAAAGGAACGAGAGATCTACTGTAATAATGTGATCGATAATTAGATGCTAAGGATGCCTGTCTGATTCGAGAATATAGGGCATACATTCATTCGATTAACGATAGCGATTGAAGCGATGCAGTTCAATGGTTCGTAAGATAATCATTTTTGAACATATCTTTACACGATTGTTACTCACGAGTTACGGGCTCTGATTAGGCTAGAGCGCGTCTCCAGTCGCCAACCCTACACCGGTTACAGATAGAACACACACTAAGCTATACAGTTGGGAAAGATAATAACTTAATCTCTAATTGCCTCGGTGTGTTCTACATCTATATCCTCATTAAGATGCCTTAAACTAGGCCTAAGAATGCTTAGGATGGTATGAGGATGCAAAGATGCACTTTAAAAGCATTTTTGAAGCAGAGGTCCCTCGGCGTAGGTTTCCGCTCGGCGGACATCTGAACAAAGGTTTTCGCTCGAGCGTCACTTCACGCCGAGCGTCTTTAAACATGGCAAAAGTACTGGATGCTCGAAAATTACGCTCGATGGGCGCTCGATAGACGCTCTAGCGTAAGACACAAGGTCCCGCTCGAGCGCCAACTACCCCACTCGAGCGGACTGGAAAACAGTGCAAAGTACTGGGAGCATGAATTTCCTGCTCGAGCGCCACTTTCCCCGCTCGAGCGGGAGTCCAAAATCTAGAATTTTCAGATTTGAACTTCCAAGCTCAAATCAAGTTCAAATGCACACAATTTTGATCCTTTTGGGCTAATTTTCTGGAAATCACTTCAAAACCCATAATATTACATGTTTCAAAGATCAATTTGATAAATCAAAACCCAAGGGTATTTCAATTAAATCCAATTTCAAACCAATTTTCATGAACAAGATGAATATGCAACATGTATGGACTCAAATCATTTCAAAGCTTTAAATACAAGCTCAAATGAGCTAATTCTTTCAAAAACAAGATGGTTTCATGGTCTATTCTCAAAACATGGACATGCATGTGAGGAATTATGAACTACAACCTCAAAACTTCAATATACATACATGCATGCAACAATTGAGCTACAATTCATCATGTTAAAACTAAATCATGACTTAACTCTTTAAACTACCATGATCCATGCTAGAAGGAACTTAAATACACAATCAAAAGGATAAAATTTATACCTAGGTTCTTTAACCTCAAGTCTAAAGGCTCAATTATGCACTTAAGCTTTCAATTCCCCAAGATTCAAGCCAATCCTCTATGTTGAATTCACTATTCTCACTTTCTCTCCCTCTTGGTCGGTTGGGGTGTTCAAAATTGGCTGATGAAATGTTGGCTAAGTGTATAACAAAGCCTCAAGTATAGCTTATGTAGTGGGCCACTCAATGGCAAAATGGTAAATATGCCAAACTATGTGATTTAGCTTATTTTAATCTAATTTAATCACACCAAATCAGTTTTCAATTAAATATACCATAAAATCATATAAATTCCCATGATCTCAAAACATCAATCAATTTCTGGTTCGGCCGCCGATAAGGCCTTCAATTTGCAGTTTAAACGTAAAAATATGAACAGATACTCAAACAGGCAACAGATAGAAATGCAATATGACAGATATACTTAATCAATTCAGTTTCAGATTTCAGTCAGTCAGTTCAGTATTTCAATTACTTCGGTTATCAATCATAATCAGTCTCAGTTTAGCAGTAATCGGTGGTTTATCGGTAAACAGTGTTGAGGGTCATTACAAGTTGAGTGTGTTACACTCTTTCCTTAAGACAGATTCGTCCTCCTACTGGTGCTTAGGATTCAATGGACGTCTATCTCTCAGGATACAACGATCTATATCTTGCACTAGCAGCACTACTATTGCAAGCCTAACAAACTTTGCTGTGCATGTACTCTCTTTATAGAAAAATTAGACTCAAGAAAATATGAAGAATCAATGCAAAGATATAGAAGAAAATGATTCATTCTTTCTTTAATTGAAATGAGGGAGATGTAATTTATAGACTTCTATGAGACTCTTTAGAAAGGTTGTGACTTTTCAAAAGGACACACATTTCCAACTCAAAAGACACAACCAAAGGAGTAAATTTTAATTCAAATTTTTCAACAATCCCCCACATGAATGAAATTTACGGAAAGGACATGCAACAACATGCAGACAAAGAGAGAGTACATTAGGAAAATACCCTGCATCAGGATAGGTAGCTTTTGACTTTGAACCTTCCCTAGTGAAAGCCTATTGGACTTACTAGTTAATCAGTGGACGTGATGCCTTGGACTGTTCAGCCGTTTGTGTAAGCCAAAACAATAGAATTCACACAGAATATCTCCAGACATAGTTTAATTCTTACGGTTGTGCACGTTTTGGCCTTGGGCAAGTCCTGGTATTTCATGAATGCTTTAGAGAATTTTGCCTTATCAATTCTCATAGAAGCAGCCCCTTCACACTCATATAGGTGATCCTTATTTCGTGTCTCTTAAATACTCCTCTTGAAAAATACTCATCTAGGGTTTTCAAGATATAAGTGATCATTAAAAGCATAGTTTACCCTAAGTTCCCTGCATACAACACATAATGCAGATATCACTCTCATCATAGGAATGGATAGGAGTTAGACTCCTTTAATGATTTCTGGCGAGTCACACATAACTTAGTTGTCCCTTTGAACTTAATTCTTGGGATCTCCAATTATCTAAGTAGGGTTACCATTATGATGACTCTGATGTAATAGGTTTTAATCACATTCCCCTCGATGAACTTTTCCTCATTTGCTCTCTGGTCAAACTTTTTGTTTAGCGGCCGCTATTTTCCGTTTGACCTCAGTTAGATATCATTGAGTAGTTAGTGAATCCATTATATTATCCTTAGACAATATTCACAACTAAAAGCAAATGTCATACGGTGTTAAGTCTTCGATTACATCAAGACTTACGGTTATTCTATGTCACTCCCATTTAAATAATAAACATAGAGTTGTTCCTTAGGAGTTAATGAAACCATTTTTTCTTCTACTCTAACTTTGTCCTATATAAAGAATTGAGATTCTTTGTGGACCTATTATTGGAACCGTTACTTTGGTAAAATCCTCCAAGCACCTCCACATTTTAAGCATTCTAGGGAAGCTTAATTCCTCTTGCTGATGTATAATTATACAAAATATTAATACACCCCCACAATTCTAAAATAAATCAGAATATTTCATTATTTTCCGCTTGACCTCAGTTAGATATCATTGAGTAGTTAGTGAATCCATTATATTATCCTTAGACAATATTCACAACTAAAAGCAAATGTCATACGGTGTTAAGTCTTTGATTATATCGAGACTTACCGTTATTCTATGTCACTCACATTTAAATAATAAATATAGAGTTGTTCCTTAGGAGTTAATGAAATTACTTTTGCTTTTACTCCGACTTTGTCCTATATAAAGAATTGAGATTCTTTTTGGACCTATTATCGGAACCGTTACTTTAGTAAAATCCTCCAAACACCCCCACATTTTAAGCATTCTAAGGAAATTTAATTTCTCTTGCTGATGTATAATTGTACAAAATATTAATACACCCCCACAATTCTGAAATAAATCAGAATATTTCATTAATTGGCGTGCTTGAACTAAATAACAAGATGTAAATTGCTTTGTGAATATAATCACAATATTGATTTGTCTAAAATACGATTAGACTTCATAACTTTCTTTTGCAATACAAAAGAAGAATGACTAATACTGGTTGTGGCCACAATACTTTCAAATAACATTTCTTTGGCTATACATTATATCTTTTTTGGTTTACTGCAACCCTTAATTCCAGTCTCAACATGGAATATAAATATCACTGTATAAATACATTTACATCTTATTTGTCTTATCCAGTATTGGTGACTATGTCGACAATTACCAAAGTGTCTTTCATCCACGAAATATTTTAACTCATATAATATTTCATTACGGAGTTATCAATCACCACACCAATTTTAGTCATTATTTCAAAGAATAATTAGAATTCCTCTTATGTCAAAACACATAAGTTCATATTTTTATCAATGCTTTGATAAATAATTGATATCCATTTATAATACACCACATACCAAATTGATATTAATGACATCATAATTTGATTGTCAACTCTACAACATATGTAGACATGGACAAGATTAACAAGTCAATCATAATTTGCATTAATCTCTCTTTCCCTACATTTGTGATAATACATAAATTAGCACAAACAATATGATTCATTCCCAGACAAGTGTCACTGCAACAACTAATAATTCATTTTTGATGAATATTTAGGACAAAGAAAATTGAATTATCTCTTCTCATTCAAAAGATAAACGCCCACATTAATATTATGGTTCATGGTTAAACAAATTCTACTATACAAGTAAAATAATGATTGATGACAATTTATGTCACAAACTCAAAGTTACTTTAAAAATAACATTCAACTTGATTATTAACAAACTAATAATCAACACAAAAGATTCTTCAATCATGTTTAAACTTTTCTGGTGTTAACGATTGTTAATACTACTATTACAATCAAACAAAAGGGTTATTTACACATGAAATATACTTTTCGAAATAAAACCCTACAAGAGATCCATTGGTATGTCATCATCACAATCACAAATTAATTAAAAATTTTACAAACTTTCAAATAAAATTTAATTTAAATCCCAGACAAAGCACTGGAAATAAATCAGTCAAAAACTAACACATCACATTTTCTTTTTTCCCATTAAAGATTTTATGGCAACATATGACACCATAAGGCTCATTGCAAATTAATTAGAATTACTACAAATTAATATGCACATGTAAATGACATCTCTACATTTGTATAATGCATAGTATTTCTCAAATAAAAGTTAATCATGGTCATACCCAAACAAAATTCTTTGGGGGTATTTGGCCTCACCATAACAAAGCTCTCTTTGAACACCTAGTGGAGGACCCAACTCAGGCTGTATATATGTGCAATTAATTATTAAAAATATGATTGCAGCAAATAAATTATCAACTTGAAGCAACCACATATAACTACTGCTGAAGATAATGTATCATTGAAGTTATTTATTTATTTGTTATTTTTATTTCTAATAGTGCACTGTGCGTCCCATGCCCACTCTTAATAGGTTTATCATAGATGGTGCATGCATACAACATACTAGGAAAACAGGTATAAAAAGAATCATAACACTAACCTAAAAAATATGAGCCACTTCATAAAATTTTAAATCATTACCCATTAATGCTCAGCCCAATAATTTGAAAATCACCACAGATGCTAGATTCTTCAAATGCAACAATAAGTGGTCCACACCTATCATCAGTAGTAGAGACTTCATCCCTATTTCTGATGACCATGTCCAAATGTACATGATACTTCATGAACTCATTCTTAATTATGGAACGAACTACACTAGTGTGAAGTGGACATGACAGCGGATTAATTGTTTTGCAAGGGAGATCGAATGCTTGGCTACTGAGAAACCAAAATTAAATTATATCAGAACAAAAATCAATTCTCCAAGATTTCCAATGTTGTGATTCAATCACACACTCAGTCCTTCATTTTCTTTGGAACTTGAGTTTTTCCAGTTTTTTCCTCTATACTCCTTAGTTTCTCGGTAACCAAAAAGATCACCAACTGAATTACACAATATTTAATAAACAAAAAGGTATGATAGAAAATTTCAGGCTCTATGGTGTTGTTGCCATTGATGGGAATATACTTCGAGAGATACTTTTAGAGAGAGAGAAAGCGGAGCGAGATACAAAGAAGCGGTTGACCCAATCACTGAGTCGGCGTTTCGAAACTCATAGTTGGACCTCCGTCGAGTTCGAGTGAATATGCCGGCGTACCATCCGCCATTAACAACCTGAAATTCCCATTATAGTCACTCTGTTCTTGCTTATTTTATTTTATTTTCCTTTCCTGCTATGTTTTGGTTTCATAGTCTATGGCCTTTTTTTTGGTGTTGGGATTATACTCTGCATTCCACGGACTTGATATTTCGTTTCTGAGAGAGAACACAACCCTTGGTCCGAACTTTCAAAATTTTCAAATTCTGAAAACATGTCTTTCAACTTGAAAAGATGCCTTCATAATTTGAATTTTTATAAGTAACTGCCTACAAACTGATAGTAATAACCACTTAAAGAGTTATAATCCAGTGTATCACCATATGATGTTGATTATATATAAATACTGATATTCTCATGCATATAGGTATCTCTCATTATAAACCTTCAATTAGTGTAAGTAATTCAAATCCCGAAAAATTCTTTGGTGTCCGAAGATTAAAACAAGAATCATATTTGCCCACTCTTTCAATCATCAGACATCTTAGTAAGTTAATTGTTTTCTGCCAACTTCAGCTCCAAATCAGGATAAGTAACCATAACCAGGCATTAAAATCACGAAGAAATTTAGAACAAGCAAAAAGGTATCCTTGTTGGTTGTCTTGCTTTGATCTTTGGAAGGATAGATTTGTAGAATAGCTGATACAGATTGTTTAAATCATATTGTTCCATAATGCGTTGCCTCAGTTCCATATCAATATGATTTTTGCACATTTTGCTATCCATTAAGAGGCTTCCAAAAACTCATCCTACACATTGCTTTTCCAATTAAAAAATGAAGTCTGTATCACAAATTTATATTCAAATTAAAGAAAACAAGGTAGAGCAGACTAAACAACGTACATCTACATCCTTTAAATCATGCATCAAATTCCTGCAATTTATTGGAACCATAAAAACCACACACAAGAGAACATCCAATTTCAGTGAAAGTTCACCAATATAGTTAATCGCACTTATACATCCATGTGCACAATCCTAGCCTTCATGAACAATTTACAAAAACACATAATTATATTTTTCCAAAAACCATAAACAAGATCCGAATCTGTCTTAAGATTGTTAGAAAAATAATACCAAACGATATGGAAAAATATAATTTAAAAAATATGTAAACGGTCTTTTGGCAAAACCAAAACTCAAATAAATTGACATAAAACGTAACAAAACTTACAGTACATAAAAAGATAAAACCTGATCGAGTCGAGTGTGTTACACTCTTTGCTTAAGACAGATTCGTTCTCCCACCGGTGCTTAGGATTCAATAGACGTCTATCTTCCAGGATACAACGATCTATGTCTTGCACTAGTAGCACTACTATTGCAAGCCTAGCGAACTTTGTTGTGCATACTCTCTTTATAGAAAAATTAGACTCATAAAAATATGAAGAATCAATGCAAAGATATAGAAGAAAATGATTCATTCTTCCTTTAATTGAAATGAGGGAGATGTAATTTATAGACTTCTATGAGACTCTTTAGAAAGGTTGTGACTTTTCAAAAGGACACACCTTTCCAACTCAAAAGACATAACCAAAGGAGTAAATTTTAATTCAAATTTTCCAATAGTTTCCTTATAATTGAATTGTTTTGGTTGATTTAGAACTCTAACATCCCATACTAAATTTGTGAATTTTTAAACTTAAAAAATAATTTAAAAATAAAAAACTATAATTTATCATTTTCTATAATGATTCCATGATTTGTGATTTAGAAAAAGAAAGATGAACAAAAACTTTATTGTGTACTTTTTCTCTAACCAATTCTTTCTCCTACCAAAAAATTCTAGCCATCATACATTACACATTCTCCAAATTAGTTACGTCATCCTCATTCTATAAATATTATATACATGCACTAACTTATTATTTTGGGAAAATTAGTCTAGGATCCCTCTCTCACTTTTCGTAATGGAAGAGATCTACAAAATTATTTTTTGATGTCTAAGGTCCCTAAACATATCACAGAGAAACCAAATCAAAACTCATCTCTGTCTCTCTAAACTTCTCGATTCTCAGACTCCGACATCCATTTGTACCTCCACGCCTGAACTCCTCCGATCAAAGACTCCGACATCTTCGTCCTCGTCGGCTGAATCTGATACGAACCCATGTGAAGAAGACAATTCGAGGATCGATTCGGTATCTAAGACAATCGATGATGATGATGATGATTCAACGTTGATGCTGAAGATACCCAAGATGTTGACGATGTGACTGTCATTTCTCTGAGCTTGGTCTTCCATCTCCATATTCGAAACCCAGACATCCTCCGAAAAATCAATTTACTAACATTCACATACACACCAGAAGAGAGGTCATAGCCTATCATCAGGTTCTACTTCTCCAAGAACTCCTCTGAGTTTGGTACCCGACAGCTATTGGGAAGAAAAATGGAGAGATCTGCACAAGGCAGAACAACTTAAGCAAAGTAGTTTAGAAAAACAAGTGCCTAACCAAAAAAAGGGTTGGTCGAAAAAAGTGAGAGTGAGTCTATCTAGAACTGAATCTGACTCGTCCCCATCAAAGGTTGATAGCAGTAAAAAAGAACCCGAACCATCCGTGAGAAGAAGTTTGCTGGAGGATTTGTCCAGGCAACTTGGATTGGAGGAAGATTCAGCAAAAATAGTATGTAATGAAGATTTGGGTTTACCAGAGAAATTCTCTGGTTTTTAAACTGAATTTTCTCTGGGTTGAAACTAGAGAAATTCTCTGGTTCAAAGAAATTCTCTGGTTTTTAAATTGAATTTTCGCTTCTGCAACTTGTCTCCTTGTCTTGGCTTTTCTCCAAACTTACTACATTATCGTCTCCTCAACCAAACCATAAATAAAGTAAGACCATTTGTTTTCCTGAGTGCTATTTGCTTTCATGTCTCCAGGTTAGTTGGGTCTCTTCTATTTGTTCTCTAGGTATCAACATTTGTTTAACCCCTCTATCTCTCTTTCTCTATTTAATGTGTTTGTGTGTGCATTGTTTTTCTCTGGTTTGGAGTCCAGAGAAATTCTAGAAATTTCTTTGGGAGAAAAACTAAAGAAATTTGCAAATCAGAGAAATTTGAAGAGAATTGGACCAGAGAAATTCAAAATTTCTCTGGACTCAGCCAATGCATTAGAGAAATGCTGAGAAATTGTAGGAAGAATTGAGCCAGAGAAATTCTGAGAAATTCAGAATTGCTGTAGACTTTTTCTCTGGACCAAATTTCTCTGGACCAATTTTCTCTAGACTGAATTTTTTCTGGACTGAAATTTCTCTGGACTGAAATTTCTCTGGATCAAGGTTGAAGGATCTTAGACATTATGAAAATATTTGGTGTCCTTTATGATATAAAATCATAATACCAGGGACCTTAAAAAAAAGCCCCTATTATTTTTTCTTTATCTTTATGAGACAATTTAATATTAGTTTATGTTTAGTCTCTTGCATTCTTTAACAGACACTTTTATCTTTTAAGGCCTCATTTGGGAACAAATTATTTTAGTAACTTTTTAATTTTTTGATCAAAATATGAGGTAAAAAAAAATTTAATATGTTTGGAATAATTTTTTAATTTTTTACGAAAAGATGTGTAAAAAGTAGAAAGAAAATGAAATCTTTGACTTTTGGTATAAGTTATTGATTTTTTAATTTTTTAGTGACTTTTTGACTTTTAAGCTAACACAGTGAATTGCCAAATGAGAACTAATAACTACACCATTTTGTCCCTTTTCATTAACCATTTTTTATTTTTGCATTTTATATTTTGTTTATCATTTCTCCATCTCCTCTCTACTAATCATTATTTGTTTTTGTTTTTTTTTTCCTTATAACCATTTTTTGTTGGAAAATATCATTTCACTATAATTTTTATGTAAATTTTTATCCTAAAATGGCGTGATAGTGTGCTTTGTATAATAAAAAAATATATCAATGAATTCTTTATTATAAAGTGATAAGATCAAAATCCAACCAAATCATTATTAATAATTTTTCTTGTATTGATTTTATGTTTGTTTATCACTACTATTTTTTTATTTTTTACTTTTAATAGTTTGTGATATCATGATATTTGTTAATTGGCAATTAATATAGAGCATTACTTCAAAAGTACCTAATAGTTTTTTCTTTTCCTAGCATAATGAAGATAATTACAACACTATAAAAAAATAAAATAAAAAATTGCATTCAATCTATTTTTTTTTCAAAGCTATTAAATATGCATAAATATGTACATTTTATTATGAAAAAAAATTACTAATGATGTATGTTTACCAATTTAAAAAATATTTTCATAAATAAATTGGTCAAGTGACTCTTCAATTTGTGTTGATTGACATAAATCTAACATGATCTAGATAGCTCAATCATCTCATAAGATATATATATTTTTTTAAAAATAAATTAAGATACCCTTATACTTTACGATCCACTTAAATTTGTCATACTCTATCAATTGACAAACTAAATTTTGTTAATACGAGAATATTTTTCCTCATGTACTTATTGAAATAAATATAAAGTTTTAAATATTTCATTTCAATTTTTTTGCCATATAGAAGATATGTGGGAAAGAAGAAGAGAGAAAAAAAGAAGAGGTTGCTATATCACTTGACAAACTGTGATTGGATGAATTATAATTACGGATTTCATAGATAATGCAATTATACTTGATCGAAAGTATGACTTTTGTAATTTTAGAAAATTCATTTGTTTTAATTTTACCAATTGAATTATTATATATATATATATATATATTTGTTATATAATACTTAGGACAAAATATTAATAGCAAAAAAATAAAAATTGTGTAACTCATGCCATGTTTGGGATGTTATCTTTTTTATTAAAAAGTCAAGAAAGTAAAGAGTGCTAAAATGTGTTTTGCATTTATTTTGAAAAGTAAGTTAAAAGTCAAATTTTTTGCTTTTTTGAAAAAATATGTAAAAAAAATTAGAGAGGTGATATGATAAAAAAGCCAACTTGTTGGCTTTTAACCCAATTGCCAAAATAGGCTTACAAAAAAATAAAATAAAAAATAGAAGAAGTTAGAAAATCTTTGTACCAATTTGAAAAGGCAAAACAATTTTTATAAGTGAATGGCTAGGTGTTTACACTTTTGGAAAGAGAAAACGGAAAATTTTAGTAACAAACAAAAATAAGACATCATTTATTCGCATTTTCCCATACAATTAGAAAACTCATTCCTAAATTATCTCTTGAAAAAGGCAAAAAGCCACTTAAAAAACTAATTTCAAACACCTTTTTTGTTAAAAAAAAAAGTTAAAACTTACTTAATCTTATTCAATTTTTGTTTTTTTAAATTATTTTTAATTAATTTAAAATATATTTATCAATCATTATAGTACGGGTTATGCGCTAGTTTATTTTTAAGAGAAAGTACAAGCAAGTGTTTATTTAAAAAAATATTTATAAATTAACAATAAATTTTATAAATATTAAAATATAAAATTATCAAAATTTTCATCAATTAGAAATTAATTTTTGAAAGTTTTACTGAGATAAAATTTTTTCTTATTTTTATTTTGAAAAATTATGTAAGTGTTTAGTGTAAATTTTTAGAGGTTTTTAGTTTAAGATTCTAATATTTAGATTCTATAAAATAAAAAATATGCAAAATTTTCACAGAGAAGTTGTAGCTTTTCAAAGAGAAATTTCTTTGTGACGAATTCTAATTTCTCTAATAACATTATTGAAGGATCATAACTAATAAAAAATATATATATATTAGACATCTCCTTCTATCAAAAGTTGATGTTTTACTAATTTTTCTAAATTTTATTAATAATTTTAGAAATAGAAATAATTTAAAATAATTAATTATTAAAAATAAGTAGAGATGCATTTTAATTTTGATTTTGATAATTAATTTTTAATTTGCAAGTTAAAAAAAAAGTAGAATTCAAAAATATTATTCTTTTAATTTTTTAAATAATTAATTCTTTTCTATCTTATTTAAGATATTTCTACTTAAAAAAGTTATAATCAAAAGTGAATCAAATTATTGATACAACAGTCTTTTTAATTTCTTTTGAGTGCAAACAAATTAATTTTATTTATTTTAAAAATTAATTTATTAAGAAAATTATTTAATAAATTAATTTTTAAACTAAATAAAAATTTTAAACTAATTAAAATTAATTTTATTCAAATAAAAAATTGATTCGATTTTCAGACAAAATTCATTGATTCAGAAATTGATTCATAAATCAAATAATTTAATTTAAAATTAATTTTTGAACTAAAAATTTTAAAAATAATTTGTTTGAACCGGAAATAACGTGATTTGTGAAAAAGAAGGCCACTGGAAATGGTGAGTCAACAGCCACCGTGTGGGTGGGTTCAACTGACAACTAGAATGCTATGCTCAGTCAACGACCACTGTACCCCGGGCTTGGGTTTGGATTGAAAGATATTGTTAGGCTGGTAAGGATTCATTATGGGTTTTATTTTGATAATTTGAACCGGTGAATGTGTAGAACTTGTCGAATACTATGTGCTAATAAAATATTACATTGATTGGATATCGATAGTTATGTGATCAAATCAGATTTTTGTAAGCCGTTTATTTTTCACAGTCCATTTTTTAATACAAAACTGATTTGATCACAAACTATCGATATTCGATTAACGTGATTTTTTAAAAAATACAATATTCGATAAGTTTTATACATTGAACGATTCAAATTATCAAAACGGGACCCGTAATGGCCCGCATGGGCTCAACAGTATTCTTCAGTCCGTAATTAGACTGAAGGGAAGCCATTCCCGCTCAGCAAAACTATAGATTCAGATTTAATTATTTAAAAAGGTTCAACTTGTCTCCAATTAGAGATCAAAATTAATATGTCCAGTTTGGCCTGTGGACAGAGGTGGAGGGACGTGGGGCTTGGGGCAGTCACGTGTCCCTACCTTTTGAATGTTTTTTTTTTGATTAAAATTTTTGGGTTGTGCTACATCTCCTAATTTTTGACCCCCTAATCCCCCTAAATTTCAAAGCAAGGCAAAAAAAAAAAAAAAAAAAAAAAACCCAAAAATGATGTCGTTTTGAACATTAGAGAGGACTTTTTTAAAGGGACAAATTATTTTCCAAAATTTTTATGGGGCAGACTTTCAATCTGTGGAGTGCCCTAGCCTTCCAAATACATCTCAAATCTAATCCACTGACACACGCCACACACACACTCCCACGTTTATTATTATTTTTTTTTAATTTTAATTTCAATTCCAACCAAATATTGATATATAATCTTTTTTTTTTTAGGCGAGTGCATACAATTCTAATTACAATAATGTTAAAACTTTAAAATCTTAAAAGTG
Source organism: Camellia lanceoleosa (assembly GCA_025200525.1). NCBI lineage: Eukaryota > Viridiplantae > Streptophyta > Magnoliopsida > Ericales > Theaceae > Camellia > Camellia lanceoleosa. The sequence goes on along the minus strand of CM045761.1, from coordinate 135,226,479 downwards.
TTTCAAATTTTTTATTTTTTTTATTTATTCACAGTACTTGTTAAATATCTTTATATTTTATTTATCTTCTTTATCTCCCTTTGTTGCTTTGCAATTAACCAACTAGCAATTCACCAAATTAGGATCATACAACACAAATTTGGGACTACACTACAATCTTGGTATCTTCTCTTCATTGTTTACAAGTAATTTTATTTATTTTTTTTACTTTTAATAAAAATTATGAGTATTAGTTTATAGTTATTTGTTAAGTTTTGATTTGTAAATTTTTTTGATTTGCTATTATTTATGTTAAAATAAAAGATTTTGATATGCTAAAATTATGAATCTTAATTGGTGTTAATTTATATTAAAATTAGGGATTTTGATTTGTTGTTGTTTGTGCTAAAATTAGAGATAAATTTGTGACAAAATTAAAAATATTAATTTGCAGTAATTAATATTTAAATTAGGGATTTGATTTGTGAAGAATCAGTTGCGGAACCGAATGGGTGATGAATGGATGAATGACAGCTTGGTTGTTTACATTGAGAGAGATATTTTTGATGACATTAACAATGATATTATTATAGAAAGATTTCAAAAGATGAAAACTCGTCGGGGTCAATTGTAAAAGTTTAAAATTAAATTATTTTTGTAATGAATATTAATTTTTAATGTTTAGCATTGGCTCGAAAAATTATTATTATGTTATTGTTATTGATTGGGGAAAGTTTTTTTTGAGATTATAATTAATAAGTGCTCCCTATATTAAATTTCTGGCTCTGCCACTACCTGTGGGCTTATTTTTGGACTCCGTTTCAATAATCTGAACCATTAAATATATAGAACTCATTAAGTACTATATCCTTGTAAAAAATCACATTGATCGGATATCGATAATTATTTGATCAGATTAGTTTTGTATAAAAAAAATAAATAGTAAAAAAATAAACGGTTGACAGAAATCGAATCTGATCAACTAAATATCGATATTCGATCAATGTGATGTTTTATAAGAATATAATATTCGACGAGTTCTACACATTGAACGATTCGGATTATCAAAAAGGAGCCAAAAAATTGGTCCACGGGCTAGATTGGACGGTTCAGTCTTAATCTCCAATTGGAGACAAGCTGGACCCATTTAAAATTATCATATTTAAATTTATTTTATTTATAAACTTCACATTATATAAATTTAATTTTCACCGTATAATCACTTACTTTAAAAAATTTAAATAGTTTAATCTGAGTTACACTCAAAAAAATCTAGGTGGCTTTAATCTGGGTTAGCTTAGCAGACTTTTTCAGCTATGCTTGCTTTCAAGGAAATCGGTCTGGCTGATGAAACGTTTTTTTTTTTTTGTTGATTATTTAGAAAAGTTGATTAAAAATTAATTTTTTTGATTTTTTTAGAAAAAAATAAAAAAAAAATAAAGAGGTGATATAATTTTAAAAAGTAAAAAAATTGACTTTTAACCAGCTATCTAAAATAGGCCTTTGTTGGAACTTTTTTTTAACTCAATATACTAATCTGGTTGGTTCAACTTTAAAATAAATTAAGAATTGAGTCTATTTTTACGGTTTTAAAAAAATTAGAATGGTAATATGAGGTTTGTTTTCAGAAATGTTTTTAATTTCTAAATGATAGTTTACAATATATTTCTGATCCATAAGACAAATTGTAAAGACTAATTTTCTATTGATAATTTCTTCAGGACAATCTGTTATTAATTATATATAGTAGTCTCAAAGTACTACATGGCCATACTCTCTCATCAATTACCATTCATTATACCTCTCATGTTCTTCAATCATCCGACACAATATTCTACTTAACCACATTCTCCACCAATTACAATACTAAAGAGTACCACATACCTATACCGAGACTACTGAATAATTGTCCCAGAAAAATTGGTAATATCAAACATAAAATACAATAAGAACAAATCACAATCAGTATACTACGAAAGATATAAGGTTTAATCTTAAACTAAACTAGTATCCTTATCACTAAGATTATATAACTTCGGGCTGCTTCTGCGTTTAGGGTTGGTTTGGGGTGTCCTAAAAAAGTACACTTTTTGTCTTTTTACGAAAAGATGTGTAGAAAAGTAGAGAGGTGATGTGATAGAAAAAAGATAAAAAGATAAAAAGATGAATTATATAGTGTATCCCAAACTAGCCCTTAATCTTAAAATAAATTGGCATTTACACACAAGTTTCATTTTATGAATTTATATTCCATTAAATTCTAATAAAGTTTTTTTAGATTTTTAAGTCTCATTAAATTTTTAATAGTACGAATTACCCTTCCAATAATGATTGTTCATTATTTATAATTATCTATAAAAGAACATGATAATTTGACTTTTATTTTGATTTTTAAAACTTCAAAACTAAAAAGACTACCAAAAAAAAAAAAAAAATTTGTGCAAAAAAAAAAAAAAAAATCTAAATTTTTTTTTTTTTTTTTTTTTTTGTGCAAAATTAAAAAATTTGTGTTTATAAAGGAACATGATGATGAAACATTGATATGCAAAACTAAAAAAATTTAAAACTGAAAAAATTGATAATGTTCTTAATTTTAAAATTAGAAAAAACTGATAATATTCTCAATTTTAAAGCTAAAAAAAAAAAAAAAAAAAACTAAGAATATTCTCAGTTTTGGAACTAAGAAAATTCTCAATTGAAATGAGATTTGTGTGTCAAAAAACTATTACAGAGGACTTTAGTTACCACACTTGTTGTCATTAGGAATTTTAGATAATTAATCCTAAAATTTAAATGAGTACCCTCATCACTAAGATTAAACTAAACGGGTTAGTTTTTATGGTTTCAACAAAATTAGAATTGTAATCGAACTACTAAGCAATTGTTTGGCAATGACTTTTTTAGTTGACTTTTTGATTTTTTTAGTCTAGGACTTTTTTGTTCGTTTGGTATTCTTGATTGGCTTTTTTGACTTTTTTAGCTTTGGAATGATGGATTTTTTTTGTCCTTCTGTGATTTTTGACTTTTTGTAATTTTTTGACTTTTTTTTGTCCTTTTGTAATTATTTAGCCCAATATAAAAACCAAACAACCCCTAAATCTATGAAATCATACCAAAATTGAATTATAAAAGCTGGTTTAATTTGATTGAGTTGTTTTAATGCTCCGAAATAATTAATATTAACCCATTTCATATTAGTGCTATAATTGATCAATAATTTCATAATTTCTATTCATTATATCTTTGAACATTACAAAAGATGACATATGCAATTGATGGGTCGTTTCACACACCAAATATAAACACTAAACTATATCAAATTCTTTAGAATTACGGTAAGTCCAAGTATCAATCCACAGGGACAAATGAGAAATTAAACTAGTTTAATTGTTAAATTCCTAATCCAATTTTGATTAAAAAGATGATGATTCATAAACTAGTAATAACTAAAATAAACTAAGAGATTAAACTAAGCAATTAAAATTAAAATTGGAATTTACTGATTTTGAGGGAAAAACCTAGGGTAATGAATTCACCACTAGTTCTATAAATAAGGTTTCATTTTGAAACTCAATTATGTTACGGTTCGAACAAAATAATACTTCGCAAGTACAAACTCGAAACATTTATCAAGCGAATTAACACGTTCAATGCATAGGCACGAACCATCTCAAGTAGTACAACTTGTTCGCTCTAAACTAGGATAACGACACGACTCGTCCCTTGTAGTATGGCTCGTCTCATACCTTGAACATGAAAGAATAGAACCATTATATGGAAAGCATTCAACAATCACAGAAAACAGAATACTCAAAGAAATAATGAAAAAATATATTAGAAAACTTCTTGAGAACCATACAACTGCTCAAACCATTACATAAAAGAAAACAAAAAAGAAAACCTATTTACTTGGATAGGGTTTCATCAAAAGCCTAGAAATAGGAGCCTAGCCACTCATGGAGGAGTGGGAAGAGATAGAAGAAGCAGAAACCCCCATGAAAATTGATCTTTAAGCTTGAAAATCCCCTTTTTCCAAACCCTAGCCCTTCCTTTCTTTTGGAATATTTTCGAACCCTAAAAACAGCCTCTTTTCTTCTTTTTATTCCTAGCTGAACAAACTGAAATTTCCGTGCACGCAACCCTAGGTGGGTCGCTCGAGCGCCCATGTAGGCCGCTCGAGCGGTGGTGGGCCACACGTGCCATGAGGTGGCAAGCTGGGTATTTTCACTACTTGCATGGAGAATCTCCTTTTGCGCCACTTTTTGCTTAAATTTGCGTGTTGCCTGCCAAATCTGTACACGTGCACAAAACACATCATCTCCACCAAATAAACAAAATTCAAAGACTATAAATGTAGCTTAAATGGCCTTAATATGGTACCTTTCGGCCTACATCAGCAATATATATTCACCAATCCTAGATTTCGAATCTATAGCATATAGTATGGATACAAATGTAAAAACAGAAATAAAACCAAGCAATGAAATACCTTAATGGCTACCACTTTCCAAGACGATACTTAGTTACAACAAAATCAGTTTAAACTCAATACAAGTAAAGCCCTAGGCTTAAACAAAGATAATTACATCACGAAACCAAAAATGAAGCCTTAAGCTCCAAGCCCTCCCAAGCTACGTCGTTGGTGGAGGCATATCATCAGCACCTGAAAATTGTTTTTCACATAGGGTGAGCCATAGCCTAGTACAAATACTCTAATACAGTATATGAATTTTAGCAAAATTATAAGGTGAATGCACATACATGCCTTTTATCAAACATTTCTCGTTTTCCATCTCAAAACAATGTAATACCAAATTATCAATCAATTCATGAAGATAATCTTTTTATAACAGAAAATAAGATAGTGGATACAACACACTAAGAATCTCTAGGTACATGTTTGCTAGTAGGCTATACAAGCACTACCAAAGCCATTTTACTGGTACTAACCGGATGGATCGGCACTTAATCCCGTGGGTTTCTGGACTTTCACTAAGGATACACAGGCCAACATAATAAAACCACAATCATACCCCCTAAACAAATTCACCATGGTATTCACCCTATTTATCAAAATCAGTACATTTATAATGTTTAACATTAAATGATGCTCAATGCACAATGTATGAGATATTAGTTTCAATGTAACCTAATCCTCATGCAATGTCTATAACAATCAAGACTATCCTCCACCAATTGCCCAAACCAAATATTTCTATACAAAGATAGTTTCCAATCATAGTATACAATTCCATCCTTTCACGGGAGTGATATTACACATCCAATTCCACCATTATCATCAACGTATTCACCGTTCCAATCTTACAAAGACCCACAACATTATCCATTTCCTTACACAATTCCAAATATCCAAAATTGAGGGCAAAACCCCCTTTTATTTTACAAAATTAATTTCAAGAAGAGATATTTACCATTTTAACATATTTCAACCATAAACTCATTTTCACAACCATTTTCAAGAATCTACGTGGAAAACCCCTTTTTTGATTTCAAATCAAAACTAGGTTTTTTCCAAAATCCCAAATCATTAACCATTTTCAAAGAGCAAATAACTAAGCTAAAAATCATATATAAGAGTCAAAGAAATCCCTACCTCAAAATAGAAGACAAGAGGAGACAAAGAGTAGAACTTGACGGAGCTAAAAACACAAACTTCACCAATTAAAACGAAGCCCTCGACGTGCTCAACTTTTTACTCCAAAGGACTAGGGTGAGGAAACAAACGGATTTGGACTATTTGGATCTAGAGTATAAGAACTAGAGAGAGAAGTAAGATTTTAGGGTTTTGAAATGTTTAGAGAGAAAGAGAGATGAAAAAGTGATCCAAAAAGTCTTCTTCACGGACTGATATACGCATAGACCGCTCGAGTGACCAAAACACCAATCAAGCAAACATACACGATAAGTGACACCATTCAAACGACCAAAACCACCGCTCGAGCGCAGATATCACACTCTCAGTAGTTTTACAGACTGTAAAAGATCGCTTGGGCGCAAGAAGCATCACTCGAGCGAACAAGCAAAAATCTGGGCAATAACTTATTGAAAAACTGATTTCTTAACTTGTTTCAAACACAACCAAAACTCCTACTAGCCAAACTCAAAAAACTTTGAGATGGAAAAGAGATGAACAACAGTTAAGTACACATGTCCTCGAATTCAAAAGCAAGAAAATGGGTTGGGTCTAAATCAGAATCGTTATAGTTGTACAGTCATAGAAATTTTATATAATAATAAATATGATATATTTTATGTTAGTAAATAAACTGATAGTAATTAGTTAGAATTTATCAATTTTATAAGGAATGTTAGTGTTCAGATCTTATAAGAAAGTTTCTTAATTTTTACATATAAAAAAATATGTTCGTAACCAAAATCTTGGAATCAGAAATCGAATCGATTTGAACAGTTCCACCATTGTCAAAACATATTTAAACGATTTCATGTCTTTTCTTTTCATCGTTTTGAACACTACTTTCATATCAACAGATCCCATGTGACCATGCTGTTATTGTTATTCAGAAGAGCTGGTACAATCTCAGTGATTGTGTTGAACACTACTTTTATGTAAAGACGTATCGTGTTACCTATTCAGATACCATATTCCCCTTACCGTCGGTGCAAAAACTGCCTTGTGATGCCACGGACTTCATCATATACCCACCAATTGTGAAAAGACCACTCGGTAGGCCGAAGAAGAATAGAATCCCATCAAGGGGTGAGAAACTGATGCAAATAAGGTGCATGAGATGTGATAAGTTGGGAAGTCACAATGAGAAATCATGCAGGGCGCCAATATAGGGTGTACAATTTTCATTTCAACATTGTGTTTTACGTAGGATTGTTTTATTGATGTTTGGAATAAGATTACGTTGTTTTAGCAAACATAACAATGCGTTTTATTCAATTTTCATAGTATTTCATTTGTGTTGTTTATTTTTTGTTTTGTTGTAGTATTTTGGGAGGAGGGTGTAAAAAGAGGAGATATTGTTTGTTTTTTTTTGGGTGACTAGCTGACATTTGTTAGTGTTTGGCTGATGAATACATGTACTGATGTAAATATTCACATCATATTGTACAAGTATACAAGAGTTCTAATGGAAAATGTAAACTTTCACATGTACATACAATGTGATGATGTGAACATTCACACTTATGTTGAATATCCACACTATGTGGATATTTGCACCTGGATTGAACTTTTCACATCATTATTGTGAATGTTGACATGAATATAAACTGGGATGTGAACTTTCATATGCATTTGGTGTAAGGTGGTGTGGACATTCACGTCTGATGTGAATTACAACAGACGTGAATATTCACACCTGTCAATGACTTTTGTAATGTTGTCGTGAAGACAATGTGTATATTCATGCACAAGTGTAGATCAAAATGCACAAGTGACATATTAGAACATTAATAAATGTCAAACAAAAACATAAACTAACAAATCAATGCAAAATGTTAATCAAAATGCACAAGTGGCATATTGCAACATTAATAAATGTCAAATCGCTGATTTTCAATATATTTTTGTCAAAATATCAAAGCAATTGATTTTAACATTCACATCGAGTGTATGTTAGTGTGTAGGTGGACATCCCCCACTTATAGGTTTTTATGGCGCACTGCTTTTTTGTGATTCAAAAAACTATGTACTAATAAGTCTCGCAATCTACATCATTTAAAACGAGTGAGGCTATCAACAATGTCTTCATGGTATATGTGTGCCGCATGATGTAACATACTACGGGCCTGCAGTCCACCCTGTAAATGCAAAATAGTTATGGTTAGCACTTGACATTTATGTTTTGTATAATGGTTATGGAGGATTTGTACAAAATGCTGTGAGGTTTACGAGGTGTCAGCCTGTTGAGGACAAACATCAATTGATATGATTTGTTGTGACAGATCTTGGCCTGTGAACGTAGTCCATAGCGGTGATGATTAGGCAATAAAGTGCACAACATTCTCGATGTAGTCCTTCTGTGTAAGGAATTTCACTTTAGGTACCAACAAACATATATGTCTGTACATATATTTTGAAATTTAACACATTACATATGCTAAACAAGAACCACTTACACCTTGTTGTGCTTGGTCGACATGCGGGTTGTCATGACCCGCTTCCCATACCCAAGGGTTAAGTATCGTGATGGCCAGTAACTAAAGTTACCTCCGGTCAATTCTTGAACAAATTAATAAACGCGAGCGGAAATAATATTTAAGTAAGGGTACCAAAATAATCATCAGAGCTCCTATTTTTATTACAAAATTTGTTGACCAAAAAGGTCGATATTTACATATAAAAATATCATAAATGTGCTGTGTGTGTCTATTCCGCAGCCCCTCATGTAAGACTTTCCAAAATCTATTTCTGAATTGCATTGTTTCCTAAAAATTGGTAAACAGTTATAAGTACATGGCAGAGTGAGAAATATTATGCCAAGAGTATAAGGGACACAAAATAACCATGAATAGTTATGTAACTAAAATATTAAGATAACTTAATCTGAACAAATAATCATTTAAGTAGCAAAACTGAGATTATATAAATAAATAACCATAACCACAGTATCGAACAGAATGGAATAGAGGTCACAAGAGTGATAGTTAGAACAGAGATACGGATTCAAGAGGTGGCTCGTGCGGATTATAGAGGTGGCTCCCACAATAATGTAGCACTTATCTCCGTACAGTACTTTGCTCCGCACAGAACAGAGGTCAATAGATCCATGACAATAGAGCGCCACAAAGTGACCAAACAGAGGCCAATGGATATTTAAGTCCTCCAAGGCGTGGGACTCCCATGGTGGTACTTACAAAACATAATTGTTTATAAGGTCATTGTCAAATATTCTTTAAAATATAAACAAACATATCCATGGGTTTCATTTTAACAAATAGAGTTTAGAAATTAATCCACGTAATTGAAATATTAATATAATTTATAAAACATAACTTGTATAAAATAAATATGGTAAGTCAAAATATACGTAAAATATATTATGGTAACTCAGTGTATAATATAACTCACCTTAAAATTAATACCTCACTCTTTCTTTCTACTATCAAAGATCTTATTAACTTCCAATATTTCCTTTCTCTTTCTTAGTTTCTTTTCCTTCCTTTCTCTCTTGCTCTTTTTTTTTTTTTTTTTCCTTCTTTGTTTCTCTGTCCACTTTACAGTACCTCCTCCCTCTATTTATACACATACTTCAAGTGATGACTCATCCTTATCTAATGGCCTACATGATGAATCACTCCTTTCTCCAAGCCTAGATGTACAGATGGCCTCATTTTATTTCCTTAGCAATATTTGTAAATATTTGCAAATCTATTCATTTGATGCTTAATATATTTGCAAATCTATTCATTAATTGATGCTTAATTACGTGGAAATTATTTATTATATTTGTTTTATTTTACTTTTATTTATTTATTATCTTTGACTTTAATTTAACCCAATTAGTATTATAATTCCATATTTCTGTTTAGTTGGCCCCAAATAATAATCCCTAATTAATCCCATATTTGATAATCCAATGCCAAATTAGATTATATATTTATTATTATTTATTTAATAATATATTATCACATACAACCATAATATCAGTATAAAATTTAAGGGACAACTTAAATTTTCGAGTTGTTACACGGGTCATGTATGCCGGGCCTTGATCGCAACGAGTTATAGTGCCTCCACAGATTGTCTTTAACATTATACACAACAATTGTCCAGTGAAAGTTGTGGTGCAATGAGAATAGTAGATATCTCTCTCCTTGGTAGTGTTTCATATGTGCATCAATATGTTTACTTCTTTTGCTATGAGGGCACTCTCGTATCACTTTCTGCACACATTGGACATTCAATTATATTGATCATATTCAAATACGACAATCATGTAATGAGCACATTAATAGAATGTGAAGAATCACATTCACATCAAGAAAAATGAACACCGTTAGAGTTGTTACCAAACACATGCTCGTGAAGATGAATGAGGCTTTATCTGAAGTTGGGTTGACCACCTCTTGTTGTTCAAGCAGTAGTTCAGCATATGCATCTATCACCTACACAAACATAGGGCCGTATTACATTATTTGTGGTGGGTGAATAGTGTGTGTGTATGTGTGTGTTGCTGTTTGTGTGTTTGTGTGTGTCTATGTGTTTGTGTGTCTATATATGAACAGTGAATAATTTTGGTAATGACATACGTTGTTGTGTATTGATTCCGTCTTGATAAGGTACATAATGTCATCAAATTACACGTATGTTGACTTCGAATCCCCTTTCACACAAGTAACCTGTGCATTTTTAGTATACCAATGTGAATATTAACATTGCGCATAAGTAAACTAAGCTAAATCATCAACTATAACTGTGAATATTCATATTTATGAAATGTGAATGTTCACATTGGGTGTTTGTATAGTCACTTACTCATCACCTCTACTTTTTTGCAAACTCTGGACCTTGTGCTTGTCGTGTTTGGACATCATGCTCCAGACCTTGAACTTGCTGGTCAATGTCAATAATTTTTTTGCGTGCTTCGCCGGTGGATGCTTATCCACATCTTGAACTATGTGGACTGTATGGGGCTGGTTTTGACCTCGATCATGCTCTTTTTTTTGGCCAGGTAGGTCTGGGTACTGGAAGTCAGGCAAGCAGTGTTTTTTTTGATCTTTCTCCTTGATACGCTTCACCCTAGAAGGTAGGTTGAGGTTGTGTAGCATTGGGGTGGGGGGTTGCTTGTTGAGGCTGTCATGGTGCTTCTGCGCTTCAACCTGTGTGACAATGTGGACAGACTTATCATAAAAAAGGTCTTGATGAACTGTTTTCTCGCATTCTAAGTCGATGACCAGTTGCGTTAAGCGCCTAATTTTTGCATCTTTCTGATCCATGCACTTCTTTATTTCAGTGTTCATGTTGGGTGGGCTTGATTGATTGAAAAGTTTATCTTCAAGATCAGCTATCACTCTTGCCCTTAACTTCCATGAGAATTCAAGGTGTTTATATTTTGCTTCCCACTGCCTTATGATGCCCGAAGCCTTCCAATTTTCTTTAACAAGCATCTCAATGATATCCAGTTGGCTTGTGCTTGCTACGACAATAGCTCTCTTACCAGGTAGGCTACTAAAGGGAATGTTAATGTCATTGTCACTGTTATTTAGGTAAACTCCCTCCCCAAAAAATTTAGAGTTGTTGCCACCATGTTGTTCTTTTTTGATGTTATCGAGTTCGGGTGATATGGTGGGTGGTTCATCACATTGAGGCTCTATCATCAATGTGGTACGATTGAACTTTTGGAATTCTGTTTGGGTTGCGAAGAGCTCGCCGGCATTAACCTGAAATGAAAAAGTAATTTTAGTTAACATACATATTTAGGTGGTGTCATGATGTGAATGTTTCGAACAACATTTGAAGATCATACCTCATTAAAACCTAAGATCAACCAAAGACGTGGATTTCATCTTCTTATGTAAAGCAGTCAGTTCCCATTTCATACAACGAGGAATGGCATTAGGCTTGTGGGGTTAGAGAATGGTTGTGTGTTCACACAACCAGTACTGCAACAAATAACAAAGACATATGTTATTTAGCCATTTCAGAGCAATCTAAACATATGTGAACATTGATAACAGTGGCACCAATGTGAATGTGAACATTTACAACAGTGGCACATATGTGAATGTGAATGTGAATGTGAATGTTAATAGTTGTGGCACAATTGTGGCACAAATGTGGATGTTCACAATTAATGCATGAATGTTTTTGTCCACATCTATCCATGAATGTGTGCATTTACTGTGTCACCATAAAATCAGTGTGCACAATGTGTGTAAAGGCCAAAGTGTGTTGACACAACCATGAACAACATTCAATAACATGTGAATGTTAACATTTAAGAACATGAGTACTTACTATCAATAACATGACACATCTGGTGACTTTTAACGGGTTTTTGTCGTTTTGTTTGTTTTGATTTGTTTGGCCTAATCATATTCTTGCATGCTTTCTAATGGGACCATATGTACATAGTAGCCCTATCCTATTGTTTCACCGCTTGTCGAGAAAAAAAAGTTTCTGGCATGCATACATGCAACTAATTGCGCGACTTCTTCATTGTCATTTTTCTTTTTGTCATTCAATGCCTCGGTCAAAAGGGTGTGTATACATTTTAAAGTCAATCGGCTGACATTTTTTCTCCTTTTGTTTACAGTGCTAGTCTTTGGCTTCGCACCATATGATATGTCCATTGGTTTGGTGCCACAGTCCACAACAAAAATGAGCTTAATGCCGTTGTCGTGTATATTCATCTTTTTCTTACCAATGTAGAAGGTATTTTTTGATGCCTTATACGTCTGTAGGATATGCACAACACATTATCATACTTCATGCACTTGTCGAGGTCTATCTCACCGGTTCTCAATGCATTTAATAATTGCCAAAAAGGTATTTGCCGCAAGTAGCTGAGTTGTGTGTCTGTGAATTTGGTGCCTTTCATTAGTTTCACCAACCCTATCATGTTGGATCTGTAGTTGACACGATGCATGTCAACACTGCTGCGATCATCTGCAAGTGTGCTTTCTTGCTTGACATGATTTTTCTATCTTTTTCTCTTGGAGGATTTCTTCTGTGGAACATCTGCAAAATAGAGCATAAAATTTAAGACAAATTTTAACATATAGATGTGAACATTCACAGATGGTCGATGTCAACATTCACATTTGTCAAATGTCAACACAAACAGCTCAAATTATGGTGTGAACATTCACACTAATAATTTGGGTGACAATGCAATGTGTAGACTTATTACAATCATGCAATGCCGATGTTATAGTTCAACATCAAAATTGAAATTCAATTTCAAAGTGATATGTTTCCTCTAAACACAGTGGTGAATGTTCACAAAATGCGAAAATCAAAACAAGAATGCAATTGAGAACACAACGGGAAATGGCTCATATGCCATACTTGTTGTGCCAACGGGTAGGCTTAAAACCATGCTTAAAACTTTTGTGGAGTTATTATAATCAAGATATATCGCTAATTCAAAAAAAAAAACAATTAAAATAAATGAGAGAGAGGATTCAACTGATAAAATTAGTAAACAGAGGACTTAAAAACCAACACTAATTTACTTTTTTCACATACTTCTTAACATATTTCTCTTGATTAGAAGCAAGAAGGCTATTTTCATATTACTAAACAAAGTTCTAAAATATTTTTATAAACAAACTTCTAAAGTAAAATTAAACATATTACTAAATTTAAAACAAAACAATTTACACCCATTAACGAACAAAAACAGACTTGGGCATGGTGGAAATAAAGATTGTAGTCTCTAATTGATAACAGATGACAAAACTTGTGTATATTGATTAATCAAAAGAAGTACAAATATATAAGCAATAGAATGAAACCCTAATAATCTAAAGTACTAAACTATCCTTAATGAATAATATAAACTACATAATTCACACCCCCCTCAAACTGAGGATGCGAGCACAGAAGGTATCGAAAGTTTGCCAAGAAGAAAATGAAAACGAGCAACAATATGAGTCTTTGTAAAAAAATCGGCCAACTGAAGAAAGGAGGGAACAAAAGGGAGAGTAATAGTGCCAGCCTGAAGATGTTGTCTGACAAAGTGACAATCTATTTCAACATGCTTTGTCCGCTCATGAAAGACTGAATTATGGGCAATCTGGACAGCATTCTGATTATCACAATACAACTGAGTCGGATCAGAAAGAGAGACACCCATATCAGAAAGAAGCCAGTGAAGCCAAACTATCTCGGAAGTAGCATGAGCCATGGCACGATACTCAGCCTTAGCGGTGGAACGACAACAGACTGTTTCTTACTCTTCTAGGATATGAGGGAATCGCCAAGGAAAACACAAAGACCAGAAGTGGATTTGTGATCAGAGATGTTACCTGCCCAATCAGCGTTAGCATAGGCACGGAGAGTCAAGTCCGAAGAGGCAGATAACAACAAACATTACAACAAAGTGCCACAAAGGTAGCGCAAAGTACGAAGTAAGGCAGCCCAGTGTGTGGAACGATGAGCAGAAACAAACTGACTGAGAATGTGCACAACATAGGAGATATCCGGACGAGTAATGGTGAGATAAACAAGGCACCCAACCAACTTGCGATACAAAGTGGGATCCTCAAGAGGAACGCCATCAGAAGCAGAAAACTTAGCATGCAACTCAAGAGGAGTGTCTACAATTTTCTCATCAGTGAGATTGGCACGAGAAAGAATATCATAGGCATATTTAGTCTGAGAGAGAAGATACCCAGTAGGAGAAGTAGCAATCTCAATACCAAGAAAATACCAAAGAAACCCCAAATCCTTCATCTTGAACTCCTGAAACAACTGATGCTTAACCTCCTCAATAGTACTATAATCAGAGCCAGTGATGATCATATCATCCACATATAAGAGAAGGAGAACAAGCCCAACAGAAGTGCGCCGAACAAAGAGAGCACAATCATGATGACTAGGGCGAAAACCAAGCTGAAGGGCAACAGAGTGAAATCGCTCATACCAAGCATGGGGAGACTGCTTGAGACCATGTAGAGCACGGCGAAGACGACAAACAAAACCAGGAGGGTGAGAGAGACCCGATAGAGGGCGCATATACACTTTTTCAGCAAGATGCCCATTCAGAAAAGTATTTTTGACATCTAGTTGAAACAAGGGCCAATGATGGGCAGCGGCAACAGAGATAAGAGTACGAATAGTAGTCATCTTGGCAACGGGGCAAAAGTCTCATCGTAATCAATCCCATACTCCTGAGAAAAGCCTTGGGCAACTAGATGAGCTTTGTACCGTTCCAAAGACCCATCAGAAAGGGTTTTGACCTTATAGACCCATTTACAGCCTATAACATTCTTGTCAGCAGGTAATGGAACCAAATCCCAAGTCTGAGTGTTAGCCAAAGCAGTTAACTCATCATTCATGGCGGCAATCCAATTGGGATCATGACAAGCTTCCTTGTAAGACCTGGGCTCAAAATATGTATGAAGACAAAAAAGAAAAGACTGATAGGAAAGGGAAAAACATGCATTACCAAAACCATACCAGTTCGGAGGATGACGATCTCGCTTTGGGAAGCGATGTGCAGGAGGAGCGGGATCCAAAGAAACAGCTGGAGGGACAGTAGAGCTAGAGATAGGTGAGCTCGGAAGTACTTTGCGGCATTGATAAATAATAAGAGGAGTAGGAGAAACGGGAGTTGGAGATGAGGTAGCTGGAGAGATATTAGAAGTGCTAGTAAAAGGCAAAGTAGAGACCTTAAGGTCAGAAACAAACTCATCAGGAGAAACATTAGGAGGAAATGGGTCAACATGAACCAATTCATCCTTAGTAATAGGAACATGGGTGGAAGGTATAGTGTAGTAGGGTAGTTTTTCTAAAAAAATGACATGCCTAAACACATATAGCTATTTGGTGGCAGGATCATAGCATCGATAACCTTTTTGATTAATGCCATACCCTAAAAAGACACATAGGACACAACGAGAACTAAGCTTAGAGTGCGCCCGTTTAGGAAGGAGCACAAAGTATGCAGAACCAAAAATACGAAGAAGAGAATAATTGGGAGTAACACCAAAAAGACGCTCATACGGAGATGAGCCTGAGAGAAGAGGAGTAGGCATCCGATTGAGAAGATATGCAGCAGTGAGCACAGCTTCTCCCCAGAAAACGAAAGGGACAAAGGATGAGAGCAACAAAGAGCGAGCTGTATCAAGGAGATGGCGATGTTTGCACTCAGCTCGACCATTTTGTGCAGGAGTGTCAGAACACGAAGACTGATGAATAGTTCCATGAGTAGCTAAATACTCCTTAAACTCAGACAAGTAATACTCACCCCCCAAATCAGAACGAAGAATTTTAATGGTAGTAGAAAACTGAGTGCGAATCATGGAGTAAAAATTAGAATATATTTTGTAAAAATCAGATTTTCGAGTCATCAAATAAACCCAAGTAAACCGACTGTAATCATCCACAAAAGCTACATAATATTGCGAACCACCCTTGGTAACTATAGGGGAAGGACCCCAAACATCAGTATGGACCAATTGAAAAGGAGAAGATAAAATAGAACTACTTTTATTAAAAGGAAGAGCAGACATTTTAGCTAGTTTACAACCACGACACTCAAAAATATCACTAATGGGGAAATTGCCTAAATGACCAGACCTAACTAACATCCTCAACCGATCACTCGACAGATGACCTAACCTAGAATGCCAAATATAAAACAAAGAGGACTTATTGTTTAAACAAAAAGAAGACAATGCAGTAGAAGACACTTCTAGAGGAACATGCAAGCTGTCCAAGATATATAGTTCTCCAACTCTACGCCCGATCCCAATCTGCCTCTTGGATACCCGGCCCTGTACAACACAATGAGAAGAAGAGAAAACAATATCAAAACCGGAATCAGATAATTGACTAATAGAAATAAGACTGAGTGAGAGGTGAGGCACATAAAATACAGGAGAAAGAGACAAATGGGAATGGGAAATAGAACCAACAGAGTGTACAGGCATAAAAGAATCATTAGTAGTAGCAATAGTGATAGAAGAAGAAGGAGAGACACAATTACTGAGGAGAGATGCAACAGGGGTCATATGATGTGAACAACCAGAATCAAAGATCCACGATGTATGGATATTACCTGAAGAAGATGAACCAGACAAACCGAACTGAGTGGTAGTCATAGCAGAGGCTTGGGACGAAAGATTTGGATTGGCCACCATGAAAGACTTGAACTGCTCAAACATAGACTGCATATTGGAAGATGGATCATTCTCAGAAACTGGTGCAGAAAAGGCGGCAGATGAGCGAGATCCTGAAAATATCGGCTTAGCGAATGGTGAACCAGATGAACGACCCTTGGGCTGCAAAAGTTTAGGACATGCATGTTTCCAATGGCCCTTTTGATAACAGAAGCTGCACTCATCCATGGAAACCCGAGGCTTGGGCTTACCAGTAACTTGAAATAAATGAGAAGATGGGGTGGGCAAGAGCGGAGGAGTGGCAAAAACTGATTGGGAAGCAGGAGTACCATGAGCCACCTTAAACCGAGTTTCTTCCGCAATAAGCTCACGGACAGCACCATCCACAAAAGGCAAGGGAGACCGATGAAGAATAGCTCCCTGAAGTGGCTCAAATTGATCACGAAGGGCCATGAGAAATTGAACAAGATGTTGTTTCTCCCGATACTTGATATAACTGTCAAGTAATTGCAAATCGGACGGTTTCATCAAAGCAAGCTGACCCCAATAAGTGGTCAGTAGAACTCCTGAATGGACTTATCTTTCTGACTAGCACTGCGAATAGACATCTCAAGTTCATACTGTTTTGCAAACTTAGACTCAAGGTACATAGTCTTCAAATAGTCCCAAACTTGTTTAGAAGTAGAATACTTGGAAAAATTCATACCAATGGTAGTTTGAACTGAATTATGAAACCAAGTAAGAATTTGTGCATTTTCCTTATCCCATTTAGCAACATCGGCCTCAGTTTCTTGAGATTCCATAAGTCTAATAGTCATACCAATAACATAGTTCCACATGCCTTTACCCATTATAAAATTTTTCATTACATGAGACCAATAAGAATAATTGGTACCATCTAATTTAGTAGTAATAGCTTGCAATTTATAAATCACCATATTGTATACCCAAACTACATTGCATTCAAAACAAAGTGAAAGGCAGCAGAGAAGAACGAGAGAGAAAGAGAGAGATGAATGACCTGTCAAGAGTAGCAATGCACTCTTCTCATAACCACGGCAAAACTTGTGTATATTGATTAATCAAAAGAAGTACAAATATATAAGCAATAGAATGAAACCCTAATAATCTAAAGTACTAAACTATCCTTAATGAATAATATAAACTACATAATTCACACTAATCTCTACTTAACTTCTTGAATTTCACTTGCAACTCTGTGTCCCGTCACCCACTGAAGTCTCGACTTCCACATTAGCATTATCAGTTTTATCAGCCACAGAAATTTTAGGTATCTCCTCACATGTATCATAGTGTTCAGTCAGAGAAGTTGGAGGGTGAGTTTGGATATCCAAAAAACTATTGTCGTAAGAACTTTCATACGTCATTCGTTCTTCTATGAATAATATTAGGATTAAAAGACTCATACATCTAATATATGCGTAATAAATGACCAGAAATGATGTTTTCCATGCCATTAAAACTCTGTTGAATGTTTGCTTAACCATCAAACTATACAACCCAAAATCGGTAGATGACCTATAGATTTGAGTGTTTAAGAGAACTATGAAACATGAAGAAATGAAAAGACCCACTGTATAGATTCAATTCTTAGTAAAAAGATGAAACATGAATAGAAGTGATATGAGGCAAGTATTTCCAATCCATTTTCCAAATAGCCCATATTTTTTAGCAACTGATTGATGCATTTCCTTCCGCAGAACATACCCACCTCCCAAAACAACTCCCAGTACGAGATTGCTAGTAGTCAGTGTAAAATTCAGTTGGAAACCACTAAAGTTAAAGGAAGGGTGGAGAAGATCAAAACGTGCTACCCAAAACCAAACTAATCGCATTAGAGATTAAACACATCCTAGCAGCAAAATCACTAAGGAGAGAATTCGTTACACTGCTTGCAATTGGAGTATCATCATCGGAATCGGAATGAAAAGTTTCTTTGGAAATTTCTTCATTGCATAAGTGCCTTAGGAAGAGAAGAATGGTAGCGCCCAGAAATGCAAAACCACCACAGGACATGGAAACTTTTAACGCAATTGTAATCGTCTAAGTGAGAGTGAGATTGAATAGCCCGAAGAACAGAACCAAAGAGAAGCTCAACACGTGGCAAACGATCAACACCATCACAGATGAATTACTGACTTCAGGGAAGTAAACCTGACAGACAGCCACCATTGCAAGCACGATGGCCGCTCTGATAATTTTTCCAATGAGATGAAACCCATTCGCCATACATCTCTAAAAGTATGTGTCCAAATTCCTAAATGTTAGTGAGGTAGACACTATCACCGCACAGATGATACCTAGCACTCTACACACAATGAAACTCGGATGATGATGGTGAGCATTGAAAACTAGCTCTGTATTGTCACGTCCCTAAAGAACCCAATTTCACAATAAGCACTTGACATTGAAGATATTTTTCCCAACTCACATTCAAGAAGTCTTTTTCTTTATTTTAAAAAAAATAAAATAAAATAAAAATTTCACAACCTAAAACAATACAATCACATGCCTTAAAAATTAATTGAAAAATTTGGAGTTCCTTTAGGGTTCTCTAATTTTAGATAATTTTGTAGTTCCTCGATCAAAACCCTAATTTTTTAGTGGAAATCCCCAAATCAAAACCCTAGTTTGAATCTCCAAACCTGGTTGAAGGGAGGAAGCATTCTTCTTGGTGTATGTTCCTCTCTTCAATCTCCTCTCTCTCTCGGTCGTTACTTCTCTGTCTTCGTTTTTCCCTTCTGAGTTAGAGCTTTTTCTCTCTTTGCGTATTTTGTTGGTTGATCTTCTCCTTCTCACACGTTGTTATATCGATTTCGGTTTGGATTTGGCACTAGGATTTGGGAAAGGGTTTAAAGAGTTCTTGCGGAGATGAAAACAGAGAGAGCAGAGACAAGGAAGAGGAGAAGAATCGAGATCACCATTAGGCAGAGAAGAGAAGAGGAGGACACTCTGAGGCAAATAAAGGAGGGTTCACTTTAGATCCATGCTTTATATATATTGTATAGATATAGATATATTGATCACACTTATTTATTTAGAAGGTGTGATTAAAAAAATTATATATAATAACACTTATTTAGAAGGTGAGATTAAAAAATATATATATAATCACACTTAATTAAAAAGTGATATAAAAAATAAATATTATCACACTCAATCAAATTAAGTGTGATCACAAGATCAATTTAATTTTTTTTTATCACACTTCCAACAAAAGTGAGATATTTTTATTTATCAAAGTGTGATCTTTAACTATTTTTGTAGGAGGGTCGTAAAAATGCAATACTTTTAACGGCGATGTATGTGTCGTAAAGTGCAACACTTTTAACGGCAGGCGTTGTGTGCGCCGTGAAAAGTATTCTGTTTTCACGACTGATGTATGTGCCTCATGTATAATTAATGTATTAACGGCACGGCATATGCATGTTGTAGAAAGTTTTATTATTTGCGGTGTGCATTGCAAGCCGTAAAAAAAATCATCGTTACTACCATTAACGGCCTACGCAATAGACAAGCCATGGTTGGAAAAGTATTTACGACGTGCAAAAAAAGCAAGTCGTAAAAATGAGAAACTACGACGTGCATTTATTGTATGCTGCCAATAAACATGCTCTGACCACGAACAATATAGGAATACTGAGCACTCTCTTCACCGCAATCAAGCTTTTCCGAACAAACCAAAAACCAAGCATGATGTTTGCTATGTTTCGATCGAGAATCGACAGTATTGAACATAAACGCTTTAACCATGTTAGCTCATGCTCATTCTCAAGTTTAATAGCCATTTTCGGAGCTTGTTTTTGAAATTGGTTGAGAGTTGTTGCAATGAAAGCTGAGAGAGGAATGATGCGTTTTATATAAGGTTATTGTTTCTAAAATGATGTAGGGAACAAGTAGCAAAGAGAAGCTCAACAAGTAGCAAAGGATCAACACCATCACAGATGAATTACTAACTTCGGAGAAGTAAACCTAACCCATTGCTACCATTGCAAGCACGATGGCCGCTTCGATAATTTTTTCAATGAGATGAAACCCATCCTCCATACAACTCTAAAAGTATGTGTCTAAATTCCTAAATGTTAGTGAGGTAGACACTATCACTGCACAGATGGTACCTAGCACTCCACAGACAATGAAACTCTGATGATGATGGTGAGCATTGAAATCTAGCTCCGTATTGTCATGTCCCTAAAGAACCTAATTTCACCATGAGCAATTGACATTGAAGATATTTTTCGCAACTCACATTCAAGAATTTTTTTTTAAATTTTTTTTTTAAAAAAAATATTGCAACCTAAAACAATACAATCACATGCTTTGAAAATTAATTCAAAAAAATTGGAGTTCCCTCAGGGTTCTCAAATTTTAGATAATTTTGGAGTTCGTCGATCAAAACCCTAATTTTTCAATGGGAATCCCCAAATCAGAACCCTAGTTTGAATCTCCAAACCTGGTTGAAGGGAGGAAGCATTCTTCATGGTGTGTGTTCATCTCTTCAATCTCCTCTCTCTCTCCGTCATTACTTCTGTGTCTTCGTTGTTCTCTTTTGAGTCAGAGCTCTTTCTCTCTCTGCATATTTTGTTGGTTGATCTTCTCATTCTCACACGTTGTTATGTCGATTTCGGTTTTGATTTGGAATTGGGATTTGGGGTCAAATGGAGAGAGAGAGAGAGGGTTTCAAGAGTTTTTGTAGAGATCAAAACAGAGGGAGTAAACACAAGGTGGAGGAGAAGCGAGATCACCATTAGGCAGAGAAGAGAGGAGGAGGGCTCTTTGAGGCAGGTAGAGGAGGGTTCGATTTAGATCCATGTTTTATATATATTGTATAGATATAGATATCTTGATCACACTTATTTATTTAGAAGGTCTGATTAAAAAAAATATTTATAATCACACTAATTTAGAAGGTGAGATTAATATATATATATATATATAATCACACTGAATTAAAAAGTGGCATAAAAAATAAATATTATCATACTCAATCAAATTAAGTGTGACTAAAATATCAATTTAATTTTTTTTGTCACACTTCCAATAAAAGTGAGATATTTTTATTTATCAAAGTCTGATCTTTAAGTATTTTTTTAGGAGGGTCGTAAAAACGCAATACTTTTAACGGCAGGCGATGTTTACGTCGTAAAAAGTGCAACACTTTTAATGGCGGGCGTTGTGTGTGCCGTGAAAAGTATTCTGTTTTCACGACTGGTGTATGTGCCTCATGTATAATTAATGTATTAACGGCACGGCATATGCACGTCGTAGAAAGTTTTATTATTTGCTGCGTGCATTGCAAGCTGTAAAAAAAATCATCGTTACTACCATTCGTGGCTTGCGCAATAGACACGCCATGGTTGGAAAAGTATTTACGATGTGCAAAAAAAGCAAGTCGTAAAAGTGAGAAACTACGATGTGCATTTATTGTATGCTGCCAATAAACACGCTCTGACCACCAACAATATAGGAATACATAGCACTTTCTTCACTATAATAAAGCTTTTCCGAACCAACCAAAAACCAAGCACGATGTTTGCTATGTTTCGATCGAGAATCGACAGTATTGAACATAAACGCTTTAACCATGTAAGCTCATGCTCATTCTTAAGTTTAATAACCATTTTCGGAGCTTGTTTCTGAAAATGGTTCAAAGTTGTTGCAATGAAAGCTGAGAGAGGAATGATGCATTTTATATAAGGTTATTGTCTGTAAAATGATATATAGAACAAGTAGCAAAGAGAAGCTCAACAAGTAGCAAACGATCAACACCATCACAGATGAATTACTGATTTCGGGGAAGTAAACTTGACCCACAGCTACCATTGCAAGCACGATGGCTGCTACAATAATTTTTTCAATGACATAAAACCCATCCGCCATACAACTCTAAAAGTATGTGTCCAAATTCCTAAATCTTAGTGAGGTAGATGCTATCACCGCACAGATGGTACCTAGCACTCCGCACACAATGAAACTCTGATGATTATGGTGAGCATTGAAATCTAGCTCTATCTTGTCACGTCCCTAAAGAACCCAATTTCGCAATAAGCAATTGACCTGGAAGATATTTTTCCCAACTCACATTCAAGAAGTTTTTTTTATTTTTTATTTTTTTTAAAAAAAAATAAAAATATCGCAAGCTAAAAAAATACAATCACAAGCTTTGAAAATTAATTGAAAAGGATGGAGTTCCCTTAGTGTTCTCTAATTTTAGATAATTTTGGAGTTCGTCGATCAAAACCCTAATTTTTCAGTGGAAATCCCCAAATCAAAACCTAATTTGAATCTCCAAACCTGGTCAAAGGGAGGAAACATTCTTCCTGGTGTGTGTTCCTCTCTTCAATTTCCTCTGTCTCTCCGTCGTTACTTCTTTGTCTTCGTTCTTCTCTTCTGAGTCAGAGCTCTTTCTCTATCTGCGTATTTTGTTGGTTGATCTTCTCCTTCTCACACATGGTTATGTCGATTTCGGTTTGGATTTTGGATTTGGATTTTGCGTTTGATGGAGAGAGAGAGAGAGAGAGAGAGAGAGAGAGAGAGAGGGTTTAGAGTTTTTGCGGAGATGAAAACAGAGAGAGCAGATACAAGGTGCAGGAGCAGCGAGATCACCGTTAGACAAAGAAGAGAGGAAGAGGGCTCTCTGAGGCAGATAGAGGAGGGTTCACTTTAGATCCATGCTTTATATATATTGTACATATATAGATATATTGATCACACTTATTTATTTAGAAGGTGTGATTAAAAAAATTATATATAATCACACTTATTTAGAAGGTTAGATTAAAAATATATATATATATATATAATCACACCGAATTAAAAGGTGACATAACAAATAAATATTATCACACTCAATCAAATTAAGTGTGATTAAAATATCAATTTATTATTTTTTTTTATCACACTTCTAATAAAAGTGAGATATTTTTATTTATCAAAGTTTGATCTTTACCTATTTTTGTAGGAGGGTCGTAAAAATGCAATACTTTTAACCGCAGGCAATGTGTACGTCATAAAAAGTGCAACACTTTTAATGGCGGACGTTTTGTGTGCCGTGAAAAGTATTCTGTTTTCACGGCTGGTGTATGTGCCTCATGTATAACTAATGTATTAACGGCATGGCATATGCACGTTGTAGAAAGTTTTATTATTTGCGGCATGCATTCCAAGCTGTAAAAAAAATCATCGTTACTTCCATTCACGGCCTACGCAATAGACATACTGTGGTTGAAAAAGTATTTACGACGTGCAAAAAAAGCAAGTCGTAAAAGTGAGAAACTACGACGTGCATTTATTGTATGCCGTAAATAAACACGCTCTGACCACGAACAATATAGGTATAATGAGTACTTTCTTCACCGCAATCAAGCTTTTCCGAACCAAACATAAACCAAGCATGATGTTTGCTATGTTTCGATCGAGAATCTATAGTATTGAACATAAACGCTTTAACCATGTTAGCTGATGCTCATTATGAAATTTAATAGCCATTTTCGGAGCTTGTTTTTGAAAATGGTTCAGAGTTGTTGTAATGAAAGCTGAGAGAGGAATGATGCGTTTTATATAAGGTTATTGTTTGTAAAATGATGTATGGAACAAGTAGCAAAGAGAAGCTCAACAAGTAGCAAATGATCAACACCATCACAGATGAATTACTGATTTCGGGGAAGTAAACCTGACCCACAGCTACCATTGCAAGCACGATGGTCGCTCCGATATTTTTTTCAATGAGTTAAAACCCATTCGCTATACAACTCTAAAAGTATGTGTCCAAATTCCTAAATGTTAGTGAGGTAGACGCTATCACCGCACAGATGGTACCTAGCACTCCACACACAATGAAACTGTGATGATTATGGTGAGCATTGAAATATAGCTACGTATTGTCACGTCCCTAAAGAACCCAATTTCACCATAAGCAATTGACATTGAAGATATTTTTCCCAACTCACATTCAAGAAGTTTTTTTTTTAAAAATTTTTAAAAAAAAAATAAATATCGCAACCTAAAACAATACAAACACATGCTTTGAAAATTAATTGAAAAAATTGGAATTCCCTATGGGTTCTCTAATTTTAGAGAATTTTGGAGTTCCTTGATCAAAACCCTAGTTTGAATCTCCAAACCTGGTCGAAGGGAGGAAGCATTCTTCCTGGTGTTTGTTCCTCTCTTCAATCTCCTCTCTCTCTCCGTCGTTACTTCTGTGTCTTGGTTCTTCACTTCCGAGTCAGAGCTCTTTCTCTCTCTGCGTATTTTGTTGGTTGATCTTCTCCTTCTCACACGTTGTTATGTCGATTTCGGTTTGCATTTGGGAATGGGATTTGGGGTCTGATGGAGAGAGAGAGAGAGAGGGTTTGAAGAGTTTTTGCGGAGATGAAAACAGAGAGAGCAGAGACAAGGCAGAGGAGAAGCGAGATCACCATTAGGCAGAGAAGAGAGGAGGAGGGCTCTCTGAGGCAGATAAAGGAGGGTACACTTTAGATTCATGCTATATATATTGTATAGATATAGATATATTGATCACACTCATTTATTTAGAATGTGTGATTACAAAAATTATATATAATCAACACAAATTTAGAAGGTGAGATTAAAATATATATATAATCAAATTTAATTAAAAGTGACATAAAAAATAAATATTATCACACTCAATCAAATTAAGTGGATTAAAATATCAATTTTATTTTTTTTTCTCACACCTCTAATAAAAGTTAGATATTTTTATTTATCAAAGTGTGGTCTTTAAATATTTTTGTAGGTGGGTCGGAAAAACGCAATACTTTTAACGGCATGCGATGTGTACGTCGTAAAAAGTACAATACATTTAACGGCGGGCATTGTGTGCACCGTGAAAAGTATTCAGTTTTCACGGCTGGTGTATGTGCGTCATGTATAATTAATATATTAATGGCACGCCATATGCACGTCGTAGAAACTTTTATCATTTACGGCGTGCATTGCAAATCGTAAAAAAATCATCGTTACCACCATTCACGGCCTACGCAATAGACACGCCGTGGTTGGAAAAATTTACGACGTGCAAAAAAAGCAAGTCGTAAAAGTGAGAAACTACGACGTGCATTTATTGTCTGCTGCCGATAAACACACTCTGACCACCAACAATATAGGAATACATAGCACTTTCTTCACTGTAATAAAGCTTTTCCGAACCAACCAAAAACCAAGCATGATGTTTGCTATGTTTCGATCGAGAATCGACAGTATTGAACAAAAACGCTTTAACCATGTAAGCTCATGCTCATTCTCAAGTTTAATAACCATTTTCGGAGCTTGTTTCTGAAAATGGTTCAGAGTTGTTGCAATGAAAGCTAAGAGAGGAATGATGCGTTTTATATAAGGTTATTTGTAACAACCCCCACTTCACCCTAGTCATGCTTGCATGTATTACATGATCTTGTCCCAATGTGTTGCATTTGCATCCCTTGATTTGTTTTGCATAGATGTTACTTGAATGGTGTGTTCCTTATTGGTGTGTATGTGTCTCAGCCGAGGTCATCTTGAGCCTAGGTCACCCTTTTGATACTCTTACACTTAGGACCATCTTGGGATTTCTCTGGTTGACCCCCCTCTGCACCCTGACATATTGGCCGAGATATCATTATCTAGGCCGAGGTGTTCACCACCAAGGCCGAGATGTGTACTATCTGGGCTGAGATGTTGCCCTTGAACCCAAGTGATCTTGCCCTAGACCGGTACAACCTAGACCTAGGTGTGGCACATCTGGGCCGAGGTGTGGCACAGCTGGGCCAAGAGTTGACCTTTCTAGCCGAGGTCATTGTCCCTTTGCTTGCCGAAGTCTTGTTATTAGCCGATGTCATTACTCGCCGGAGTCCCTTGCCGCCTAGCTTGTTGAACACACTTTGTCATAGTCTTGTCTTTTCAATCACCACCTTTTAAGTAGAGCCAACCAACCGTTGCCACGGTCCCGGCCGAGTGTTAAGTCACCGGCAAGCCTAAATGTATCATTTTGTATCAAATCTTTGTTCTAGAGGAGAGAGAAGCTCTAGAAGGAGAAGGAGGAGTTTTAGAGTGAGAGAGTAGATAGCAAGCTTGATCCTTAGAGTTCAAACCGTTAGATTCGAGTATTGAGGTTAGAATCTTGATCAACTATTGCTGTTCTTATTGACCACCTAGCTGCATTGCATGATTGAACTCTGCATGCCATGCATTGATTTAAAGTTGGTTTTAGAAAGAGAAAGTTAGTGTTCATGAGTTCTTGAAGAAAAGCCTTGTTTGATTCGAAAGTTTGCAACAAGTTACATGTTTTTGTGTTTGTTTTCGTAAGACCTTCTAGTATGGGTACCCAGGTCCATGTTTTCGAACTCATAGCATGAAATCTCAGATTTTGTAATAACAAGTTATGATCTTTGCATTCATCTTCTTCATGATCTTCATGTTCATGTTCTTCATGTTCTTGGAGCGAGGAAAACCCAGTTTCCCGACTTCATTTCCTTGAAAGTGGCCCTCGGGACCACACCTCGGCGAGAAAGTGTGGGACCTCGGCCAAGACTTGGTTGGTGCCCAGCATGTTTTCCCGAGATGGGAGACAGTGTTTTATTTTGATTTGACCTAGCATCTGAGGAATGCCGAGATCATCTGCATGCATGTAAAACTCATTTGGAAGCGCATTCAACAGATTTCTGCCATGTGTTTGTAGGACTTGGACTTGCCTTGACCCCGACGTTTGAAGAAATAAGTGAGTGGTATTTTAATAAAGTTATGTTACAATGTTTTAAGAAAAGTCTTGTTTTGCTTTGTTTTGGAAAGTATTTGTAAGCATGAATGAATATCCCTATTTGTGTATCCAACATTATATCTTGTTTTGATGACATTCTCGGGAAGTCCGTATGTGCTATAAGCATTTGTAGCACAAAGTTTGGAAGTCCGTATGTGCTAGGGGACTATAAGCATTTGTAGCACAAAGTTTGGAAGTCCGTATGTGCTAGGGGACTATAAGCATTTGTAGCACAAGTCCTTAGTGTCTGGGGACTATAATGCAACGACACCATTGCTTAGAGATCTCTCTTGTCTTGTCTTGCCTTGCCACTGACGGTTTTACGGCGTGGGTTTGTTGTCCGGGATGTCATCTCTTGTATTATATTGAAGCTAGTAAGCATCCCTTGAAGCTTTGGAAGATTTGATAGACGAGCTTGATTTATTCCATGTGATGAGCAGGGCGGCGGCGACGCCTAGATGTGTTTGCCGATGTGTTTTTGGATTCGTGTTTTGCAACATCTTGAAGATCATGCTTCTTAGTTATTTCCTTGTATTTTGTATTTGATGGCTGAGAAGCCTTTTGGTCAATATGTAAATTTTGTACTCCATTTTGTTGTATGTAAGCTATTGTAAGATGTATGTCATTTCATTTAACTTAAGCACTGCTCTTACGGATTACTTAGCTTTTATTTATTGCTTCCGCATTTGTAAGCCCCATAAGTTTACTCTGATTTGTGTGTGTGATCTTGTAAGTGGCCTTTGGTAGTCTCGAATTACTGGCCATCATGGCACCATTCTATTAGGGCCGGGATGGGGTCGTGACATTATTGTTTGTAAAATGATGTATGGAACAAGTAGCAAAGAGAAGCTCAACAAGTAGTAAACGATCAACACCATCACAGATGAATTACTGATTTCGGGGAAGTAAACCTGACCCATAGCTACCATTGCAAGCACGATGGCTGCTCCGATATTTTTTTCAATGAGATAAAGCCCATCCGCCAAACAACTCTAAAAGTATGTGTCCAAATTCCTAAATGTTAGTGAGGTAGACGCTATCACCGCACAGATGGTACCTAGCACTCCACACACAATGAAACTCTGATGATTATGGTGAGCATTGAAATCTGGCTCCGTATTGTCACATCCCTAAAGAACCCAATTTCACCATAAGCAATTGACATTGAAGATATTTTTCCCAACTCACATTCAAGAAGTTTTTTTTTTTTAATTTAAAAAAAAAAAAATATCGCAACCTAAAACAATACAATCACATGCTTTGAAAATTAATTGGAAAAATTGGAGTTCCCTAAGGGTTCTCTAATTTTAGATAATTTTGGAGTTCCTTGATCAAAACCATAATTTTTCAGTGGAAATCCCCAAATCAAAACCCTAGTTTGAATCTCCAAACCTAGTTGAAGGGAGGAAGCATTCTTCCTGTTGTGTGTTCATCTCTTCAATCTCTTCTTTCTCTCCGTCGTTACTTCTCTGTCTTCGTTCTTCTCTTCTGAGTCAGAGCTCTTTCTCTCTCTTCATATTTTATTGGTTGATCTTCTCCTTCTCACACGTTGTTATGTCGATTTCGGTTTGGATTTCGGATTGGGATTTGGGTTTTGATGGAGAGAGAGAGAGAGGGGGTTTGAAGAGTTTTTCCGGAGATGAAAGCAGAGAGAGCAGAGACAAGGCGGAGGACAAGCGAGATCACCATTAGGAAGAGAAGAGAGGAGGAGGGCTCTCTGAGGCAGATAGAGGAGGGTTCACTTTAGATCCATGTTTTATATATATTGTATAGATATAGATATATTGATCACACTTATTTATTTAGAAGGTGTGATTAAAAAAATTATATATAATCACACTAATTTAGAAGGTGAGACTAAAAAATATATACATAATCACACTTAATTAAAAAGGGACATAAAAAATAAATATTATCATACTCAATCAAATTAAGCGTGTTTAAAATATCAATTTAATTTTTTTTGTCACACTTCCAATAAAAGTGAGATATTTTTATTTATCAAAGTGTGATCTTTAACTATTTTTGTAGGAGGGTCGTAAAAATGCAATACTTTTAACGGCAGGCGATTTGTACGTCGTAAAAAGTGCAACACTTTTAATGGGGGGCGTTGTGTGCGTCATGAAAAGTATTCAGTTTTCACGACTGGTGTATGTGCCTCATGTATAATTAATGTATTAACGGCACGGCATATGCACGGCATAGAAAGTTTTATTATTTGCGGCATGCATTCCAAGCCGTAAAAAAAATCATCGTTACTTCCATTCACGGCCCACGTAATAGACACACCGTGGTTGAAAAAGTATTTATGACGTGCAAAAAAAAGCAAATCATAAAAGTGAGAAACTACGACATGCATTTATTGGATGCCGCAGATAAACACGCTCTGACCACGAACAATATAGGAATACTGAGTACTTTCTTCACCGCAGTCAAGCTTTTCCGAACCAAACAAAAACCAAGTAGGATGTTTGCTATGTTTTGATCGAGAATCTATAGTATTGAACATAAACGCTTTCACCATGTTAGCTGATGCTCATTCTGAAGTTTAATAGCCATTTTCTGAGCTTGTTTTTGAAAATGGTTCAGAGTTGTTGCAATGAAAGCTGAGAGAGGAATGATGCGTTTTATATAAGGTTTTTGTTCATAAAATGATGTACGGAACAAGTAGCAAAGAGAAGCCCAATAAGTTGCAAACGATTACCACCATCACAGATGAATTACTGACTTCGGGGAGGTAAACTTGACCCACAGCTACCATTGCAAGCACGATGGCAGCTCCGATAAGTTTTTCAATAAGAAAAAACCCATCCGCCATACAACTCTAAAAGTATGTGTCGAAATTCCTAAATGTTAGTGAGGTAGACGCTATCACTGCACAGATGGTACCTAGCACTCCACACACAATGAAACTCTGATGATTATGGCGAGCATTGAAATCTAGCTCCATATTGTCACATCCCTAAACAACCCAATTTCATAATAAGCAGTTGACATTGAAGACATTTTTCCCAACTCACATTCGAGAAGTGTTTTTTTTTTTTTTCTGTAAAAAAAAAAAAATATCGCAACCTAGAACAATACAATCACATGCTTTGAAAATTAATTGAAAAAGTTGGAGTTCCGTTATGGTTCTCTAATTTTAGATAATTTTTGAGTTCCTCGATCAAAACCTTAATTTTTCAGTGGAAATCCCCAAATCAAAACCCTAGTCTGAATCTCCACACTTGGTCGAAGGGAGGAAGCATTCTTCCTAGTGTGTGTTCCTCTCTTCAATCTCCTCTCTCTCTTCGTCGTTACTTTTGAGGCCGATAGAGGAGGGTTCACTTTAGATCCAAGCTTTATATATATTGTATAGATATAGATATATTGATCACACTTATTTATTTAGAATGTGTGATTAAAAAATTATATATAATCACACTAATTTAGAAGGTGAGATTAAAAAATGTATATATAATCACACTTAATTAAAAAGGGACATAAAAAATAAATATTATCACACTTAATCAAATTAAGGATGATTGAAATATCAATTTAATTTTTTTTGTCACACATCCAGTAAAAGTGAGATATTTTTATTTATCAAAGTGTGATCTTTAACTATTTTTGTAGGAGGGTCGTAAAAACGCAATACTTTTAACGGTGGGCGATGTGTACGTCGTAAAAAGTGCAACACTTTTAATGGGGGGCGTTGTGTGCACCGTGAAAAGTATTCAGTTTTCACGACTGGTGTATGCGCCTCATGTATAATTAATGTATTAATGGTACGGCATATGCACGTCGTAGAAAGTTTTATTATTTGCGGTGTGCGTTACAAATCGTTAAAAAAATCATCGTTACCACCATTCACGGCTTATGAAATAGACACGCTGTGGTTGGAAAAGTATTTATGACGTGCAAAAAAAGTAAGTCGTAAAAGTGAGAAACTACGACGTGCATTTATTGTATGCCACCAATAAACACGCTCTGACCATGAAAAATATAGGAATACTGAGCACTTTTTTCACCGCAATCAAGCTTTTCCGAACCAGACAAAAATCAAGCATTATGTTTGCTAAGTTTCGATTGAGAATGGACAATATTGAACAAAAATGCTTTAACCATGTTAGCTGATGCTCATTCTCAAGTTTAATAGCCATTTTCGGAGCTTGTGTTTGAAAATGGTTCAGAGTTGTTGCAATGAAAGCTGAGAGAGGAATGATGTGTTTTATATAAGGTTTTTGTTTGTAAAATGATGTACGGAACAAGTAGCAACGAGAAGCTTAACAAGTAGCAAACGATCAACACCATCACAGATGAATTACTGACTTCGGGGAAGTAAACTTGACCCACAGCTACCATTACAAGCACGATGGCCGCTTTGATAATTTTTTCAATGAGATAAAACCGATCTACCACCTCCAAGGACATAGCTTGGGAGGCTCAGAGGCTGAAGATCCCTTTTTGTTGTTTACCCTTTTGTGTATTACATGCAAAATTCAAGCTGAGGGCTTAATGTGTATGAGTTGGTGCTCTTTTTTTTTTGTAGCCAAGTGTTGGCTTGAAAAGTTGTAAGCTCATAGGGCATTTATTTTTGTTGTCAACATGTAATACTTTCATGATAAATACTTTGATAGATAGATGTACACTTTATTCTCTTGAATATATTGTCACTTTCTTGTATCATGAATGTAGGAATTATGGGTTTATTTTGAGGGCGTTACAATTATGGTGAGCATTAAAATCTGGCTCCGTATTGTCACGTCCCTAAACAACCCAATTTCATAATAAGCAATTAACATTGAAGATATTTTTCCCAACTCACATTCGAGAAGTTTTTTTTTTTTTTTTTTAAATAAAAAAAAATATTGCAACCTAAAACAATACAATCACATGCTTTGAAAATTAATTGAAAAAGTTAGAGTTTCGTTAGGGTTCTCTAATTTTAGAAAATTTTTGAGTTCCTTGATCAAAACCTTAATTTTTCAGAGGAAATCCCCAAATCAAAACCCTAGTTGGAATCTCCAAACCTGGTCGAAGGGAGGAAGCATTCTTCCTGGTGTGTGTTCCTCTCTTCAATCTCCCCTCTCTCTTCATCGTTACTTCCGAGGCAGATAGAGGAGGGTTCACTTTAGATCCATGCTTTATATATATTGTATAGATATAGATATATTGATCACACTTATTTATTTAGAAGGTGTGATTAAAAAAATTATATATAATCACACTAATTTAGAAGGTGAGATTAAAATATATATATATATATATATATTCACACTTAATTAAAAAAGGGCATAAAAAATAAATCTTATCACACTCAATCAAATTAAGCGTGATTAAAATATTAATTTAATTTTTTTTGTCACACTTCCAACAAAAGTGAGATATTTTTATTTATCAAAGTATGATCTTTAACTATTTTTGTCGGAGGGACGTAAAAACGCAATACTTTTAGCGGCAGGCGATGTGTACGTCGTAAAAAATGCAACACTTTTAATGGGGGGCGTTGTGTGCGCCGTGAAAAGTATTCAATTTTCACGACTGGTGTATGTGCCTCATGTATAATTAATGTATTAACGGCACGGCATATGCACGTCGTAGAAAGTTTTATTATTTGCGGCGTGCATTACAAACCGTAAAAAAAATCATCGTTACCACCGTTCACGGCTTTCGCAATAGATACGCCATGGTTCGAAAAGTATTTACAACGTGCAAAAAAAGTAAGTTGTAAAAGTGAGAAACTACGACGTGCATTTATTGGATGCCGCAGATAAACACGCTTTGACCACGAACAATATAGGAATACTAAGTACTTTCTTCACCGCAGTCAAGCTTTTTCGAACCAAACAAAAACCAAGCAGGATGTTTGCTATGTTTTGATCGAGAATCTATAGTATTGAACATAAACGCTTTAACCATGTTAGCTGATGCTCATTGTCAAATTTAATAGCCATTTTCGGAGCTTGTTTTTGAAAATGGTTCAGAGTTGTTGCAATGAAAGTTGAGAGAGGAATGATGCGTTTTATATAAGGTTTTTGTTCGTAAAATGATGTACGGAACAAGTAGCAAAGAGAAGCTCAACAAGTAGCAAACGATCAACACCATCACAGATGAATTCTCGACTTCGGGAAGTAAGCGACCCTGACTACCATTGCATGCACGATGGCCGCTTTGATAATTTTTTCAATGAGATAAAACCCATCCGCCATACAACTCTAAAAGTATGTGTCCAAATTCCTAAATGTTAGTGAGGTAGACGCTATCACCGCACAGATGGTACCTAGCACTCCACACACAATGAAACTCTGATGATTATAGTGAGCATTGAAATCTGGCTCCGTATTGTGACGTCCCTAAACAACCCAATTTCATAATAAGCAATTGACATTGAAGATATTTTTCCCAACTCACATTCGAGAAGTTTTTTTTTTTTAAAAAAAAAAATCGCAACCTAGAACAATACAATCACATGCTTTGAAAATTAATTGAAAAAGTTGGAGTTCCGTTAGGGTTCTCTAATTTTAGATAATTTTTGAGTTCCTCGATCAAAACCTTAATTTTTTAGTGGAAATCCCCAAACCAAAACCCTAGCTTGAATCTCCAAACTTGGTCGAAGGGAGGAAGCATTCTTCCTAGTGTGTGTTCCTCTCTTCAATCTCCTCTCTCTCTCCGTCGTTACTTCCGAGGCAGATAGAGGAGGGTTCACTTTAGATCCATGCTTTATATATATTGTATAGATATAGATATATTGATCACACTTATTTATTTAGAAGGTGTGATTCAAAAAATTATATATAATCACACTAATGTAGAAGGTGAGATGAAAAAATATATATATAATCACACTTAATTAAAAAGGGACATAAAAAATAAATATTATCACACTCAATCAAATTAAGTGTGATTAAAATATCAATTTAATTTTTTTTGTCACACTTCCAATGAAAGTGAGATATTTTTATTCATCAAAGTGTGGTCTTTAACTATTTTTGTAGGAGGGTCGTAAAAACGCAATACTTTTAACGGCAGGCGATGTGTACGTCGTAAAAAGTGCAACACTTTTAATGGGAGGCGTTGTGTGCGCCGTTAAAAGTATTCAGTTTTCATGACTGGTGTATGCGCATTGCGCCTCATGTATAATTAATGTATTAACGGCACGGCATGTGCACATCGTAGAAAGTTTTATTATTTGCGGCGTGCATTAACAACCGTAAAAAAAATCATCGTTGCTACCATTCACGGCTTTCGCAATAGACATGTTGTGGTTGAAAAACTATTTACGACGTGCAAAAAAACTAAGTCGTAAAAGTGAGAAACTACGACGTGCATTTATTGTATGCCACCAATAAACACGCTCTGACCACGAACAATATAGGAATACTGAGCCCTTTTTTCATCGCAATCAAGCTTTTCCGAACGAAACGAAAATCAAGCATGATGTTTGCTATGTTTCGATCGAGAATGGACAATATTGAACATACATGCTTTAACCATGTTAGCTGATGCTCATTCTCAAGTTTAATAGCCATTTTCGGCGTTTGTTTTTGAAAATGGTTCAGAGTTGTTGCAATGAAAGCTGAGAGAGGAATGATGCGTTTTATATAAGGTTTTTTTTTCGTAAAATGATGTACGGAACAAGTAGCAAAGAGAAGCTCAACAAGTAGCAAACGATCAACACTATCACAAATGAATTACTGACTTCGGGGAAGTAAACCTGACCCACACTACCATTACAAGCACCCGCTATGATAATTTTTTCAATGAGATAAAACCCATCCGCCTGTAGACACCCCATTTTTGACCGACCTTAAGACTCAGACGTCACCGATTGAGCGCTTGGTGATGTTGCATATTGTGCTCGTTCTAAGGTTGCGGAGTCTCGGCTGCGAGCCTTGCCTTCGGACTTCCGAACTCTTTTGTGCTTTGCCTCGGTTTTCGAACCAGGCCTTATTTTCTCTGTTTTCTCTTCCCGAAGGGAGGGAGAGGTCTCGTAGACTATCTCTCAGTGGCCGTAGGCTACGTTTTGTGGTCGTAGGCCATTTTTCCCATTTGGAGCCCAGTTTTCGATTTTCGGAGCCGTCGGCCGTGTGTCTCTGTTCGGGACCGCTTAACTACCTCCGTTTGCTCTGGTTTTTGGCGCATACCTTGTTTCCTCCCTTTTGAGGAACACTGTGGCTTGGGAGACCAACTTCGTGGTCGTAGGCCATTTTTCCCGTTTGGAGCCCAGTTTTCGGTTTTCGGAGCCATCGGCCGTGTGTCTCGGTTTGGGACCGCTCAACTACCTCCGTTTGCTCTGGTTTTTGGCACATACCTTGTTTCCTCCCTTTTGAGGAACACTATGGCCTGGGAGACCAACTTCGTGGTCGTAGGCCATTTTTCCCGTTTGGAGCCCAGTTTTCGATTTTCGGAGCCGTCGGCCGTGTGTCTCGGTTCGGGACCGCTTAACTACCTCCGTTTGCTCCAATTTTTGGCGCACACCTTATTTCCTCCCCTTTTGAGGAACATTGTGGCCCAAGAGACCAACTTCGTGGTCAAAACGCCACTTCCAAAATTTTCCCCCTTCGTTTTGCTCCATTTAAATTGGTTTTTCCCCCTCTTTTTTCCCCCCATTTTTTTGGGTTTCAAAATGAGTTCCTCTATATAATACACCCTTGAGCTCCATTTTTAAGGGTTAGACACTTTTGGCTTAGGCTCATAACCCTCCTCCTCCTCCATAACACTCCATTTTCAAGTTCAAACATCCATTTTCTTGCACCATTTGCACTACAACCCCTAGCCTATCACCTCCATTACTCATTTCAGTACCTTGGAGGACATTTGAAGAGGTTGAAAGCTCAGATTTTCAGACTAAAAGCTGCTGGAAACTTGGTCTTCAAGGGTAAGTCCCTATTTCCCTCAAACTTGTATTTTTTTGGTCCATTTATAAGCCATATTTGCTTACATTTCTGGGCTCCGACCCAAACTGAAAATAGCATTATTTTGAGCTCTTTTTCATGTTTGTTTAAGGGCCTCTCACTGTTTGAGGCTTCCTTTTTGCACTTGCTTCTTTACCTCTCTTGTATGCCTCTTTCTTGCATGGTATTTTAGACCTACTTATAAACTGTTTTGAGCTCTTTAATAAACTGAAAAGTGGCTGATTTTGAGTCCTTCTTAAACATTGTTGAAGGGATCATCACTGTTTGAGGCTTCCATTTGCCACTTGCCTTTATATCCCTCTTTTGGCCTTATTTTTGCATGATTTGTTAGCCCTCTGTGCTTATTTTTTTTTGGCTTTGGTCTGAACTGTAAATGACCTTATTTTGACCCCCTCTTCATGTTTCATTAGGGGTCTTTTACTGTTTGAAGTATCCTTTTTATACTTTGTGTTATAACTCTCTTTTTGGCCTTATCTTGCATAGTATTTTGAGCATGCTTGTGCACTGTTTTGGGTTTGATCATAAACTGTAAAAGGTCATATTTTAGGTCCCTCTTCAACTTTTTTGAAGGACCTTCATCTGTTTGGGGCCAGCATGAATCACTTACTTCTTTGTCCTCCTTTAGGCCCACTTTTTGCATGAGAGTTTTGCCGTACTTGTGTCTGTTTTTGTGTCTTGTGGTAAACTGTAAAGTACCATATTTTGGGCCCCTATTTGACATTTTAGAAGGGCCCTTCTCTGTTTAGGGTCAGCAGCTGTCACTTGCTTCATTATCTTGCTTTCGGGGCCATTTTTTGCATGCTAGTTTAGCTCCATTTGCGCTCGCTGTTTGGCCTTGCTTAGAACTGTAAATATGCTTATTTTTGGGCTCTCTTGATTCTTTCTTCACACTCCATGTTCGAATAATGCATGCATTGCATAGTCATAGGTCATTCCGTATGCCTAATTTCGTGTTTCGGGATTCATTTCATGCATCGGGTGTCATTTTGCCATCTTTCGGGGCTGTTTTGCATCACTTATTGCCTCTGAAATTTGCATGCTAATATGCCATATTCCATGCTTTTCCATGTCTTGTTAGAGTGGCATTTCGTGCCTTAGGGTCGGTCATCGATTTGTGTGCACGTGTGCACGCATTTCGAGTGTCCCATTTTCATCTAATGGCCTCTTATGTGAGTGTGGCTGAGGTCCACTCTTGTTGGTGTAAGTCCATTATGCATTGTGTATGCCATTTCATTCCATAGCATTGTGTATGCTAGGCTGTATGTTAGCGCATTGCGTATGCCATGTTACCTCGTGCATCGTGTATGCCATTTCATAGCATTGTTGATGTTAGGTTGTATCTTAGTTGCATTTCATGCATGTCATACATATTGCATTGTGTTCGGGATAGGAGTTAGCCCGAGCACGGGAAACGAGGGCGTTCAGACTCGAGTGACGGAACGTGTCTCAATTCCCCAGTCACCGACACTCCGGATTATCCACGATGGAGTTAGGTCTTGTTGAGTTTTCATGCGCATTCATTCCATATTGAATTGTGCAATTCGATTCCTCGGCCATCATGCATCAATATGCGTGATTGGTGGCACGAGGATCGAGGCATGTATACATTTGTGAAAATATATTGCCATGCCCCTTTCCTGCTCTCTGTTGCAGCAAATCAAGAATCAGCAGTCTTTCGAGGCTTGGCGCGCTTTCCAAAAAACCATTGCAAAACAGAGGCTAATTGGGGCATCGTCATGGATTTCCACGCAAAGGTAACCCGGACATGCATCATTCATCATCTGAAGAAGAATCAAGGCAGTCCCTGGTTTGCATGCCAGTTTATTGTTTTCTTAGTTAATTCGTTAATTTATTTGGATTGTATTATTTGGACTGTACTATTCATTTGGGACTGTATTATTTATTTGGACCCTCTGCGCGAGGGCATAATTGTAATAAGTGTGCGTGAGTGTGATGTATGTCTTCCAACCCTACGTTTTTCTTCCCTTTTATTTACCTGCTTATGATGGTTAGACTAGGGCATGTTTCAATTAGCATACAGTATGATAGCATGTTTGCATTCATTCATCTGTCTTGCACGCACCGGGCTCGGCGCATCATACTAACTGCATTTG
The DNA here is from genome assembly GCA_025200525.1 of Camellia lanceoleosa. Classification (NCBI taxonomy): domain Eukaryota; kingdom Viridiplantae; phylum Streptophyta; class Magnoliopsida; order Ericales; family Theaceae; genus Camellia; species Camellia lanceoleosa. Next base: position 135,187,930 of record CM045761.1, on the reverse strand, counting down.
TATTTCAATTCCAAGTTGAATACGTGTTAGCTGTAGCATTCCATATGCCATGTTTAGAATAGCCGAGCCTGATATAGTTTGCATCTTTGCATGTGTTGCATTAGGCATTTCTGTATAGTTAGGATCATGCATGGATTTCTAATCGGTTTCTGTTTTGGCTTGGAGTACTCGATGAGTTTTTATGCTTTAGCATCCTTGTATGCGTGTGAGTGACTGCCATGATAGCATGCTTACCATGAGGCTAACTGCTTATGTGATATACCTGCTTGGATGCCTGTGGGTGGAGGTTGGGTTATTTGGATTGGAACAATTCATCAAATGTTTGTTTTAAACCCACCAGACAGTGGCAAAATCATGTTTTCTAAGCCCACCCGAGGGTGGCAAAATCCGCATTTTAAGCCTATTTGCGAGTAGCAAACCATTTTTCAAACAAACAAACATGAAATGTTTTGTTCCAATTCAGGCGACTCGGTCTATACTTGTATGCTGTGCGCATCACATAGTAAATCTAGGCTAATAACCGGAATAAGAACGCACAATGTTTTCAAAATTAGATATCATGGTTAGTAGACCAGGCGAGCGGGGGTGCTCATGAAGTGACCTTCCCCAATCGTACCCAAGTTCCCGAGCCGAGGTAACTTTGGTGATGACGGACACGTGGCCTTAGGCAACGAGTCAGGGTTTTCTAAATTTTTCAAAATAAAATATTTAGGTGGCGACTATGTATCTGGCAAAGCAGTCCATGTTTGGCACTTCTTTCAAAAATCTGTTTTCTCAAAACGACTTGCCAGATTTGGACTCTTTGGTTCAGATTAAGAACCGTGACAAAATCGAGTCCGAGTTGTAGCGAGGTCCCCATGAACTGTCTCGCTTTCGCGACTCATTGGGATTTAGAGAGTTTGACTCGAACTCGTGATATCTTGTTTTGTTTGCACTTGTGTGTTTCTTTGCATTGCATTTGCATTGGTGCGCCTAGGACACCGTGTTTGCCATATGCTATTCCTGAACGGTTTGCCGGAGGCTTGTCTTGTTAAGGCATGACCATAAGGCTGACCGGTTGTGGGCTCTGCCCGATAGAACACAAACCCCGGTTTTACTGGGGCACCCTTTGACCATTCGACCTAGTGCATATCGAAATCAGAGTGACCATTCCAAACTAGGACAGGTTGATTACGATATAGGTTGTTTGAAACATTGTGTGCGTGGTGAAACCCTAGCTCCTGACAAAATAGGACAGGGAAACCCTACCTCAACATAGGGGTGTTTTGGCTCTCACTTGCTTGTTATATGCTTTACAGTGCGTCTCTACAGGAATGCATGTATCGATTCATAAGTTTGGGCATCGAACTGCAAGGCACCATTCGATATTTTGGGACTCGGTTTGCGTAGATTTGGGCAGACCAAGAGAGAGCACACTCATTCAGTTTTGCTCATATTGGTTATCGTGAAATCAGGCTGAGATGGTGTCGGTTTTCTGTTTTGGTAGGTAGTCTTGAAACCATGGCTTGAGAAGGCTCCAATAACCCCCGGCTAAATTGGATGCGTGTTGATAGACTTTGCTGGGTCAGAAATTCAGTTCAAGGGCAACCAGTTTTGCTTTGCCAGTGGTAAGGCAAAGGAGGGGCAGACAGGGTTCATTTGTTCATCTGATCCGACAATCACCACTCACATCATCGCCAGAATTCGTGATGGCACAGGTTGAAGAATTTGTGGCTATGATAACAAGATTAAATCGAGGAACTACAATGTAGGATGAGACCCGATCTTTGAAACGCAACGCCCATCAGGGCATTTGCCTCGCATCCACCGGGACCCCATTAACTTTGACCCACTTCGGTGAAGATTTGCGGTCCAGATCCCAGAAAGGTTGACTCAAGCTCGAGTTTCCACACCGTGCGACCCTCTTGAGGCTTCATCCCTCGATGTCAATGAATTCATTCCGACCGCAATGAAAGTTGCGAACCTTGAGAAGCAATTCAAAAGAACAGGCCTTAACTCCATTCACGACATTGAGGATGGGTCCACCGAGGTTGCCGTAAGGCTCGGTCAGAGTACCAATGTCAAGCGGTAATGCTTTCCAAACCCACTAAAGTCAACACAGTCGCCATAGTGACCCTTTTGCCAAGGCCACCTACAAATAGCTTGACCCGGCCGAGCTCGGGGTAGATTTTTCACCCTCCATATGAGCCTAACGGCGCATTAAAAGTCCGATGGAAAGAGGGCATCTCAAACCCTTAATCCTCAACCTTTGCCAAACCCACTCCTGCCAAACATAACCCCAAAGAACATCGTATATCATCGCCAGCCATGGCACCGATGGTTGCTACTGCCTTCGTCATGAGATCCAGAATCTCATTGACAACCGGACAATAGTTCCACCTCAAAACCCCAAGGACTAAGTACCTCATCCACATCTCAACCTCGGTCATACACTGCCACCCACCTACAACCCCAGTATATACACCCCGATCCAAATACTCAAGCCCGAGATGTTTATCCCGGAAAGCATGGGCTTAAGCACGATGGATGCACTTGAACCCCAATCATCTCAAACCCGTGAACCTACTACTTCTGAGCTGAAGAGGATGATCGATGATCTTCAGAGAACTATGACAAATTTGGCCTCCGGGACATTGGTTCCGTCATCAACCACATCACATACCAGGGAGTTCATGTCAAAAGGCTCCCCAGTCTTGGAACGGGCTATATTTGAGGAATGCCAATCCCTTGGCAAAGTGGAGGCAAGTGGAAAGAACAAGATAGGGGCGGACATGGATCCCCATGAACATTTTCTGTTGGCTTTTGAGGCTTTGAAAGCCGAGGGACTGAACAAAGAGCAAGTGCTCGCAGTTGTTGCAAAAACTGTGCACGACATTTTTGCTACTCAAGTTGGGGGCAGTTTGAATCAAGGGGCAAACCGGGAGAAGGGCCGTTGTACCAAGAATGTTCCTTTCAGCTCTAATCCCGTGCTCGGAAGAAATCAACAAACCTAATCAGTGCCTGCCAATCCCTTTACTGGTGCGTCCAGCAAAAATCCACAAACCTCGAAGTATCTACCCCGAGGACAGAGGGTCTTCCATGCGCTCTATATGCCTTTGTCCAAGGCTCTCCAAATCCTTGTTGAACAAGGCCATCTCAAACCCCTTGAGCCTCGACCTCTCCCGAACCCTCTTTCGGCTACGCATGATGCTACCCAGTATTGTGCTTTCCATCAACAAACCGGTCATGACACCGACAGTTGCGTCCGTCTCTGCCACGAGATACAAAATTTGATTGACAACGGGGTCATCCCCGCACCAGGTCCTGCAAAGTCTATCGGCACTTGATCAGTGAACTTGTGGGGGATAATGTGATGTGATCGAGGGATGAACCACCTGCGGGCGGCGTTCAGTTTATTTTAGATATGGTGTATGGCACGCACTGTTTTGAGCATTTGTGAATGCTGGTTTTTGTACATTCTGACTTAGGTATTGGGTCAGTCTTGTTGTTTTGTTTTTGAGTCTGTCTTTTTGTTTTGAGTCAGTCTCCTTTGTTTTGGGTCTGTCTTGTTGTATCAAGTCAGTCCTGTTGTATAGGAGTCGGGTGATTCCGGGGGGTGTTACCTCAGACGTCACCATTTTGTTTTGTGTTTGTCTTTTCGTTTTGTTTTGAGTCTATTTCTGCCTTGGAGCCAGTAACACCCACAGATTTAAATGAACAGCAGTGGTTTTTCATGCTTTTGTGTTTGCTTCTGCCGTGTGCCAGTTGTACCAGAAATTCCAAATGAGATGGCAGTATTTGACTAAAAGCTGTGTCTTTTCTGTGCCTTGAATTCATTGCATCAACCTAAGTTTTCCAAAACTTTTTGAACACTGCGGTGAAAACGAAGAGGAAGGAATTCTTCGGGTTTTGCAAAATTTTGATCAATTGAGAGAAAGAGAGGTGTGTTAAGCCCCTTAATGAATGAAATCATGCTTGTTAGCGTGAGTACTGAGAAGGACCCTGGCTTGATGCAGACTGGTTTCACACTATCTTCAGCGCGAGTGATTTGTCGCTTTCTTAAAAATTTTCAAAAACAAAATGTTTTGCGCGGTCCTGCGAAGACCTGTGTGGAATCGCTCTTGAGATTGTGCAGCTTAGGATCGCTCTCAGCCTCGAGACTTGAGCCCTTGCTTTCAAACCTTGACCTTGGATTCAGAGTGTTCAACGGTCAATCACGATATAAGGCCTGTGTGGCCAGATTTGAAACAGCCCTCGAACAAGAGGCACCAAAGTCAGATCAAGAAGATCAGACCTCATCAGAAGAAGCTTGCGAAGCTAGAACAGAAACACCCCTCGAACTAGGGGCAAAGATGTCAGATGTGCTCGAAGAGCCGAAGATGAGTCCTCTTGCAAATCAACAGCCACTCTCCTGGATACGGATGACTTCAAAACCCTACAACCATTTGGCATGGACCAAGTTACACTTTTACCCTTTGAGAGGCTCGCTGGGTTGAAAACCCAGAAGGGCGACCTAGGCAAAAGTTAGAGCGAGACAAAAAAATATACAAAAAATGCAAAAAGAAAAGAAAAAGAAAAATGCAAAAAAAGAAGAAGAAAAAGGAATGAAAAGAATATAAAAAAAAAAGAAATAAAGAAAGAAGAACCAAGCTCGAAGGTCGAAAACCATGACAGGCGCTTTGGCAAAAGTTAGAGCCTAAAAATGAGAGGTTAATACCCGAGTGTACCTTAACCCCGAACTACGTAAGGCTTGATTCCCATGTTTGGGATACGTAGGCAACTTCATTCTGAAGTCCAGCCATAAACGCTTCCAATTTGATTGTGTCCATGCGATGGTTCTAGTCATCTTTGTCTTCTCTGTATCTGAGGATTTGGTTGCGTTCGTTACTCTGAGGGCTGACTATAATGCGCTGCGGTGCCATTCAAACAAGGGGCAACTTTCCGTTGCTATTCAATGCGCTGCGGTGCCATTCAAACAAGGGGCAACTTTTCGTTGCCATTCAAATCTTGCCGCTTGCCGTTCAAACAAGGGGCAACTTTCCGTTGCCATGCAGTTCTCTTCAAGCATGAGGCAGTTTTCCTTTGGAACCGAGGTTGTGCATCTCAGGAGTAGCTTTCACGCTCGTTGAGCAAGTGGTCGTTTGCAAAAATAGTTTTTGAGAATTTTTACTAAGGTTGACTAATTTTTTCGAAAATTGTTCCATCTTTTCCAAAAATTGGACCATTTCTTGGACCCGAAAAAGGAAAATTTTCAGTGCTCATAGCTTGACTTGCATAATTTCAAATCAGAAAACTGAACAAGCATGTTAATCTAACTCTTATTTTGGTCAAAATTGTTTTAGTAGAAAGCCAAAAACAAAAATGGTCGAAATGATGAACTAGGGGCACAGTTGAGTCAGGTGTTCTGTCTTTTCCCCATTGTCAACATACTTGCCAGAAAGGGCACCATATTTGCCAAGAAGGGCACTCTACCTGCCGGAAAAGGGCACCACTGAAGCTAGCCACAAAGGGCTGAAAGCTCCCTCATCCTCTGAGCAACGAGGTATCAAGCCAGGTGCGAAGCACGAACTAGAATGGATCAGGATATTCCACTCCCTCATCTAGACGGATCTGATCATGTCCAAACTCCCCAGCAGAGCATCGTCAACTGATGCCAGCTGCAAATTTGCTACATACCCAATTGTAGCGCAACCCCTCTGTGGGAGGAATCCACTAGTTGTGAGAAGAAAAAAGAGAATCTAGCAGCATGCTAGAGACAAGAGCCCGCAACCTCCTGTTTATCCATCAACCACCCAGGGGAGGGATGAAAAAAATGAGAGATTGAAGAATAGAGAGATGTGCGCTGAGAGAAAAAGTGAAGAAAGGGCATTTTCAGAAAAACAGAGCTTGAGGGCTGAGTGATGTGAGAACCACAAATGAGAAAGGGTGGGAAACACTACCCGGTGAAACAGGCCCCCGGTGCACGTCTGAGTGTCGTGTCTTTTTGTCTGTCTCGATTCTTGTTTTGAGTCGTCTCAAGTGTTACTCGATGTATCTAGGTTGTGTGCCTTTTATTTCCGTGTTGAGTCGTTTTATTGTGTCCAGTCATAGGCTCAATACCTGGTCAAAAACTCATCTCTCAATTTCAAAAATAAAATCATTTTGTGCTCCGAGTGCCGTGCCGTTCTCCACATTTGTGCAAAACAGAATTGGTTCTTTCATAAAGCCGCAGGGTTCAACCCAGGTCATGTTATAGCGACCCCGGTCTTTCTCCCATTTGATTATTGTATCCGGACTTACGTTCTGTGGATTCCGCTGTTATATTTGTTGTTGTTGTCCTTTAATTCCTTATTCTTGGGTTATAGGATGTGTTTAGCAGGTTGGTTGCAGATTGGTTGGGTTTAGAAACCAAGTCTGCATGTTCAGTTTTTAGCTTGGTCGCTCGAGCGAGCTTCTCTTCGCTCGAGCGAGGTCTTCGTTTTTGGTTCTTCGCTCGAGCGAGCATTTCTTGGCTCGAGCGAGAATTGCGTCCAGTGCTAGACCTGAGAGCAGTGTTAGCTGGCTCGAGCGAGTCTTTCTTGGCTCGAGCGAGGATTGTGCAGGTCTGGTCCGGCGACTGTGTCTTCGCCGAGCGAGCCTGTCGGACTTAAATACGCAGCAGTGTTTTAATTCGGGCTTTTGAGCCCCTTTCATATTCTAAACCCTAGGTTACGAGTTCTCTCTGTCCCAACTCACTTTCTTCCCTAGGATTGATCTATCTAGAGTGGATTTCTACCCTAGTTCCTTCACAAATAAGATAGAGGAGAGTGAGGGCTTTCATTTAATCTGAGCAATTGTTGGTTTGGAGCACTTTGAAGTTTGGGCATCATCTTCATCTTCTTCTTCTTGAGTTAATTCTTCGAGGTAGGGATTTCCTACTCCATTTATACGCTTTAATCCTAAGTATTGGTATTTTGGTATGTGGGGGTTAGTTTGGTAATTTTGGTATGTGGGGGTAGTTTGGTAATTTTGGAAGAAACCTTAGGGTTTTGGTTTAGATTAAATTGTATAATTAATTTAAAGGAATAATGTGGAATTTGGTTTAATTCATGGAATTGGGAATGTTAAATTTACATTCATTGATATATTTATTTCTTGTTTAGAAATAACTGTTTGGGCTATCGTGAGGATAGCCATTGTTTGTTGTAGACCTTGCATGTGGCTTAGGTATAATCGAATTAAGTCATTTATGTTGATTGAATTAATCTGAGAACATTACTTGTATTGGTTATGTGTTGTATATGACAATTATGTGTTTCATTGCATATGCATGTTGTTTGGAGAAGATAGGGGATGAACTCCACGGTTTAGGGAAGATAGGGATGGACCTCTAAACCGGATTTATTGGGAGGAGATAGGATGGACTCGGTAGCATCACTCTTACGTGTGCTTATTGATTAATAGACATATGTCTATTTATTGTTGACATGATACATCATTAAAATGTGTGTCAGTTGCGAAGTATGGAGGTGAATTGATTATGATTGATACAATACCAACATGTGTATTCGTTATGATTAGGTCTAACTTGAATTGTTATTCCTGTTGAATTGGAAGTAATGGTAATAAAAGATGAAACCCTGTTGAGTTATTTGGCCAGGTTTTGAGCCATAAGTGGAAAGTAAAATGCGCCATAGACAATGTGTCATAGGCAGTGTAGACATTCGTGTCATGAATATTGTAACTCGATTATAGTGTGTTAACCATGTATCAGATGCTAATACTTTAGTTAATTCTTATGCTGGGTTTAGTATTTCTCTACTGGGCTGTGGCTCACCCTATATGGGAACTTTATTTTCAGGTTCAGGCGGTTCACTACCTCCAAAGACTTAGCTTGTGAGGATTTGGACTTGAAGATTTGTTTTATTTGTTTTAGTTGTTTTATTTAAATTATGTAAACATTCATGCCTAGGGCTTTATTTGTTTTGAGTTAGAACTCATGAATTTGTTTCCAAGTGTTGGCTTGGCAAGATGTAAGCCCGTAGGGCATTTATTTCGATGTTTTATTTCATATTACTCTGATGATTTAAATGAGATAATGGTTTTCTTTTAATAATGCATGCTGTGTTTTATGTTTAATGGGTTTAATTTTGAGGGCGTTACATGTCAGAATAGTAAAACAAGGGCCTATCTGAAGCTATTTAGGTTCCGGACTGCAAAGCAAAAGAAAAGAGGGAAAATTTGGAGCATCTTAGCATGTCTCAACTTTAGCAAAATTCGAGACTGCATTCTAGGTGCACCTTCTCAGGCCTCGCCGTTTCTCTGGAGTATGAGTGTATCTCAACCCCAAGTGTAAGCCTGCTTCAAGTCCGAATGGCAGTCCAAGCAGCACTCGAGGGTTTCACATGCAGATGTTAGCTCTTGCCAATATGAACAGGGTGTGCCCTTTTTGAGCTGAGTGTGTTGCAAAGTCCTCTAAGAGGCAAATCAGAGGCACCAGAGTACATATTTGATGATCCTCTATTGCATAGAATGTGAACTTTTATATACGCTGCTGTTGCATGCGTACCGCGCATCGTTATGATTCATGCATAGAATATGCTTGCTTTCGATTCTGCATAGAATATGCTTTGCTTGTTTCATGCATAGAATATGCTTGCTTTCAATATTGCATAGAATGTGCTTCCATACTTGCATAGAAAATGCCCGTATCTTTTGCATAGAAAATGCCCCCATATTTGCGTAGAAGATGCATTTTATCGCACTTTCTTGTGCATTTTATCTCGCTCGCACTGTCTTGTGCACTTACACTTTGTATCTCACTTGGACTGTCTTGTGCATCTTGTGATTGTATCTCACTCGCACTGTCTTGTGCATTTCAAAACACTCGCGCTGTTTAGCGTATCGCGCTGTTTAGCGTATTGCACTGTCTTGTGCATTTCAAATCACTCGCACTGTTCTGTGCAGTTTATCACTCGCGCTATTTTGCGCACCTCAATCGCACTGTTTTGTGCAGTTTACATTGGCGCTATTTTGCGCATCGCACTGTTCTATGCAGTTTATCATTCGCGCTACTTTGCGCACCTCAATCGCATTGTTTTATGCAGTTTATCATTCAAGCTATCTTGCGCACCTCAATCGCACTATTTTGTGCAATTTATCATTCGCGCTATTTTGCGCACCTCAATCGCATTGTCCTGTGCTTTGCATATCACATTGCACTATCTTATGCATTTCAAATCAATCGCGCTGTTTAGCGTATCGCACTATTTTGTGCATTGTATCATTCACGCTATTTCGCGCGTCCTACCTGCACTTGTTTGTGCATAACATTTCACTTGCGCTATTTTGCGCATCGCACTATTTTGTGCACATTACTTGTATTGTGCATGCATTTTATCGCGCTATCTTGTGCATCTCACCTGTACTTGTTAGTGCATTGCATCGCGCTATCTTGCGCACCTTATTTGTATCGCACTATTTTGTGCATTCACCCTGCTCGTACTGTTTTGTACACCTTTAGCATCGCACTATTTTGTGCATCTATTTAGCACTGTTTTGTGCATTCACTCTGCATCACACTGTCTTGTGCACATTGTATTTTTGCATCATTCGCACTGTCTTGTGCACTCCTTGGTCTAAGGAGACCTTAAATCCTACATCATCATTCGCGTTGTTTTGCGCATCGTACTTGCATTTTACTTGCATTTCATCGCACTGTCTTGTGCACTCTCTGGTCTGGGAGACCTTAAATCCTCTGGTCTGGAAGACCTTAAATCCCGTATCTTCATTCGCCTCAGACAGTGCACTCTCTGGTCTAGGAGACCTTAAATCCTCTAAAGGTGCAATTCCTTTGGTGTTTGTCGTGCCCGAACGACTTCCGGTGGTCTGGTATAGCCACCTGCCTGTGTTAGCAGTGAGTTCCTAGGAGACCAACTGAGACGGTGGAAACTAGAGTTCGAATGGCTTACGTCTAGAACACAAAGGTTCGGGATTTCCGAGACTAAAGTCTGGTTTAAATACCCAGAGGTATATCCTCGGCTTGAAATCTGTATGGCAGCCCCATAGATTGAGATAGCATATGTGTGCGCCTCAATTCTAGATACTGAATCAACCTAGTTTGTCACTCTGTTGGAGAATAGGGAAAGTCTGCGACCATAGTCAGGAGAAAAGTAGTACTTGCGCTCAACCAAGAAGAAGCGAAAATCCCCAAAGAAGATGAGGCACGCGATATTGTATGTATGGTTCATTTGAGGTCATTGGCGACGAACGAACCGCATGGTAGTGTACCTTCTCCGTGAGACGTAACGAGAATTGAACAATTCTCCGCACTCTTAACTGCATGTAATGTAGTTGTTGCTTTGCATTCTTTCTTAGAACTGTTACATCTATTTGTGAATACTTGATTCATTACAGCTTGCTGCATCTGCATGATCATGAGGTATGTTAAACTTCTTGCATTATCATTTGCATTTTGCCCCCGCTATGCATGCCTGCGGGCACATCTTTGTCTATCCTGTCTGCTTTGTCTAAGTCTTCGGCCTTGTCAAAAATAGGTCGTCTCTGGGCTTTGACATTCACTCCCGTCATTCTTATGACTTTCGAGTTCTGTCAAAGAGGGGCAACTGTAGACACCCTATTTTTGACCGACCTTAAGACTCAGACGTCACCGATTGAGCGCTTGGTGATGTTGTATATTGTACTCGTTCTGAGGTTGCGGAGTCCCGGCTGCGAGCCTTGCCTCCGGACTTCCGGACTCTTTTGTGCTTTGCCTCGGTTTTCGAACCAGGCCCTATTTTCTCTGTTTTCTCTTCCCGAAGGGAGGGAGAGGTCTTGTAGACCATCTCTCAGTGGCCGTAGGCTACGTTTTGTGGTCGTAGGCCATTTTTCCCGTTTGGAGCCCAGTTTTGGTTTTGAGCGTCGGTACTGTGTCTCGGTTGGGACCGCTTAACTACCTCCGTTTGCTCGGTTTTTGGCGATACCTTTTTCCTCCTTTTGAGGAACATCAGGGCTCGAGACCAACTTCGTGGTCGAGGCCATTTTCCCGCTTGGAGCCCGGGCTGATTTTGAGTCGGCGGCCGTGTCTCTCGATTCGGGACCGCTCAACTACCTCCGTTTGCTCTGGTTTTTGGCACATACCTTGTTTCCTCCCTATTGAGGAACACTGTGTCCTGGGAGACCAACTTCGTGGTCGTAGGCCATTTTTTCCGTTTGGAGCCCAGTTTTCGGTTTTTAGAGCCGTTGGCCGTGTGTCTCGGTTGGGGACCGCTTAACTACCTCCGTTTGCTCCAATTTTTGGCGCACACCTTATTTCCTCCCTTTTGAGGAACACTGTGGCCCAAGAGACCAACTTCGTGGTCAAAACGCCACTTCTGAAGTTTTCCCCCTTCGTTTTGCTCCATTTAAATTGGTTTTTCCCTCTCTTTCCCCCCCCCCTTTTTTGGGTTTCAAAATGAGTTCCTCTATATAATACACCCTTGAGCTCCATTTTTAAGGGTTAGACACTTTTGGCTTAGGCTCATAACCCTCCTCCTCCTCCTCCTCCATAACTCTCAATTTTCAAGTTCAAACATCCATTTTCTTGCATCATTTGCACTACAACCCCTAGCCTATCACCTCCATTACTCATTTCAGTACCTTGGAGGACATTTGAAGAGGTTGAAAGCTCAGATTTTCGGACTAAAAGCTGCTGAAAACTTGGTCTTCAAGGGTAAGTCTCTATTTCCCTCAAACTTGTATTTTTTTGGTCCATTTATAAGCCATATTTGCTTACATTTCTTGGCTCCGACCCAAACTGAAAATAGCATTATTTTGAGCTCTTTTTCATGTTTGTTTAAGGGCCTCTCACTGTTTGAGGCTTCCTTTTTGCACTTGCTTCTTTACCTCTCTTGTATGCCTCTTTCTTGCATGGTATTTTAGACCTACTTATAAACTGTTTTGAGCTCTTTCATAAATTGAAAAGTGGCTTATTTTGAGCCCTTCTTCAACATTGTTGAAGGGCTCATCACTGTTTGAGGCTTCCATTTGCCACTTGCCTTTATATCCCTCTTTTGGCCTTATTTTTGCATGATTTGTTAGCCCTTTGTGCTTATTTTTTTTTGGCTTTGGTCCGAACTGTAAATGACCTTATTTTGACCCCCTCTTCATGTTTCATTAGGGGTCTTTTACTGTTTGAAGCATCCTTTTTATACTTTGTGTTATAACTCTCTTTTTGGCCTTATCTTGCATAGTATTTTGAGCATGCTTGTGCACTGTTTTGGGTTTGATCATAAACTGTAAAAGGTCATATTTTAGGTCCCTCTTCAACTTTTTTGAAGGACTTTCATCTGTTTGGGGCCAGCATGCATCACTTACTTCTTTGTCCTCCTTTAGGCCCACTTTTTGCATGAGAGTTTTGCCATACTTGTGTCTCTTTTTGTGGCTTTTGGTAAACTGTAAAGTACCATATTTTGGGCCCCTCTTTGACATTGTAGAAGGGCCCTTCTATGTTTAGGGTCAGCAGCTGTCACTTGCTTCATTATCTTGCTTTCGGGGCCATTTTTTGCATGCTAGTTTAGCTCCATTTGCGCTCACTGTTTGGCCTTGCTTAGAACTGTAAATATGCTTATTTTTGGGCTGTCTTGATTCTGTCTTCACACTCCATGTTCGAATAATGCATCCATTGCATAGTCATAGGTCATTCCGTATGCCTAATTTCGTGTTTCGGGATTCATTTCATGCATCGGGTGTCATTTTGCCATCTTTCGGGACTGTTTTGCATCACTTATTGCCTCTGAAATTTGCATGCTAATATGCCATATTCCATGCTTTTCCATGTCTTGTTAGAGTGGCATTTCGTGCCTTAGGGTCGGTCCTCGGTTTGCGTGCACGTGTGCACGCATTTCGAGTGTCCCATTTTCATCTAATGGCCTCTTATGTGAGTGTGGCTGAGGTCCACTCATGTTGGTGTAAGTCCATTATGCATTGTGTATGCCATTTCATTCCATAGCATTGTGTATGCTAGGCTGTATGTTAGCGCATTGCGTATGCCATGTTACCTCGTGCATCGTGTATGCCATTTCATAGCATTGTGCATGTTAGGTTGTATCTTAGTTGCATTTCATGCATGTCATACATATTGCATTGGGTTCGATAGGATAGAGTTTAGCACGGAAACGAGCATGCGTTTAGACTCGAAAGTGACGGAACGTGTCTCAATTCCCCAGTCACCGACACTCCGGATTATCCATGATGGAGTTAGGTCTTGTTGAGTTTTCATGCGTATTCATTCCATATTGAATTGTGCAATTCGATTCCTCGGCCATCATGCATCGATATGCGTGATTGGCGGCACGAGGATCGAGGCATGCATACATTTGTGAAAATACATTGCCATGCCCCTTTCCTACTCTCTGTTGCAGCAAATCAAGAATCAGTAGTCTTCCGAGGCTTGGCGCGCTTTCCAAAAAACCATTGCAAAACAGAGGCTAATCGGGGCATCGTCATGGATTTCCGCGCAAAGGCAACCCGGACATGCATCATTCATCATCTGAAGAAGAATCAAGGCAGTCCCTGGCTTGCATGCCAGTTTATTGTTTTCTTAGTTAATTCGTTAATTTATTTGGACTGTATTATTTGGACTGTACTATTCATTTGGGGCTGTATTATTTATTTGGACCATCTGCGCGAGGGCATAATTCTAATAAGTGTGCGTGAGTGTGATGTATATCTTCCAACCTCACGTCTTTCTTCCCTTTTATTTACCTGCTTATGATGGTTAGACTAGGGCATGTTTCAATTAACATACAGTATGATAGCATGTTTGCATTCATTCATCTGTCTTGCACGCACCGGGCTCGGCGCATCATACTAACTGCATTTGTATTTCAATTCCAAGTTGAATACGTGCTAGCTGTTGCATTCCATATGCCAGGTTTAGAATAGCCGAGCCTGATATAGTTTGCATCTTTGCATGTGTTGCATTAGGCATTTCTGTATTGTTAGAATCATGCATGGATTTCTAATCGGTTTCTGTTTTGGCTTGGAGTACTCGGTGAGTTTTTATGCTTTAGCATCCTTGCATGTGTGTGAGTGACTGCCATGATAACATGCTTACCATGAGGCTAACTGCTTATGTGATATACCTGCTTGGATGCCTGTGGGTGGAGGTTGGGTTATTTGGATTGGAACAATTCATCAAATGTTTGTTTTAAACCCACCAGACAGTGGCAAAATCATGTTTTCTAAGCCCACCCGAGGGTGGCAAAATCCGCATTTTAAGCCTATTTGCGAGTAGCAAACCATTTTTCAAACAAACAAACATGAAATGTTTTGTTCCAATTCAGGCGACTCGGTCTATACTTGTATGCTGTGCGCATCACATAGTAAATCTAGGCTAATAACCGAAATAAGAACGCACAATGTTTTCAAAATTAGATATCATGGTTAGTAGAGGCGGGTCTTTGACCATGGCGAGGGTGCTCAATGGTGACCTTCCCCAATCGTACCCAAGTTCTCGAGCCGAGGCAACTTTGGTGATGACGGACACGTGGCCTTAGGCAACGAGTCAGGGTTTCCTAAATTTCCCAAAATAAAATATTTAGGTGGCGACTCTGTATCTGACAAAGCAGTCCATGTTTGGCACTTCTTTCAAAAATCTGTTTTCTCAAAACGGTTTGCCGGGTTTGGACTCTTTGGTTCAGATTAAGAACCGTGACAAAATCGAGTCCGAGTTGTAGCGAGGTCCCCCCGCTGGCCTGTCTACACTGCCATACAACTCTAAAAGTATGTGTCAAAATTCCTAAATGTTAGTGAGGCAGACACTATCACCGCACAGATGGTACCTAGCACTCCACACACAATGAAACTCTAATAATTATGGTGAGCATTGAAATCTTGCTCCGTATTGTCACAACCCTAAACAACCCAATTTCATAATAAGCAATTGACATTGAAGATATTTTTCCCCACTTACATTCGAGAAGTTTTTTTTTTAAAAAATAAATAAAAAAAAAAATCGCAACCTAAAACAATACAATCACATGCTTTGAAAATTAATTGAAAAAGTTGGAATTCCGTTAGGGTTCTCTAATTTTAGATAATTTTTGAGTTCCTCGATCAAAACCTTAATTTTTCAGTGGAAATCCCCAAATCAAAACCCTAGTTTGAATCTCCAAACCTGGTCGAAGGGAGGAAGCATTCTTCCTAGTGTGTGTTCCTCTCTTCATTCTCCTCTCTCTCTCCGTCGTTACTTCCGAGGCAGATAGAGGAGGGTTCACTTTAGATCCATGCTTTATATATATTGTATAGATATAGATATATTGATCACACTTATTTATTTAGAAGGTGTGATTAAAAAAATTATATATAATCACACTAATTTAGAAGGTGAGATGAAAAAATATATATATATAATCACACTAAATTAAAAAGGGACATAAAAAATAAATATTATCACACTCAATCAAATTAAGCGTGATTAAAATATCAATTTAATTTTTTTTTCGTCACACTTCCAATAAAAGTGAGATATTTTTATTTATCAAAGTGTGATCTTTAACTATTCTTGTAGAAGGGTCGTAAAAACGCAATACTTTTAATGGTAGACGATGTGTACGTCATAAAAAGTGCAACACTTTTAATGGGGGGCGTTGTGTGCGCCGTGAGAAGTATTCAGTTTTCACGACTGGTGTGTGCCTCATGTATAATTAATGTATTAACGGCATGGCATATGCACGTCGTAGAAAGTTTTATTATTTGCGGCGTGCATTACAAATCGTAAAAAAAATCATCGTTACTACCATTCACGGCTTTCGCAATAGACACGCCGTGGTTGGAAAAGTATTTACGACGTGCAAAAAAAGTAAGTCGTAAAAGTGAGAAACTACGACGTGCATTTATTGTATGCCACCGATAAACACGCTCTGACCACGAACAATATAGGAATACCGAGCACTTTTTTTCACTGCAATCAAGCTTTTCCGAACCAAACAAAAATCAAGCATGATGTTTGCTATGTTTCGATTGAGAATGGACAATATTGAACAAAAATGCTTTAACCATGTTAGCTGATGCTCATTCTCAAGTTTAATAGCCATTTTCGGAGCTTGTTTTTGAAAATGGTTCAGAGTTGTTGCAATGAAAGCTGAGAGAGGAATGATGCATTTTATATAAGGTTTTTGTTCGTAAAATGATGTACGGAACAAGTAGGAAAGAGAAGCTCAACAAGTAGCAAACGATCAACACTATCACAGATGAATTACTAACTTCGGGGAAGTAAACCTGACCCACAGTTACCATTGCAAGCACAATGGCCGGTTTGATAATTTTTTCAATGAGATAAAACCCATCCGCCATAAAACTCTAAAAGTATGTGTTGAAATTCCTAAATGTTAGTGAGGTAGACACTATCACTGCACAAATGGTACCTAGCACTCCACACACAATGAAACTCTGATCATTATGGTGAGCATTGAAATCTTGCTTCGTATGGTCACGTCCCTAAACAACCCAATTTCGTAATAAGCAATTGACATTGACGATATTTTTCTCAACTCACATTCAAGACGTTTTTTTTTTTAAAATAAAAAATTAAAAAAATATTGCAACCTAAAACAATACAATCACATGCTTTGAAATTTAATTGAAAAAGTTGGAGTTCCGTTAGGGTTCTCTAATTTCAGATAATTTTTGAGTTCCTCGATCAAAACCTTAATTTTTCAGTGGAAATTCCCAAATCAAAACCCTAGTTTGAATCTCCAAACCTGGTCGAAGGGGGGAAGCATTCTTCCTGGTGTGTGTTCCTCTCTTCAATGCCCTCTCTCTCTCCGTCGTTGCTACTGTGTCTTCGTTCTTCTCTTCTGAGTCAGTGCTCTTTCTCTCTCTGCGTATTTTGTTGGTTGATCTTCTTCTTCTTACACGTTGTTATGTCAATTTCGGTTTGGATTTGGGATTTGGATTTGGGGTCTGACGGAGAGAGAGAGAGGGTTTGAAGAGTTTTTGTCGAGATGAAAACAGAGAGAGCAGAGACAACGTGGAGGAGAAGCGAGATCACCATTAGGCAGAGAAGAGAGGATGAGGGCTCTCTGAGGGAGATAGAGGAGGGTTCACTTTAGATCCATGCTTTATATATATTTTATAGATATAGATATCTTGATCACACTTATTTATTTAGAAGGTGTGATTAAAAAAATTATATATAATCACACTAATTTAGAAGGTGAGATTAAAAAATATATATATATATATATAATCACACTGAATTAAAAAGTGAAATAAAAAATAAATATTATCACACTCAATCAAATTAAGTGTGATTAAAATATCAATTTAATTTTTTTGTCACACTTTCAATAAAAGTGAGATATTTTTATTTGTCAAAGTGTAACCTTTAACAATTTTTGTAGGAGGGTCGTAAAAACGCAATAGTTTTAACGGCAGGCAATGTTTACGTCGTAAAAAGTGCAACACTTTTAATGGAGGGCGTTGTGTGCGCCGTGAAAAGTATTTTGTTTTCACGGCTGGTGTATGTGCCTCATGTGTAATTAATGTATTAACGGCACGGCATATGCACGACGTAAAAAGTTTGATTATTTGCGGCGTTCATTGCAATCCGTAAAAAAAATCATCGTTACTACCATTCACGGCCCACGCAATAGACACGCCATGGTTGGAAAAGTATTTACGACCTGCAAAAAAAACATGTCGTAAGAGTGAGAAACTACGACGTGCATTTATTGTATGCCGCCAATAAACATGCTCTGACCACGAACAATATTGGAATACTGAGCACTTTCTTCACCGCGACCAAGTTTTTCCGAACCAAACAAAAACCAAGCACGATGTTTGCTATGTTTTGATCGAAAATCGACAGTATTGAACATAAACGCTTTAACCATGTTAGCTGATGCTCATTCTCAAATTTAATAGCCATTTTCGGAGCTTGTTTTTGAAAATGGTTCAGAGTTGTTGCAATGAAAGCTGAGAGAGGAATGATGCGTTTTATATAAGAGTATTGTTGGTAAAATGATGTAGCGAACAAGTAGCGAAGAGAAGCTCAACAAGTAGCAAACGATCAACACCATCACAGATGAATTACTGATTTCGGGGAAGTAAACCTGACCCACAGCTACCATTGCAAGCACGATGGCCGCTCCGATATTTTTTTCAATGAGATAAAACCCATCCGCTATACAACTCTAAAAGTATGTGTCCAAATTCCTAAATGTTAGTGAGGTAGACGCTATCACCGCACAGATGGTACCTAGCACTCCACACACAATGAAACTCTGATGATTATGGTGAGCATTGAAATCTGGCTCCGTATTGTCACATCCCTAAAGAACCCAATTTCACCATAAGCAATTGACATTGAAGATATTTTTCCCAACTCACATTCAAGATGTTTTTTTAAAAAAAAAAAAATGTCGCAACCTAAAACAATAAAATCACATGCTTTGAAAATTAATTGAAAAAATTGGAGTTCCCATAGGGTTGTCTAATTTTAGATAATTTTGGAGTTCCTCGATCAAAACCTCAATTTTTCAGTAGAAATCCCCAAATCAAAACCCTAGTTTGAATCTCCAAACTTGGTGGAAGGGAGGAAGCATTCTTCCTGGTGTGTGTTCATCTCTTCAATCTCCTCTCTCTTTCCGCCATTACTTCTCTTGTCTTCGTTCTTCTCTTCTAAGTCAGAGTTCTTTCTCTCTCTGCGTATTTTGTTGGTTGATCTTCTCCTTCTCACACGTTGCTATGTCGATTTTGGTTTGGATTTGGGATTGGGATTGGGATTTGGGGTCTAATGGAGAAAGAGAGAGAGAGGGTTTGAAGAGTTTTTGCGGAGATGAAAACAGAGAGAGCAGAGGCAAGGAGGGGGAGAAGCGAGATCACCATTAGGCAGAGAAGAGAGGAGGAGGGCTCTCTGAGGCAGATAGAGGAGGGTTCACTTTAGATCCATGCTTTATATATATTGCATAGATATAGATATATTGATCACACTTATTTATTTAGAAGGTGTGATTAAAAAAATTATATATAATCAGACTAATTTAGAAGGTGAGATTAAAAAATATATATATAATCACATTGAATTAAAAAGTGACATAAAAAATAAATATTATCACACTCAATCAAATTAAGTGCGATTAAAATATCAATTTAGTTTTTTTTATCGCACTTCTAATAAAAGTGAGATATTTTTATTTATCAAAGTGTGTTCTTTAACTATTTTTGTAGGTGGGTCGTAAAAAGGCAATACTTTTAACGGCAGGCATATGTGCGTCATGTATAATTAATATATTAATGGCACGCCATATACACGTCGTAGAAACTTTTATCATTTACAGCGTGCATTACAAGCCGTAAAAAAATCATCGTTACCACCATTCACGGCCTACGCAATAGACACGCCGTGGATGGAAAAGTATTTATGATGTGCAAAAAAAGTAAGTCGTAAAAGTGAGAAACTACGACATGTATTTATTTTATGCCACTGATAAACATGCTCTGACCACCAACAATATAGGAATACTGAGCACTTTCTTCACCGTATTCAAGCTTTTCCGAACCAACCAAAAACCAAACATGATGTTTGCTATGTTTCGATCGAGAATCGACAGTATTGAACATAAACACTTTAACCATGTAAGCTCATGCTCATTCTCAAATTTAATAGTCATTTTCGAAGCTTGTTTTTGAAAATGGTTCAGAGTTGTTGCAATGAAAGTTGAGAGAGGAATTATGCGTTTTATATAAAGTTGTTGTTTGTAAAATGATGTAGTGAACAAGTAGCAAAGAGACACTCAACAAGTAGCAAACAATCAACACCATCACAGATGAATTACTGACTTTGGTGAAGTAAACCTGACCCACAGCTACCATTGCAAGCACGATGGCCGCTCCAATAATTTTTTCAATGAGATGAAACCCATCCGCCATACATCTTTAAGAGTATGTATCCAAATTCCTAAATGTTAGTGAGGTAGACGCTATCACTGCACAGATGGTACCTGGCACTCCACATACAATGAAACTCTGATGATGATGGTGAGTATTGAAAACTAGCTCTTTATTGTCACATCCCTAAAGAACCCAATTTCACCATAAGCAATTGACATTGAAGATATTTTCCCCTACTCACATTCAAGAAGTTTTTTTTTTTAATTTAAAAAAAAAATATCGCAACCTAAAACAATACAATCACATGCTTTGAAAATTAATTGAAAAAATTGGAGTTCCCTTAGGGTTCTCTAAATTTAGATAATTTTGGAGTTCCTCGATCAAAACCCTAATTTTTTGTAGGAGGGTCGTAAAAAAGCAATACTTTTAACGGCAGATGATGTGTACATCGTGAAAAGTGCTATACTTTTAACGGCAGGCGTTGTCTGCGCCGTGAAAAGTATTACTTTTAACGGCTGGCGTATGTGCGTCAAGTATGATTAATGTATTAATAGCACGACATATGCATGTCGTAGAATGTTTTATTATTTATGGCGTGCATTGCAAGCCGTAGAAAAATCATTGTTACTACCATTCACTAGCAATAATAGACATGCCGTGGTTGGAAAAATATTCGACGCAAAAAAGCGGTCGTAAAATAAGAAACTACGACATGTATTTATTGTATGCCGCCGATAAACTCGCTCTAACCTCCAGCAATATAGGAATACTAAGCACTTTCTTCACCGCAATTAAGCTTTTCCGAACCAACCAAAAACCAAGCATGATGTTTGCTATGTTTCGATCGAGAATCGACGGTATTGAACATAAACGCTTTAACCATGTTAGCTCATGCTCATTCTCAAATTTAATAACCATTTTTGGAGCTTGTTTTTGAAAATGGTTCAGAGTTGTTGCAATGAAAGCTGAGAGAGGAATGATGCGTTTTATATAAGGGTATTGTTTGTAAAATGATGTAGCGAACAAGTAGCAAAGAGAAGCTTAACAAGTAGCAGACGATCAACACTATCACAGATAAATTACTGATTTCGGGGAAGTAAACCTAACCCATAACTACCATTGCAAGCACGATGGCCGCTCCGATATTTTTTTCAATGAGATGAAACCCATCCGCTATACAACTCTAAAAGTATGTGTTGAAATTCCTAAATGTTAGTGAGGTAGACGCTATCACCGCACAGATGGTACCTAGCACTCCACACACAATGAAACTTTGATGATTATGGTGAGCATTGAAATCTGGCTCTGTATTGTCACATCCCTAAAGAACCCAATTTCACCATAAGCAATTGACATTGAAGATATTTTTCCCAACTCACATTCAAGAAGTTTTTTTAAAAAAAAAAAATTTTTAAAAAAAAATATCGCAACCTAAAACAATACAATCACATGCTTTGAAAATTAATTGAAAAAATTGGAGTTCCCTTAGGGTTCTCTAATTTTAGATAATTTTGGAGTTCCTCGATCAAAACCTTAATTTTTCAGTGGAAATCTCCAAATCAAAACCCTAGTTTGAATCTCCAAACCTGGTGGAAGGGAGGAAGCATTCTTCCTGGTGTGTGTTCATCTCTTCAATCTCCTCTCTCTTTCCGCCATTACTTCTCTGTCTTTGTTCTTCTCTTCTGAGTCAGAGTTCTTTCTCTCTCTGCGTATTTTGTTGGTTGATCTTCTCATTCTCACACGTTGTTATGTCGATTTTGGTTTGGATTTGGGATTGGGATTTGGGGTCTTATGGAGAGAGAGATAGAGAGAGAGAGAGAGAGAGAGAGAGAGAGAGGGTTTGAAGAGTTTTTGCGGATACGAAAACAGAGAGAGTAGAGACAAAGCGGAGGAGAAGCGAGATCACCATTAGGCAGAGAAGAAGGGGGAGGGCTCTCTGAGGTAGATAGAGGATGGTTCATTTTAGATCCATGCTTTATATATATTGTATAGATATAGATATGTTGATCACACTTATTTATTTAGAAGGTGTGATTAAAAAAATTATATATAATCACACTTATTTAGAAGGTGAGATTAAAATATATATATATATATAATCACGCTTAATAAAAAACTGACAGAAAAAATAAATATTATCACACTTAATCAAATTAAGTGTGATTGAAATATCAATTTAATTTTTTTTATCACTTCTAATAAAAGTGAGATATTTTTATTTATCAAAGTGTGATCTTTAACTATTTTTGTAGAAGGGTTGTAAAAAGGCAATACTTTCAACGGCAGGCGATGTGTACGTCGTAAAAAGTGCAATACTTTTAACGGCAGGCATTGTGTGCGCCATGAAAAGTATTCACTTTTCACAGCTGGCGTATGTGCGTCATGTATAATTAATGTATTAACGGCACGGCATATGCACGTCATAGAAATTTTTGTTATTTATAGCGTGCATTGCGAGCTGTAAAAAAATCATCGTTACTACCATTCACGGCCTACGCAATAGACACACCGTGGTTGGAAAATTATTTACGACGTGCAAAAAAAGCAAGTCGTAAAAGTGAGAAACTACGACGTGCATTTATTGTATGCTGCCGCTAAACACGCTCTGACCACGAAGAATATAGGAATACTGAGCACTTTCTTCACCACAATCAAGCTTTTTCCAACCAACCAAAAACCAAGCATGATGTTTGTTATGTTTCGATCAAGAATCGACAGTATTGAACGTAAACGTTTTATCCATGTTACCTCATGCTCATTCTCAAGTTTAATAGCCATTTTCGGAGCTTGTTTTTTAAAATGGTTTAGAGTTGTTGCAATGAAAGCAGAGAGAGGAATGATGCATTTTATATAAGGTTGTTGTCTGTGAAATGATATACCAATGATAGTAGGGTTCTTCTAGACAATATTATTCTTTGATATTGAACATAGTATATATTTAAATAAAAATACCGTATGAACGAGTAAAATTTACGTATTTGGAATTTCATATAAAATCAAAAATACATTATGAATAAGAAAAATTGATCCATTTTGGAATGTCATATCAAATCAGAAATATGTTATGAACAAATAAAATTTACCCATTTTGGTATGTCATATCAAATAAGTTCTAAGAGTTTTCTTATGAACCAATTAGTTATTTTTGTTTTGGAAAGTCATATTTATTTGATTTGGTACCATTTGAGTTGAAGTGAATGTCCTTTTGTGATTCATTTTTCTAATTTTCTGATTTATTTTTGGAATGAAAATGGAAATGTGAGGTGTAGAAGATTCTTTTTAGGGGAATTGGTATCTAAAGTGTTGGTTGTCGCTACAACAAAAAGTATATTTTGTAACATTTTTTTCAAATTGCTATAAAATAGGAGATGTTGATAGCATTTTATAGAAAATGCTATAAAAAATTGTTAGTTCATAACATTTCTTTTTCATAGCATTATATTACTCTTTTAATAGCAATTTAAGAACACTACCATATATTACAAAATTCGGAAAGATATTATTACATAATAGGTGCGCCATAAGAGAATTTTAAATAAGCACTATAACAAGAAAGGGTTTTTACGGTGCGCAATGCACGTCGTAAAAATCCTTGTACGACGTGCAGTGCGCGTCATATTTTGACCAGTCATGGAAAGTCATTTACTTTCAACGACATGCTTCGTACGCCGTTAAAAACTATTTAACGGCAGATTTTGTGCGTCATTGTTACTTTTTCTACGACATGCTATAGTACGCTGTTAAAACTATTTAATAGCAAATTTTGTGCATCGCTGTTACTTTTTCTACGACTACTTTTGCACACCGTTAATTGGTGAGACAAATAACGACGCTGATTGCGCGCCGTAAAATATGTAATACAACGACTTATTATGCCTACTGTAAAATATGCAGTTTTTTTTTAAAATTTTTATTTTTAGATTCAGCAGGTTCTATTTGACCAATTTTTTACAGTCTAACAAATATTACAAACAAGCATCACAAAATATCAATCAACCACTAAAATATTGTTTGAAACATCAAAAAGAAACTATATCCATAAATTATAAACATTCAACAATTGTCTATACATTACAAACATTCGAAAACTATATCCTTAAGTTCTAAATTGTACAAAAAGTTTAAACCATCCAAAACTATGCATATCTAACTTTCTAAACGTATCGACAACTATTAAGAGATTATCTAAAACTACTGACAACAGTTCCTATAGCATTGCCATTGCAGTTAAATCCACTTGCTCCTATCGCGAGGATGAGGGTGCCAAATGTATGTGTTAAGGCACCTAAACCGCGATAATAGCTAGAACAACTAACCTGTTACATTTCTTGTGCGTCCAGATAACAAAAGAAACTTCACATAAATACAAAAACCAACGACTCAGGGACAAAAATATTTCTTAAGGTATTAAGAAATGATCAAGAAATTTTAAAACATCAACAAAACATTTCCAAAATTAATAAGATAATTCAATGGCCCCAGAAAAGCAATATCATAATGAAAATTAGCAAAAATTCAAGATCTCAACAGTCTCAATGTATATGCAAATAAAATCCACATAAAGTAAAACCTTTTTTTTTTTTTTACCTCAAATGAAGTTACCTCTTTTGTTGCAATGTTTCTAGAGGGAAATGAGTAGGAATCTTCAAACAAACCATTAAGTTTGCACAGGAAAATATAGTTTGCTACTAAATCCAGGCCATAAGAAGCTCAAGAGAAAAATTAAATTTAAAAAGAGGAAGAGGTAGAATTAATCTACTTCAATGCAGCACCTACTAGGGACTTGCATAATTATGTTAAAGGATCTCTATGTATGAGGTTTAAGATTGTATAGGTTTTATCCATTACTATTGTAAGTTCCAAAATAAAGAGTCCAAGTCAAATTAGAGTCTATATGTATGATGTTAGGACAGTTAATGAGATGTGAGATTGTTTAATAATTGATCTAAGAGTTTTGAACTTGTGAATTAGGAATATACGATAACGATCTTTGGTGCGCAATTTGTCTATAACAAAGCATTATCTGGCACAAATGTTTAGTATTTTCAGGTGCTGGGTTGCTCTGAAGATGTCTTATAAAGAGTATTGGACAAAATAAGTAACTAACAAGAGCTAATCATGAATGGCAAAAGTTTTTTCATTTTTCATTTATAATTTTAAAAGGCAAACACGAAGAATAAAAAAAGCAAAAATTCAAGTGCATATGTAAACACATAGGTGCAAAAAGCCAATTTTTGCCATACCTGCAAGGGCGCAAACCTAAATCTCCCCATCTATAGACACCTTAGTGTAGAACTACATAAAGCCTATTTTTGCCACAACATAGGTTCCCAACTATTATGTGCAAATAAACTAGGCTCTCTGTATGAGATATACACAATGCATATATGTCTACCACATAGTGTCTTGGTGCAGGCAAATTGTTTTCAAAGCTTCTACCAAACACCAAAAAAGAAGTAAGGAAAAACATTGTTTTCATGTAAAAGGTTCTACACAGAAAACATTTTCTAGTCAATCATATTATATTGACAAATATGGCAAATCAAATAAGCCTTTTATTCCCATTTTTCTCTAAAAGATTAGAGTTGCATTGATTATTATTGTTAGTTATCATTGCTCAGCAAAATAGTAAAAGCTCTAGATGTCAAGCATGAAAGCATGGGCATAAGTCTATGAGCAGCTACTTCTTGCAATCACTGTCAAAGATTATTCTACTTCCACTTTGAAGCAAGGATATGAGCTAGAAAATAATATGCTCAAACCCTACATAGCTAAGAAAAAAAGTTTGATCGATGGGTTTACCGAACAACAGAAGGTGATGCTACAGTAACAACAGGAGCACAAAGAGCTTGCATGAGAACTATTTGGTCTACATGACGAATAGGAACCTGGAAGAAGACAGTAGGAATTAGGGGCTGCTAGATATAACTCAATTGGCCACCATCAGCACCAAATAAAGTTTAGAGTTAATGACATATAAATTTCTTTTTTTGTTATAAGTAAAAACTTATTGAAAAAAGCATTGAAAGGGGACCATATACAAGAGCTAATGCCATCTTTGTTTCTATTTGTAAAAATAAAAAATAAAAAATAAAAAAATTCTTTGTCTCCTATAAAAAGAAAAAATCAGCAATTGTTGAATAACCAATTCCACTAAAAGCTAGATGAAGTTATACCTTCCGAGAATGAGCAGCAACTTAGTACTACATAGAATTGGCATAAGCTTTTCTAGGCAATGCCAATTTTGAGTATGCAAATAGAAGATTGAGCCTATATGCCCTTACCAATTAAAACTTTGCACAAAATTATTAATACACACCTCACTAAAATCATCCATCAGCTCAATGCCCAAATTAAATTAATTTATCGAGTTGCTTGTGTAAAATTGCTCTTCACTGAGTGTGACCAATTTACAGAGGTATGTATGGAATTGACCAATTTATAGAGGTACATAAAGCTAAACACTAAAAAATGCAAACATGTTGGGAACTTCTCTATCTCAAGTACAATGGAGAAAGAAAATGTAAAAAGCTTAAAAAGCATGAGGAATTACAACTTACAAGCAGTCCTAGTCATCACAATTCAATAGTACCCTCAAAAAAAAATTAAAATCTAGATAAAGAAATCTTTTTCCTTTCAATAATAGGTACACATAGAGAATATGCACAAAATGAAATGAAAAGGTCAATAGAAATTTAGACACATGAAACTAGCAAGCCAAAAGGAGTGATTGAAATTTTAGTGTTAACAAGAAGGGAAAAAATGGACTATCCAAAACCGGAATGCACCAATGTGATCAAACTTAGAATATTTACCGTCGTGTATGTATTCAGCCTTGTGACTTCGAATCCAAGATTAGACATGCCTTCTTTTGAGAAAAAAAGAAAAGAAAAGAAAAAAAAAGTGTGACAAATATCAAAGGCAACAACTGCAAAAAGTAAATAAATTCAGCATCATCACCCGAGCTTTTGTATTGATATCCAAGATAAATTTTTAGAGAAATTATTTACTAGTTATGGCTTTAAAAATTAGAGCCCAAATGAATTACTTTTTTTTTTGTAATATATGAAAAATATTGGCAGTGGCATGTGATTCACAATGATCATCTACTTTCAATGATATTAAAACAAATTGGAGGAAATCAAACACAGTTTGCAAACATGGACTAGTGTGTCCTTAAAAAAATTTATTCTGTGTGACAATAAAGCAAACACGTATTACTGAAAGTAGCAAAAGTACATAAATAGTTAGGTGAGTGAGAGGTCACACATCTTTGGTGAAAAATTTAGAAATCCTCTAGATGTTGATGTGTGATTATGTATCAAATTTAAGCAGAATATAACAATCCCAATCAAACAATCAAGACAAAGAGACACAACGATTTTACGTGGAAAAACCACAATTGGACACCTCCAACTGTGATAAAAAAAACCACGGGCAATAGCCACAAAAACAATCCACTAAGAAGATTTAAAGGAATTACACAGGTATACTCTCAATAACCTAGCGAATCCACGCCTAATTGAATCAA
The DNA here is from genome assembly GCA_025200525.1 of Camellia lanceoleosa. Classification (NCBI taxonomy): domain Eukaryota; kingdom Viridiplantae; phylum Streptophyta; class Magnoliopsida; order Ericales; family Theaceae; genus Camellia; species Camellia lanceoleosa. The sequence continues at coordinate 135,160,587 of CM045761.1, read as the reverse complement.
CCTCTATGTGCCTCTTCCAACCCATCTTCACCTCGGAATTGTCTTTACGATGAGCCACCTCGGAATCCACCAAAGCTTCAGGCTCGAATTCTTCAGAATCCACCGAAGAACAACTCTCTCTTTTGTAGAACAAATAAACCTTTGATGTACTCTCTTTCAACCATGAGTTGAATACTCAATAAAACATCAAAGAAAACTAACAAAATATCCCAAGATATAAGCCTTAGAATCCAAAAAGAAGATCTAAAGGACTTTAGGAGTAGTCTAGTTTTGGGAGAAAACCAACTACTTATAGAAAACCAAAAGTAATCCAAGATTTGGAAGAAACCCAATCCTTATTGAAATCCAGAAAACTGTGTTTGCGCAATCCGCTCGAGCGTGGTACTTCCCGCTCGAGCGGAGACTTCATATTCCGCAATTCATATAGGCTTCACGCTCGAGCGTCAATTTCGACGCTCGAGCGTCGAATCACACCATCCAGTACTTTTTCAAGCATAGCAGAGATGCTGTGAGCTTGTAAACCCCGCTCGAGCGGGGAGACCAAAATTGAATGCATTTTTGCATTTTACTCGACCATGGTGGCCAGCGGCGACTCATAATCAGCGAAGTGGCAATCTTAAAAGCATTAACATCACAAACTTCTCTGAACGGCACAATTCAGGTTGGATTCGCATCTAATAAACTCATAACCTTACTGAAATAAAAGTGCGAAAACAAATACAACTGAAAGGAGTTTTGTCAAACGGGGTTGCCAAAAATAAAACCTAACATTTGGAAATTCTCAATAAATTAAAATTGGACTTTCACCAAATAAGAAGTGTGAGACGAATAGTACAGGAACTGAAGAGGGTATCAAATCCACCGACACAAGCATTATTTATTTATGATAGACCTCAGATAAAGCTCTTGCAACAGAAGTAGACTAGAAAATGCTGGATGTTCTAGTAAACAACCTGCATTACCACTTAGATCCAGAATCTAGAGCTTGGAGGCAACTTGAAAGCCATTTGATGGAATCTAGAAACAAGAAACAAAGGGTCTTTAAAAATGACTAATTATAGGAGTAATACAACAAACTATAAGGTATAAAAAGTATTTGAATGCTTCAAACTAAAGGCTATGCTTATGCAATTAGTAACATGAATAGATGCTTGCAAAGTAAATGAAACTTTCCCGGCACAATTTTTGAAAGGGAGTATGGTGTAGGAGTTTACTGAGGTGGTGAAGGTTTTTTTGACGTGATGAAGCAATGTTGCTGATTGAGTCTTTTGAGGCTTGTGGCTACAATTTTGCTAGGTGTGGCTATGGTCTCTCCTACTTATTGCTATGTTGCCACTGATTGATCTTTGTTCTTAGTTGTAATACATTGTCGTGGAGTTGGATGTTTTGTCTATAATGAGTAAAGAATGTGATGCATTTTTTAAGATTTCTTGTTGGCCTCTTTAGTCAGATTGTCTCACTGTGTTACTATCAGATTGTCAATTTAGAAGACTACTCAACATATGCACAACATTCATATGAAACAGTTTGCATAAGATTCTTGCCATTTGAGAGACAAGTTTGTGAAGAAAATTGGTAGCAAATAAATTATGTGCTTGCATATTGAAGCAAAATTTTCAACTGACATGCATTAATCATTCAAGCTAATTTTTCAACTCACTGCAAATTAAAATGAATTTAATTTTTTTTTAAAAAACAATAATTGAAGAAACTAATTTTTATACAATCACATGCTTTCAAAATTAATTCAAGAACCTGAAGTTCACTTAAGGGTTCTCTAATTTTAGATTCAAGAAATTAATTTTTTTTTACATACAATGACAACTAAGTTAAGGATCCTAATTTTTGTAAAAAAAACATCAGCTGTTTTAGATTAACAAATTAAAAAAAAAAAATAGTGTTCAACCAATTAAAGAACCCAATTTCACAATAAGCAATTGACATTGAAGATATTTTTCCCAACTCACATTCAAGAAGTTTTTTTTTTTTTTTTTAAAAAAAATTCATAACCTAAAACAATACAATCACATGCTTTGAAAATTAATTGAAAAAATTGGAGTTCCCTTAGGGTTCTCTAATTTTAGATAATTTTGGAGTTCCTCAATCAAAACCCTAATTTTTCAGTGGAAAAATCGAAACCCTAGTTTGAATCTCCAAACCTGGTTGAAGGGAGGAAGCATTCTTCTTGGTGTGTGTTCATCTCTTCCATCTCTTCTCTCTCTCTCCGTCGTTACTTCTCTCTCTTTGTTTTTCTCTTCTGATTCAGAGCTCTCTCTCTCTCTCTCTGTATTTTGTTGGTTGATTTTCTCCTTCTCACTCGTTGTTATGTCGATTTTAGTTTGGATTTGGGATTGGGATTTGGGGTTTGATGGAGAGAAAGAGAGGGTTTGAAAAGTTTTTGCGGAGATGAAAACAGAGAGAGAAGAGACAAAGCGGAGGAGAAGCAAGATCACCATTAGGCAGAGAAGAGAGGAGGAGGGTTCTCTGAGTAAGATAAAGGAGGGTTCACTTTAGATCCATGCTTTATATATATTATATGAGTGCTGCTATTAGCACCTGCCAAAATTCTTTAGACTCCCCATTTTATAATTTTTTTTTATTACAATTGTACCCTAAAGTAAAATTACATTAAAAGACATTATGAAATGGAACACCCACCTATAAATAATAACTAATACTCTATAATATTGGACACCCACCCACACCCCCACCTCCACCTCCAACTCGAACTATGCGTATTCCATGTTTGTAAATCCTAAACCTATTACTTTTCATAACCAATTAACATAAACCCTAAATCTATTATTTTTCATAATCATCTTAAATCCTGAATGTGTCATCTTCATCACCATCATCAACGCTATTGAATTTGAAAGTTTTGCTTCAAGTATAACGTATACTTCATCACTTATTTCACTGTGTAGAGCAATGGAGGACGAGGACAACATTCTCGGTCGTTTATCTATCTTGTATTAACATTCTCGGTTGTTTTCGGTAGTTCTTGTTTCGTTCGAAATGTTAGGCATCTTGGTTTGTTACAATTATGTTCGATAACACAGTACTGAACATAATCCTTTCGTTCAATACATAGGTTCCGAACATTAATGCAGATAGTCAGTTATGTAATTTTCTTTGTTAAACTAACTTAGAATGAAAAAGAGTGAATTGGAATGGATTTAAGTTATATATTTTGAATGGATTTAATTCATGTTATTTTAAGTTGTGAATTAGAATGGATTCAAGTTACACAGTGATGAACAAATTTTGTTCGGACATACAGTGCTAACAGGATCATTATTGTTCGACAAAACAGTTCTGAACAAAATACATTATTTCGGCTACACAGTGGTGAACAAATTGGGTGGGTGTGCATTTCATTGTGAAAATATGGAGATTAGTTTTCTATTCTGAAAATATTATGGAGATTAGTTTTCCATATATATACATTGTTTTCTATTCCTACAATTCGCATCAACTTCACTTTCTCATCTGAATTTCCCAATCAATGGCAAATTCCAAAGAGACCCACGTCGTCGAAATCCTAATCGACGAAGAACACCAACCCCACAAGTAAATGCATTGTGTTTTCAGGAACCACTTTTTAGATGTGGTTAATGTTGGAGAGAGAAGAGAGAGAAAAAGCTAGGGGTTTAAAGGGGTTTTGAGAGAGAGAGAAGAGAGAGAAAAATCTTCACTTTCTCATATGAACAAAAGGGGTTTTGAGAGAGTGAGAGAAAAGAGAGAGAAGAGACATCACTGATGAGGAGAGAGAGAGAGAAGAGAGGGAGGCAGAGACTGGGTGTGGTTGGGGGTGTGAATTCCGTGCATATGTTGGAATGGATTCAGGTGGGTGTGCATTTCATTGTGAATATGGGTAGATTTGGTAATAAGTGGGGTGTCCAAAAAAATATTATTAAAATTTAGGGTTTAGGGTTAGGGTCCAAAGAAATGGGGGGCCCAAAGAATTTTAGTAGGTGCTAATAACAGCACTCATATTATATAGATATTGATATATTGATCACACATATTTATTTAGAAGGTGTGATTAAAAAAATTATATATAATCACACTTATTTAGAAGGTGAGATTGAAATATATATATATATATATAATCACATTTAATTAAAAAGTGACATAAAAAATAAATATTATCGCACTTAATCAAATTAAGTGTGATTAAGATATCAATTTAATTTTTTTTTTATCACACTTCTAATAAAAGTGAGATATTTTTATTTATCAAAGTGTGATCTTTAACTATTTTTGTAGGAGGGTAGTAAAAAGGCAATACTTTTAATGGTAGGCAATGTGTACGTCGTAAAAAGTGCAATACTTTTAATGGCGGGCGTTGTGTGCGCCGTGAAAAGTATTCAATTTTCACGGCTGGCGTATGTGCATCATGTATAATTAATGTATTAATGGCACGCCATATGCACGTCATAGAAAGTTTTATTATTTACAGCGTGCATTGCAAGCCGTAAAAAAATCATCGTTACTACCATTCATGGCCTACACAATAGACACGCCGTGGTTGGAAAAGTATTTACGACGTGCAAAAAAAGCAAGTCGTAAAAGTGAGAAACTACAACGTGCATTTATTGTATGCTGCCGATAAACACGTTCTGACCACCAACAATATAGGAATACTGAGCACTTTCTTCACCGTAACCAAGCTTTTCCGAACCAACCAAAAACCAAGCATGATGTTTGTTATGTTTCGATCGAGAATCGACAGTATTGAACGTAAATGCTTTAACCATGTTAGCTCATGCTCATTCTCAAGTTTAATAGCCATTTTTGGAGCTTGTTTTTGAAAATGGTTCAGAGTTGTTGCAATGAAAGCAGAGAGAAGAATGATGAGTTTTATATAAGATTGTTGTTTGTAAAATGGCGTACCAATGATAGTAGGGTTCTTCTAGACAATATTATTCTTTGTTATTGTAAATAGTATTTTTTTAAATAAAAATACATTATGAACGGGAAAAATATACGTATTTTGGAATGTCATAGAAAATCAAAAATATATTATAAATAAGGAAAATTGATCCATTTTGGAATGTCCTATCAAATCAGAAATATGTTATAAACAAGTAAAATTTACCCATTTTGGTATGTCATATCAAATAAGTTCTAAGAGTTTTCTTATGAATCAATTAGTTATTTTTGTTTTGGAAAGTTATATTTATTTGATTTGGTACCATTTGAGTTGAAGTGATTGTCCTTTTGTGATTTATTTTTCTAATTTTCTAATTTATTTTTGGAATGAAAATGGAAATGTGAGGTATAGAAGATTCTTTTTAGGAGAATTGGTGTCTGAAGTGTTGGTTGTCGCTACAACAAAAAGTATATATTTTATAACATTTTTTTAAAAGTGCTATAAAATAGGAGATATTGATAGCATTTTATAGAAAATGCTATAAAAAATTATTAGTTCATAACATTTCTTTTTCATAGCATTATATTACTCTTTTAATAGCAATTTAAGAACACTATCGTATATTACAAAATTCGGAAAGATATTATTACATAATAGGTCCGCCATAAGAGAGTTTTAAATAAGGGGGCTTTTTAAATAAATTCACTCTCTAAGAGTCCTATTCCATCAGACCCATAGTGTTTTGTAATATTCCATTAGGTCCTGTTACCCAAAAGACAACCTAAGAGGGGGGAGGGGTGAATTAGGTTTTTACAAATAAAATAATAATACCCTAATAAAAATTACGACTAGCACAATAGATAAATATAGTTAATGAAATAAAAATAATTAAAACAAGTGTTCTAACAACTATGTCAATTAATGATTTTAGCACAATAAAAATATGAAATATAGCTATGGAAATTTAAATAAATTAAAGAGATAAAAGAGAGAGAGACAAACAAATTTATAGTGGTTTGGCTTCAACTCGGCCTATGTCTATACCTCAAGCTTCACAAGGTACTAGCAACATTTTCACAGATGGAGCAATCCTCCATAGATTTTACACAGACTTTCTAAGTCAAGAACACTGAGTATACTATACTCTTACAAGGTTGAAAAGAATGTGTTTTTGTTTTCACAGAAAGCTACAAGAATTATCTCTCAAAGATAGATATAAAAATGAAGCTCTGGTTTTTCTGTAAACCTCATACAGGAAAGATGGGCTTAAAGCTATACGACTTAATGTATAATTTCTGAGAGAGGATGTAAACAAAAATTGAAAAACACTTTTCAAAAAAAAATTTAGAGAATAGATGAGAGTAATTTTAGATCAAAGAATATTTTCTGATTTTTTTTTTTTTTTTGTAACTTGTTTACATTAGAGGCTTTGGTATATATAATGAAACTTATAGTCGTTTATAGCCGTTGTATTCATTTGAATTTATAGCCGTTTATAACTGTTGTATTCATTTGAATTTATAGTCGTTTATAGCCGTTGTATTCATTTGAATATCTTTTACTCCATCATTACTAATTTGAATATCTTTCACCTGAACCTTTTGGCCTACTGCTGTACTGGGCTGTTTGAACCTCTGGTTTGGGCATTATTTTTGAGTTGAAATGAACTTCTGATTTAAGCAAATATTATATACATTCAAACAATATTTAGGATAAAAGTTTAGGTAAGAAATAATGGGACAAAATAAATTTTAATTCTATTTTTCTCTTTCAAATAAATTAAAACATAATTAAATAAATCATCAAAATAAATTTTGGATTCTATTAAAACATAATTAAATAAATCATCAAAATAAATTTTGAATTCTATTTTTCTTTTTCAAATAAATTGAAATATAGGGAAAATTATTTATAAGTCCTATTAGGGAGACTTATGCTACATATGGTTCTACTAAAAAACTTATGTTCCCATAAGTCCTGTCGAAAGTTTGTTGACACATTTACCCTCAATATTAGTTGTTAATATCATAAATAATAGTAAAACCATATATAGGAAATTGAATGTTACCATAGATTATATCTATATAAACGTAACGTAACGTGACACCTATACGTAATGTGACACCTACATAAACGTAACGTGACACCTATGATCTATGGTAACATGTAATTTCCAAGAGGAAATTGCATGTTACCATAGATCATATCTACATAAACGTAACGTAACGTGACACCTACATAAACGTAATGTGACACCTATGATCTATAGCAACATTCAATTTCCTATATAGGAAATTGAATGTTATCATAGATCATATCTACATAAACGTAACGTAACGTGACACCTATGATCTATGGCAACATTCAATTTCCTATATAGGAAATTGAATGTTATCATAGATCATATCTACATAAACGTAACGTAACGTGACACCTACATAAACGTAATGTGACACCTATGATCTATGGCAACATTCAATTTCCTATAGATCATATTTATATGAAACGTAACGTGACACCAACATAAACCAGCAACATTTTTACATTCAATTTAAAAAAATAAAAGCTCATTAAGTTTGCAAAACGTAACGTGACACGTTACGTTACGTTTATGTAGGTGTCACATTACGTTTACGTAGATGTCACGTTACATTATGTTTATATAGGTGTCACATTACGTTACGTTGATGTAGGTGTCACGTTACGTTACGTTTATGTAAGTGTCATGTCACGTTACATTTATATAGGATCTTGTGGAATACATTCCTATCTAAATAGGACTTGAGACTCTATAAGAAATTACATAGGACTTAGCCTACCATAAGTGTCTGAAAAAGGACTTATAAATAAGTCTCCTTAAAATATAATTAAACAAATCATCAAAATAAATTTTGGATTCTATTTTTCTCTTTCAAATAAATTAAAACATAATTAAATAAATCATCAAAATAAATAAGTCTAACAATCTTCCCCCTTTTTGATGATGGCACACAATGATGTTTTGATTTGATTTGGGAGTAAGAAAAGCTCCCCCTCAAGTCATGCTCCCTGAATTTATTTCTAAATACATAGGTTAGCACATGTGTAATAAATAAGCTTTAATTAGAGACATGATATAAAACTAAGATATCAAACTATAAATACATAACATCATAACAAAATAATACCATAATACATAACATCATAATTTTCTCCCCTTGTGACATTATCAAAAGGAAATCATGGGTCAGAATCTAGAGAAGAAGGAGGAAAATGATAGGGATAAATGGCATCAAAAAATAGATAATCAGAGCCTAGACTCTTGTTTTAGATTTAACCATCTGAGAGTTTCGATCTATGGCAATCTTAGCTAGCACTGCTGAAGGACAAGCCACCAATAGGCCACCACTATTTGATGGAAACAACTATAGTCATTGGAAAGATAGGATGATCCTATACCTTCAAGCCATTGATTATGCCATGTGGATTATTGTCACCAAAGGTCCAAAAATTCCTATCAAATTAGTAGACACTATTAGTGTACCTAAAATAAAAGATGAATGTGATGAGAGGGATCACAAATTATTGCAAGCTAATGCTAAAGCCAAACTCACCCTTCTTTGTGGATTAGACTCTAAGGAGTATAATAGAATTTCAAGTTGTGATTCGGCAAAAGAAATTTGGGACAAACTAGAGGGAACGTATAAAGGAACAAATCAAGTAAAGGAATCTCGTATTAATATGCTTGTTCATAGTTGTGAATTGTTTAAAATGAACCCTGATGAATCTATTTCAAGTATGTTTACTAGATTTACTGAAATTGTAAATTCTTTGAAATCTCTTGGCAAAATTTATACTAACAGTGAGTTGGTAAGAAAAATTCTTAAGTGTTTACCAAAGAATTGGGAAGCAAAGGTCACCGCCATTATAGAAGCCAAAGATCTCTCCACACTTGGATTGGATGAGCTTATGGGTTCCCTTATGACTCATGAGATCACCATGAAAAGACATAAGGATGTTGAAAACAAAAAGAAAAGTGGAATTGCATTCAAAGCATCATCAAATGCAGTAACTTGGCTTTTCTCTCACAGATTGAGCCTAAAAACTTTCAAGAAGCCGAATTTGATGAACATTGGATAATTGCTATACATGAAGAGCTTAACCAATTTGAGAGAAACAAAGTGTGGGAACTTGTGCCAAAACCTAAAGATCATACCATTATCGGTACCAAATGGATCTTTCGAAACAAGCTTGATGAATCCGGCACAATTATAAGAAACAAGGCTAGACTTGTTGCACAAGGATACAATCAAGAAGAAGGTATTGATTTCGATGAAACATTTGCTCTGGTTGCTAGATTAGAAGCCATTCGCATATTACTTGCATTTGCATGTTTTAGAGATTTGAAACTTTATCAAACGGATGTAAAAAGTGCCTTTTTTTAATAGTTTTTTAAATGAGGAAGTTTATATTAAACAACCCCCAGGTTTTGAAGATCATGTTTTTCCACATCATGTTTTTAAACTATCAAAAGCTTTATATGGTTTGAAACAAGCACCTCGTGCCTGGTATGAACGATTAAGTAAATTTTTGATTGAAAATAATTTTTCTAGAGGAACGATTAACACAACATTTTTTGTTAAAACTAAAAATGATGATTTATTTATTGTGCAAATATATGTGGATGACATTATATTTGGTGCTACTAATGAAACCTTGTGTAAGGAATTTGCTAAGTGTATGCAAGTTGAGTTTGAGATGAGCATGATGGGGGAGCTAAATTATTTCCTTGGATTTCAAATCAAACAATGTAAGGAATGAATTTTTATCAACCAGGCTAAGTACATAAAAGAACTACTCAAAAAGTTTGGTATGTATGAATCAAAAATAGCTGGAACACCTATGAGCACATCTATTAAGCTAGACAAGGATGAAAAAGGTAAGTCCATTGATTAAACAAAGTATCGAGGTATGATCGGCTCATTTCTTTATTTAACTACAAGTAGACCCGATATTATTGTTAGTGTTTGTATATGTGCTAGATATCAATCAAATCCTAAAGAATCACATCTCAGTGCTGTTAAAAAGAATTTTTAGATATCTTGTTGGCACTCAAAATTTGGGACTGTTTTATCCTAGAGGTGTTGCATTTGATTTAATTAGTTACTCGGATGCCGACTTTGCCGAATGCAAACTTGATAAAAAAAAGTACCAGTGGCACTTGATATAGCGACCCCGGTCTTTCCCATTTGTTTACTGTATTCGGGCTTTTGTTTCGTAGATTTCGTTGTTATCAGATTCTTGTTGTCATCCTTTAATTCTATTTGATCGAGTTTTAGGATGGGTTGGGCGTGTTTCGAACAGTTGGGTTGAGCCTTGGTCTAGATGTTAGTTGCCCAGTTTTTAGCCTTTCCGCTCGAGCGGACATTCCTGAGCTCGAGCGGGGTTTACACTCTTCCAGCATTTTTGGTCCCTGCAAAACTTCTGCAGGTGAGAGTTCTACGCTCGAGCGGGTTTTTATACGCTCAGCCGGAGTGAGCTCAGCGGTATTGTTGACGGCCGAGCGGGTAGTGTGTTCTTCGCGTGGGTTCTGGAATGGGGGAATCTACGCTCGAGCGGTTATTATTGAGCTCGAGCGGACCTTGTTTTTGTTCTTTACGCCGAAAGCAAAGGTGTTGTACGCCGAGCCGGCCTTTATATAGGCAAAGCTGGTTTTTAATCGCTTTTCATCTTCTTCTTTCAGATTCCAAACCCTAGATTATGAGTTTCTCTCTCCCAACTCACCTTCTCTCTTAGGATTGATCTATCTAGAGTGTGTTTCTACCCTAGTTTCTTCATTAAAAAGGTAGAGTGAGTCGAGGGCTTTCATTTAATCAATGAGCTTTTGGATTTGGAGCACTTTGGAATTTGGGCATCATCTTCATCTTCTCCTTTTTGAGTTATTTCTTCGAGGTAGGGATTTCCTACTCCATTTATACGTTTTAATCCTAAGTGATAGTATTTTGGTATGTGGGGGTAGGTTAGTAATTTTGGGAGAAACCTTAAGGTTTTGTCATAGATTAATTTATATAATTAATTTAAGGGAAGATTGTGATATTGGGTTAAATTCATGAGATTGGGGAATTTAGTGGTTTAATGATGTACTTGGTAGTTTAAATACTACCTTTGAGAATATTGAAATTACATTTATTGTTATAGTTATTTCTTGCTTAGAAATAATTGTTTTGGGCTATCGGTGGAGGATAGCCATTGTTTGTTGTAGACCTTGCATGCGGCCTAGGTATAACTGAAATTGAGTCAATTGTTTGACTGTTGAGTTAATACAGAACATTCGTGTATTAATTATGTGTTGTATATGGCAAGTATTGATTATGTTGCATATGCATTTGGTTTTGGAGGAGATAGGGGATGAACTCCACGGTTTAGGGGGAGATAGGGGATGGACCTCTAAACCGGACTTGTTGGGAGGAGATAGGGGATGGACTCCAGTAGCATCACTTATGTGTGTGCTTAATTATAATAGATATATTTCTATTTGTTGTTGATAAGATACATCACTATCATGTGTATCAGTTGGGAAGTAAGGAAGAGAATTTGATTGAGATTGGTATAACACCAGCATGTGTGTTTATTATGTTATGAGAAAGGTTTAACCTGATTTGTTATCCTTGTTGGGTTGTTTGGCTGTGTTCGAGCCATGACAGTATAAATGGAAAGTAAAAGGTGTCATAGACCATGTGTCATAGACAACGTAGGCGTTTGTGTCGATGAATTGTAAACTGATTATCTTGTGTTAACCATGTATCGGGTGCTACTGCTTTAGTTAATTCTTATGCTTGGTTTAGTATTTCTCTACTGGGCTATGGCTCACCCTATATGGGAACTTCATTTTCAGGTTCAGGTGGTTCACTACCTCCAAAGACTTAGCTTGTGAGGATTTGGACTTGAAGACTTGTTTTATTTGTTTTAGTTGTTTTATTTGAAGTATGTAAACATTCAAGCCCAGGGCTTTATTTGTTTGGAGTTAGAACTCATGAAATTGTGTCCAAGTGTTAGCTTGGCAAGATGTAAGCCCATAGGGCATTTATTTTGATGTTTTATTTCGTAATACTCTGATGATTTAAATAATGTAATGTTTTTCTTTTAATAATGCATGCCTTGTTTTAAATTTAATGGGTTTAATTTTGAGGGCGTCACACTTGTCACTTTTTTGGTAACTCATTAGTATCTTGGTTTAGTAAAAAGCAAAATTTTGTTGCTTTATCAACGGCCGAAGCTGAATGTATAGCTTCCGGAAGTTGTTGTGCCTAAATACTGTGGATGAAACAACAATTGGAGGACTTTGATTTGCATTATGATCATATTCCTATTAAATGTGATAATACTAGTGCCATCGATTTAAGCAAAAATCCGGTTCAACACTCACGAACAAAACATATTGAAATTCGATATCATTTTTTAAGAGATCATGTTCAAAAAGGGGATATTGTACTTGAATTTGTAAATACCGATAAACAATTGGCGGATATTTTCACAAAACCCCTAAGCGCGGATCGCTTCAATTTTATTCGTGGCAAGCTTGGAATGTCGATTTCTACTGAAAAGGTTTTGTAATGACTATGAAACTTGAATTTTTGTTAAAATGATATATGTGTATTGTTACATTGATATGGAAACATTTATATCAGTTGAATGCTCTCAAGTCCTTCATACATTTATTCTCCTTAATAGTTTGCTATTTTCAACTGTATAATTTTTTTTGGATTCTACATCTTGAGGTAAAATTAACTTTGCATACATTGATTTTTTTTAAACCCTCATGGTATTTTTTTTGCATTACCATTCCAGTAACACCAACGTTCCATTAAGTTTAATTTCTGCTGGCATTATTTTATTTTAATTTATTTTATTTTGTTATTAGGCTTAATTTCTTTTATTTTTATTTTTTTCTCATTATTATTTTTTGTTTGGACTTAATTTTTTTTTCTGCTTTTTAATATCATTTTTCAGTACTTAAACATAAAAATAAAAACAAATCAAAATACAAATATTTACATTAAAAAAAAATACCCTTCATTTTTTTTACAGCCATACGCCGATCAAAATAAACATATTTACATAAATAAAAAAAATAAAAAATAAAAAACCTTCATTTTTTTTTACGGCCATGCGCCAATCTTACTTACTCGCCTCTTCCACCGTTCTCTTATTCTTTTTATCACCTTGGGCGATGGTTGATGTCCCTATCCTCGTGCTTTCGTCGGGAGCGAGCACTCCCCGCTGACTATCAAAAGCCAAGAATGACGTTGCTCCAAATCGGGCTATAGATGTGGTCTTCCGTTTAAGCTCTTTATTTTCGGCCTTCAGTGCACCTATCTTTGCTCGCGCATCCTTGTACATGCGCTGGAGCAGAGAGAGTTGGGCGTTGACCTGATGGAGCTCACTCGTCCTGTTCTGCAGTCGGTGAGCCAATTTTGTGATTGTAGTCACTGTCTCCATATAGGACGTCAGTGTGAAATGATTGGCTTCAATGTCTGATTGAGTTGCCATTATTTGCTCAGTCGACATCATAGGAAAGTTGGAAAGAGTACGAGCCGGGGCACTCAGCCCAGCAGCGATTACAGGATCATTCAAGTCCGGAAAGAGAGTATGGGGACGGGACGAGGCCATGTAGTAGGAGAGAGAGATGTAATCGAAAGGAAGGTCATTTTTGGCAGCCTTTATGCTCTGCTCAGTCTCTCTATTCTATCTGTCTCACGCAGAAGACGAAAAAGATAGAAGCGAATGAGGAAGAAGAAGGCGGAAAGAGTGCTTAAGAAGAAGACAGAGAAGAAGAAGACAAGAGGGATAGAGAGCCGAGGTAGCTGATTGACCCGTCTCACTTTTGTCGGTTGGCTGATGCAAAAACGAGGCTGCGTGTCCAACGCGATTTTCGACGAAAAAGAGAGACACGGGTGAATCATATATATATGTATATATATAAACAATATTTAGGATAAAAGTTTAGGTGAGAAATAATGGGACAAAATAAATTTTGATTATATTTTTCTTTTTCAAATAAATTAAAACATAATTAAATAAATCATTAAAATAAATTTTGAATTATATTAAAACATAATTAAATAAATCATCAAAATAAATTTTGGATTCTATTTTTCTTTTTCAAATAAATTAAAATATAATTAAATAAATTATCAAAATAAATTTTGGATTCTATTTTTCTCTTTCAAATTGATTAAAACATAATTAAATAAACCATCAAAATAAATAAGTCTAACAGTCCCATTTCGTAGTAAAATACTGAAAGACCCTCAAACAAACACGTGCCTACCCTTTGAATCAAATAACCGTATCTCTCTTCCCCTCTCTTCTTGCAAAAAATCCCGCACAATATCTCCACCATTCCAAAAATCCAAAACCGTATTCCATATTGTCTCAACACCCAAAAGACTCTTATTGTCGCATCGTCTCATCGTCTTCTTCGTCATTCCTACGTCATCGGTCTTCGTCATTCCTACGTCATCGGTCACCGAAATCGTGGAAATCACCATTGTTAAACATCAGTAAATTCCATCTTCATCAAAATCATCATCGACGGCCATTTGTGACAATGCAACCGTCGAAATAGGCAAAAAACGTAAGTAATCTCATCATTCTTGTATGTAAACCCTAAATCTCTTCTTCAACAAACAACATTGTGAACTTTCACAAATATCCTCTGTTTCTATTCATACAATATGTGAAACATATTGTTATTGTTCATGACCTAATCGTTAATCCGAACCCCTCAATCCCAATCCCCATTTGTATGGGTTTTTTCACCCAAAAACATTACAGTGGCCATTATGTTATGTTGAAATCTGTGAACATTCAAATGGATTGAAATATGTTGGGCCAATCAAATTGTTTAGGATATTATTGTTGTTGTTGTTGAAAGATGTGAACATTCACATGAAATTGAAAATTATTGGGCTAATATACTTGAGGATTGGGATTGAGCGGCTCACATTCACGATTAGGGCATGAACAATAACAATATGAAGTTCCACACATTGTACAAATAGAAATAAGGGATATTGGAAGTTCACAATGTTGTAATTTGAACAAAAGATTTAGGGTTAACATACAAGATTGGTGAGATTACTTACGCTTTTGCCCATATCAACGTTAGGTTGTCATAAATGGTCGTTGATGGTGATTTTGACGAAGATGGAACTGTGATGTTCAAAGAATGGTGATTTCACGCTTCGAGATAGAAGGCGGAGGGATGATGAAACCAACGATGGGACAATGAGAGGCGTGTGGGTGTGAGACACTACGCCAAAATTGGGCTTTAGCGACGGTTTTTTACCGCCGTTAAAGGCTGTAAAACCGCCGTTTATGCGCGTGTCGGAAAAAGTGAAACCGTCGTAAAAAGGCAAATTACCGTCGTTAAAAGTTGATCAAAAACGGAGGTAATATAGGACCAAAAACGGCGGTTTTTTACCGCCGTAAATAGGTTCAAATTTTTCAAAAAATAATTATTTCTTCTTGCACTCCCCAAGTTTTGAACCCAAGACCTCTCATCTACCCATACCAATCACTCTGCCACAGCCACTCTTCATGAAACATATTCCCTAAATAAATATTTAAACATTACTTTTACTTTATTGTAGATGGTTTCACCGGAACTCGCCAGAGTTTCACGAGCTCACGGCAAAGACTGCCGTCGTGCTTGGCGGTAATGGTTGGGCATTAGCGGCGGTTTTGTTACCGCCGTTAAAAGTGGGTTTCATTACCATCGTTAAAGACACTTTTAGTGGCGTTAATGCCCTGTTTTGGCGTAGTGAGACAATATGGAATACGATTTTGGGTTTTTGGAAGGGTGGAGATACTTTGCGTGATTTTCTGCAAAAAGAGAAGGGGATAGAGAGGCAGTTATTTGATTCAAAAAGAGAGGGGAAGAGGGGAATGGTGTCTTGGTCTTCTAATATGAAATAGGACCTAATGGAATAGTAGAAAACACTATGGGGTTGATGGAATAGGATTCTTAGAGAGTAGATTTACTAAAAAAGCTCCCAAATTTAATTCATTCTACAATAAATAAGATCAGTAACTAATTTCATTATTATGATTTTATAGATAAAAAAATTAATAAAAAAAAACAATAATCATAAAAAGTACTACAAAAATTCCTAAAATTAAGAGGCATTTTTTGTTCATTTTTTATTTATTAGTATTTATATATACAACACATATAAAACTATTCATTAATTTATACAAGTCAAGTTTGAATTTATTTGAGAATTTATACCAACTCAACCAATCTATATCAATTAATGGTTAATTAGAATTTTAATAACCAAACAATGGGATGAAGGGTGGAGACAACGTTAGATTAGAGAAAAAAGATTGCTTTGGTGGGAGTAGAAGTCGACTTGAGGGAAAGGTAAGGAAGGGAAGTTAAAAGTAGGGATGGTCGCATAGTAGACGTGCTTTAGATGAGAGTCAATGTGGTCAAAAGAGCGGAGATGAAAATTAGAGAGATGAAGGTTGGTAAAAATGGTTAAAATTTAATTCATTTTAAAATAAATAAGATCAGTAACTAATTTTATTATTATGATGTTATAGAAAAAAAATTTAAAAAAGAAGAACAATAATCATAAAAAGCACTACAAAATTTTCTAAAATTAAGAGGCATTTTTTTGTTCATTTTTTATTTATTATACAAAATTATTCATTATTTTATATGAGTCAAGTTCAAATTTATTTGAAAATCTATGCCAACTCAACCAATCTATTATCAATTAATGGTTAATTAGAATTTTAATAGCCAAATAATGGGATGAAGGGTGGAGACAACGTTAGATTAGAGAAGAGAGATTATGAGTGCGAGTAGAAGTAGAAGTCGACTTGGGAGAAAGATAAGGAAGAGAAGTTAAAAGTAGTGGCGGTCGCATAACAGAGATCCTTCAAATAAGAGTCGAAATGGTCAAAAAAGCGGAGATGAAAATTGGACAGAGGATAGTTAGAGAAGGATGGAGACTTGATAAGGATTATTGAGGGAAATAGTATCATCCTCCTTTTAGAAAGGGATAATTGACAAGTTTATAAATCAATGAATAAGATAACCATATGTAGAATGATTTGATAAAAATGACCACTTACAAACTTTTCAACAATGACTCATTTTAAATTATAAAATCTTGTGTATGGCACAGATAATATGCTAGTTGTTTAAAAGTACAAAACACCCTTATCTATTTTTTTTTCGTGACAGACACCATAAATTGAATAGGTTCCAATTATCGTTTTTTTTTTTTAAGATTATATACACAACGTGCCTGACAAAATAAATTATTCGGATTTTCGAGAAGGAACTCATGCCCAGACAACACCCTACAGTTCTCCAATTCCTAAAAGAAAATGCCCCCCCCCCCCAAAAAAAAAAAAATAATTGTAGTATATCAGTCAATCTATAAAGATAGATTAAGCTAATTGCATCTATCTTGCGATTGATTATTATTTACTGATTCACAACATCATGTGTTCATCAATGTATTGAGCTGATTATTTATTTGGGTAATACTATTCAAACTGAATTTGTGTAGAAAATATTAATGATGTGTCTCGTTTTCCTACTTTAATAATATGTTTAGTTGAGTTGGCTCCACGCGAGAGAGTGTCATAGCTCAAACCAGTGTCGGTGCACCGAACAATAAAGGCAACTAGTAATTATCAGTAATGCTACAGGCCCCAAAGAGATGACCAAATGAATGACCAAAAATCTAGTTGGACTGCCACCTAGGATTAGTGGGCCCTACCACTAAACAATTTATTCCTCTCACGTGATAGAAAGAAAGAAGCATAAAAAACAAAAGGAAAAACAAAAAGGCGCCAAACCCCTTCAACTCCTTTCAGGCTTTTCACTCCATTGAGAAAAGCATAATCATCACTGAAGAAAAAAAAGCCTCCGTGGAAAGAAGTTGATCATGTAAGTTCTTAATTTGTGTTTTTTTTTTTTTTTTTTTTTTTTTGGGGGGGGGGGGGTATGATCTAACTTGTTAAAATTATAAATTTTAATTTATTTTTAAATTTTTGGAAAGCTTTTTTTTTTCTAATTTTTGCAAGGAATTATATATTTTTAGGTTTATTATTTTTTGATTGAACAATGAAATTTTTTTTTTTTACTGAGAAGCTCATATTCTAACATTGTGTTTGGTTCATAGATTTGAATTAGATTTGAAAAAAGAAATTGTGTCTCACCTTTTTATTTTTCATTTTCAAATTCCTAACGATCTGGTTGATTCATAAACTTAGATAAAAATTTAGAAAAAAAAAATGAAAAGGTGGGAAAAACATAAATGAAATATATTTATATTTAATCTATTTTTTTATTTTATTTTTTTAAATTTATATTTCATCTAGTTTTTTGTTCTCTGTGAAAATGTCAGGAGCTTCTAAATCATTTTTTTTTTTTTTACAGAGCAACAAAAATCAACATCTCAACTATTAATTTCAACTATACATCCTCATTTCCATCCTTTTGTAAGAACTTATTTTAGGATTTTTGTTTTTTAGAGTTCAACCGCTCATTTCTAGTTGAATATTTGTGGATCTTGTTTGATTTGTGCCTCTCTTTTTTTTCTTTTTCTTTTTTTGGGTTTCACTCTCTCTTCCTATTTTGAGGCATTCTAGTTGTTTGTTGAAAATCAACTAAAAAATGGTAACTTTGTTTATTTAGTGGCACCTTCAAGGTGTTTGTTGAAAGTCCTCTGAGAAATTGTAACTTTGTAACTTTGTTTATTAAATGGCATGTCAATTGATTTTTTTTTTTTTTTTTGATAACAGGAAAAAAATTCCATGCTGTAACATAAGATCAAACAATATCGATGCCTTAAAGTTTCGGAATAGACAATGAAAAATGAGAATGGCGAGCACTAGTTCAAATATCGAATTTTGCAGAAAGGCTTGATAGATTGTACTTGACATGTGTTGATACAAGATGCAGTTTTTTGATATTTTAATTTGGGTATTTCTAATAGAGGTGTTGGTCTAGTAAATGCTAAAGATGATGAATGAAGTAAGAATGATGGTTTAGAGACTTCACTGTAGAAGATGAACCAAATATTTTTTGAATATTGCGGGGCATTATATGAAAGTGTACAGAATTTTTTTATATATTATTTTTTTAATCTTTAAAATGTACACAAATGTATGTAGTCAATAGCAATGTCTATGAACTTATGACTGTAAAACAAGATCAAATGATTATGTATCTTTTTGTAATGAAGTTGTGTAATTTTGGTGTTATTTTTGTGGTTAATTTGTTTGTGTTGCTAGTTGGTTTATTATTTGTGGTTGACGGTGGTTGATTGAAAAGTTGAGCATTGCAGAAAAATTGTAAAATTTTATATTTTAACATTGAAAAAAAGTTCAACATTTATGGTTAAACAATCCTAAAACTTGAAGAAATTTCTGCAATAACACTCACCAAATTAATGATGATCAAATGATCAAAAATCTATTTCAGATTATGAATTAATACTATTACAATCACAAATTCTGAAGCTTCATTGAAGATTCTAAATGTGATTGTTCCAAGAGTCAAATTAAAAACAAAAGCTAGAAAAGTATTTCCACCATGTACATTAATCATATATCATACCCATTCAAAAAAATTGTAGCAACAAAAAGAAGCATCCATACAAAATCATAAAATGCTTCAAATCTTTGGTCCTTCTTCATCATTCAATTTTGACTTCAAATCTTTGGTCCCTTTTCAACTTTATCTTCTTGTGGTGATGGCATGGAAGTAGGAGCTAAATCATAACATGCTCTCCAAGGTGGATGGATATTACTCTACAATAAAAATAATAGAAATTATAAGATGCATATTTTAAAAATTGTACCTAATAATCTATATAAAAATAAATAAAATAAAATGGAGAGCTTGTTATGTACTTGGGATTCACTACCATTGAAGAAAATCGAGTTCGTGTCAAAACCTTGTCCTCCTGTACTTGATTGAAATGGATATCTTCCACCTAATAGCATATTTGGATGACCATAATATGGATGTATCCCAGAAAAATTTGGATAGGCAGACATGTTTGGCCACATTAATGATCCCCTATTAAAGGCATAACTCTCTCCACCAATATATTGTGATCGTTGCATTTCAGTCTCCTACATTGATAAAAATATTGCATCCATTATACTTTAATCCTATTGACATCATTGTATTTAAAATAAATAAATGTCTTACATCTAAGGTAAAACCCTCTTGTGTTCTAGTCACACCAAAACCCGTAGTAGAGGTTGTAACATGAACATTTTCAGTCTCTTCAAAGTCCTATTTAAGCATTAAAAATAAAAAGTTAGTAACAAAAAAATAATCAATAAAAGAAGTAAAAAAAAATGTATGATATTGATTACCTTCACTACATTTCTCTCATTACAAGTGGTGGTCTTTTGCTTCTTATTTCTTTCCTTCTTTTTCTTAACAGCTTTTTCAACGATGGATTGCTTTCTTTTCAATGGAGGTCGCCTCTTTTGACGAAGAGCCAATGGATCAAGAATGGCTCTACTCTCTTTTGGAATTATTATACCATCACCACATGAGGGAAAACCATTATGAATACTAGTAGATCTTGGCTTATTGCTACCATAAACATCTCCAACTTCTGTGAACTCCCATTTCAATTGTTGTATCCGTTCAATCATCTTGTCACACTTATCATCAGTTTTAGCCCCTAAATCGGCAACCTCATAAAAGGCATTGCAAATTTTATTAAATCGATGCGCTTCAGGTTTGGTAAAACAATTGGCATAACTAATCCGAATTTTCATGTGGCTCCTTTTAACATTTTTATCCCATCTCCTCAAGATGTATTTCTCCGATACTTGGTCAATCTTTCTATGCATGAAGACTGTGATTTGATGCTTGCACAATATTCCCCTAAATTCAAATAATCGACAATTGCAATTAACTTCTTTTGTATCATCCTTAAAAACAACAATGAAAGTTGCACGTTGATGACTCTCTCCAACTTTGACATATTCATCAATTGTATATTCTGAAATGCCACCATCTTCTTTACATGTAGTCAAATCACAATAAATCTTTCCTAATATCTCTCGCTGGGACTCTTTGAATTTTGCTCTCGTGTAAGCACTTTGAAATTGCTTCTCTATCTCATAATGACTTATACATGGGATGCATGAGCTAAAAGAATTGAATTCCTCAAGATTTTCATTTTCCACCTTTTTTGCCAATGCATTCTCATACTGTTCAACAAACTATTTCAAAGTGGTTTTCGAATTGATATAACCATCAAAAAAGGCATGCATGCTTTCACTACGCTGAGTCGTTGACATTCCTGCCCAAAATATATCTTTGACAAAAACTGGCACCCAACGATGTCTCTCTTCATACAACCCAAGTAACCACTCATTACTTTGAAGTTCAAACATCTCAATGAACCTATCCCATCTTTTTTCAAATTCTTCTTTGGTCAATGAATCATAAACAACATTTTGCATTTCAAATTTGATTGGTTCATATTCTTTGTACTTTCTCAATTTTTCGGGCACCTTTTTCATGATGTGCCACAAGCACTACCTGTGTCGTGCATTAGGAAAAACCTTCGCAATAGCCTTTTGCATAGCTCTGTCTTGATCTGTGATTATTGCACTCGGAGGGCTTTCAAACATGCATGTGAGCCAAGACTAAAATAGCCATGTAAATGACTCTGTGTTTTCACTTGAGATTAACCCACATCCTAGCAATATCGATTGTCCATGGTGGTTCACTCCAACAAAAGGAGCAAATGGCATGTCATATTTATTAACCAAATATGTCGTATCAAATGTTACTACATCACCAAACTCACGCCAAGCCGCTCTACTCCTCACGTCTGCCCAAAATACATTCCTTAATCGGCCTTCTTCATTCAAATCAATCATGGAAAAGAAGTTAGAATTGTCGGATTGCATTTTCAGAAAGTAGTTTTGCATTGCAATAGCATCTCCTTCCTTGAGCTGTGAACGCCTTATTCCATTAAGATAGTTTCTCGCATCCTTCTCCAAAAATGTTAGCTTCTCATGTCCACCTCCCTCAACTACAAATGAATTAAAATTTTGATTCATTTTGATGCCAGCTATATCATTCAATTCAAGCCTTCGTTTGACATGTGGTTGAAGTATCCGATTGCATTTGAAGAATCAAGTTTTCCCTAGACTTAGTCCATGGTTATGGTCAAGATTAACAAAATTCAACCTCCACTTTCCACTAGTGCATAGATTTGCCGTGACCCTTGCCTTGCAATTTGTCTTCAATTGTGGTTGCAACTTAACAAGGTTGCTTGATCGGATCTTTTGCTTTCCACCGCGATTACAAGTAATTGTCACATATCTCATCTCCCCATCATTTCCTTTACTAGAAGTTCTTTTGCACACGGCAAAACCTTTTTCTTTTGCATATCTTGTGTAGAATTTCATAACCTCATCTACGGAGTCAAATACCATCCCCGGCTTAGGATCCTCTAAATGTTCTTCTGCATTTCTTATTTCATCTGTTTGATTATCAATATTATCTTCAATCACTTCTGCACTTGCTTTCTCCATTTCATTCTCAATATCCTCCCCATTACATTCTGTATTGCCATAATCACTTGTTACTCTGTCTTTCATCCTTTTAAAATATAACAAAGAATTATAAACATCATTTTAAAATTTGGCAAACATTTAACCCACCAAAATTGAACATAAATAGTGCATTATTATTTAGTACAAATCTCTCAAACCAAAAAATAATCTTCCAAGACTTTTGACAAATATTAAAGTTAAAATAAATATTTTATTTATATAAGACAGAGGAGTACAAAAAGAAATATAACCCAATTCCATCAATTGACATTAAGACAGAGCACCACATATTTAAAAATAAAATAAAATTAAGGCAGAGCAGCACAACTTTCATTAAGATTGAAAAAGAGAGCACAACACAATAATATTGTTCACTATTTCAACCCTCTTTTTTTTTTTTTTCTTTTAAGACTTTTAACAAATATTTAGGCATGTTTGGTTTATGGATTTGAGTAAAAATTTAAAAAATAAAATAAAAAAATAGATGAAATAAAAATATATTTCATTTATGTTTTTCCCACTTTTTCATTTTTTTTTTCTAAATTTTTATCTAAGTTTATGAATCAACCAGATTATTAGGAATTCGAAAATGAAAAATAAAAAGGTAGGACACAATTTTTTTTTTTTCAAATCTAATTCAAATCTATGAACCAAACACAATGTTAGAATATGAGTTTCTCAGTAAAAAAAAAAATTCATTGTTCAATCAAAAAATAAAAACCTAAAAATATATAATTCCTTGCAAAAATTAGAAAAAAAAAAAGCTTTCCAAAAATTTAAAAATAAATTAAAATTTATAATTTTAACAAGTTAGATCATACCAAAAAAAAAAAAAAAAAGATAACACAAATTAAGAACTTACATGATCAACTTCTCTCCACGGAGGCTTTTTTTTCTTCAGTGATGATTATGCTTTTCTCAATGGAGTGAAAAGCCTGAAAGGAGTTGAAGGGGTTTGAAGCCTTTTTGTTTTTCCTTTTGTTTTTTTTGCTTCTTTCTTTCTATCACGTGAGAGGAATAAATTGTTTAGTAGTAGGGCCCACTAATCCTAAGTGGCATTCCAACTAAATTTTTGGTCATTCATTTGGTCATCTCTTTAGGACCTGTAGCATTACTGAGTAATTATTATAAGTTCCAGCTTGAATAAGGCTGTCCACTTTCTCTTGTTGCCCACCATGGTTTTGTGAATTTTCTGTGAATTCATGTGTCACTCTATCACTGCTACTACCTACCCACGAAAAAAAAACCTTATCTTAGTTGATATATTGACTTTGACCACTACCAACAAACATCATATGCATATGTATCTTACTGAACAATTTCAAGACCAAACTCCCATATCAGCAGAACGTGCGTTTTGACCACAGCCAACCAAAATTGAACTCCAAAAAGATCAGAATCAGACATTACAAAACGACACAAACATTTTCGTCTTCACACCATTTGTTTGAGCCAAAATCAATATGGGCCTATCCCCAAGATCTCTCTTCTTCTTCCTCTTCATTCTCTTCATTGATTCTGTCACTTGTTCATCATGTCCCATTGATTTCAGTTATGTCCAAACACTCCCATGGGACTCATCACCGTGCCAAGACCCAACTGACAAAAGCTGTTGCCAAACACTCCTCAGCCTCTTTGGCATTGGACTAGCCCAATACCTCAACCAAACATCCATGTTCTACTTCCCAAACGAAACTTCCTCATCTTCTTGCCTATCCGACTTCCAAACCAAGCTCCAATCCATGTCATTTCCACGGTCCTTAGTCTCTGAATGCCTAGGCAATTCAACTGAGTTTGTCGTCAACCCATCGTTCTGTGCTGGAATCGCCACAACCCAAGATTGGATAAAAAAAGTCGGTCCAACGAGCCTTCTAGACTCATCCTGTAATGGGGATATGACAGGGCTGACCCGGTGTGGCTTGTGCGTTGAAGCTGGCTTCAGAGTTTCTGCTCAACTGGCTTCTCTAGACAAGAATTCCACAAAATGCTTTTACTATGCTGTTTTTTATGCTGCTGGGATTGTCAATGAGTTTGGCCCTGAAGATCCCAGAACTGCTGTTTGCATATTAGGCTTGACCTTGGATAGTTCAGCAACCAACAAGTCAAAAAATTTGAGCAAAGAAAGCTTGTACAAATGGGTTTTCGGGTCTTTGGGCGCTTTGGTTGGTGTTTTGATGACCACAGGACTAATCATCGTGTACAAGAAGTGGCACAAGAAGAGGCAGCAGAAGGAATTGCACGAAGAATACGTGACGGGTGTAAAGGCTCGAGTTCTACCCAACACCGGCGCTAAATGGTTTAGTCTGGCCGAGCTTGAACAAGCCACAAGCGGGTTTCCACAGAGGAACATGATCGGCCAAGGCGGGTATGGAGTTGTTTTCAAAGGAATCCTCTCAGACGGGACAGTAGTCGCGGTGAAACAAATTCTCGACATAGACTCGAAAGGAGACGAAGAGTTTGTCAACGAGGTAGGGATTATAAGCAACATAAGGCACAGAAATCTCCTCTCTCTTAGAGGTTGTTGTGTAACAAGTGATCAATTAAGAGGCAAAAGAAGGTACTTAGTTTACGATTTCATGCCAAATGGTAGCCTCGACGACCACCTTTTCAAAAATGAAGCCAACGAGAAGCGCTTAAGCTGGCCACAGCGCAAGAACATAATTCTTGACGTGGCCAAAGGGCTAGCCTATTTACACCACGGGATCAAACCCGCCATATATCACAGAGACATAAAAGCCACAAACATTCTTTTGGACTCGGAGATGAAAGCTAGAGTTGCAGATTTCGGGTTAGCCAAACAAAGCACAGAAGGGCAGTCCCACCTCACCACACGCGTGGCTGGCACGTACGGTTATTTAGCACCCGAATACGCCCTTTATGGGCAACTAACTGAAAAGAGCGATGTTTACAGTTTTGGGATTGTAATTCTCGAGACAATGAGTGGGAGGAAAGTGCTCGACACAACGAATGCAACTAATGCATCGACAATTCTGATCACGGATTGGGCGTGGACGATGGTGAAGTCGGGGGATGTGAAGGGGGTTTTCGATGAGGGGATAAGAGAGGAAGGGCCGAGGGGGGTGATGGAGAGGTTTGTGCTTGTTGGGATTTTGTGTGCTCATGTGATGGTGGCTTTGAGGCCTACCATTGCTGATGCTCTGAAGATGTTGGAAGGAGATATTGATATTCCCAGACTGCCTGATAGGCCTTTGCCTCTTAGTCATGAGTCTTTTCGATCTTCTTTGCTGTTTAGTGCATCCACAAGTGAGAGATCCAAAGGCAGCTCCAGCATTAGCAGCATGTAAAGATTGCTATACTCTTTTTTTTTTTTTTTTTTTTTTGAAAGTCAGAAATTTGATAGCGATAGATCCAGAGGCAGCTCCAGAATTAGCAGCATGTAAAGATTACTATACTTTTTTTCTCTTTTTGTCTTTTTAAAGTTAGACATTTTTGTAATGTGACTTATGAATTAACAAAAACAAAGGAATTGGAGGTTGTGGTATCAAACAGTGTGATTATGTGTTTAATTGATTGTAATTTGACATGTTATTTTTGTTGGCATTAATCTCTGAAATGATATAGACATCAGTGGGTTTGTATATTCAGAAGAAAAAAAAAAATCAGAAAATTATTCAGAATTTTTAATTAAAAGTTAAGATTTATTTATACTATGGGCCCACAATAACAACATAAAATATACACTATTGATCTATTATTCTGAACACTTTTTTAATGAACATTGTTATTCATGTTAAAAAAATTAGACTCACTTTGTGTTATGAAGATGATTGATTGATAATTAAATATTCTCTAATTATCAACCAATCATCTTGATACATCACTGGATCTAAAAATGAGTCTAATTTGTATATCACTTTTCTTTTTAATTGATTTTTCTGGAACAAAAGGCTTTCTGATATTGATAGAATAAAAGATCAAAAACCAGCACAACCATAAGCAGCCTATATATAAGCTATCAGAAATT
Source organism: Camellia lanceoleosa (assembly GCA_025200525.1). Classification (NCBI taxonomy): domain Eukaryota; kingdom Viridiplantae; phylum Streptophyta; class Magnoliopsida; order Ericales; family Theaceae; genus Camellia; species Camellia lanceoleosa. The sequence continues at coordinate 135,134,119 of CM045761.1, read as the reverse complement.
ATTCTGGAATGGAGCATTGTTCTGAGAACATTTATATAATTTCTAATGAACTGGATCGGTTAACAAAAAGCTTGAAAGCTATAGTAGGTATTTACAGCAAGGTCTTCATAATTTTATTCAAAAATGATATGGTTCACATGTTTAGAATTGATTTTTTTTTTTTTTTTTTTGTGATTTTTTCGTTTTTAATGATTTTTTTTTAAAAAAAAAAATTAAGAAAACTAGACAAACTAGAAAAGTTTAAAAAAAAAAAAAACAAAAAAACAAAAACAAAACAAAAAAGTTCACTAAAAATAAAAAATAATAATAAATAATTTTTTTGTTTGTCTTTAGTAAATTTTTTTTTTTTTTTAAAAAAAAACTAAAATTTTTCTGCACTAAATGGACCAAAAAATTAACAAAAAATTGGCACAATTTAAAATATAAAAAAAAATACTAAAAATAAGTTTAAAAGAAAAACTTTTTTAGTTAGACGTCTAACCACGACTAAAAATTAATGAATTTGGACTGAGAGATATTTTTTTAATAAAAGGTTGGATATTTTTTTAAACTTGATTATTCTTGCATGTGTGTTTTGACAGGTCAAAAAAACAAATGTCAAGAACACCACAAATCTAGAATCTCATGCCGAACTTCAAATTCAAAGGATACGTTCCATTAATCATTATTTTTATTTATTGATTCACTATTGTATTAAACTGAGCTTCTAATTAGTCATGCTGACGGTGGAAAGGCAATACAAGAGGAAGATGCGGGGCTTTTCTACTATTTTAGAGCTACTTTCTCAATGACTTTTAAGTTTTTAAAAACTGAGAAATTTGAGAAGTTTTTCAACATTTATTAAAATTTAAACCTTTAATTAAATTATTTAATATGTAAAAGTAAAATTTATAATTTATTAATTTTATCTTTTAGATTTTTTACATTTGTGATAGTGATGGTGGCAACGACATTAATAATTGTATGATCGTGATGATGATATGGTGTTGTAGTAGTTGCGGTGACATTTGTGATGGGGGTGGAGGGGCGATGATATCTCCATTTTATGTATGTAATGAAAGATTTTCATTACATATTTAATAAGTATGAAATAAGAATATAAATTTATAATTGTTTTAAATTTAACAAGATTATTATAATTACCATTAAATGATATAATGAAGCCACTTCATATCAAATATACAATGAGAGGATCATAATCCGTAGTGATATTAGAGGGGCGAGGCGGTACACTTTAGCGAAAACATAATCATAAGAAGTTAAAAAATTAACATTCAACATTTAAAATTAAATAAATTTTGATAACTTAAAATTTTAATATATTTTTAAATGTGGTCAAACTTTTACATGATAAAAATTTCACTTATTAAAGATGATTTAATTTATTTTTATGGAATGCATTCAGTTTTAAGTTATAATTTTTTTTGCGTACATAGTTTTTTTTTTTTTTTAATGGTTAAACTACTCATATTATTTGGTAATTTTTATTTACTTTCTGACTTTTTGGTAATTTTTATTTTCTAAAATAATTTAATATTTTTAATTATTAATTATTTTAAACTTATTTTGAAAAATAATTTGCTTATATATATATATATATATAAACCAACATGTCACTCATATGCTTTAACTATCTTCATTTTCAAGCCCACACCCACTACATCATACAAGAGTTTCAGAAACTGAAGGTGTGTTTGGTTTGTTTTTAAGAGAGTCATTTTCAAAAAAAAATTTGGGAGAGAGAGTTTAGAAATTTTTTTAGTTTGTTTGGTTATATATTTTGAAAGTAGTTTTGGAATTTGGAAATTTTGAATGATTTGATATTTTGTTGTAATTGAGTAGATGTGTATGAAAGAAAAGTGATTGAGAATGAGAAAGAAGAAAAAAAAAGTGATTGATTGATGTGTAAGAGAAAGAAAGTGATTTTGAAAATTTTTTGAGAAAAATTTCAAACTAAACAATTTTTTGAAATTTTTTTTTTCCAAAACTTCTCTGTCAAAACTATATCAAATACACCCTAAATTTTTTAGTCTCTAAAAATAAGAATTTTGTTGCAAAAAATATTTAGAAACCAATTTCTATCGTCATAAGCATAGTCGTTAAAAGATCGTTTCAAAAGTTAAAAACAAGATTTTTAGCGACAAAATTTTGAAAATATCACTAATAAATAGACTTTTATGAACAAAATAATTTGGTCTTAAAATAGTTTATTTGTTTAGACAAAAAATTTTGTCCCAAAAGAATAATAATTCATCATTAAATTTTCGTTGTTAAAAAAAAATAACAACACTTTTCGTAATAAAATATTTGGTTTCTAAAAAATAATTTTATCTCTAAATTTTAATTTCTAAAATTTTAATTTTTTGTAGTAAGCCTTCGACCTGGTCCGAGTTTGTTTGGGCTCTTACGCTATATTTGGTTAGAGGATTTGAGAAGTAATTTAGAAAGGAAAAGGGAAAAATTAGATGAAATGTGAATAAAATATGCTTATATTTTATCTAATTTTACATATTTTTTCTCTTTTATTTTTTAAATCTTTCTTCAAATCTCTCAACCAAACACAACATTAGAAATTCTCAATGATTCAGATTCTCTGTCCATATCAGATCCGCTGTATAATAAAGTAAAATATGGACATTAACACTTGGCGTTCTGAAGTTGATTGTCAAAATTTTAGTAAATAAAAATTACAAAAAAGACTGCGACCCCTTTTAACAGTGACTCCCACGACCCCCTTTAAATTTTGATTGATCAATTTTTTTTTTTTTTTTTTTTTCTCTCCACTCACCAATCCCCACGGGGGAATCCGTGGGAGTCCCAATCAGCGCCCTAAAAATTAAAGTGGGAATTTACCCTCCATATATCCACATGTCTACCTTTTTAATCTTTGGGTAAACTACCAATAGGTCCTACTTTGGAGACTTATTACCCAATAGGTCCTACTTTGGAGACTTATTACCCATTAAGTCCTATTTGATAAATTTATTAAGTGATAAAGATAAATTTATCAGTCTTTTTTTTTATAAATAAATTTATAGTGATAAATTTATCAGTCTCTTTGTTTTTATGAATAAATTTTAGTGATAAATTTATCACTCTCTTATTTTTATAATGTTAAATTTATTAGTTACAGACCAGAGTAAATAAAGTTTCAGTTAATAGGGACTAATTTGGTAGAAATCTTTATCTTTTCACGGTGCCCGTGGGGACCAGAGTCAGAGATTTACTTCCTCTTGTTCATTGGAAAGGTCTTTCAATATCGTCTCGAGTTGTGATAAAAATAGTTTATATTTTATAATTGTGAATATAAATTAATTTTTTATTTATAAATTAAATTTTTTCTTTTCTATTTAAAAAATAAGTTAAATTTTGATTTATAAAAAGTTATAAGCTGTATTATTAAATTAAACAAAATATATCAAAATAGTTTAAATTAAATTAAAAGTTGAAATAAGTTGAAAATAAACCTTACCAAACAGGACTTATGTCATAAAGCAGTTACGGCGAGATGTTCGGCTAGAAACACCTTGTTCTAATTTCATAAAAACAAAAAAATAAAGATAATTTACAAATACATTTCTTGTAATCTGTTTAAAATATAAATTCACATGTAATTTAAAAAATTATAAATATTTTTTTTTATAATTTTTTATTTAACAAAATTAACTTAAAAAAATAAAATTCTCAATTATTTTTTTATACAGTAATAAAATTACTTAAATTAGTAATTTAAATATATTTATGATATTATTATATACTGTTAATTGATTTGATAATTTATTAATAAAGGTAGTCATTTGTTATGAATTAAAAACTTAAAGAGATATGATATAATTTTTAAAATCATAGAGATAATTCATATTTTAAGTAAATTTAAAAATGTTTAATTGTAACTTAACAAAAATAAAAAAAATAAAAATAAAAACACAGTTCACTTTTTCTGTTCATTGTTAAGCATAATATGGTTTTATTTCTTTACAAAAGAAAAAAAAATGGATATAAAAGATTGATTTCCGTAACAAGAAAATAGTGATTGAAAATTCTCTCCTCTATTGGCGTTGTCATTGGCCCAAAGACAAGGACATCGTTTCCAGAAAATTCCTCACTTTGCGTACGTGTTTTCATCACAGCCGCTTAATCCTCTCATTCATGAGGTGTCTCGTGTAGCTTAAGTTCCACACGATTTGGACACATAAATATGGACAGAGGATCCGAATCCAATTCTCCCAAGTAGTCTGCAACTAGACTAGTGTGTGTGTCTGTGTCTGTGAGGGACATCTGGGTTTCTATTCTAGGGTGTAAGTATCCTATGCACTTGTTTCTGGTTATGTTTTCAATTTATCCTCTCTGGCCCACTATGTCAAATTCTATAAGCATTGTTTTTCTTTGATCTACCTAAAACCCTATGTAAACTAACCCCTTTAGTTTTGTGCTCCACATGTTTGATGAAATGCCTAAGTTGATCATGTGTTTCATTTATTTGTAAATGCCTAAGATGATCATGTGTAGCATTTGTTGATTCAAGGTATATCTTTCAATCCAAAGTGAAATTTTTACCCAATTTAAAATTCATTTCTTAGCTACTCTAGAATCATCAGCCAATTGTCTTACACCCTATTTGGGGGTGAACTTGAAGCGAACACTGTCACACTTTTTTCTTTTTTTCAAAAATATGGTCCATTTCTAATACTTGTCAAATTCAGGCCTCGTTTGAAAATAGTTTATTTTAGTAATTTTTATTTTTTTATAAAAAGATGTACAGAAAAGTAAAAAAAGTAATGCGACAAATTATACTGACTTTTTGGCTAAAATAATTCCCAAATGAGGGCTCAATATCTGCTAAACAAATTTTTTCATTCATTAAACCGTCCAAAACTGTTAAAACCATTTTTCTCGTTTATCAAACTGTTATCGCATTTGCACCCATCACTAATTCTTATATATCTAATGCATATGTAAGATAAAGAAATTTCAATGTGTTTGTGGTAATACTGACATGTAGCTGTTTTATTAGAGCTTTCATTTGTACACATTTAAATGTCCTCAAAGGTAGTTTGTGTCTTTATAGATGGTGGCTAAAACAGAAGTTTTTTTTTTTTGGTTTTCTTCTTTGGGTTCAGTTCACAGGATGTGGCATGCATTATCAAACTCTTCATGTTGCCATGGGGTGGAAATCTGAATTGTCAACCCAAAGCTCTCTTTGTCTAATTTGTTTTGTTTGAGGAAGCTTTTGTCATCTCAACTCAGGTATTTCTTTAATTATTAAATAACTACAGACATCAATAAATTTCCTAAATTGTGCTTTAGCCTAGAATTAATCATGCATTTCACCAGTACACTCATTGTATCACCAAAACAGCCGATTTTGCATAACAAAGGCTGTAAATTTTTGAGAATATCCACTGTGCCGTTTCTATGGTTAGAAGCATGAACTACGCATAATAAACACCTATGTAATGCATTGTGACCAAGGTTGGAAAAAAAATTGCAATTCCCATTTTTTTATTTCAGATGATGTTAGTGCAAAGAAAGAAGTGAAGATTACTATAGATAAAAGTCATCACAGTTATTGTTACTCACTAACTTTCCAATGCTCCAGGCAACTTGGAAGCCTTTATTTGCCTTTTGACAATATGATCAAAATCCACTGCTATCATAACAAACTAGATTTGGGAATAGTGATGTTGGCCAGAATGTACAGTTCAAGTGAAACAATGAAAGAAATTTCTGATCCCACTAAAAGAATATGTAAAATTATGATTTCTTGCCCAAAATTAGGGCTTGACACTGCCCTTGACCAGAGTGGGATTAGGGTTTCAGCAGATGTTGTTGAAGAAGTCCTCAAGAGATTTGAAAATGCCGGTATGGTGACATATCGATTCTTTGAATGGGCTGGGAGGCAACGTAATTACGAGCACAGCATCAGAGCTTACCACACTATGATTGAGTCTCTGGCCAAGATAAGGCAATATAAAATTGCATGGGATCTTGTGAACAGCATGAGGAGCAAAAAAATGCTGAATATTGAGACATTTTGTATTATTATGAGAAAGTATGCTAGGGCCCAAAAGGTAGAGGAGGCAATCTACACTTTCAATGTCATGGAAAAATATGATATGCTGCCAAATTTAGCAGCATTTAATGGCTTGTTGAGTGCTCTGTGCAAGTCCAAGAATGTAAGGAAGGCTCAGGAAATTTTTGATAACATGAAGGAGCGATTTGTTCCAGAATCAAAAACTTACAGTATTCTGATTGAGGGGTGGGGAAGGGATCCAAACCTTCCAAAGGCTAGGGAAATTTTCAGGGAGATGGTTGACATGGGTTGCAACCCTGATATAGTGACATATGGTATCATGGTTGACATTCTCTGCAAAGCTGGAAGGGTTGATGAAGCTGTTGAAATTGTTAAGGACATGAATGCTAAGGGTTGTAGACCGACTTCATTCGTTTATAGTGTTTTGATTCATAGTTACGGGACAGACAATAAGATTGAAGATGCAGTTGATACATTCCTCGAAATGGAAAGGAATGGAGTCAAGGCTGATGTGATTGTGTATAATGCTTTGATTAGTGCCTTCTGCAAAGTAAACAAATTTCAAAATGCATATAGGGTTTTGAATGAGATGAATTCCAAGGGGGTCATGCCCAATTCGAGGACCTGCAATATCATTCTAAACGGCTTGATAGGTCTTGGAGAGACTGATCAGGCTTTTAGCGTCTTCCGCAAGATGATCAAGATTTGTGAGCCAGATGCAGACACCTATACTATGATGATAAAGATGTTTTGCAAGAGGGAAGAGCTCAAGATGGCTCAAAAGGTGTGGAAGTACATGAAGTCAAAGCAATTTGCTCCAAGCATGCACACATTTTCTGTACTAATTAATGGGTTGTGTGAGAAGGGTGATGTTTCTGAGGCTTGTGTTATGATGGAAGAGATGATAGAGATGGGTATGCGTCCATCAAGGGTGACATTTGGGAGGCTACGACAATTGCTCATAAAGGAAGGAAGACAAGATGTACTTGAATTTCTGAACGAAAAATTGAATCTTCTGGTCAAGGAACCTTTATGTGATTGAGACGCTCTGCTAAATCAGTCAAGGCTGCTGATTGTGTGGATCTAACAGCAGGAGATCTGAGATCTAATATGAGATGACCTCTGCACTACAGCTAGGAGCCTTATTATTGATTATACAGGATTCTAGAGCCCCAATTGCTAGGAAGAAGTCGTGGAAGATTAAGTCATCTCAGTAAGGACTTGCAAATTGCCAAGAAAGACAACAGGTCGACTATGAAGCTTTCTCAGTTAACACCAAATGAAGGATGCAAGGAATTCTTTTAGCATCTAACAACTTCACGGGGTGAGAAATGGTTTGAATAGAGCTGTTTCTGCACACATCATGGTTGGTTCTACTTTTGAGAATCCAAACAAGGTTAGGAGTGCTATTTTTTGCACAAAAAGCTGCTTCAAGATCAGCAACTGGCTTCCACAACATCTGTGCTCTACACTTTAAAAAAGAAAAAAGCAGCATGTGAAATGAGTATTCTTCTGAACAAGATTTTGGTTTTTTCAAGAGTCCTGATTTATTGCCCATGTCAGTTGGTGTTGGTGGGGTGGAGCAATAAATAGCACTGATATAAAGCAGGGAATGAGTCGGAGCCATTGACACAATTTCACATTCCTTACCTGCAATCACTTGTGCAGAATCACACGGCCATGCCTCTCTCTGCTCCAAAATCATTTGCCCTGTGCTTCTACTGACCATATTCCAGCAGATGCAGCATAGCAGGTGATTAGCTCACTTCCAACTCTGTTCTATTAGTCTGCTTTGGAATGTTACCAGACAATTTGTCTTAAAAGACATGGTTTTAGAATAGCCCTGTCTTATTTCTCTAATCCTACTGCAGTTATATTTATCAATCAATGGTAGTTTGGATGGCTTTTGTCCATTATTATTAATTGGGTATAATGACGGATGATTGATTATATTTTTGCAAACCCTTGGTGGTCTTATGCGGCTATCAATTCATAATGGTCATTTGATTATAAAATTGAATGGACATGATGAGAATAGATTTGTATAGAGATGAGATGTATTGTATTGGACAGACTTTGTAGTCTTGGATTGGTATTGTAGGTATGAAACTCGGCATTTTTGGTGCCATGGCTACTCATATTTTGGATAAACATTGTACATTGAAAAAGATTTTTTCTTTTTTCTTTTTTTCCTTTTTTTTTTTTTTTGGCATATTGAATTTGCAAAACTGCATAGGCAACCTGAAATGTCACTAATAACAAAAAGGCCTGATTTGGGGAAAAGAGAACACAACTACCAGCGGTCTTGGACAGTTAGTTTCGAAATGTTTGGTTTGTGTTTGAGAGATGTGTTTTAGAGATAAAAAGTACGAAAACATGTTTGATTTAGTTTTTTTCAAAAAATGTTTTGGAAAATGATTTTGAGAGAGAGTTTTGAAAAAAGTGATTGATTTGATATGTGTGAGAGAGAGATTTGTTTGGAAAACTTGTTTGGTTTACAAGTTTTGAAAAAAAAATTTGGGAAATTTTGTTTGGTTTGATTACTTTTGAAAACTTATTTGTAGAGAAAATTTCCCAAAATTTTTTCAGGAAATCAAACCAAACGAACCCAAACTCTTTTACTTTCATAGTGCCCATGCTGGGATGTTGATAGTGTTCTCTTTTTTTAGGAAAAAATTAAAATAAAAATAAAAACACAATTATTTGGTGATGCATATTAAAAAATGGTTTTATTTTTGAATTTTTAAATTTTGATTGTAAAAAATTGAAAATGATGTTAACACATGGGTGTTTTTTATTTTTTTTTATTATTTCATTTTTGAAAACACACCAAAAAACAAAAAACAGAACAAAAATGGGAGAAAAAAAAATTAAAAAAAAACACAAGCAACCAAAATAAAGTTTGGGACAAGTCATTACCCTAATCCCCCTCCCTGCAGTTGTCAATTATTTGCTTCCACTTAGGACTGAATGTAAATTAGCTGTCGCAAATAGTGCAAGGACATCCATTTTGTCAAATATGTTTGGATTTGGAATTTGTCAAAAAAAAATAAACAAATAAAATTACTCAAGCCCAATAATTTTTCTTTGAGTAATTCTCTTTTTTTTAAAATTGCCTACTTATTTTCTTCTGCTTTTTCTTTGACCAACCACACAAAAGCCAATCTCTCTCTCTCTCTCTCTCTCTCTCTCTCTCTCTCTCTCTCTCTCTCTCTCTCTCTCTCTCTCCTTTCTCTTGAGAAACTCAGAAACTAAAAACATCAGAATAAACAGCCAACAAGGCTGCTGCCTTGTGTGATATCAAGTTCCTTTAAAACCATGCTCAGATTGACCGTGCCAGGAACCCCAACAGCTTAAAATCCAAAACTTATCTATCCAATACTCATATTAAGGTTTTGAAGGTACAAATCCTAATTTAGATAAACATAACAAAATCCCTGAAAGAGCAAAATGTTCGTCAGTGCCTTCTCGTTTTAGATTCACTTCTGGAAAGCATCATCCCTGAAAGCTTGTTAACCTCATAGAGCAGTCCAGCAGAAAACAAGAAGCTGCATTGGAATACCAACAACATTAGTATAGCATCATAAGCAATTCCACCTCTTTTGCTTTTTTTCATAAATATTTTATTTTGCTCTGAGAGTGTTTTAAGTTTGGTGGATGTAGAAACCACAACATAATTCACTCATTAATTACCCAGTAATGCTACAAACACTAAGTAGTTGTTTGGGATACACTATATAAATGCACTTTTTGACTTTTTAGTTAAAAAAAGTAAAGAAAAAAAAAAAAATATATATATATATATATGTTTGGTATAACTTTTTGACTTTTTACGAAAAGATATGTAATAAAATATTATAGTAAAATCAAAATAACAGTTTTACCCTTTTGACATTTTGACTTTTTAGAGAGTTGAATGAAAGGGCAAAATAATAATTTTGTCTTAGTAGCTTCCCCAATAAGCTACCCTTGAATAGTATAAAGTTTTTAGCATTTCTAGTAATTTTTAAAATTTTTTAGTTTATCCTAAACAAGGCCTAATTAGTATAACAACAAACACACCAATTGACACATAAGACATACATGTGAGTTCCATCAATTAACATGAGTCCCACATAATATTATATCTAGTTGGTGTGTTATTGGTAAACTAGTTAATGTTCTTTACTCCTAATTACAAGGGCATAAAGAAACAATCAATGCCACTACACTACCTTGAAACAGAATAACAATTTACATCAGCGAAAGTTTTAGAATGAAAGAACATATTTCTCTTTTCCCTGCCCATGCAAACATTTCTTCATTTCTTTCCTCTAAATAATTGAAAGCAAAAGGTAGCTTTAAAAGCTCTCATTGAGAATTATTACGAAACTTAGTACTGGAAATGTACCTTATTTTCTCAAAGCTCAAATTAACTTTTCTTATGTTTCTTCTAGACAAATTTGATTTGAAGAAATTATGATTGTCAAGCAAACAAACAAACGCAAATGCAATTGGAAGGAGCCATATCTCTCTTCTTTAGCATATCTGACATTAAACCTATGACATTGAAATATATGAAACTCTATTCCTTGCAAATGACATTTGTGATATCAGAAGATCAAACACCATTGATACTTTTCAAATACTCAATCAATAAAAAAAATTGCACCTCCCTCGATAATCCTCCTATTCAGTCCATTTTGTCGCATAGTCCAAGCAATGTAATAATCAAAAAGGTATCACCACTCTTTCCCCTTCGTTGTTAATAAATACAAGATTATATAAAAGCAAGTCGCTACAGGGAGCAGATACTTTTGAAAAAAGAATGTGCCAATGCTTTCACATAACATATATGCATCTGCATCGCCATAAATCATTTATATGTAAACACCAACACATTTTAGTCCGGCACATTTATGCTCTTTAAAATTTCATACAGAGATATGCCCTATGTCACCCTATGTCAGGGCTTTTATTTTTTTATTTTTTTGATAAATAAACAAATATTATTAAGAAAGCATTAAGATGATGCAACCAATACAAGAAGACCATCCCAGATTGGGGAACCAAAAAAGACAAGGGCTAACCAATCACCTCATCTAAAAAATTTAGAAACATAAATAAATCCGGATCTACCCTACTCTCCAACCAACTATACATAACTAGAAGAAGACGATTCTGTAACCAAGAAATACCATGAGAAACCTCTAAAAATGTACGTCTATTCCACTCTAACCAAAGTAACCACATCAAACAAAACGGTACCAATAACCAAACCCCCCCCTCCCCCGCGCAGCTGCGGCCGCTGCCGCTGCAGCCGCCGCCGCCCAAGACGAACGCCTCGCCAAGCCCAAAAGAAATCCAACACCCCCTGCGGTTAAACCCAATCAACCCCAAATAGTGAACAAACGAAGCCCCACAAAGACGAAGCCACCAAGCAATGAGGAAACAAATGATCCACTGTTTTCGCATCCTCGCAGCACATACAATACCGATTCACTAGGATATGCCCCCGCCACATCAAATTATCCAACGTGAGATTCCGACCTAAGGCAACCGTCCACATGAAAAAGGCAACCTTAGTCGGAACCCTCGGAACCCAAACACTTGTCCAAGGAAAGACCCTACCACTATCCTCCATCAACCCCCGATAAAGTGATGCTACTGTGAAACGTCCCTTTGCCCCCATCCCATTCCACACCACGGCATCTTGTCCCACCCCAACAGTCCCCAAACTATATAAGAAACCCCACAACTCCACTAGCTAAGCAACCTCCCAATCTTGAACCTCCTACCGTAATTGAATATCCCAGACCACCAAACCCCCTCCACCCAAATAGGAAGCCACTAAAGCTTCCTGATCCGTCGCAACACACCCTCTCCACACCACCTGTCTTTCCAGAACCTCACCCTAATCCCATCCCCCACCTTAAACCCTACCCACTTCCAAAACTCCATCCTCTCCAGCCAAATCCCTTTCCATAAACCACACCCATAAGCACAGGACATAGACCCTGAAACCCAACCCCCGTTGCCCACCCTATATTTAGAAGCCATCACCTGCCGCCACAATCTGTGAGGCTCCAAAGCAAAGCACCACAACCACTTCCCTAACAGGGCTCGATTAAAAGTTACCAACCTCCTCACCCCCAACCCTCCAGCTTGCTTGGGTTGACAGATCTGTCCCCAATCAACCAAATGATACTTAAAATCATCACTGCCACTACCCCACAAAAAATTCCTCTGAAGCTTCTCCAACCGTTGCGCCACCGACACTAGAATAACATGGGCCAACATGAAATAAGTGGGGATGCTAATCAACACACTCCTAATCAATGTCAACCGCCCGCCTTTCGAAAGATATTGGCACTTCCAACCTGCCAATGGGTCACAGTGGACCACCAACTCCAGCCCGGACAGTGACTCAGACCATCGGTGTTGGGCACTAGCTCCAGTTGAAACCGTCCGACCCATCTCGCTTGGTTGTGTATCGCATGTAGCCCTACGACCCACACCATTGTCAATCGGACCCACAATAAGATCTACAAAAAGTTTGGGTTGCCCAGGATGACCCAAATCACCACCCTCTTTTGGGCTTGAAACACAAGCTAAGGAGCCCACCCCCTTATCTTCTTGGCCCCCCAATTGAGTCCCCTTATTTTTTATCACAGCCCACCTACGTTGGCCCATTTCTTCTATACGAGTTTCCTGGGCTTGTCTTAGACCCCCTTTGGTGGCCCACCGCCAACCCCACAAGCTGGGTGGTATTGCCCCGAAACCCCATGGGTCTCTCCTCTTCCCTAAATCTGTGCAAATATTCATTCACCCCCAGTCTCGGCTGAAATCCCTAATCTAATTGCCCAAAATCCCTCATTGCCTTGTACAACCTAGATACCCCATTTTTCTCGGTCGCTGGCGACTACAGCTCCACCACCGAATCTGCCTCTACCCACACTGGCAGGGAAAACTGCCACATCTCCCCATCGAACGGAGACTCGCAACGGCATATTCTCAGAGCATCACACACGTATCCGAATTGAACCCAGATCCACCGACGACTCATCCGCCTCGACAAAGCCACCACACCAGTCGCTGATACTACGAAACACCTCGTCCCCACGAAGCTAAATAGGTAGACCCATCACTTGAATCCACACACTCTTCTCAGGCCGCAATGTCTTCCCTAAGATGTAGAGAGCCAGTGGTGACCACCACTCCAACAATAGATCACACCCCTTCACTGTCCACCGCTGTCGCAACAACGCTTCCGCCTCACTTCTAGTGGGCAAAACGAACAAGAAGCTATATCTCCAAGCGGTCGCACCTCTACCTTCCCCGAATGCTGCCACCAACACCCAACCTAGTCAGAGATAATTGCGAAACTCAAGCCCTTGCCACCCAACCTCCCCATCTTGCCCACTAGCGACCTATCCAAGATCCAGAACCAATCCACCTCCACCGCAGAACTAACAACCCCTTCAGAGTCATAGTCGGTAGTTGAAAACACTATCCTAGAATTGGACGTTACCTTCCTGGAGCTAGTGGATTGCAAGACCTTCTCATCGCGTAGCCTGAAGCCGTTGACAACCAGCTCCACCCCTTCCCAGCCATCACCGAACGCAGATACAGGTACGTCTATTGTCGTTGCTTCCCTGTAATGACCACTACTTGAAACGACGACCCCCCTCGGTCCTCGCCTCGTACCCAGACTACTGTAGTCCGACTACCCCTACTTAGACGACCCCAAAACTTAAGGCTACTGGGTTCCTTAGAAGCTAACCTCATTTTGGCCACAATCCAACGAGCTTCCGAGCCATTGAGCACCACAGCCCATCATAAACCCTCCCCCCTCTCAACAATGGATATTCGGCATTTCCCATCCACTCCCTTCGACGCCTCCTCAAACTCAAACGACCGGCCGCCAAGGAAAAGAATCCGCCGGCATGGCCCAACTTCTTTCCTAACTGGGAATATTTACCTTCCTAAAATCACGGAGCACATTTTTCTTAGGATTAAAGTTTCTAAATTAAGCTAATGTAAATTTGCTCTCATTTTTTCCTATGTCAGGGCTTTTATAAAGAACAAAACTACATGTTATGACCCTTTATCATAGCTTTATGTGGCTTACCAATTTTTCCTTTCATTTTGAAACCTAAAATCACATTAATATTCATTTCCTAGTTAAGAAGGGCCCTTGCCACATCAATCATGACGAGAGCTATAGCAATTAGTCACAAATAATGGCATTTTCCTTTCCTACACTATTATTTTCATTTTCACTGAAACGCAGTGTACACAATTAAAGCATGAATCACAATTTACCATGTTGTGATACAAACTCGATGAACCGTGCTAGCGGCAATAAGTGCAACTGCCTCAGCGAATATAACTGCAAAGGGGGGAAAAATAGCAATTAGTATTTTATTGAAGAGCATTAATACTTCATTAAATAGCCACTGCTGCAAAGTAACTATCCTTTGCTTCATTTTTGCTTAGATAAGAATTATGTTACAAAAGTATTCACATTTCTTAATATGCTTCTTTTATTTTCTAAAGTGATGAAATGGTGTTCAAAAGGTGTTGAAAAGCATTTCATGCATAATTTGGGGTAGTATGCAATGTTAAAACTCAAACTACTTAAATATGCGTACTAGGTGAATGTCCAATTACACTTGTCGGAATCATATCCCTTACCCTAACCTAAGTGCTTCATACATTTAGAAAAGCGCATGTAACATAGGATAGGAATTAATTAAGAGAAAACCGGTTTTAGATTGAACTAAATAAACAATTTTATCAGAAGTAATTGTTGCATGCATAAGCCAAAACTTTCAAGATAATAATAATAACATTTTTGAAGAAGATATGGATTATAACAATACAACAATTTTAAACAATAAGTTGGGAACCCAAGATCTGTGCAGCATAATCTGCAAACCACTGCTACTGGGCTTAGAACTGTGGGCTTAGGCCCTTGGGCCTTGATTCAGAACTTGCCATCTATGAACTTTTAAGCCTCAACCTTTATCAACATATAGACTCATTTTTATGAAATAAAAACCTAGGTATTTTAACCAAAAAATCCTTCCAATTGGAAATTTCCAAGTGGCTAGGGCCCCATTGATCACCATTGGTTGAGAAAATGGATATCTGCTGCGATTAAATGCAAACTATTTGTGCTTGATCGTCTAGTTCGCTCTTCCTACTTCCGACGCAGACCTTAGAAAGATAGGCATGATCTCAAGAATTTCAAGGTCAAAACTCGAGACAAGTATGATATGCAGTTTATAGAAATAATAAATTCCTTTTTTTGTCGTTTACACTTCACTAATCTAATTTCATAAAATAGAAAAATTTGAAAAGAAATTTAAAAAATAAAAATAAAAATTGCCCTTACCAGCACCCCACCCAGTCTTGACGCCAATAGTTTCTTGATAATTCCCAATGAACTGCAAGAAACGTACCCAAGTGAGTGCAAAATACCATATCTAGCTCCATATATATCATCTATGATGTCAACAAATTGAAGCATGTAAATAATGTTTCTAGGATGCAAAGACAATCGTCAAAGTATGCAATATGAAACATCAATAAAGTACCAAATCATAACATCCATTAAGTGCACATGTACATCTATAACACGTGTCAGAGACGAACATTCTATCCGACATACACCTAGCATGCTTCAGACACACAACCAAACATGTAACTTGCTAAATTTCAAAATACCGAACACGTATTAGACACTCATGGGACACACGTATCCTCTATCTAGAGACACGTGAGACGCATTCAGTGTCTTGGCACAAGTTGGATAACAATAAAAGGAGGCAAAGGATTAAAATAGAAAAGAAGTATTTATTTATTGCTTGTTTAGACTTTTTAACATTTAAAACCCTGGGCACTTCTAATTTAGTTTATAAATACTCCATTGTGACCTGGCATCATGTGTTCAAACCACAAAACTAGCCTCTCTGCACGCAAGGGTAAGACTACATACATCTACCCCTCCCCAAACCCCGCAGTGGTGGGAACCTTGTGCAAAGGGACTGCCCTTTAAATACTTTAGACTTCTAAAAGTAAGACATTAGGACTTTTTCTTCCCACATTTTTCAAAATACAGTGTGAAAGTAATTAGTTGTTATTCTTTTCTATTACAATAGTAATTTATCTTTTATATGAATAAGGAACATTTTTTTATTATATTTATAAGGGGGATGCACCAATAAATCCCAAATTAATAACTTATACACTGTTTAGTCCTAAAAATTTTCTTATAGACTGAAAGGTCCCATTTCAATGTTTCAAACATCAGACTAATGTTTCGAACATTAGATGATTTCAATAATGTTTGAAATTATAGGATGAATGTTTCAAATATTAGATTTCACACATCTAATGTTCATCAGATTTCAATAAATTTTGAAATTATAGAATAAAACATCAGATTCATTTACATCATGAACATCATGATGATGTATAAATGGAACTAAATGGAGCATAAGAAAACTTTTGAGACTAAATGGTTCAACTTTTCAGAAACTAGGATTTATGGGTAAATTTTCCTATTTATAAATAGATATTCATTTACATAACGTCCCACCATGTGCAAGTCGTAATAGTTTGGAAATTTCTATGTCAATGTGTCCGTATTGTGTTGTATCCATGTCCCTGCCAATATCCATACTTAATAGAATAAAACTTGTGTAAAGATAGCTACAACCTTTTATAGAAGAAAGAACCTTCTATATCCAAACTTTCAAATTCAATGACGTGAAAATTCATTTAGAAGATTAAGCTATATATATTGTCTGTCTTTGACAAAGAATCTTCAATTTTTTAAGAATAAAATTAATTAGCGGAGTGGGTAACAATAGGACCGTGAAAATATTTATAATAATAAAATAAAAATAAATAAATAAATAAAACAAAACAAAACAAAACAAAACAAAAAAAACATATGACTCAAGCAACCATCCCATATAAAGCTATACATATAGAAGGAATTTACAGCAAATAAACATCTTCAATGCTGAGCTTGGAAGGAAAAGAAAAAAAATATAACTTAATTTCTTGATAATAAAAACAAAAAGTACCCAAAAATTAAATAAATAAATAAAACTAAATAAACAATGCAAACACTCAATATTTGGAAAGAGGCCAAAGTCACAATACTATTTACTAAAATATATAAATGTGACACCTAACAACACAATAGAATTGTTCATAAGTATGACAAGCAGAACTTTTCAATTCCCAATTCAAGCCTACAAATTATGATTACTACGAAGAGTGCTTGCATTCGGGAAATTATGCAAATTAACACTTTACCACAGGTAGTTGTAAAAATATTATAAATAATTTTTTTATATGAAACATTAAAAAGGATCAAAACAACAGAGGATTAACTGAAATATTTTGCTTCCAATAAACATGATTCATGAGAGGTAAAATATCATGTGATGCCACCCCCTAGAGGAGGAAGGAGGATAGTGTTCAATATGCAAGACAACTAAATTACAAAGAAAATAAAACAGATAATGAAGTTAGTACTATCAGTATATCCATGCTTACGTATAATTAATGTACAAATCACAGGTAGGAATGAACAAGTGATAGTAAATCATTTTTTTAAAAATCACAAAACTAGAGGCATTTTAACTCACTGTCAGCAACATAACAAAGAGGAGAGAACTGGTGAACCCTCCGAGTATAGTGAACAACTCTGATGATGCTAACTTCCCTCTATACATTTCTTGCAGCGAGAGAATAATAATGAATAGAAGAAGAGAATATAACATGGAACTCCCGGTTCCTGCCATGGACTTCAGGTTTGCATAAAGAATAAAAAAGAAAATCATTAGATTAAACTGTTAATAATTAAGAACAACACCAACAAGAAGTAAGTAACCATATCAATCACTATTCAAGAGCCCGTGGACAACCCATATGAATAAACTATGAAAGCATAATGATGCAATTCGGAACAGCCTATTCAACTAAAGAAAGGCTATAACCATGCATGACCCCTGGTAGTTTGAGACACAAAAATTTTATTTACAGCTGAAAAGATTAATCCTTTTAGAGAAAAGTCCACAACCCAAATTAAATTAACAATTGTTTTACAATAGTTACTTCAAATTTGTTCATCTCTTGTTATAGTGTTGTAAGATGATTAAGCAATAACCGTCTAGATGTAATCCAGAAAAAACAATGAAACCCTAACTACATTTTGTTGCTGATAAAACAGAGCTTCTGAGCACAGAATTGAAAACCCAACTCAACGAGGTCATGTGGTCAGCAATGGAAAAAACATAGGCTTCAAATTTTCAATCTGTGGGACACTGAAATCGGGACTTTCCTATGCTAATTCTCCAGATTTACTCTACAGATCCATGAAATCTACATCCATTCCATATACATATATGTATACTTATAGAGAGAGAGAGAGAGAGAGAGAGAGAGAGATTCACGAACATACCTCCGGAACCCTAGTTTTCACTGTGCTGCTCCGGTGGGATCCGATCTCTTTCCGATGATTAATGAGAATGGGGGTTTTATGGTGGCAATCTTCACTTTGCTCTGTTCTGGTTTGACCATCAATTTTTTTTTATTTGTACTTAAACCCCTAATTTCTAAAAATGATGTCCAATAAATTGTCAATAATTTTTCCTTCTTTATTTTTTATCCACAATAATATCATTTTATTAGTTTAATTCATAAAAACACAATATGATAATATAATTTTTCTTACATTTATCAACATAATAGACAGCATTTATAGTATTTAAAACTGAATTTATTAAGTAAAAATTTAATTAAATTCTGTTTAATAATCATAAAAACTACTATTTAAAAATTTAAGTACTTCTTAAAATATAAAATTAAAAATTAAGAAAATTTTAAATGATAAAAAACTTATTTAATTCTAACTAATTTATAAATATCCATACATAAATATCAATATATATTGTTATAACTTCACAATCGCCGTTATCACCAACATCCTTCTACAATTACCACATTCATCACTATTGTCATAGTTATCATACGTACCACCAATGTTTTAAAAATCGAACCGGTGAACAAACCGAAAAGGAAACGGATAAACGGGTCACCGGTTCAACTGTCGGGTTGAAACGGAATCAAACCGTAACGTAATAAATATATTAAAATTATATTTAATAAAAATATAAGTAATAAAAATATAAATTAAAAATATTAAATTATCTTAAATATAAGTAAAAAAAATATTAGAAGAAATATTTAAGATAATTTAATATTTTTAATTTATAATTTTATTACTTATATTTTTATTTAAATATAATTTTAATATATTTATTACGTCACGATTCGATTTCGGTTCAACCTAACGGTTAAACCGATGATCGGTTCACTCGATCCCTTTTCCAATTTGCCCATCAGTCTAGTTTTTCAAACATTGTTTAAGATAACCAGACATGGCCAATTGTACAGAATGGAACAATCAGACCATGTGGGTTTCACCAATTTTGCTTGTTTTGTTGATTTTTTTCCCCATTTCTCTATATCTCTGTTTTTTTATTGTTAAATTTGGATTTTTTTTTTTTTTTGGGCAGGTTTGAACGACATGTATTTGATTATTTGCAAAAAATAGGCTTGCATGAAACTGCAAAGCTCTTCCAGCAAGAGACTAATCTCTCTTTCGATCTTTCGTCTTGTCCGGTTAATCTTTACATCAAAATTTTCAATTTCACCGACCCAGCAAACTGTCACCGAGTCGACCAGTTCGGCAATTCAACCACTAGTTTTTCCGATTCTCTCTAAATAGATCGGTTTTTTATTTCGAACTGTTTAGATGGTATATTTGGACCGAAACCTTGACCGGTCGACAGTTCAACCAGTCGAATCGGCTGGTCTAGTCCAATTTTAAAAACCATGCCTACCATTATTATTCCACTATCACAATGATCTCCACTGTCATTATCACTGCTACAACAACGAATACAACCCTTCAACCACCATATGTATCTCTACCATTATTGTTATTGGCACTATAAATATCATTGTGCCTCCACTACCATTATGAGAACCCGCATTTAATTATTCTTAGAAGAAAATAAATAAATAAATTGATTTTATCTAGAGTCTATCTAAAATATATATTAGTGTATAAGTTAGTTTTAAATTAATTCAATTCAGTCACTAACAAAAACATTGTTAAGAATAATAATTTTGTGGGTGTTCAATATTTTTTTGTTTATAATTTATTTTAATAATGATTCAACATAATAATTATCCTTACTAAATATCTTAGTTGAAAACCTTTGTTAATTAATTTTAAGAAACCCACACAAATACACAATCAAAAAAAATCAGAAATTCGGTGATGGTGTGGGTGATTAATCACCCAACACTTATGTGCATGCATGTAAGACCATCTCCAATGGTTCATCAAAACTGATATCAAATTTAAATTTTGATGAAAAGGCTACTGTTCACAGCTCCAACGGTTCACCAAACGTGATATCAGATTGAGTTTTCAGCAAATGTTTCATCAGATTGAGGACGAAATAATGAATTCATCAAAACACTGTTTCGGACCGTTGGAGATGAGGACTCGGTCGACCAACCGGTTGCCCGGCCGGTTGACCAACCGGTCAACCCGTAAAAGGTTCAAACAGTTCAGCAAAAAACTCAAAAAATTCAAAAATATATATATATATATATTTTGCCTAACCGGTCGACCGGCCGGTCGACCACCCGATCGTCCCGAAAAAAGTTCAAAAAGTTCAAAAAAAAAGTTCAAAAAAAAAATAAATAAATAAATAAATATTTGGGCAAACCGGTCAACCGGCCTGTCGACCACCCGGTTGTCCCGGGACAAGTTTGAGAATTTGGTGAATCGTTGGAGCATCTGTTATCAAATTTGATGAAATGGATACTTTTTGACTCAGATTTGGTTATAAATTTGAGTAAGCGTTGGAGATGCTCTAATAGCAGGGAATAGGATAATTATATATCTTGAACTAAGAAGATCTGATGGGACTCATTAGAATGACTAGAAAGAGAGAGAAAGAGAGAGATAGCGCCTCAGCCAAGATGAACTCCTATATATATATATATATTCACATGCTTATGTAAGAAGAAACAGAGTAGAAGATCAAGGAAGTTTTAAAAAAAAAATTCTACCATTTTAATCCTACTATTAGTTGAGAAAACCCTCTCAACCCTGTTATTTTTTTTATTTGTTGAAATTTTCAGATTTGTGTTCATATACTAAAATGACTAAAATTTTAGATAGAATTTTATTTTCTAGTTGTATGTAAATTTTGTAATTTGTATATCAAATATTTGAAGGTTATTTTTATATTAGTAGCCTTAAAATCATGATATAATTTTGAAATTAGGCTTGCATGTGTAGTTTGTGACATTAAAAAGATGATTGAAGATTTTATTTGGTTTGATTATATGACTTTTAAATTTGCCAGAATTTTGTATGAATTTTTAGACAATTTTATACTCAAACTTTTGAGATGATTTCTTCTACAAAGTTGTTAAGAATGATATCTAGTTCATCCAGGAATTTTTGTAATAATTATTCTAAATTTGTACGAATTTATACAAAATTTTAATTAAATCAAAAATTATAGACAGATTTTACTACATGTTTGAAAAATCATTAAAAATCCTATAGTAAATCCAATATGGTAATTTCTAAATAAAAAATGAATTTAAGAATTCTAGTTTTATGATAAATTTTTAGATTATGAAATTGATTTATAAATTTAAGTGTGGAATTATTTTAAGAAAATGTAACTAATCTGTGTCATAGAAATTTTTGAAATTTTACAGAATTATTTATAACTTATTTTTGGAAATTTCTTTCTGGAAAATGACCATAACTTGTTTTTTGAATATTGTAATTCCATGAATTTTGGAATTGTACAAATAATTTATTTATAATGTTAACTACAAAAAGTATGTTCTGAAATTTTCTGGGCAGATTGAGAGAGAACCAAGATTGTTACTTCACTTAATTATTAGGACTAA
Source organism: Camellia lanceoleosa (assembly GCA_025200525.1). Taxonomy (NCBI): domain Eukaryota; kingdom Viridiplantae; phylum Streptophyta; class Magnoliopsida; order Ericales; family Theaceae; genus Camellia; species Camellia lanceoleosa. The sequence goes on along the minus strand of CM045761.1, from coordinate 135,112,071 downwards.
AAATAAATATTGTGCTGGTCTAATTAATTAAATTCTGTAAATTAGTAGTCCATGTGTGGTTGTGGTTCATTTTTAAGTATCTAAAATTATCATTTCATATTAATTTAATTGTTTATTATAATTTTGTATATTGACTGATTATTGTATAACATATGTGTAATATTTTCTGTTAATGAAATGGTATAACACTTATGGTGATTGAAATTTGTAATTATTTGTGATTAATATAAAAACTATCTAAAATGATTAACAGAATGTACAAAATTAACGATTGACAGGTAATACCTGTAGTTCAGGGTGAACCCTGGTTCTTTTGAGAATTTTTACATAATTATGTCACGAAACCTAAAGATAGCACAGGACTTATTTGAACCATTATCAGTATTCGGTTTTGGGATAAGGGTGGATGTGCGGATGGTACACAAGAAGGTTACGTACCCCTAGCAGAATGTTCCCTTAGGGCAGACTACGGATGCCATTGCTTGGGTATATAACTCTGGGTGTGGGCATCCTTGGTAGTACTTGAATATTTGACCAAGAGGGTTTCAAATTAACCGTGGTCATAGCTTAGTGGTTGGTAAGAGAATCTCTTGGTGATATTTTGAGTGTCACCTAAACTATTAAAATTGTTAAAATTAATTTAATGGTTGTTGTATTGTCATGCTATTAATTTCGTTATTTTCTCTTAGTTGTTATGATTGTTAATCTGATTATTTTCTCTTAAAAAGAATGATTGATTTGTTATGTTTTCTTACTGTATTGCAAAACTCATGGTATATATTTTTGTTGCCCTGGCGTTTTATGCCAGATTTTGACGAGGAAGGAATGGAAGCTAAAATTGGAGCTAATGCTAATATAGAGCCTTACCTAACTTGAAGTCATGACTTTAGCAAAATAAAGTTTTACTATCTTATTTATTAATGATTGAGGATGTTACAATGTTGTTTAATGTTGTATTTGGAATTTTAATATTTTTTTGTGTTGTTTAAACTTTTGGTTGTGTGAGAATTGAAGTATTCCTATCAAGATGTTAAATTTTTATTTGATAAGTTTCTTTGTTATTTAATTTGTATAATATTCCCAAAAAAAATTTTGGGGCGTCACAATTTGGTATCAGAGCTTAGATTCGAACCTTTGGGCTATGGGTAGCAATTTTCTTTACGTTTAGAAAAAAAAAAAAAAAAAAAAAAAAACTTACGTTGCCTTGTAATTTTTCGTGACATAACTAAGTTAGAACCTTTTTAATTGTAGGACGTCAGGATCATCGGATATTAACTCTCATGAGAAAGACTCGGTGGGAAATAGAGTCTGACCCAAGTAAAGAAATAGAGTGACCAATAGAAGACTATGAGCCTAAGTCTGAACCCGAACAAAATGCGCCTATGTACAACCCAATGGAGGTGATTGTGATTGAGTCTGACACCAAAGAGGAACCTGTAGAAGGTAATACTGACAAAAGTATTGGAGATGTAAGGGCTACATTTGAAATTTGGAATATTCAAAATGGGCTGCAAATTAGCTCATATGTGTATGTTAGAATCTATCCATTAGGAAGCTATGCTTGGAAATCCGAAAGTTGGGTAAGTGCTTACATCGAACTTGTCCAGATTTTGAGTTAAGAAAATCCTTGGTTGTATCAGTTAGGCCCTTTCCCGAATGGCTTTACCGATAGAATAGGCAACCTTTTTGATATTTGGACCCTTCAGTATGTCATGACTGACCCAAACCAAATTGTGAAAATAGATGGATTGGTGGATTTCAAATATTGGAGAATTTATTAAGAGGAACCGGTGTAATTGTTAGGATATTTTGTGTATGAAACTGTTGTTTTTGTGAGGGTGCTGTGGCGATTCATGGGGTTTTTCAAAGCCACCTGGGAATAAGAAGTCCCTGTAAGGAGAGACTATCCATGGCTATTTGATTTCTAGGTTAAAGGTCTTAAGGGAGTTACAAACTAGGTAACTAATTGTTTTGTAAGCTTACAATGTCAAAATTGCCTAGTTTAAAGCTGTTAATATAAGTAACTCTAACTAATATCTGTATTAACCTTGACTTGTAAGGGCTACCTTTTGTCTTGTATTAGCTTGTAGCATTTTATTTTTATTTTTATTTTTATTTTGTTGTTTTGTAACTTGTCGCATCTAATGAATAAAGTTTTCTTTTATGGAATCTTTAATTATTGTCTTTGTATATATATATAAAATAATAATAATACTAATAATGATGATGATGATAATGATAATAAATAAATAAATAAATACATAAATCACAAATTACCAACAATTCTATCATGCAGAATGGCTGGACAAACAAGAAATAATAACAACAGTAATGGTAATGGAGTGTCTGATGGTGATGTCGCTCAGATTATACGCGCAATTGCCGATAGAGTAGGCAATATACCACTTCGAAATCAAGATCAAAGCAAATTTGAAATGACAGCAATGTTTGAAAAACTACATCTCCACAAATTCCTTGGTGGATCTAACCCCTATAAAGCTGAAGCTTAGTTACGACAAATTAAGAAGTTACTAGACACTTCTGACATTCGAAATGAGCAAGATAGGGTGACTATGGAGATGTTTCAAATCGAAATGGAAGTAGATCATTGGTGGGAAATGATTAGACGTACCCGACATGTAGAGACATTGACTTGGAGGTAATTTGAAGACATATTTATGAAAAAATATTTTCCTAACTCACCAAGACAAGAAATGGTTCAAGAGTTCCTTTAACTGAAACAAGAAATAATGTTAGTTACTCAATATGCAAACCGTTTTGAGGCTCTTTCAAGGTATGCTTCAACAATAGTAGCAAATGAAGAGGATAAGATTAGACGATTCGAATGGGGTTTGGACACAAATATTAGAGGAATATTGATCGTAGTACAACTTTCCATCTATGCTCAAATGGTGGATCGAGCTTTAATTGTGGAACGTGAATTAGTGGATTCCAAATGCATTCGAAATCAACGATCAAGGAACAATAACCAATCACGATGATGAGGTTCAGTTTGAAGCACTAGAAACCATCCTACACCAGCACTTTATGCTGGAGGGTTGCAGTAGCAAGAAAGGCAGAATCAGGGAAACCAGCAATGAGAAAACTTAGTGTTTCAAATGTGGTCAATAGGGGCATCGTCGAAGTGAGTGCTCTCAAGATGGGAAATATTTTATGGATCAACGAGGGGCACAACAATACAACAAATGCCAGCTAGGACAAGGTTCTAAACCCACTCAAACTACCCAGACCAACAAGGGGCAACCACAAGCCCCTAGGAATGCAGGCCGCCCAAGAACATAACCACAAGGAGCTAGAAATGGAAAGAAACTAGGAGGGACTAACCAACAAGTAATAGGAAGGATGTACGCTCTTCAAGAAGAAGAAGATGTTAGTAACCCATCAGTAATTCAAAGTATGTTAATCCTTATAAATTCTTGGGTTAAAGTGTTGTTTGACTCGAGAGTTTCACAATGTTTTATATCCACTACATGTGTATTAAGTCTGGGTTTGGAGCCAGAAACGTTAGAGATAGTTATGAGTGTTGCTTCACCCTTAGGTGGTCAAACCCGAGTAAATCTAGTATGTAAATCTTGTGAACTAGAAATCTTTGGTTCATATTTGATCTATGATCTAAGAGTTATGGAAATGTCTGATTTTGACGTCATTCTAGGAATAGATTGGTTATCAGTTCATCGAGTTATTATCGACTGTTATCATAAAATGGTGACGTCATCCTCCCTTAATGGCACAAAATTTTAAGTTAAAGGAGATAAACAAGATTCTTTAACTCTAATATGTCTCAAGTCGCGGTGGCATGATCAATTAACTAGATTGTTGACAAGCTTAATTTTGGAAGACGCAAATTGAAAGGATCCAGGATTATCTCATGTAGTGTGCAAGTTCGCTGACATTTTCCCTAACGAATTGTCAAGATTACCCCCAAAACAGGACATAGATTTTATGATTGAGCTCCAACTTGGGACTTCACCAATTTTTATGACACCACATCGTATGGCACCAGTTGAACTTCGGGAACTGAAGGAGCAATTGCAAGAATTATTGGATAAAAAGTTCATCAGACTAAGCACGTCTCCATGGGAAGCGCCATCATTATTCGCAAAGAAGAAGGATGGAACCTTGAGATTATGCATCAATTATCGACAACTAAATCGAGTCACTATTAAAAATCGATATCCATTACCAAGAATGGATGACTTGTTCGATCAATTAAGAGGTTCAAAATATTTTTCCAAAATTGACTTTAGGTATGGATATCACCAATTTCACGTCAAAGAAGAAGATATACCGAAGATTACGTTTCGAACCCGTTATGGCCACTATGAGTTCGTGGTAACGCCATTTGGTTTGACGAATGTGCCTGGGGTATTCATGAGTTTAATGAACAAAATTTTTACACCTTATTTGGACCAATTTGTGGTAGTATTCATTGACGATATTTTGATATACTCATGATTGGAGGAAGATCACGAGCAACATCTGAGAGCCATTTTGCAAATTCTAGAGGAGAACCAATTGTATGTTAAAGCTAGCAAATGTGAATTTTGGTTGAAGGAAGTAAAATTCTTAGGTCATGTTGTGTCTGAATTGGGAATATTAGTGGATTATGCTAAAGTAGAAGCAATAATGGAATGAAAACAACCTAAGAATACATTTAAAGTTCGTAGTTTCTTGGGGTTATTATTGGAGATTCATTCAAGATTTCTCCAAATTAGCCAAACACAAAAAGAAGTAAAGTTTGAATGGAACGAAACTTGTGAGCAATTGTTTCAAAAACTCAAGAAGAGACTAACAAGCGCTCTTATACTAATCATACTCGAATGTGACATTGGATACATAGTCTATTGTGATGCCTCTAAAGAAGAGTTAGACAGCGTGTTAACACAAAACGGGAAGGTAGTGGCTTATGGATCAAGACAATTGAATAATCATGAGAAAAATTACTCTACCCACGATCTGGAATTGGTGGTTGTAGTCTATGCACTTAAGACTTTGTGACATTACCTCTATGGCAAAAAGTTTGAGATATTTACCGACCACAAATCCTTGAAGTACTTGTTCACACAAAGAGATTTGATGTCACACCCCAAATTTTAATTACTCAGAAACATTACCAAAGCCTTTAAATTAAGTCCATTTTTTTTTTTTTTAACAAACATCCATTACCCTTGAGTAATAGAAATACAATAATACATGTTCTCTCTCTCTCTCTCTCAATGAATACAATAATAATAATGATACCTGCCAATCTCCTACTGAGAAGTTACAAATAAATAAATACAAATATCAGTATACAACAATCACTTTCTTCACATCCACAACGAGATTACACAAACAAACATATAGACTTCATAACTCTTCAACTATGAATCCAAATTTTCTTCCTGTAAAAAGATAAAACAACAAAGGGTGAGCACGCATGCTGTCACGACCCAAACCCGCCCCTATAGGTTTAGCATCGATCAGAATCACCAAGAATCCCGGATTACCAAGGCCTCGAGACAGATTAATATAATATTAGGGGCTAGCGGAAGCAAATAAGAATATACACCGTCCATTGAGCTGTGCAGACTTATATGAGACAGAAAAATTTTAAACTTTTTATATACATCTATACACATCATCTTTAAGTCATAATATATATACAGATTAGGCAGAAAGGGACATAGTCCCCTTTTTCTTTTTTTTTTCCAAAATACACATGACTTGAAGAACCAAACAAGAAAACATGACTTAAACTTTAAATTACATAACGACAACACTTAACATATCCTAACCTCCACGGAGGCACATAGGTTGGTCCGATGCGATTCTAGACATATGCCTCTAAGCCTGGTCACGCGCCTGATCACCTACATACATAAATAATACAGTAAGCTAAAGCCCAGTGAATAATAACAGAGTAAAGGGTTTTAATGAATGATGTCCATCACAGAATTAGAAATCAGAGTTCATATCAGAAACATAATCATGTTGATGTTCATGTTCATGTTCATATTCGTATCAAAACAGATTCATGTACTTGTACAATATCATTTCCATAATCAGGTTTGTAACATAATCATACGTGGTACATCCAATAGCATTCACAAATCTGATGACCCATAAAGGGACCTGATGACCCATAAAGGGACAGCCTTGAAGGCTTTCTGATGACTCATGTGCACAGAGACGTTCTGATGACCCATAAAGGGACCTGACGACCCATATAGGGACCTGATGACCCATAAAGGGACCTGATGACCCATAAAGGGACGCATATCATGTAGTGCTAAGGATGCCACGATTAACTTTCAGAATCTTGGACAATCATTCATTCATTTCCAACATATCATAGCTTTTCAAAGAATCAATCATTTCGTATCATAGTATACTGAAAATACATAGCATTGAACATAACTTTACAAAGTTATTACTCATAGTATAAAATCGTCAGACCGATCGACATATCAAATAAACCAGGCAGACAATGGCGCGCGACCTACACAATCACATAACATATACACATAGAAATACAATGTTATTTCCTTGATCAAACTTGACTTTCCTGTCTTTTCTGCCCAAGTAGTCTGAGATTCTACTACGTGTATTCTTTCTTATTTAAATAAACCGGGTTCTTATTTCACATATTCTTTTATTACAATGTCCTTCTCTTCCAAATAGATTAATCCTTTACTTGGCTTCTTAAACAATTACCACTAGATCAATGATTCATTCTTTAACTAACTACTCTATGTTGATTAGTAGCTTATTAATCTTTATTGAGTCATAAATCATGTCTAGAATGTTTTGGAAAGAGACGAGGATAAAAACATGAACTAAATGTAACTTTCCAAAATATGCTGAAAATGGGGTCTTCGCTCGAGCGCCACTTTGGTCACTCGAGCGAACTGTAAAATTTGAAAAACTATTGGGAGCTTGATTTTCACGCTCAAGCGAGACTTTCCTCGCTCGAGCGGACAACAAAAATTCAGAAATTCTAAAATTGAAATTAAAGTTCAAATTTGGCATTTAAAGCCTCAAAACATGTACTTTAGTATATAAACATGAAAAACCATTTATTAAAGTCATAAATTGCTAAATCACTTATTCAAAAATCATTTATTCAAAATCATGCCCCAATTGCCAAATTTAGTTTGAAATCATTTTCTCCATAACAAGCCAAATCCTAACTCAAAATGATTAACTTCTAACTTAATCTCCATAAATTGAACATGGGTCCAAACTCTCATTTTCTTTTTAGTTACATAAAAAATGCGTTAAATTCTTTCTATTGTCCTTGAAATCATGAAATTGAAGTCATGAAACTTTTTATAAATTTTCCAACTACTTTCCATAATCTAAAACTTAACTTAATTTACAACCTCAATTCAATTCGTAACCATAGATGTCCCAAAATATGTTTAATTTAAACAAAATCTCAAATTACAAGTATGGATTAAAATCTAATTATTAAATCAACACTTTATCTAGCATTAGGATTAATTCTAATTTCCCATAAACTTGATGTTTATAAAACATTTCATTTTTCTCTTCAAAATATGAGATTGAATTAATCTAAATCTTTCAAAATCCATGATGTAAGTAATACAAATAGGTCCAATTTTATATTAATAACAAAATCAACTTAATTATGAATTACACCAATCAATTTCTTAGAAATTCAATTTAACTCAATTTCTAACCGAAAACTTAATTTATAATCATAGATGTTCTAAAATGTGCTTAAATTGAACAAACCCTCTTAAATTAAATCACATGCATAGAGTAAACAAATTCCTAATTTTCATAATAAAATCAAAACTTTAAAATTAGTTCCCAAATTTCCATAGACTTGATTTTAGTTCCAAATCACCATTTCCTTATCAATTTCCTTCTAATCCCATAAAATTGACTTCTAACTCTATTCTATCTCCTTAAATTATGAAATTGAAAATATAAAACTCCTAGAAAAATATTTGCATGTGTGAAAACATAATCAAAATCAAACCATCTACATCAAAATCCCTTTTATTCAAAATTAAGCTCAAATGTTCATGAATTAATTCTTTAATTCCTCTAAATTACATGCATGCAACCATAAGATTCAAATTCATATAAAATAATTAATTTCTAAATTAATTTTCATAATCACTAACCTAACTCATTTGCATGGACCAAATCTTTAATAAACCTTGTTGCATGTAATTTTATAGGACTTAATCCAAGAATAATTCTCTAATTGAACCCAAATATTAAATCACAACATCAAACCCAAAATAATTAATTTCTAATTTATTCCCTAACCATGAGTCTAATTTAATTCCATCATCTTCTTGCTAATTTCTTTCCAATTACATGAAATTGAACCAAAATTCTTTTTTGATTTCAAGTATTAGGTGTAGAAGAAATAAACAAGAAATTACCTCAACTTGTTGAATTTTTGGAGCTCTCTCTCAATCTTTTATTTTTCCTTAAGCTTCCTTTTAGCTTTCCTACTCAATCTCCAGCAAATAAGTTCCAAGAATTTTTACACTCTTACTCTCTCTCGGCTGTTCTCTCCCTCTCTTGAACTCATATTCTCCTCACTCCCTTTCTTAGCCAAGGCAAAACAAATGGTTGTCCACTTAAACCTTTGTTGCCTGAAGGAGTACCAACACATTACAACACATGTTCACTCCATGGTCTTGCACAAACACACGTGCACAGCCCTTAAGTCTCCAGCACATAACTCACACACACACTTAGACTTCTTTGCACACCCACACCCATTTACACCCTCCAAATATTAATTTGATCCAATTTAACTTATGTCTAGGAATAGTTTAATTAAGTATCACTTAATCTTAATAAATCTTGACCAACACATAATTAAGTTAATTATAACAAATTATAAATCTTTCATAATTTAATTAATCTAATTAACTCCCATTAGAGCCTAATTAATTATATTTAATTTTATTAATCTGAATCAGATTTTTAATCAGACTCCCAAAATGCTCCAAATAATAAATCGAATTTATTTCCAACCTCAATTTTGGTTTCTTAAATCATTTAGGCCTTCAATTTCTGATCAGACTCCAAGTTTCCGTCAATTAAATTACATATTCAAATAGGACAATCCATAAATAAATTCAATTCACAATAATCACAATCCTCGATCCTCATAATTTAATTAACTTGATCAACCCCAATTAAGATCTAATTTATCAAATCTTAATTTTACTAAACTGAATCGAATATTTAATTAAACTCCCAAATGGGTCCGTAATTAAGATTAAATTGACTCAACTTTTTAACTCCACTTCCTTAAGCCAATTGGACCCTTAATTTCTAGTTCCAAAATAAACCTTCAATAAAATCATATACGAGTCAGATTCCACAATTCTCATAAATCCCAAATAAATTATAATAGTCGGCAATTAAATCTCAAATCCTCTTAATTAATCAAGTACTAATCATTATACGTGATGGGGTTGTTACACATGCCCAGTAGGAATCTCATAGTTCTCAATCAATAACTAACACACAGATAGAAATGATCATGCATGCAGGGTGATACCATATAGTAGGGTAACATTTTATAATTTCAAAATACCATAAGTAAAGTACCTTTTTCTCAAAAACTATTTAAACACTTTTAAGAAGAACCTTCAGCCATTAAAAATCATCCATTAACTTTAGAAAACCATAGTTCCTTGTGAAACAAACATATTTAAGAAACAACATCATTTAAAAATTATTAACCAATTCTCAAAATATTTCTTATTTAATTTCCATTTTTAATATTCCTCTTTGTTTTTCTTTCTTCCTTTCTACTCATTATATTTATTTAGAACTCCATGAATTCAAATTCAAGTTCCCTAATTTATTTAAAGAACAACACTCATAATTTATCTTTATGGTCACAACCAATGCATTAAGTTCATCATCACCAATCCATAATCCCCTAACCCATTTTTGGTTTCCATTCTTTACAAATAATGTCTATGCACATTTCCTCTTTATATCAAATTACACATCAATTTGCAATTTCACATATTCATCACAAGTCACAAATAACATCATTAACTCAACACATATATCAATACAATCCACCTTTTGCCGACTTACTACGGCAGGACAGCGGGCACCCAATTCATAACACTTTCCACCTTTCGTCGGCTACTATATAGCGGAAAGTGAACTCCCAAAAAACCATTTTCTCAAAAGCCATTTTCTTCTAAAAATCATATTTTTTTTTTTCCAAAAACCACTTTTCAACTTTTTAAAACCATCCCCCACATTTGCCGACTACTATACGGCGGGATGTGGGCACCCAAAACATTTTCGAAAACCATCCGTTTTTCCACTTTTGCCGGCTACAATACGGCAGGACTGTGTGGACACCCAAAAATCATTTTTCCACTTTCGCCGGCTACTATACGGTGGGACTGTGTGGACACCCAAAAATATTTTCCCACATTTGTCCAGCGATAAGCCTAGATAGGGCAATTGGGTACCTTTAATCCAAAACCACCCCCACATTTGCTGGCTATTATACGACGGGACGTGGGCCCCCAAAAACCTTTTTCTTCAATTTTTAAAACCATCCCCCACATTTACCGGCTATTTTTTCAACTCCTCGCGCAGGTACCAACACAACACCACCCAACGCAACTCAACCCAAACTCAACACAGCCCAACACAACTCAACCCAAACTCAACACACCCAACACACCTCAACCCAACACAATTCAACATGATTCAAACACAATTCACCATAGTTCAACACAATTCAATTCAATATTATTCAACACACTTAATTCAACATAAACCAACACAACTTAATTCAACAACACTATTTGCAATTTCAAAATAATTCAAGATAAATTCTTGAATCCCCTCTCAACATTCCATAACCGAGTTTATGTCATCTATATCATCAACACATCTTTTCCCCCAAAGTCATTTCATATTGTAGCATGATTTACAATGTCCACAATAAGGGTTCAATCGCTAATTTTTAACATAATTCTCAAACACTTCCAAAATTCAATTAAACTTGTATATATACAATTCAATACCTCAATTTCATGATTCTACTTTCAATTTGGGCAAAATCATTAATTATCATTAAGAATCAACTTAGGGTTTTTAAGAAAAATCAAGAATTTCAAGAAAAATTGAAACTTCTTACACCATTACTTTTAATTTCAATTTTCCCCTTGATTATACATGTAAGGTTCATAATCCACCATATTAACCCAACAATTTAAACCCCAACACTTCAAACCCTAAACCCCCAAATCTCATGATGTACACTATATGCTCAAAAATGGAGATTTTGTATTTATATAATCAAAATACAACAAATCTATCTATTAATGCAAGTATTGAAGGAGAACTAGGATCCCTACCTCAAGAATCGAGCAAAAGAGCCAGCTTTGAGAAGAATCATTCGCAAATCCGAAATCCAATCAGTTGAAAATGTTGAGCTTCAAGCCTTCTTCACTTTTTGGTAGGAGATCTTGGCCAAAACTTTGAGGAATGGAAGATATTTAGGTCAAGAGATCAAGGATTTTCAGACCTAGGGTGAGAGGAAGGAAGAGGAAAAAAGAAAATGTAAAGAATGATCTAGAAACCCACTTTTTAAATCGCTGAATTCGCGCAGTCCGCTCGAGCATCTCTTTTCCCGCTCAAGCATACCTGCTTCCAGCATAGATTCCAAAACTTCAAATAGGCGTAACTCTCTCATCCGAACTCCATTCTAGGTCGTTCTTGTGTCCAAATTGAAGCCCCAGAAATAAGATTTCCAATGGTTCTAGCCTCACACCCAAATTCAAAGTATGGAAAAAGAAAAGGGTAAAAGAGTGACGGCTGATCGAAGGCAAATTATTCGAATTAAAGTTTTTGGTCCAATCTTACTTTACCATCATGTTGCCACCTCAATCAATGTCCCAAAATAAAATAGGAAGGCTCCAAACACAACAATAAAAAGGTCAAAAACAATCCCATTAGTCGTAGAAATTCAAACTTAACCAGGTAGACCGCTCGAGCGCCTAATCTTGCGCTCGAACGCGCAGACTAACAGAGCCGTCCTCTCGAGCGGGAATTCACAACTCTCAGAATTTCGGACAGATTGCAAAAATGCTGGGAGCCTCTCAAGTCCACTCGAGCGTCAACTTTCCTGCTCGAGCGGAGAGAAAAATTCTAGATCATTACATTTGAACATGAGGTAGAGATGCTGGATGGAGTACCTTGAAGATTACCAATTCACTTTGTCTTATCATCTTGGGAAGGCTAATGTTGTAGCAGATGCACTAAATCGAAAGACAAGGGAGATTGTAGCCAACATATCAATTAAAGAATGAGAAATGGTAAGTATTGTAAATGAGTTTAGGTTACAACCAGAAACTCAAAATGGAAGGGTTAGGTTATTTACAATGGTTACAACACCCTAACTTCTTACCAAAGTGCTAGCAGCTCAAAGATTTGATTAAGAGACTAACTTCATGAAGGCACGATTAATGTCAGGAGAATTTTCACCTAATTTTGTGCCAAATATCGAACAATTGAGAGAAGAAATACTTAAAGACTTTCACCATTTAGTTTTTGCGGTTCATCTGGAAGGAAACAAGATGTACCAGGATCTCAAGCAATAGTATTTGTAGAGCAGAATGAAGAAGGACGTTACTCAATTTGTGTCTAAGTGCTTAACGTGTTAGCAAGTGAAGGCAAAACATCAGAAGCCGACAGGAAAACTCCAACCTTTACCAATACATGAATGGAAATAGGAACACATACCAATGAATTTTGTAATGGGACTACCTCGGTTGCCGCAGGGCCATGATGCCATTTGGGTTATGGTTGATCGGTTAACTAAGACAACACATTTCCGACCAATAGGACTAACAGGCACACTTGAATCATTAAGTCAATTATTTATTAAAGGAATCATTAGGTTACATGGAGTGCCAGTCTCAATAGTGTCAGATCATGACCCTCGTCTGACGTCACAATTTTGGCAAAGTCTTCAAAAAACTATGGGTACAGAGTTGTGTTTTAGTATGGCTTTTTCATCCTCAAACTAATGGTCAATTAGAAAGAACAATTCAGATTTTGGAAGACATGCTTCGAGCTTGTAAGATGGATTTCAAGGGTAGTTGGAAGCGACACTTCCTAGTAGTTGAATTCTCTTACAATAATAGTTTTCAAGAAAGTATTGGTATGGTACCATATGAGGCTTTGTATGGACAGCCTTGTCGATCACCAATGTATTGGACGGAAGTTGGAGAAGCACCCCTTTTAGGGTCAGAATTAGTTCAAGAAACTACTGAGAAGGTGAAATTAATTAGACAAAGATTTGAGACTGCTCAGAGTAGGCAGAAAAGTTATGCAGATCAAAGGAGAAGACCTTTAGCATTTCAAGTTGGAGATCACGTGTTCCTAAAAATACAACCTTATCGAGGAGTTGTTCGTTTCGGAAAGAAGGGAAAGCTATTACCTCGCTTTATTGGGCCTTTCGAAGTTTTGGATAAAGTGAGAGAGATGACATACCGTTTGGCTTTACCACCTAAACTGGCTAGGGTACATAATGTTTTTCACATATCTATGTTATGGAAATAGGAGCCGCACCCTTCTCACGTCATCAACTAGGAGGAAATTAATCTTGATGAAAATGGGACATTTGAGGAAAAACCTGTTAAAATTTTAGATCGTCGCGAGAAAAATTTACAAGGTAAAACTATACCATTGGTTCAAGTTCTATGGAGACATCGTGGGATGGAGGAGTCAACGTGGGAATGAGAAGATATGATACGTGTTAACTACCCTCAACTTTTCAAATCTAAAGGTACGAATTAATTTCGAGGACGATTTTTTTTTTTTTTTGGGAGGTAGGTTGTGAGAACCCGCATTTAATTATTCTTAGAAGAAAATAAATAAATAAATTGATTTTATCCAGAGTCTATGTAAAATATATATTAGTGTATAAGTTAGTTTTAAATTAATCCAATTCAGTCACCGACAAAAACATTGTTAAGAATAATAATTTTGTGGGTATTCAATATTTTTTTGTTTATAATTTATTTTAACAAGGATTCAACATAATAATTATCCTTACTAAATAACTTAGTTGAAAAACATAGTTAATTAATTTTAAGAAACCCACACAAATATACAATTAAAAAAAAAAAATCAAAAATTCGGTGGCAGTGTGGGTGATTAATCACCCAACACTTGTATGCATGCATGTAATAGTAAGGAATAGGCTCAGTATATATCTTGGAATTGGTAGATCTGATGAGACTCATTAGAGAGAGAGAGGGAGAGAGAGCCTCAGTCAGGATGAACTCCTATATATATATATGCTTGTGTTCTTCTCTGATCGAAAAAGAGAAAAAGAAAAAAAAAATAAAAATTTGAGCAAGCTAAGTAAGAAGAAGAAGAGCAGAAGATTAGGAAGTTTAAATTTTTTTTTCTACCTTTTCAATCCTACTACTAGGTAAGACAATCCTCTCAACTCTATCATTTTTTTTATTTGTTGAAATTTTCAGATTTGTAATAAAATGACTAAAATTGTAGATAGAATTTTATTTTTAGTTGTATGTAAATTTTGTGATTTGTATATCAAATATTTGAAGGTTATTTTTATATTAATACCCTTAAAATAATGATATAATTTTGAAATTAGGTTGCATGTGTAGTTTGTGCCTTAAAGAGATGATTGAAGATTTTATTTGGTTTGATTATATGACTCATAAATTCGTCAGAAACTTGTATAAATTTTTAGACAATTTTATACTCAAACTTTTGAGATGATTTCTCTACAAAGTTGTTAAAAATGATGTCTAGTTCATCCAGAAATTTTTGTAACAATTATTTTAGTTTTGTACGAATTTATACAGAATTTTAATTAAATCAAAAACTGTAGACAGATTTTATTGTATGTTTGAAAAATCATTAAAAATCCTATATTAAATCCAATCTGATAATTTCTAAATAAAAAAAAATGAAATTTAAGAATTCTAGTTTCATATTAAATTTTTATATTATGAAATTGGTTTATAAATTTAAGTGTGGAATTATTTTAAGAAAATGTGACGAATCTGTGTCATGGAATTTCTTGAAATTTTACAAAATTATTTATAACTTATTTTTGGGATTTTTTTTTTCTGAAAAATGACCATAACATGTTTGTTGAATATTCCGTGTAATTCCACGAATTTTAGAATTGTATAAATAATTTATTTATAATTTTAACTACAAAAAGTATGTTTTGAAATTTTCTGGGCAGATTGAGAGAGAACCAAGATTGTTACTTCAATTAATTATTAGGACTAAAAATAAATATCGTGCTGGTCTAATTAATCAAATTTTGTAAATTAGTAGTCCATGTATGTGTGTGGTTGTGGTTCACTTTTAAGTATCTAAAATTATCATTTCATACAATGGTTTAATTTAATTGTTTATTATAATTTTGTACATTGACTGATTATTGTAAAACATATGTGTAATATTTTTTGTTAATGAAATGGTATAACACTTATGGTAATTGAAAAATTGTAATTATTTGTGATTAATATAAAAACTATCTAAAATGATTAACGACATGTACAAAATTAACGATTGACAGGTAATACCGATAGTTCAGGGTAAACCTTGGTTCTTTTGAGAATTTTTACATAATTGTGTCACGAAACCCAAAGATAGCACGGGACTTATTTGAACCATTATCGGTATTTGGTTTTGGGATAAAGGTGGATGTGCGGGTGGCACGCAGGGAGATTACATACGCCTGGCAGACTGTTTCCTTGGGGCAGACCATGGATGCCACGACTTGGATATATATCTCTAGGTGTGGGCATCCTTGGCAGGTAGTACTTGAATATTTGACCAGGGAGGTTTCAAATTAATTGTAGCCATAGATTAGTGGTTGGTAAGAAAATCTCTTGGTGAGATTTTGAGTGTCACCTCAATTATTATGTTATCCCAAGTAGGCAACCCAAGAAGGAGTGAATTGGGTTATTAAATTTTTTTACAATATTAAAAATTAATAAACACAATATTCAGAATTTTAACAAATAAAAAACAGAACAATTATTATCAATATAAAAGTAAGAGCGATAGGGAGAGAAAATGAAACACCGAGATTTATAGTGGTTTGGCACGCCAGGCCTACGTCCACTCCCCAAAGAACCTCCTTGAGAATTTCTTCACTATCAAAATGAATCAATACACCACCAAGGCTTCACCAAGCTTGTGGAATTTGCAAAGATCTTACTTTTATCTATTGAGCCTCACTCAACAATAAATGCCTCACTCTTACAAAATTCTTTCACAAATTAATAAATAAGGATAAGAAGTAGTTCAACCCTCTTTTACAATAATTCTCTCACAAAGAGTAGATATGAAAATGTAAGAACAAAGATACTACTTAGATCTGAAAGTGAAATAGTAGAGTGAAAAATATAATCACAATTTTGAAGCACACAAAATTTTTACTCTTCACGTTATTGATTTTTCTTTATACAAAACACTTTTATTTATACACAAAAATATACCCGTTAAAGGTAGAACGCTCCTTGTTGACGTCATGGATCATGTGGGTATGCTCTTCCTTTTTGATTTAGTAGTTCGGGCATGTGGAGCATAAGACCGTTCTTCTTTATATTCAAAATTTGTATGAAGCATACTGTAAACATTTCCTTTTTCTTTTCTATGTCAGGTGCCAAGCATGTGGCTTACAAAACATATAAGTGATCACTATTGTATATACAACTTTTCAACAAATGAATAGTGTTTAATTTTCCCTTTTAAACAACGAAAAATCAAAAGTTGTATAGTAATTGCATAGTAATTTTTTAATAAAATATTTAATTGCACAATAAAAAAAATTAATTGCACAATAAAATCTCTTTAGGTATATTTAAAATAACATTTATAATAGACATGAAAATATGTATCTCTTTTATAATCTTCGTAGTTGTTGACGAGATTTTAAATTCATTTTTTCAAAAAATAACCTACCACCCAATGTGAGTATATCAATTTTGTCAAAAGAAAATAATCCATCAAATTTGTCAAAAGATGAATAGTGATCAACCTAGTTTTTCAAAACGTGAATAGTAAAATTTTCAAATATTTTTATCATACAATATGTATTTTAAACAGATAATAGTTTGTGTCAAATAATATAAAATATGTATAGTAAAAAATTACAATTTATCCCATAACATCATCAAAATCAAACAATATGATTAACAATCTCCCTATTTTTCATGATGACAATATATGTATGGATTTGACACAAAATTAAAATCAACAAAATATTTGATAATTTTGCAACATTACAACATGCATAGCTAGCCATCCAAATTCATATTTTTCTCCCTTTTGGACATCATCAAAATAAAATATTGATATAGAAAATTTTCAGTGCCAAAAATAAAAAATCATACAAACATATTGAAAAAAAAAATCTAATTTGACAAAAATATAATATTTGTTCTTGTTTCTTCTCATGATCAGTTTTGGGATTTTGTATCATCTTTAGAAAAATGGTGCAGCAGCGCCTAAAATGTTGACAAACAAGAGATTTTAGCATATATGCATCGATTATTGAATCGGTGGAGTGTATAAAAATTGATATAGATAATATGCAGAGATACAAAATCTTCAAGTGTTTTGAGAGAAAAAAAATTTTTTGTTTACTTTTTGTGTAATCATGTCATTCCTTACCTTGGCCATCAATGGTTCTGACATGTATGAGGTGCTTGTAATTCAGGCAAATGAGAGGTTACCGATAATGCTTTCTCACACTATTCCTGTAAATGAGAGTCCTAGTGTTTTTGGTAATCGGAATAATATCGATGCTATTAATAACACTATGACTCTAAGTATACAGGTGATGACTGCAGTTTCCAATATAACTCGACGACTACAAGTAAGAGTACAAGAAAATCAGCAATTGAAAGACGAGGTGAGCTCGTTAAAACAACAACTGGCTAATACGCATCAGGAGAAAAGAGATCTAGAGAGGAAAATTTCTCAGTTAGAGAATGCGGTGCAATATTATGCAAAGGTTATAATGCCAAGACTCACAGAAGTCGAAAATAGAGAGAGGCATGCAAAAGAGGCTCATGAAAAGTTGTAAAGAGAAGTGAAACGCAAAAAATCTATGAGGCCTTCTCAAACCGTACATGTAATCGAGCAATAATTTCTCCTTTTGAAAAAAAATTACAAGCATTTCTCTTTGAAAAAATTGTTTGTCTTTTCAAAATAAATAAATAAATTGATGCAGATAAGGAGGAAAAAAAATTAGTTGATAACTATATATACTCCTAAAATTATGCATAGAATATATAAACGCCCTCTTAAGATTTTTTTTTTTTATAATTGTTTTATTCTCAAAATATTACATAATATGAGTCTCTACCTAAATTAATGCACTAAAAATAACACAAATTGTAAGAAACAAACTACCAATTTATAATACCAAGGGCCATTAAGATCCAGCCATAAACAACTACACCGAGTACACTAGCATAAAAGGAGAAAATACAAATAAAAAAAAAATTTCCTACCAAGTAAAAGCAATTGTTATTAAATACAAGAGATTTTAGAGCACATACAACCATATAAAAAATATCACACATTGCAGAAATAATTTTAACATGTTGATCGACGATGATGTTGATGATCGGAAAGAATGGAGAAGATCGGGGATGAATGTTTGTAGATCGATAATGGATCTTAGTGGATCAGCAACGGATCGTGATGGATCGGTAATTGATCTTGATGAATCGGAAATGATGTCGAAAATCGGTGATCATGGTTTTGTGTAGAGCAGTGATGGATCTTGGTAGATCGGTGAGGGATTTAGGTAGATGATAGTAGTGATGAAAGTGATGAATGATGGTGGTGATGGAGTCGGAGTTGGATGATGAGAGGGAGCGAGAGCGAGTGTGGGAGAGAGAGAGAGAGAGAGAGAGAGAGAGAGAGAGAGAGAGATAGGAAAATAGAGAGAGATACAAAGAGCGAGAGTGAGAGCAAGACAAAGAATGGGAGAGAAAAGAGAGAGAAATGATTTATATTAAAAAAACTTTTTTTTTTAAAATTTTTTTAAATTTATTTTTAATTAATTAATTAATTATTTATTTTTGTATACAATTATTAAATAAGAGTATTTAACATACCAAGTTCAGTTCTGATATAACAAAATTGTTCTTCATTAAGAGGCTTGGTAAATATGTCAGCTAATTGATGACTTGTAGGCACAAATTCGAGTTCAATGTCACATTTGAGTATATGATCTTTTAGAAAATGATGCCTTATTTCAATGTGTTTAGTTAATGGCACTTGTGTTGTCACATTTTATAGGAATATGATCATAGTGAAGTCCAAAATCTTGAAGTTGTTGTTTCATCCAAAGTAATTGTGCACAACCCCCAGCGGCTGAAATGTATTCTGCTTCAGTAGTTGACAGAGCCACTGAGTTTTGTTTTTTGCAAAACCAAGAAGTAAGAGAGTGTCCAAGAAAATGACAAGTGCCACTAGTGCTTTTTCGGTCAAGTCTACATCCTGCAAAGTTGGCATCCAAGTAACCAAAAATTTCAAAGGTACTTCCCTTAGGATACCATAATCCCAAATTTGGAGTGCCAACAAGATATCTAAAAATACGTTTGATTACGGTGATATGTGACTCTTTAGGTGCAGATTGAAAACGTGCACACATACAAACACTAAACATTATATCAGGTCTACTTCCAATAAGATAGAGTAAGGAACCAATCATACCTCGATATTTCTTTTTATCGACGGGTTTACCTTGCTCATCTTTGTCAATTTTTATTGATGTGCTCATTGGAGTTGTTGCAGGCTTTGATGATTCTATTTTAAACCTTTTAAGTAGATCCTTGATATATTTCATTTGATTTAAATGGATCCCATCATTTGTTTGTTTAATTTGTAGACCAAAGAAGTAATTTAACTCCCCCATCATACTCATTTCAAATTCACCCTGCATATCTTTAGCAAATTCTTTGACAAATTTTCATTAGTAACACCGAAAATAATATTATCAACATAAATTTGAACAATTAGTATGTCCTCCTTTTTTGGTTTTATAAAAAGAGTTGTATCTATTTTTTCTCAAGAAAAACCTTTGTCAAGTAGAAAATTACTTAATCTTTCATACCATGCTCTTGGTGCTTGTTTTAAATAATATAAAGCTTTTGAGAGTTTGAAAACATGATCTGAGTATTTATGATTTTCAAAACCGAGAGGTTGCTCAATATAAACTTTCTCCAGAATGTACCCATTTAAAAAAGCACTTTTAACATTCATTTGATATAATTTAAAATCTTTAAAACATGCAAAACCAAGTAATATTTTAATAGCTTCAAGTCTAATAACCAGTGCAAAAGTTTCATCAAAATCATACCCTTTTCTTGATTATAACATTGGGCTACCACTCTAGCTTTATTTCTAGTAACAACTCCAATCGAAAAACCCATTTTGTACCAATTACAGGGATGATCCTTAGGTCAAGGGGTTGAAAACCAAACTTCATTTTTTTCAAATTGATTTAATTCTTTTTGCATTGCTAAAATCCAGTTTTCATCATTTTCAGCTTCTAAATGATTTTGGTTCAATTTGTGAAACAAATGCTAAATTACTACAAGCATTTCTAATAGAGAAACGAGCATCTCCTATGATAAGGTATTTAGGGTGGGCATAAGCATACTTCCATTCCTTTGGTAAATTTGATTCATTTTCTGGACGAGCATATTCCTCTTGAAGATTTTTCATTGTGATTTCTTCTTTTTGTTCAGGAGATGGATTTTCTTCATTTGTTATGCAAATGCTCTCCATTCTTGGATTTGTTTCTGCAGTATCATCACTTATAATATTCTTGGAAACAACGGTATTAGATTCATCAAAGGCAACATGTATAGATTCTTCAACAAATAAAATTCTTTTATTGAGTACTCTATAAACTTTACTAGAATTCGAATAACCAAGAAATACAACTTCATCCGATTTATCATCAAATTTTCCTAAATTATCTTTATTGTTATTTAATACAAAGCATTTACAACCAAAAGCACATAAGTGGCTAATATTAGGTTTTCTACCTTTCTAAAGTTTATAAGGGGTTTTCTTAAGAATAAGTCTAATCATGGCACGGTTTACAACATAACATACAGTGTAAACGGCTTCAGCCCAAAAATATCAAGGTAAATTATTCTCACAAAACATAGTATGGGCCATTTCTTCAAGAGTTCTATTTTTCTTTCAACCACACTATCATGCCCCGCTTTTTATTACCTAGAATTTATTACCAAAGCCATTTAACAATGGATTCAATTTCAGAGCTAGTATATAGAAGCTCATTATAAGGACAAGAAATACAACAATAAGGGTTCTCTCATACGGACATAAAATGAATGCAACATGAATTGTAATTAAATAAATAGCCTGTAGGCTTACATCTTAAAAGGAATAGATAAAATGGCTCAACCTTTTTTACACATATGGCATTCTGCCTACAAAATAAAGGCCCTGTGGCCAACAGATAAGAAGATCCATGACCTT
Source organism: Camellia lanceoleosa (assembly GCA_025200525.1). Taxonomy (NCBI): domain Eukaryota; kingdom Viridiplantae; phylum Streptophyta; class Magnoliopsida; order Ericales; family Theaceae; genus Camellia; species Camellia lanceoleosa. Next base: position 135,090,492 of record CM045761.1, on the reverse strand, counting down.
GAAAAGACCTCTCCATGTTCACCTGAAAAAGATTAGCAACGTGGGATGAACATATAGTCCAATAGGGATCTCAACATGATCCTCAACAATAACAACTTACAGATAGCTATGATCATGAATGCTAATCTCATACCATATAAATAATGTGACGTTTTATAGCCAGAGTGTACTTACATAATACTCTTCTAAAAAACATCCAATTATACAGCAATACCAAGTTTCGCTTTCCTTACCCATTTCCCATTTAAACAAGTATTACTCGATAACCATATTTTCCATTTGTGACAAAACATTGCATAATATCTATTTTATTTCTCTTAAAAACATGTTAACCCAATCCGACTTTCATCACATTAATTATACTCAATATACGACAAGATTCATCTCCACACGTTCATTACATTTTCAACCCTTAGCTCAAAATTTAATGAGGCCCCTTGACAAAATAATTCATGGTAGGGAACCCCCACAACAACTCTAGCACGACCAAATATACATGAACATATCTTCTTAACATATAGACAATTCAACCTTACAAAATCATACTCATCTTAATGCAAGACACACGGAATCAAATCGAACACAAAATAAATAACCTCTACTCTACCTGCCTGAAGCACGGTAAGCCAAATGATGCATCTCTCCACAATAACGTGCCAATTTACCAGACACCAGCTGGAAGGGAATGGTACCTCTGCTCTATTTCTCCAGGCGTTAGCTGGAAAGGAATGGTACCTCTAATTCTCAGTGCAGCCAATTCTCCAGGCGCTAGCTGAAAGGTAATGGTATCTCTGATTCTCAGCGCATTACACATTTTCTAACCATCACTTCAAACCACATTTATAGATAACACAAGTGTACTACAAACACATAATCATTTCAACATTCACAATGTTATCCTCCATCGATGACCAGGGACAAAACCCCTAACAGTAAGTATTAAACATATAATGCCATTAACCACTTCTCATGAACCTTGGGTCCAATTACACAATAATAAAATAAAATAAATTTGTGATTTAATCTCAAGTGAATTTCCGAAACTCACACAACATTAATATTTCAGTCTTCCGTTTCAAAATCAAATACCTTATTCCTTCACATTGATATTCTCCATCCTTTGCCTCAATCCATTTATTTCACTTTACCAAAAACATGACCAACACAATTTCCTTCATTTTAAATAAGGGATACTAATCGTGGTCAACAAAGTTATAATTTACCCAAATTTCTATTTAATGGTAATGTAATCCAATCGCATTCTAATCCCATGAAAACTTCCTTCTCATCAATTAGCAATTCATCAATTTGTTGTGTTTAAACCTAGTCAATCCAACACAAATTAATGTTCAAATCATGAAACCCATTTTAATCATAAATTAATTAACAAGTCATTCATCACATTTCTTAAACTCATAACATAAATATTCTACAATTTTAACCCCTTTTCATCTATTAGGCATTACTACAAAATTTAGAGCATTATCTCTCCAATCATGAATATATTGCATCACACCCCAAGTTTAACCCAACATTAACCCCTTTCATGAACTTTCCATCTCAACACCCCAATCTTATATCCTCTACCATGATTTTCGAAAATAAACCCATACTGCATGGTTTTTATGCAATAATAACCTACCACATGTCTATCTATAGTAGAGGTATTGAAAAGAATAAAAGAAATCCCTACCTCAAGAGAGAAGAGGAGAAGGAGCCTAAAATCGACCTGGTCAAAATACGATCTCCACCGGTCAAAATGAAGCCCTCGACATGCTCATCAATTTGATATAAGGAACTAGTGCCAAAATCCCAATGAATTCTTGGGATCAAAACAAAATAAAAGGTTTTGGAAAGTTTGGGTAGAGAGAGATGAGAGAAAATGAGAGAAATATTGTATAGAGAAAGAGAAACATTCATCAAATGAAGTGAAAAGAGCCAAATAAAGCTGAAAAGCACAAAAGCGAGATGAAGAACACGCCACCAAGACGCGCGGCGCCTCCCCGCGACATGCGGTCTCCTCTATACCTCCATTCACGTACCTGTCTTTTAGGCAGTGTGCACACAGCACCTCTCCTAGCTTCCCGCACGTGTGGCCCCTTTCTCGCACGTGCAACCCAAGGGCCCCGCACGTGCGGCCTTAGCCCTCTAGCCCGGAAAAACCTCATCTTCTTTCCCGACCCTCCGGTGCCGACCCCGCACCCTCCGAAACGAGTGGAAACTCATAATTGAAACAACTACAACAGAAAATATTTTAAGTAGAGAATTTTCGATGCCAACTTACCCGACATCTTCACAATGATAATTCTAACATAACCTCATGAGAGTACAGCAAAAATGCGCACAGGTCATCACACACACCGTTTTGTTGAGGAGTTCTAGGGGATGAGAAATTATGATCTAGTCCTAAGTCATCACAAAACATAATAAAATCATCATTTTCAAATCCTCTACCATGATCACTTCTAATACTACAAATATTAAGACTTTTTTCATTTTGAATTCTTTTACATAGTTTTGAGAAATTATAAAAAACTTCATTTTTGTGTGCTAAAAATAATACCCATGTATATCTAGTATAATTATCAACACAAACAAGAGCATATGATTTTTCTCATAAACTTAATGTTTTAGATGGTCCGAATAAATCAATATGTAAAAGTTGAAGCGGTCTAGTAGTTGAAACGATATTTTTGAATTTAAAAGAAATTCTAGTTTGTTTTCTAAGTTGGCATGCATCACAAAGTTTGTCTTTTTTAAAATCAATTTTAGGCAAACCAATGACTAACTCATTTTTTGAAATTTTAAAAATTAATCTAAATGAACATGTCCTAATCTTCTATGCCATAACCAACCAGTTTCATTTATTGCAGATAAACATTTAACATCAAAATGAGAAGACAAGTTATGCAAATCAAACACATATACATTCTTATCTCTATGTCCTACAAACAGAGTTTTATTATCTTTAGTGTTCTCAATTGTACAATGAGTTTTCTAAAAATAGCTCTATTACCTTTATCACATAATTGACTAATGCTAAGCAAATTATGTTTTAAACCTTCAACAAGTAAAACATTTTCTATAATAGGAGAAGAATTTTTACCAATACTATCTACACCAATGATCTTTCCTTTACTATTGTCGTCAAATGTTATATATCCGCCATCCTTTGATTGAAGTGTGGCGAAAATAGCTTTATTTCTGGTCATGTGCCTTGAGCATGCACTGTTGAGATACCATCGATCGTTACTAAATTTCGTCTTGAAACATACCTACAAAAATTTGATTTTTCTATTGGTACCCATATTTTCTTGGATCCGTAAAAGTTAGAATTTGACAAAGTTGAAATATCTTTAGAAACCTACATCTTTTTTATTTTAGCAAAAGAATTTCTTTTAACAGGATATGATGGTGAAATATGACCTTTTTTACTACAAAAATGACACGTGAGATGTGAGTGTATAGAATATGCATAAATAAAATCATTTTTGAAAGGTTTTCCTTTTAAAAAAGGTTTATACCCAATTCCAGCTCTTCTAAATGTACAATTTTGATTTTTAAAAATTTTATCCAAAGTGTCTTTTCCTTGAGTAAATTTTGAAAGGGAATTTTTCAAATCTTCTATATTTTCATTCAAAGTAATTTTCTATTGTTTTAAAGAATCATTTTCAATTTTTAAACCAATTAGATCCTGTTTTAAAATAGAAGATTCTTTTGATTTCAAAATTTCATTTTCTTCTTTTATCTTCAAAAAATCTTTTTGTAACTCTTCAATTTTATTAGATAAAGATTCATTTTCTTTTGTTGAATTTGAAAGCAATTTTTTAAGTACAATATTTTTAATGCCAAGTTTTCGAAATTCATCATGTAATTCTTCAAATGTAGATTGTAATTCATCAAAAGAATAAGACTCATTATTTACCTCATCATCATTTCCAAATGCTATTAGGCATAGGTTAGCCACTTCGTTGTTGTTGTTGTCATTTTTTGACTCACTTTCGTTACTATCTCCCCATGCAGCAATCATGACTCTTCTTTTGTCTTTCTTGTATTGTTTCTTGATTTTCAAACAATCGGCCTTGATATAACCAGGCTTGTTACACTCATAACAAGTGATTTCAGTTTTCTTATTATTTTCTCCTTTTGTAAAATTTCTTTTGAAAAATCTTCTTCTTCCTTGATTCTTTTTCATAAATTTTTGAAATCTTTTTGTTAAGAAGATCATTTCTTCATCATCAAATTCTAAATTTCTTCATCCTCCTCTTCGCAAGTAGTAGTGGTTTTGAAAGCTATTCCCTTCTTTTTCTTGTTGTCTTCTTCTTCATCCCTTTCTTTTATGATGAGCTCATGTGTAAGAAGAGATCCTATTAGTTCATCTAGACTTAGCTTTAATAAGTCCTTGGCTTCTGTGATGACAATGACTTTTGTCTTCCAACTCTTAGGTAATAACCTGAGCAATTTTTTTACAATTTCAGTATTAGAATATATTTTACCAAGAGATGTTAAACTATTTATAATATTAGTAAAACGAGTAAACATTTGAGTAATGATTTCATCAGATTTCATTTTAAAAAGCTCATAATTATGGACTAGCAAGTTGACTTTAGACTCTTTAACCTGGTCCGTTCCTTCATGAGTCACTATGAGTTTATCCCAAATTTCTTTTGCAATCTTACATGTAGAAATTCTATTGAACTCGTTGGCATTTAAGGTGCAGTACAACATATTTGTGGCTCTAACATTGACTTGAGCCATTCTCATATCAGATTCAGTCTACTCATCTTCAGGTTTTGGTATCTTTTGGTCATCTACGGTTTTTGTAGGAATTTTTGGACCATTATAAATAATTTTCCAGCACTCATAATCGTTAGATTGTATGTGTATGGTCATCATAGTTTTTCAGTAGCTGAAATTGGTATTACTAAACAATGATGGTCTATTAGATGCTTGTCCCTCAGGTAAAGAATAGCTAGGAGTTGCCATAATCTACTCTAAGACGGTTAAGTCACAAAAACTAGAGTCCTGACTCTAATACCAATTGTTATCCCAGGTAAACAACCCAAGAGGGGGGTGAATTGGGTTATTAAAAAATAATAAACACAATATTTAGAATTTTAACAAATAAAAAAGAGAACAATAATTATCAATATAAAAGTAAGAGAGATAGAGAGAGAAAATCAAACACCGAGATTTATAGTGGTTCGGCATACCGGGCCTACGTCCACTTCCCAAGGAACTTCTTTGAGAATTTCTTCACTATCAAAATGAATTAATACACCACCAAGGCTTCACCAAGCTTACAGATTTTGCACAGGTCTTACTTTTATCTATTAAGTTTCACTCAACAATAAATGCCTCACTTTTACAAAATTCTTTCACAAAATAATAAGGATAAGAGGTATTTCAACCCTCTTTTACAATAATTCTCTCACTAGAAGTAGATATGAAAATGAAAGAACAAAGATACTACTTAGATCTGAAAGTGAAATTGTAGAGTGAACAATATAATCACAATTTTGAAGCACAAAGAATTTTCTCTTCAAGTTCTTGATTTTACTTTACACAAAACACTTCTATTTATACACAAAAATATACTCGTTGGAGGTAGGACGCTCCTTGCTAACGTCATGGATCACGTGGGTACGCTCCTCCTTTTTGACTTAGTAGTTCGGGCATGTGGAGCATAGAACAATTCTTCTTTATATTCAAAATTTGCATAAAGCATACTGTAAACATTTCCTTTTTCTTTTCTATGTCAGGTGCCAAGCATGTGGCTTACAAAACATATAAGTGATCACTATTGTATATACAACTTTTCAACAAATGAATAGTGTTTAATTTTCCCTTCAAAACAACGAATAATCAAAAGTTGTATAGTAATTGCATAGTAATTTTTCTAATAAAATATTTAATTGCACAATAAAAAAAAATTAATTGCACAATAAAATCTCTTTAAGTATATTTAAAAAAATATTTATAATAGATATGAAAATATATACCTCTTTTATAATCATTGTAGTTGTTGACGAGATTTTTAATTCATTTTTTTTTTAAAATAACCTACCACCCAATGTGAGTATATCAATTTTGTCAAAAGAAAATAATCCATCAAATTTGTCAAAAGATGAATAGTGATCAACCTAGTTTTTCAAAACGTGAATAGTAAAATTTTTAAAATATTTTTATCATACAATATATATTTTAAATAGATAATAATTTGTGTCAAATAATATAAAATATGTATAGTAAAAAATTACAATTTATCCCATAACATCATCAAAATCAAACAACATGATTAACATATTAAAATTGTTAAAATTGATTTAATGGTTGCTGTATTGTCATGCTATTAGTTTCGTTATTTTCTCTTAGTTGTCATGATTTTTAATCTGATTATTTTCTCTTAAAAAGAATGGTTGGTTTGTTATGCTTTCTTACAGTGTTGCAAAACTCATGGCATATATTTTTGTTGCCCTGGCGTTTTATGCCAGATTTCGACGAGAAAGGAACGAAAGCTGAAATTGAAGCTGATGCTAATATAGAGTCTTAACTAACTTGAAGCCATGACTTTAGCAAAATAAAATTTTACATTCTTTATGTATTAATGATTAGGGTTTGGTTATGGTGTGCAACTTACACCTTACACCTTATACCTTACACTTACACCTTACACTTACACCTTTTTTGAGGTTGCATACCATATGCAACCCACTTACACCTTACACCTTACACTTACACCTTATACTTATACTTACACCTTACACTTACACTTTTTGTGTAAGTGGCACATGGTGTGCAATTGCACACTTAAGAAAAGTCCTAATGATTAAGGATGCTATAATGTTGTTTAATGTTGTATTTGGACTTTTAATATTTTTTTGTGTTGTTTAAACTTTTGGTTGTGTGAGAATTGAAGTATTCCTATTAAGGTGTTAAATTTTTATTTAATAAGTTTATTTGTTATTTAATTTCTATGATGTTCTGAAAAAAAAAATTTTGGGGCGTCACAACCATTGTCACCAATAATAGCTGACACAATATAAAATTGAAAGTATATAAATTTTAAAAAATTAATATTATACTTATCAAACAATTTGTTTTACTTCAACAGTTAAATTTTGATTAAATAGTTAAGAAATTCAACATTCAATCTACAATGTGCAATTTTTAAGTTTTAGTTTTATCAAACACCACTTACAAAGACAATTATTACACTGATAGTGACTTTTTAATTTTTTTCACTAAGTTAGTCACTTCCCAAACATAGTCTTAGTTGGAGTTGTATGCTACTTTTCTCCAAACTCTTTTATGTTTGGGAATTAATACAACATTTTAACTAAAAGTCAAAAAATTATTAAATATTAAAAAGTCAAAGGCTCATTTCCATTCATTCTACTTTTTGCATATATTTTTATTAAAAAAAATACAAAAAAAAAATCCCAAACATACTTTATTTGGTTTGAAATTTTCAAAAAACAGTTTTATAAGTTTTATTCCTATTTTTGTATTTTTAAAAATATTTTAATCAATTATTTTAACTTTTTAGATCCACTTAATCTTGATATAGTTAAAAATTATAAAATTTGTACAAAAAAAATCCTTTAAATATAACAAAATACAAAAATATATTGAATTTTTATATTGTAGTATTTATTACACTTTATACCTCTAAACTATCATCAAATTGTCTACTTAGTTTCTAAACTATCGATTGAGTCTATTAAATCTGTAAAGTATATAAATCAAAATCTATTTATTCCCTAAACTATCAATTGAATCTATTTAATTCCTAATGTGTTTCAAATCTATTTAGTCCTTGAAAATATTAGAAAAATAAAATATAAATCCATAAATGTTATAAATTATTTAAAGACCTATCTAGTTAAAATTTTATTTCAAAAAAAATCTTAAAATCTTGTTTTGTTTTATTTTTGAAAAGTGGACGTAAGTTCTTATGGTGAATTTTCTTTTGATTTGGCTTCATTTGAGTTGTCATCTCAATTTGAGAGAGTGTTTGGTTTTGATAAGCCCATTTTGGACCTGTAGGTGTTGATTTTCAACCACACAACCAAAAAGGGATCTTAGTTGGAGAGCACGCAGCAGAATATATTAAGTCAGCACTTGTGCACATGAAGACAAGAAATATCACGGTGACTTGTCCACCCAGAGGCACTCTAACGATCAAATCAGTCAACTTATCTTTCAAAGATATCAACACAAGTACACAATTCACAATCAAAAGCATATCAAATAAAAGCATACCTTAGACCCATGAGGGTGCCTCATTTTTATAATGATCAATGTCCAACTTCCTCTAGAAATCTCACTTCATAATACTCTATCCTTTACAAGAATAACATCTATCACAACTCACACTATTCAGATTAAGATGAACTTCCTGAAGAGTCCTATCTCTATCTAAATAGGTAGCTTGATGTCATCTAGGACACTTGTCTTCTATTTGAATATCTTGGATTCTGGTATTACCGCACCAAACCTTGGCAATGCCGCAATCACCTCCGCAAACATGACTTGCATACATGGCACGTCGGTCGACATCTTGAAGACATCTTGGCCACGTGGCGTCATTTTCTAAATACTTCCCCAAAACTGCCCCCTAGGTTCTATTACCTCGGCAACCTGAGGTGATGGAACCTATATCTTTTAATTTTCCAACATGTCGGCTAAACAACATACTAGAATACTCCTTCGACCGAGGTCATGACTCGTTAACGCCAAGAAACAAGGACTAGAGTGTGCACTCGTCATGAATCAAGAATCAAGAACCATCATGTTCTATCTCATCCAGGCCCAACATCTCGACAGAGATCGCACTACTAGTAGAGATCATGACTTGCTAGTTGAAGAGCATCAAGATCCTAGTATCAACTCATCAGTAACCAAGAACAAACAAGTTATGTCCCATCCAAATTCAACATCTCAACCAAGATCATCATGTCAACCAAGATCAATCATCTCAACCGAGATCAACATCTCAACCGAGATCGCACTTCTCAACCGAGATCATTATCTCAACCAAGATTGCACTTCTCAACTAGGATCATCAACTCAACCGAGATCGAATTACTAGCTGAGGTCATGACTCACTAGTTTAAGAACATCAAGATTCAAAATCTGTCGTCTCAACCGTCATACCAACATCATGACGTGTCACCTCTTCATTGGTTCCCAATATGTCCCGTAATTGACACACGTCGCCCCATTAGACGTCATCAGCCATCACATGTCTCCCAAAAAACTTGAATCATTACAATCTGTCACTTCTTTCCATTCCAACAAAACCTTTTCACTTTCCCATTTTCCCTGTGTCTTTAGACTCTCTCTCTCTTTCTCTTGGCCTTTGCAAACCATCATCATTGTTCTTGAAGCATTCATTGGTATGAATACTCCATTCGTGCCCAAGGTTCAAACTTTACCAGCTAAACCAGACTAGCAGCCAAGCATTGTATCAGCTGCTTCACGAATCAACCCACCATCTCAATAGTAGTGCAAGACATAGCGACAATCTTGCAGCCAAAACTAGGAGCAGGAAACACCGAGGTCCTAGGCTCTCTGCCTTAGAACTTGACAATTCTCCAATCGCCCTATCTGCGAGTAACCATTGAAGTCACCAATGACAACATGTTTCGCCGAACTCTTGTCGTAGAAGAATTTCTTGCTGATATCCCTGATGTCTTAACTGTGCGACCCACTTTATCTCCTTATAGTCAATCCAAGATACTCATGTCTCCAGCAACTTAATATATCGGAAGAGAAACACATGAAGCAAAAGGACCAAGTTATTGCTAAAGTCGAGGCATAGAAAGCCGAGGCCATTGCTAAGGTTGCCAAAAAGAAAGCTATCGAAGTTGAGAAGAAACTAGCAGAGGCACTAACCAGCAAGTAGTAGACACTAAGGCCTATCAAGAAGGCCAAGACTCTATCCGAGATCAATATAAAGAGTAGGTCAGTATCTCGAATAAAACCATCATCTCGGATTATGTCATCTCGGGTCTAAGTGTTATCTTGAATACCTTCATCTCACTAATTTTTTTGAAAATTTCACCAAGTATCACTTTCAAATTATTGACTCAGTTTTCATTAACTCATCTTTGCTCTCTGCTCCCTAATGTAAATGTAAATACAACTTATGTTCACATTAGGAATACATTATTTGAATCTTGTCTAAGTCTGACTTAGACATCCATGGCTGAGGTCATCACGTTTGGCTCGCTCAAACTAAACACTTAAGGCTTGACCTTAGTATATCGAGAGTACTAGCTACCTCGGCTTTTCGCACAAACCAGCCAAAACGTGGCTAGTTTCGCATTGTTTCACATTGAAACATCGCTTTATACTTAGTTCAACTCTACCAATATGGCAAGTTAATTGCCTTGTTCACCATGGGAACATCGTATGATTCTTGCCTAAGTTTAACTTAGACATCCATGATCGAGGTCATCACGTTTGGCTCGCCCAAACTAAACACTTAAGGCTTGACCTTAATGTACCGAGAGTACTACCTATCTCGGCTTTTCGTACAAACTAGCTATATCATGGCTGGTTTTCGCCTTGTTTCAAATTGAAACATCGCCTTATACTTAGTTCAACTCTACCATCATGGCAAGTCTAAGTTAATCGCCATGTTTCACATTGAAACATCGCTTTGTACTTAGTTCAACTCTACCATCACGGCAAGTATAAGTTAATCGCCTTGTTTTACATAGAAATATCGCCTTATACTTAGTTCAACTCTACCATCACGGCAAGTCTAAGTTAATCACCTTGTTCACCATGGAACATCGCCTTAAGACTTTCTCAGTCTTTTCTCATAATCATAAAGTTCAACAACATTTTGTAAAAAACAAAATCGATACTAGTAAACAAGTGATATAGAATTCCTGTGATATAGCTCTATGAGCAAGTGATCTGCCCCTCGCATGGCTTCCACATGCTCCCTCATGATTCTTGTACAAAAAGTCCTTTACTTGGGATAGATGTACACATCGCAGTAGAGGTCCGGAATAAGATCTCCTGTACAGATATCCTTTTGTTGATAGGCAGAACTTGGCCGACTTCAATTTGATCATATGAGTTTCCCTTCGATTTATTATTAACTTCGGCTGAGGTTATTGACATCATTATAGCCGAGCTCCAAATTTTGTCAAGCCACATTCCAAGGCCTCGACAATCTCTTATCATCAAGATCTTCTAATCTCGGGTAAGCTTTGTTTTATCTCAACTCTGTTCGCCTCCAGTAAGTTTTGATCTTTTCAAAATTGTTCACCTAGGTCAAACTTTTGTCTTCTCGGACCTACTCATCTAGGTCAAGATCTTGTCTTCTGGATCTGGGATCTGCTTACTTAAGCTGAGCTCTTGTCTTTTCGGTTCTAATAATCTATGTTGACATCTTGTCTTCTAGGATTTGAGATCTACTCACTTAGTCTGAGCTCTTGTCTTCTCGGACCTATTCATCTAGGTGGAGATCTTGTCTTCTGAGATCTGGGATCTCCCTACAAAGGTTCAGCTCTTATCTTCTCGAATCTACTTATTTAGGCCGAGATCTTGTCTTTTAGAATCTGGGATCTACTCACTTAGGTTGAGCTATTGTCTTCTTAGACCTACTCATCTAAACCGAGATCTTGTCTTCTGGGATTTGAGATCTACTCACTTAGGCTAAACTCTTGTCTTCTCAGACTTACTCATCTAGGCCAAGATCTTGTTTTTTGGGATCTGCTCACTTAGGCTGAACTCTTGTCTTCTCGGACCTAGTTATCTAGGTCGAGATCTTGTCTTCTAGGATCTAGGATCTACTCACTTAGATTGAGCTCTTGTCCTCTCGAACCTACTCATCTAGGTCGAGATCTTGTCTTCTAGGATCTGGGATCTGCTCACTTAGGCTGAGCTCTTGTATTCTTAGGCCTATTAATCTAGGCCAAGATCTTGTCTTCTGGGATCTGGGATGTCACTTGAGCTAAGCTCTTGTCTTCTCGGACCTACTCATCTAGGCCGAGATCTTACCTTCTAGGATCTGGGATCTACTCACTTAGATTGAGCTCTTGTCTTATTGGACCTACTCATCTAGGTTGCGATCTTGTCTTCTAGGATCTGAGATTTGCTCACTTAGGCTAAGCTCTTGTATTCTCAAACCTATTCGTCTAAGTCGAGATCTTGTCTTTTGGATCTAGGATCTAGGATGCGCTCACTTAGGCTAAGCTCTTGTATCTTGGATCTGTTCTACTTAGGCCATGCTCTTCCATATAGGATCTGCTCCACCTAGGCTATGCTCTTCCATCTTGGATTTGCTTCACCTAGGTCGATGTCTTTTCTACTTAAAGGTCGTCTTCATCTCATCGGGAGCGTTCATGCCTCCTTATCTTTGCATTCATTCCTTCTAGAAGGGTCTTTATTTCGTTAATGTCGATGCATTCTCTATCTTTGCTAAACCCATCATCGCCGACACTTTGATCTGGCATGATGATAGCCATTTATTCTAACTAAGTTCCCACAGATGATGCCAAATTGTGGGTGTTGATTTCCAACCACACAACTAGACATGAATCTTAGGTAGAGAGCACGTAGCAGAATAGATTAAGTCAGCACTTGTGCACAAGAAGACAAGAAATACCGCGGTGGCTTGTCCATTCGGGAACACTTCGACAATCACGTCAGTCAACTTCTCTCTCAAAGATATTAACACAAGTACACAATTCACAATCAAGAGCATATCAAATAAAAGAGCCACAGTGGTGTCTCACTTTTATAATGATCAATGTCCAACTTTCCCTAAAAGTCTCATTTCATAGGACTCTATCCTTTACAAGGATAACATCTATCACAATTCACACTATTCAGATTAAGATGAACTTTCTTAAGAGTCCCACCTCTATCCAAATAGGTAGCTTGATGTCATTTAGGACTCTTGTCCTCTATCCGAATATCTTGGATTCCGACATTACTGCACCGAACCTTGGCAACGAAGCAATCACCTCGACAAACATGACTCACCCATATGGCACCTCGGCCGACATCTTGAAGGCACCTTGGCCACGTGGCGTCATTCTTAAAATACTTTCCCACAGGACCGATTTCGATGATTTGAATCATTCACTTTTTAAGACTCGTTGAATAGAATATTCATGTTACGAACGATGCCTTTAATTAGTCAAAAAAGTAAAAAAATCATATAAAAATGAAATATTCCTTCTCATTATTTTTATTTTTTACACATTTTTTTTTTATTGTGAAAAATAAAAAATCATTCACAAATATTTCAAAAAATTTATTTCATATCTTAACTAAAAAAAAAAATCACAAAAAAAAAAAAAATCCCAAATGAAGTATAAATTGAGTTTTACTTAATTTTTTAAAATTAATATAACATAGTCTAATTTTTAAATTCAATTTTTGTAGACTAAAAACATGACATGGTAGCTTATTTAATTTTGGTCTTAACCTTGTTTGTCCGTTAAAAAGTTGTACATCAAACTCTTACTGCATTTTTTAAGTCATATTTTAAAATCATCATTGTAGGGTTTTATTATAAAAAAAAAAAATATTTATTTAACTTTTTTTTATTAAAGTCAAATTTATTTTGTAACTTATTTATGTATAAAGTCTTGTTTAGTAACTTTTAATTTTAATTAAAAAGTCAAAAATATCATTATAACTCGTCACATTATTCTAGGAGAATTTTTTTAAGGTCTCTAATATTAATATTTTATATGATAAAAAAAATATAATATTTTTATAATAGTTGGGGTCCCTTAACATGTTTCTAAAGAAATTTCAATCTAGAAAAATTTTGAAACAAGAGAAATTTCAAAACCAGAGAAATTTCGCTGTGTATTTGTGTGTTCATGTTTGGAATTTCTCTGGATACATCAGAATCCTTTAGAATTTCTTTGAGTGTGTTTGTGTGTTTATGTTTAGAATTTCTCTAGGCATTTTCATTGAAATTTCTCTAGACACATCAGTGCCGTTTGGTAACACTCGTTTTCAGTTTTCTGTTTATATTTACAAAAATTTTAAAAACTGAAATAAAAACTTGTTTGATAAAATTTTTGATTTATAAATCAGTGGTCTCAGTTTATAAATTTGGCCAAAAAATAAAAACACAAAAAATGTGTTTCCGTTTTGAATTTTGAGTTTTTTTTTTTACCACCCAACACTAGGCACCACCCGCCACCATTTTTCACCACCGTCTTCCGCCACCACCACCCACCACTTGCCACCACCAGCCACTTCTCGCCGCCACCACCAGCACCCATCTGCCATCCACCCGCCACTACCATCCATCGCCCACACCACCACTGCCACCCACTTGCCACCACCACCACCACTACCACCACCGTCCATCATCCATCACTTGCCACCACCACCCACCACCACCAAGAATCCGGCCACCTATCCGCCACCACCACCCACCACCCTCCACCACCACCACCCCCACCACCACCACCACCTACCTGCCATCCACCCGCCACCACCACCACTACCACCACCCGCCATCTACCGGCCACCACCTACCACCTACCACCACCCGCCATCTGCCACCCATCTGCTACCACCACCCACCACCACCACCACCACCCACTCGCTACCACCCACCACCCGCTACTGTCACCCATCCACCCACCACCACTACCTACCCGCCACCAACCACCACCATCAGCTATCCACCACCTACTGTCACCACTTTCCACCACCGTCTTCCGCCGCCACTTGCCATTTCTCACTCTTTTTTATATTTTAAATTTTTTTTTAAACATTTTGTCAATTACCAAATGCGTTTGTAGTTTATGTTTTTCTAAAAATAAACAAAAAATAAACAAAAACCAGTTTATAAAATTTTTGTAAATATAAACTGAAAACGTAAACATTACCAAACACACCACAATCCCATAGTGTTTGAGAAATTCACACAGTGACCATAATTAGAGAAAATTCATACAGTGACCACAGCCAGAGAAAATTCATAAAATTACAAACAATGACCAAAACTAGAGAAAATTCACACAGTGATCATAGCTAGAGAAAATTTATATAGTTAGAGAAAATTCACACAGTTTCCACATCTAGAAAAAATTCATATAATTAGAGAAAATTTATACAACTAGAGAAAATTCATATAATTAGAGAAAATTTATACAACTAGAGAAAATTCACATAATCTTAAGAAAATTCATATAGCCAAAGAAAATTCATACAAAAGCTAGAGAAAATTCATACAATCAGAGAACATTCATATAGCAAGACAAAATTCATACAACCAGAGAAAATTCACATAATTCCCACATCCAGAGAAAATTTACACAGTCAAGATAAAATTCAATTTGATTCCTAAGCTGCGCTGTCGATAGAATCGGTGCTGTCCACTTGGGCCATATCTCCATATCCCAAATCAATGGTGTTGGTGATTCTCCAACAAACTCACCAGAGAAGTCGTCGCCTTTGGCTTCTTGGAACTACCGCTTTACACAGTTCGACACCACCGATGACAACGGCGTTATGCGATGGTTCTTCCTATCACCATTGCTGCTTTTGCTACCATTTTCATCTTCTTCTTCTAACCTCAATTCGCTGCCAATTTTGGTGAATTTAGTGCTTTTGAGACCCAATTGCTGTTGTAAATTTAGCTGTTGCTGCTCTGGTTTGTATATATATATATATTTGTTCTTGGTGGGTTTGGAAGATAATTCAATAAATATTTGATCTTATGATCTAAATTTTGAGGATTTATATAAGGTTTTCAATTGAGGGAGATGAATTTTTCGATCAAGTTCTAAGAGAGTGAGAAGTTTGGTGCGAGAAGAGAGGATGAGAGAGTGAGTGTTATATATGGGTGTGGGTGAAAGGCCTTGGGTTATCAAAAAAAATTTATGATTGTATATCTCTTTTATTACTAAAAATTAGAGAAGGATATTAAATTAATTTTTTTTTTAAAATACTTTGTCGGCTTTTTGAAAAAAAGAAAAAAGGAAAAAAAAAGGGGTTACCGGGTGGTTCCAAACAACCGGAGATGGTATAAGAAACACAGAGCGAAAAAACGAGACGTTTCATAGAGCCGTCAATCTTCCATGGTTGTCCGAACAAAACCAGCTCAATTCAAGTTCACTCACAATAACACCTACACTACACAAACGCACCCAACAATGGCCGCTTTCCTAAACCTCAGCACCTCCTTCTTTCCTTCCCCAAGACACCACCTTCTTCCGCCTCGCACAACGTTCCTCTACACCACACCCTTATCTTCTCTACCTCACTCCTTCTCTTCCTCTCCGTCTCGACGTCCTCGTTTCGCTTCCACACCCATCCTTTCCTCACTCAAGGTATACACAACTAGTCTTTCCGCACGCCCATCAACTGTTTGTTGATATGCTCAAATGGTTTTTCTTTTTTCACTTCACTGGCGTGTTTGCTTTGTTTCAGGAAGATTTGGGTCGGGTCACGAAAGTTTGGAGTGATTTTAGTAGCTTGAATTATTGGGTTGTTAGGGATTATTATCGACTCGTGAACTCTGTTAATGCCTTGGAACCGCATATTCAGGGACTGTCTGATGAACAGGTTTGTGGGTTTGTTGAATTGGTTGTATGAATAGTTATGGTGGTTTTGTTTGTGGATTGTTGGTTAATGTTTTTTTCGTTTTTGTTGGGTTTTTGGTTTCTAGTTGACTACAAAAACAATTGAGTTTCAACACCGGTTGAAACATGGAGAGACAGTTGCCGACATTCAAGCTGGTTTGAAGAACTATCACCTCTTGTGCTTCCGTCATCAATGTTCAATTATTTTAAACAAAATATTGAAAAGTTGATTTTTTTTTTTTATTATTGTCAGAGGCATTTGCTGTTGTTCGAGAAGCTGCGAGAAGGAAGCTTGGAATGCGTCACTTTGATGTCCAGGTCTCTCTCTCACGTTCTCTATCTCTGTTGTTAATTGTCTTTAATTTACTAAACCTATAAATTGTGTCTGAAATGTCATGCAAATTTGGGTGATAGATCATTGGTGGAGCGGTGCTTCATGATGGGTCAATTGCTGAAATGAAGACGGGTGAGGGAAAAACACTGGTTTCAACATTAGCTGCATATCTTAATGCCCTGACTGGGGACGGTGTTCATGGTAAGTTGTCCTGATGTGGTTATTGCTAACATTATATTATTGTTTTGTTTTGGAAGCTTAATTGTAATAATTATATTACAATTTGGGTTTTTTGTTTTGTTTTGTTTTGTTTTTTCTTCAGAAATGATCAGAAGTTAAAATTCAGTAATTAAGATTATGTTCTTAACTTACCTATTTAAGCCTGTTAAACTCGTAGTCAGTTTCTGATGGAGAACTCATGTTTAAGTTGGTTGTGACTTCAGACAATCTTGGCATACAAGCCTATTTGATGGCACTGGAACCTTTTTCAGTAGCCTGCATCCATTGTATTGTGAATCCGCTTAAGTGGATAATAGTCATAAGTTAACAATCCGTCTACCTTTATTTCCTGGAAAACATGGTGGAAAGAACAGTAAACACCTAGTTCTGCTTACGAATCTGCCAGAAAAAACAAGAGCAAAGTGATAAAAATGGGAAAGACATCATTCCTTCCAACTGCTTGTTGTCCTCTTAACATTTTAAACCAAAATGCTTCTTCAAGTTTTTCATAGGACATGAAATTTGGATTCACTTGTTGGTAAATATAGTTCAGCAATTTATTCATCAATCAGCATGATTCCTTAGAAAGCAGTACACATAAGATAATCAGATTAATCTTTAAATTTGGTTTGAATTGAAGCCACGAGTATGGGAATAAATGGATGAGTTGCAAATCACAAAAAAAAGAAAAAAAAAAAGAGCTTGGGTCAAACTAAAGCTGTACACTTTTCTTATAATCATATGTATATAAAATAATGCATATATGTCATAAGTAAATAATTTATATTACAGCGGCAGCTGGAGGGTCATGCAAATTACACAAAATCGAAGACTGAAAAGAAGGCCTTTGTAGCAACCTAGGAAGCATGGACACACAACCCGACACAAATACACTAACATGATAGTTAGAATGCACAAGTTGAATATTAGGGTTAGGGTTAGAGAGGAAGGGAGAGAGAAGAGAAGATGGTTTGACTAATTGGTTTAGAGTTGTGAAAATCAACCCTACTCCAACAGTATATATTTCTATAAAGACATATTACAATATGACCATAGTACCCTCAACTAATAAAATAATAACATAATAACATATGACTATTCTAACACTCCCCCTCAAGCTAGAGCATAGAGATCAAACATGCCCAGGTTGGTAGATTAGTGATGAAAGGAAGACCGAGCCAAGGGTTTGGTAAGGATATCACCCAATTGATCTTCAGAATGAACAAAAAGCGTCACAAGTTACTTTCTCAGTAAGAGGTCGCGAATAAAATGACAATCAACTTCAACATGCTTTGTATGTTCATGAAATACTGGATTATTGGCAATAAAGATAGCAGCCTAATTATCAAAACACATACTTATAGGAGTGGGAACAAGAATACCAAAATTTTGTAGAAGAGATTGAACTCACAACATCTCAGAAGCGGTATGGGCCATGGCACGGTACTCAGCCTCGGCACTTGAACAAGCAACAACTGTCTGCTTCTTGCTACGCCAAGTAACACGATTACTGCCAACAAAGGTGCAATAGTCCGAGGTAGAACATCGATTAGTCTGATTGCCAGCCTAATCAGCATCACTACAACCAGTGACAGACAAGGAAGAAGATGGACAATAAAGTAGACCACGACTTGGGGCACTCTTTAGATAATGCAAGATATGACAAACAACTCAAAATGAGGGTTACGAGAAGCATGCATAAACTGACTAATCACACTGACAGCATATGTAATATCAGGACGAGTGACAGTGAGATAAATCAATTTCCTAACTAAACGATGATAACGGCCAATATCAGGAAATAAGTCCCCAGTAGCACCATCCAATTTAACACAGGAGTCCATGGGAGTATCACTCAGACGAGTACCTAACAGGCCAGTCTCAGAGAGAAGATCAAGCACATACTTGTGTTGCGAAAGAAACAACCCCTGAGAAGACCGAGCAACCTCAATCCCAAGAAAATAGTGAAGATGACCCAAGTCCTTGGTGTGAAAGTGCTGACCTAAAGACCGTTTTAAATTAGCAATACTGGGGGAGTCACTGCCAGAAATGATGATGTCATCCACATAGAAAATGAGAACAGTACTCACAGTATACAAGTGGTGAACAAAAACAGAATGATCAGAAGTGGAACGGTGGAACCCATATGAAAGCACAACTGCACTGAAGCGATCAAACCAAGCACATGGAGATTACGTGGAGATTGCTTCATACCATATGCTCACTTCCGGGAACAACATAGCCAGGTGGATGATCCATATAGACCTCCTCTTGGAGATCGCTATGAAGAAAGGCATTCTTTATATCAAGTTGATATCAAGGCCAAGACTGACTAATGGCAACAGAGAGGAGAATCCGAACAGAGTTAAGGCGAGCCACAGGGGAGAAGGTCTCCAGATAATCAACACCATAAGTTTGTGTGTAGCTTTTGGCCACCAAGTGGGCCTTAAGCTCAACAGTACCATCAGGAAGATACTTGACAGCATAAATCTAACGATAACCGACACTAGGTTTTCCATAAGGCAATGGAGTAAGTTTCCAAGTCTGATTCTGGTGAAGATCACTCATTTCCTTATCCATAGCATGCTTCCAATCCGACATAGACATAGACTGCTCATAGGAAGATGGAATGGAAAAACAAGATAAGCTACAAGCATAGGAGTGAAGACTAGTGAAAAGACGATCATAAGAAACAAAATGGGCAATGGGATGTTGGGTGCAAGCACGTTTACTTCGGTGTAAAGCAATGGAAAGATCATCAGAGTCCAGAACGGTAGGAGGGCCATGAGCCTCTGACAAAGAAGATGAACTGTTCGGGCCATAAGAAATAAGGCGAGGATTTTGGGGCCGCTAATAAACTTAGAGAGGTGATGGAGGTAAAGAAGAGGGATCTACACTGGTGGAGGGTGAAATAGAGGATGAGGAGACACAAGGCATTGGAAAAGTAGGTGTGGAAGAAGTTGGCTCCCCCTTACGACAAGATATAAGATCAATTGACAACTGTTGCCCAGATGAAGAAAAAAACGGGGTGGACTCAAAAGAGGTTACATTAGCACTGATAAAGAATTGACGCGACTTAGGGTGATAACACCGGTAACCTTTTTGGGTACGAGAATAACCTAAAAACACACACGAGCACGAGGAGATAACTTATTTAGGCCCGGATCAAGGACATGGGCAAAAGCCACACAACCAAAAATATGGGGAGAAAGAGGAAACGGGGAATAATTAGGGTATAACTGGGAGAAGGGAGACTGGTTTTGTAACACAACCGAGGGCATGCGGTTAATAAGAGAGCAAGCAGTGAGCACAGCATCACCCCAAAATTGTTTGGGAACGTGGATGTTACAACAATGTGCGAGCAACATCTAACAAATGATGGTGTTTTCGCTCAGCAACACCATTTTGGGGTGATGTTTGAACACAACTAGTTTGATGAATAATACCACGATTAGCACAAAAAGATCTATAGTAGACTGCATATATTCTAAGACATTATCAGACCGGAATATTTTAATACATTTCCTAATATGAGTAAAGATTTTATTATAAAACTTAGAAATTATTTGGGGTAATTTAGACCGCTGCTTTGGTAAAAACAACCAAGTCATCCGAGAGTAATTATCTACAAAAATAACAAAATAAAGAAAGCCATTAATAGTGGGAGTCCGAGATGGACCCCATATGTCTGTATGGACTACATCAAAAGACGGGGACACACGACTAGGAAAGGAACTACGGTGGTGCTTGCCAAGTTGACAAGCATTACACTCAAGTTTAGACACATGACTCAAGCCAGGAATGGCTAACTTAAGCTTGGTTAAAGACGGATGACCCTAGTGAAAATGCCATTGCAGAGGAGACACGGTAGCACTCAAAACAATAGAAGTAGAACGAGACGGGTTATCAATGTCTAAAAAATATAAGCCATCCTTCTTACGCCCCGAACCAATCATCTCTTGGTCTGGAGGTCCTGCAAAACACACGAAATGGGAGAAAATGTTATGGAATAGTGAAGAGCTTTAGTCAATTGACTAGCAGAAAGTAAATTAAATGAAAAAGTAGGAACATAAAGACTAGAGGGTAAGGAGAGAGATGGAGTGGGTTGAAGAATACCTTTGCCACTAATAGGTCGCGAGGATTTATTAGCTAGTATAATATTATGTGTAACAAGATGAAGAGTATGGAAAAGAGATGAATTATTGGAGATATAGGAACTAGCATTAGAGTCTATGAGCCAAGGTTGGGGAGATTGAGCCACATAGGCAAGATTACCTGAACTAGCCATTGTAGCTGTGGAGGATGAAGGGATAGTAGTACGAAGAGACTGGACTAGCTCAGTAAGCTCACTAATTTGAGTAGTGAGTGCGTTATGGGAATCAACTGGGGAAGCAAATGTGCCAGAGGGAAAATGTGTTGACCAAGGTTCTGAAAAGTGGTTGCGGTCGCCGTAACGGTGGTGGTGACGCGGTTGCGATTGCGGGGTGTAAAGGCCGTAGCGTAACGGTTGCGGTAACTAGAACTGTCAAAAATTTACCGATACGCATATTTTTTTTCTATGATCATATTTATTGGGTTTAAAATAAATATTGATCAATTTTTGTATACTTTTAAATATGGTCTAATATATTTCATATTTTTAAATCACTATAAACTGAGTTTTTTACATTTTATTTTAATAATTAATGACTTTATATTATACAAAAAATCAATTACTAACTATAATATATAAGATAAATAATGACAAAAGTAAGAGAATAAATAAGAACCTAAATATATATATATATATATATTTTAACCAAGTCAAATAGATAATGACCACACTTATTATTATTATTATTATTATTATTATTATTATTATTATTATTATTATTATTATCAAACAATATATAAGTAGACACACACAAATAAAATGATTGAGTGATAACAGCTGAATAGAATAGCATAGGTCTTACAGCTTCAACAAATCAATAACATGTTCTTCATCTTCCCTCTTCTCTCTCTCTATCTTTTGCTCCTCCATCTTCCCTCTTCTCTCTATCCCTTTTCTCCCATTTTTAGCCCTTTTTTTTGTGTGTTTTTTCAAAAAAGCAGTTCGGAACTATTATGTAACGGTGCATAATAGGCCGTTACGGCGATGCATTACAACTTTGACCGACACACAGAATCTCAATCAAACTGCAAAAACGGCTGTAACGGGTGGCAGTAACCACAACAACCGTTACGTAACGGTGTTACGTAACGGTTGATGCCGCTTTTTAAAACCTTGCCGAGCAGGGAAAGAGGCAAAAAAGTACCAAAAATCCGACAAAACAGTATCAAATCTCAAAACAAACCTCAAGGAAGACCCCCCTTGATGATTTTCAGCCCCTATAGAGGTGAGCCCACTAGGTAGAACTCGCACAAATAGAGTAGAAGCAGCATTTTTGATTTTTCACCAAAAATATTCAAAAATCATTCAAAAATACAAAACTTACATCAAATGGCTCCAAAAACTTCCACAAAAATCACCGTTGAACTCAGAAGGAAGAATCTATCCTTGAGAGCCCAACTTGTCCGTACGGATGATGATGTCACACTGATGTCATCGTATGAATGATGACATCAGCACATTGTTGTCACCTCACAATGATCTCTAGATTCTGATGAACACTCGAGAAGGCAGGAACTCTGCTCTGATACCAAGTTAGAATGCACAAGTTGAATATTAGGGTTAGGGTTAGGGTTAGGGTTAGAGAGGAAGAGAGAGAGAAGAGAAGATGGTTTGATTAATTGGTTTAGAGTTGTGAAAATCAACCTTACTCCAGCAGTAATATTACAATATGACCATAGTATCCTCTCTAACCCTACTCCAGCAGTAATAGTACCATACTATGGTCATATTACAATATGACCATAGTACCCTCAACTAATAAAATAATAACATATGACTATTATAACAATGACAATTCTAAAAAAAAGCAAGACATGATATGTGGGTTACACATGCAAAATATATAGTTTTATATATTTGTTATGTCCCACGTATATGAATATTTCGCTCAAATATAATAAAAAAATGTAACATAATATTAATTCCCAAAGTCTAAAGGAGGAATTAGTAACTATAAATCTACGTTATTTTTCTTTTATCATTAGATCTCAAGTTTTTTTTTTTTATTATTTATTTTTTAACCTTGTAACATGTTTCATATGTTTTAACATGTAACATGTTTCTTGGAAGTGGGAATTGTTGATCCATTGTTGATTTTTTCTTTACTCTTTGGTGTTTGAATTGTGTTTTGCCTTGTTTTTTGTCCACTTAGCCCATTCATGGGTTTTCCCTTTTGATGTAAAGATTTTTTGTTTATCATGTATTACTTTGAGGCATTTTGTAACAAAGGATGCCATTTATTGTTTAATCCAGCGATTGTGTTTGCTGATTTATTTTTTTCCTTTTACAGTGGTAACTGTTAATGATTACCTAGCTCAACGAGATGCTGAGTGGATGGGTCGTGTTCATCGTTTCCTAGGTCTTTCTGTGGGTCTTATCCAAGTAATTTTCTGTGGGTCTTAACTGAAAATTGCAAATCATGTTCTCCCTCCCTCTCCTGCCTCTGGGCGCTTTTGTTGGACTAGAATAGGGTTGTCAACAGGTTGGATTAGAAACACATATAGCAACACATATATGCATATGCTGACATTGGATTTTGAATCCGAATTCGATTGATCCTATATAATTATGACCAAGTTTGGTTTTCTAATGAAGTATCTGCAAATCTGACTTCGATCCAAATCTGACTTCGATCCAAATCTGAGAGAAATATTGAAATGGGTTAAATTTATTTTATCTCTTGTGGTTTGGGACTGGAGCACTTTATCCTTTATGGTTCAAAGTGTCATTGTTTTCCATCCAAACTAATGGAAGGTGTATCACACGTACTATTTTTGAGAATGAATTTGGTTTTCTAAAAACTAAAGTAAAATTAATACAACAAAAAGACAATTTTACCCTTATTTCTCCAAACCTTAAATTAGATTAAAATGTTAATTAAATTAAAATATAATATAATTAAGGATTGATCTAAAATTTAAAATATAATTAAATAAAAATATATAATAAATAATAATTAAGAATTAATTTAAAATATAATTAAATTAAAATTAGATAAAAAAAAGTTAAGAATTACAATAAATAATTAAGAATTTATAAGTAATTGTGATTTAATTGAATTAATGTTAGACATTAGACATTATAAATTATGTGTATGAGAGATGAGAGAAAGAAAATAACAAAAAAGGTATAGAATTTGAAGGTATTGTAGTCATTTCACATATATAGTTAACGGTGTTAATAATTGCACTTTGGTCCAAACCACATGGGGGGCTTTCTTGCTATATTTGAATCATAAGGAGGTAAAGTGCTCTAGCCTCAAATCACAGGGAGTAAAATGAATTTTGCCCTATTGAAATTAAGGTCTTGATCGAAGTTTTTAAAGTCAAATGCGTAACTCGAGGCATTTTACCCCTCATGAGGTGAGGCGTAAACATTTTGAATTTTAAATTTTAATATTTAGTGAATAATTTAAATATTTTAAAATAGTAAAAATAAATAAATGTAAAAGTGTAAACACTTTTCTCCTCAAGGCGTTAAATATTTCATTGCAAAAATTGAAATTTAGTTTTAGTAATTGAGCTTCTCACTTGAGAATTAATTGTGTTTTTTCTTGATTGGTCATTTACTTTATTTATTTTTTTAGAATACAGTTGCAAAATGGAGTACTTAAAAATCAATCACACACAAGAACACAACAATATTTACGTGGTTCGGCAATTGCCTACGTCCACGGAGAGCTATCACTATAGAATTTTTCCCGGAGGGAGATTACACTCACACCTCACCTTCATTCTCTATAGAACTCTCAAACTCTCACAATCTCTCACAGATGTGTTGTTGTTGTTTCTTGATGTCTCTACCCCTCCTCCTCACCTCAATTTATACACAATTGAGGGAGGAGGTGATTGGTTGTCACCAAACCCATTCCACTCTCTAGTGGGTTGGCCATTGGGGTAGTGGAGAAGATGGTGCTGCATTATATATTGCCACTATATGTCCACTAACAGCCACTAACATATTATATACATCACTAACATATTATATACATCCACTAACATAATATTAAGGCAATAATAATCAAATTTCCAGCACTCTCCCTCAAGCTGGTTTGAAGATATCTTCCATAGCCAGCTTGCTAGTTAGCTTATCAAATTGCTTCTTGTGTAGTCCCTTCGTTAGCACATCAGCTAATTGTTCACCTGTTGGAAGGTAGATCATACAGATTATGCCAGCATTGATTTTCTCCTTGATGAAATGTTTATCCACTTCTATATGTTTTGTGCGATCATGTGGAACTGGATTATGAGCTATAGATATAGCTGCTTTGTTGTCACAATAGACCTTCATAGGTGTCGGGTGAGAAAGCTTTAATTCTTCAAGAATTCTTTTAATCCACATTACTTCACAGATTCCATGGGCAAATTCTCAACTCGCTTCAGACTACTTCTAGCTACCACATTCTGCTTTTTACTCCGCCATGTAACTAGGTTCCCACCTACAAAGGAGCAAGATCCGGATGTTGATCTCCGTCTCAGAACACTTCCTCGCCCAACAGATCTGTGTGTATACTTCAATTTGAAGATGTCCATGTTTCTTGAAGAAGCCTCTCCTCGAGTTCCTTTCAAATATCTTAAGATCTTATAAACGGCCTCAAAGTGCTCGCCTGGTGAGTGCATAAACCGACTTACCATATGCCGACCAAAGGCAATATCGTCGCCAGATGAGACAAGTAAATCAATTTCCTACAAGTCGCCGATATTGTTCCTCTCTTTGACTTCTTCACCTTAGCAAATTGTAACTTCAAGTTAGGCTCGACGAGTCTCCACCATCTTACAACCAAGCATACTGCTTTCTCAAGGAGATCAAGAACATATTTTCTCCGATTAATCTAATATACCTTCCTTGGATCTTGCAAATTCCATTCCAAGGAAATACTTGAGGGCTCCAGATCCTTAATGTGAAATTCTTTTGCGAGTTTCTCTTTGAGGGTCGCTAACTCGCTTCATCATTACCAGCTAAAATGATGTCATCAACATAAACAATCAAAATTGCAATTTTACTATCTTTTGAATGTTTATAAAATATTGTGTGATCTCGCTTGACTCATGAGAAGCCACAATCGATAATCGCTTCCCAAAGCGTTCAAACCACGCTCTTGGTGATTGTTTGAGTCCGATAATGACTTGTTCAATCTGATACTTTGTCGCTACCAAGTCTCGCTCAAATCCCGGTAGGCTCATGAACACCTCCTCTTCAAGATCACCATTGAGAAATGCATTTTTAATGTCAAGTTGATGTAGAGGCCAATCTGAATTTCTTCGAAGAGATAACAAGATTTCTAATGGAATTTATTTTAGCAACAGAGCAAACGCCTCTCGATAGTCAATCCCATAAGTTTGAGTGAAGTCTTTAGCCACCGCCTCGCCTTGTATCTCTCAACGCTTCCATCTCACGTTACATTTTATCGTAAACACCCATTTACACCCAACTGCTTGTCTTTGGGTAGATCAACTATCTCCCAAGTACCACTTCTCCTTAAAGTATTCATCTCCTCCATGACCTAATTTCCAATTCGGATCATCCAATGCTTCAGATATTCCTTGGAACAAACAAGTGTGAAATCCTAGATGTGAAAGCTCTATGGTTTTAGAGTCTTTGATAGGAGAGGTAATTTGCAATAGGATGTTTAATGCAATTTCGGACACCTTTCCTAATTGCTATAGGAACATCAAGGTCGGAAATAGAAGGAATAGGATTACCTAAAATTTCGATGCCAGAACTCGGGTGGACATTCGGGTCATTAGGATGGACATTCG
The DNA here is from genome assembly GCA_025200525.1 of Camellia lanceoleosa. Classification (NCBI taxonomy): domain Eukaryota; kingdom Viridiplantae; phylum Streptophyta; class Magnoliopsida; order Ericales; family Theaceae; genus Camellia; species Camellia lanceoleosa. Next base: position 135,063,441 of record CM045761.1, on the reverse strand, counting down.
GGTCATTATTCCTCAGATGAAATTGCTTCCTAGTATAAACCTGAAGCTCAGAATTTAAATCATTTTGTAGTACTTCTCCTCCTAAATAAGAATCTTCTTGACTAGGCACCATAGAACTTGGTTCTCCTATGTGATCATTATCAGACAGATGTGGTTTTTGTGTAGGATAAATGACATTGGGGAGCGGGATAGAAATATCCCAAAAATTGTCTTCTACTTCACTTGTCTCCCCCTGAAGAGAAGTGTTGGGGAAATAGGATTTTGTTTCCACAAATGACACATCCATACTCACATGAAATTTCTTGGTTTGAGGATCGAAACACTTATACCCTTTTTTGTTTGAGGAATAACCCAAAAAAACACATTTTATAGCACGGGGGTCAAGTTTTGAACGAAATTGATCGAACATGAACATAGGCAAGATATCCAAAAACTTTGGCGGTAAATCGTAAAACAACCTCGTGTCGAAAAAAATGTTTGAGACAATCAAAAGGTGTTTTGTATGTTAACACCTTTGTAGGCATCCTGCTTATCAAATAAGAGGTCATAAAATTGCATCACCCCATAAATATTTAGGAACATGCATGTAAAACATTATAACACGTGCTACTTCAAGTAAATGTTTATTTTTTCGTTCTGCAATGCCATTTTGTTGAGGGGTATCCCGACATGTAGATTGATGAAAAATCCATTTTTTTGCCAAAAACTCACCCAATCGCTCATTGAAATATTCTGCTCCATTATCGAATGTAAAATACCAATTTTGGTTTGAAATTGGTTTTCAATCATATTGTAAAAATTTGTGAATAAATTGTTCACGCCGATTTTTATTCATCAAATAAATCCAACATAAGCGGGTATGGTCATCAATAAATGTAACAAACCATCTTTTACCGTAAAGAGTAGTGATTTTAGAAGGGCCCCAAACATCACTATGAATCAAATAAAAGGTTTGGAAGCTGGTAAGGTTTTGGCAAATAAGTAGAGCGATGAGATTTTGCAAAATGCAACTTTCACAATGAAAAGAAGAACAATCAATCCCTTTAAATAATTTCGAAATAAATGTTTTAGATAAAGAAAACTAGGATGTCCTAGCCTATAGTGCCATAGCATTATTTTTTCTCGTAGATTGAACTAGTACTATTAAAGCTCGAGCTTTTTATTACTAATGTACTTCATCAAAGTAGTAAAGACCTTCAAGCATCCTAGCACGCCCAATCATCATCCCCGAAGTTCGGTCTTGAAATTCACAATGGGATTCAAAAAATGTAACACGACAATTAGAATCCTTAGATAGTTTACTGACAGACAAAAGGTTACAGGCTAAGTTGGGGACGTGAAGAACAGCATTGAGATTAATTTTCTCAGTTAGTTTAATAAATCCTTTTCCTGCAATAGGTGAAAAACTACCATCGGCTATTCTGATTTTGTCATGACCAGAACAAGGGAAATAGGTACTAAATAAATGGGAAAAACTAGTCATGTGATCGGAGGCACCAGAATCTATGATCCACGGAGAGAAGTTTAGACAAGAGAAAGCTTTAGGATTTCTACCTGTTTGTGCCAAAAAATCACTAGGAGTACCGGATGAGGAGTTGGATTTTATCAGCTTTAAGAGTTGATCAATCTGCTCTTTGTTGAAGGGACTCGAATCGGCTTCATTAGCAGTAGGAAAGCCACGATTCTTCTCTCCTTGTTTGCTGCTTTTCCAGTTGACAGGTTTGCCATGGATCTTCCAACACGTTTCGCGTGTATGGCGAGGCTTGTTGCAAAAATCACACCGCAGACGTGGCTTATCATCAAACTGCACGGTAATTTGCAGCCTTGTTGGCCGTTTTCACCGGAATGGCAGCGGCAGGGGTTGAAGTGGTTTCGGACGTGACTTCCGACATGGCTATGACGGTTTTAGGGCTGCTGTGTTTTTGTTGCTCTGATACCAACTTAAAAATCAATCACACACAAGAACACAACAATATTTATGTGGTTCGGCAATTGCCTACGTCCACGGAAAGCTATCACTATAGAATTTTTCCCGGAGGGAGATTACACTCACACCTCACCTTTACTCTCTATAGAACTCTCAAACTCTCACAATCTCTCACAGATGTGTTGTTGTTGTTTCTTGATGTCTCTACCCTTCCTCCTCACCTCAATTTATACACAATTGAGGGAGGAGGTGATTGGTTGTCACTAAACCCATTCCACTCTCTAGTGGGTTGGCCATTGGGGTAGTGGAGAAGATGGTGCTGCATTATATATTGCCACTATATGTCCACTAACAGCCACTAACATATTATATACATCACTAACATATTATATACATCCACTAACATAATATTAAGGCAATAATAATCAAATTTCCAGCAGGAGTTCTTTTTATTTTTTGTTTTTTTATGTTTAAACAATCTACTAAACTAAAGGGGTGTTTGGGAAGTGAGATTTTAACCTAATTTAGGCTAAAATTCACAAAAAGATAAAATAGGCTAAAATAGCTATTTAGATAAAATGTCATATCAAATCCATAATCATTTTACTTTTTCTCTCACAAACATTACGTCAAACTACAAAAAAATCCAATCATCTTCCCCAACACAAAATTTTAACCTACTAAAATAGCTTATTAAAATAGCAATTTCCCAAACACCTACCAAGTTTAATAAAAGCCTAAGGTAATCTCTTCATATGCATACTTCTCATATGCTTATGTGTAAAAGGCATACAAGGCACACCTAAGGCGTGTGTCTCAAGCTGTTATGCGTAAGCCTTTGGGGAGTAAATCCTAAAAATCAAAGCCTTGATGCATTTTACCTTAGCCTTGAGGCGAGGCGAGGCGAGCATTGAGGCAAGCCTCAGTAATAATGCCTTTTAAAACTTTGGTCTTGATACATATTTCAATGTTACTTGTATAATGTTTTAAAAAAAATCAAAATAGCATATTTGTTGGATCAAATCTTCATAGAATTGAGTTCAATCAGATTATAATTGGATTTACATTTCAAAGGATGGATCATGATTTGCCACAAAATCATACCAAATCAGGTCAAAACCGGATCTGGATCTGATCCATTGACAACCCTAGATTAGAACTTTCTTTCTAATGATGTAATTCTGGGACATGAGGTCTTGAGGCTGACTCCACATAGTGTCATTACTAATTAAACAAATTTAGTATTGCATCTTTTTTATAGCCTCTATCTTTGACTCTTTCAACTTTTAGAGGGGGATGAAAGCTGAAGAAAGGAGATCTAACTACAAATGCGATATTACTTACACGAATAATTCGGTAAGTCGGATTCAATCTTATGTTGTAATTTCCCTCTGGTTGATTTTTTGATGCTAGTATTTGCAATTGGATTTGTGATACTTTGAGAAGCATGGACATAGACACGTGACGCGACATGGACACGTGGACATGTAAATTTTCAAAAAATGCAGGACACGACACGTTGGGATACGTTCAAAACATATATCTTTATATTTTTATCATATGTATATTTTTAAATATTTAGTATGCATTTTATGTCAAATATTTAATTTTATCAAATTTATCTAAGTATGCTATTTTAGTTTAAAAAAAAAAATAAATTAAAAATTATAGTTTTTTTTGAAAAAAATAGCACTTAGTGTGTCCCTAGCGTGTCACTTGCATGTCCTTAGCGTGTTCCAACATGTCCGTAGTGTGTACAAAGTGTCCCTACATGTCCGACACGTGTCCTGAGCTTGTTCGGCGTGTGTCCGTGTCCGACACGTGTCTGACTCCTGTACGCGACCTCCGGAGAGGTGTCCATGTTCATAGGTGATACTTGCTTGGCAGCTTTGTTGACATTCACTTGTGTGGTTGTTGTTGACTCGTCAACACTGCATCTCCTGTTTTGTTTCTTTCGATTGTGTTAATTGCCTTAGGAACTCGGTTTTGATTATCTCCGAGATAATCTTTCTGGAAGCAGCGAACAACTTGTGATGAGATGGTAAATCTTCAAATCTTTTGCGAATTTTGTATTTAGTCTTACATTGAACTATTCTGAACCCTGTGGAGTTTGTCCATGTAGTTGTTTATTTGAACTAACTAATGTGGCAAACAACAGGCCCAAGCCATTTAATTTTGCAATAGTTGACGAAGTTGATTCAGTCCTCATTGATGAAGGGAGAAATCCTCTATTGATAAGTGGGGAGGTAATTTGCAATTTTTTTGAACTACTAGTGATATCTGTTTGGATGCTATTGTGACTTTTCCTACCATATAAAAGGCAAGTAAAGATGCTGCACGATATCCAGTTGCTGCAAAAGTTGCTGAGCTGCTTGTACGGGACCTTGTGAGTGCAATTTTCTTCATTTTACATTCTGTTGTTTCAACTGTTCTGTAATCTATTGCACAGTTATTCTGTTAAACATTATTTTATGTAACGAGACTAATCTGCTTTAATTTGTCAATTATGTTAATAGCATTACACTGTGGAGCTCAAGGATAATTCAGTGGAGTTGACTGAAGAAGGGATTGCACTGGCTGAGATGGCTCTAGAAACAAATGATCTGTGGGATGAAAATGATCCTTGGGCTAGGTGAATATGGCTTTCCCTGCTTTTGTTGTCATTTAGCAATACTATTTTTAGTGGTGAGTCTGGTGACAGAAGTGATGAAGCCGGTCAACATTTATGCTGCAGTTTTCTTTCATATATATATATATATAATGTTCTTTCTATTAAGAAGGTAACTAAAAAAAACGAGAGTTACTAGGGGCACTACGATTATGAAAATACAGGAAATTGGAAATGTTGAGGTGGGCTGTGTTACTTAAAACTCCTCCTCCTCCTCCTCATTATTGTTTTTGTCTCTATCGTTTGGGCTATCTCAAACTACTCTTAAACTTAATTTGTTTGGTTGACCATCCATAGACAGGTTAAGTGGATTAAGTCAATATAGTTTTTAGACACTATTCTTCCTTCTTCAAATTTTCAACTTTGTAGTTGGCATTGAAATATTGCAGATTTGTTATGAATGCTTTGAAGGCTAAAGAGTTCTATCGGCGGGATGTCCAATATATTGTTAGAAATGGGAAGGCTCTCATTATCAATGAGGTATTATGAGCATTTTATATTGTTATCACTTCCCTATTGCTTTAATCATGTATTACTTTATTGCTTTGTATTTGCATCTGTACATGTGTGATTTTACTTTCCATTCTGCAAAACATTGTCAGAGTAGCATATACTTGACAATGGCTAATATTTTCTGTTTAAACAAAGTATGTTTTGTTAATATGAAGAAAGTTAGAAGGAAGTGTTGCCCAGACGACCCACTAAACATCGACCCAAATAAGCCACCACACTTTTAGCAGAGGTGAAGACCACCTCAAAATTTATGTAATTTTACTTTGGCCCCTTTAAAATCTATATAAATATATATTGGCCCCCTCATTGCAAAATTTATGGATCCACCGTTGCGTTTGGCCACTGCTATATTTTCACCTCTTGCAGAAACAATATCATTTGACTCTTTAAGTCTTAACTCTTCTTTCTTGGCTACTCACCCAGATCAAAATCCCTCAACACCCTTGCAAAACCAGCCTATCTTTCTTCAAAATCAGACTCTGCCATGCTTATCATGTCCTTTCCTCTCAAACCAGGCACCCTCATCTCTATGAAACTGTTCCCTATTCAGCAGGCTTCAACACTTCATATTACTCGAATCCCCTCTTAGACTGCCCAAAGAACCCCTATCCCTCTGAGATTTCAAAGTCTTGATCATCATCTTTGGGAGTTCAGTTAATTTGAACAAAGCAATCTTCCTACCAGATTGTGAAGCTCTCATAGCTGTACCCTCTACGTCATTGATTATTTCATGGTAATGGAGGAATGGTATTGGAAAAGGATAGTCTTTGCCCTATGGGTTTTTGCCTAGTCAGGTTTCAATCATGACTAATATGATTGGTTACTCAAAAGGGAATCTTAGTTTCAATGTGTAAAAGGTGTTTCGTTACCAATTTTCTCAAAAACCTAAATTGTTAGGATATGGGACCAACAATGTATATCAAGCTACCTAACACCCTCCTTCATGTGCAACACCGTCTTGCACATGGAGAGACTAACAAAGAACCAAACAAAAAGAGAAACAATCAACTAAACAGAGAAGAAGAAATCAAATGGGGACATAATACAAAATACTAATGGAGAGACTTGAACCCAAGACCTCTCTTAACCAGAGCTTTGATACTATGTTAAGTTAACAATTTTCTCAAATGCCTAAGCTGTTAGGAAATGGGTCCAACAATGTATATCAAGCTATTAAAGAAAGGGACTAATGGATTTCATTTTTGTGGATTCTCTTCAATAGTGGATATTTTGAAGGGCGTGGGAAATTCAGTGTGAGTGAATGCAGAAAAAGGTAGATCACTATCTATTCCATACCTCTATTTCCCATTTGATCTAATTTATACGGTCTCCCTATTGTCTCTTTGAAAGAGTTGGGAGGCAATCTATTATATTCTTTACCTGACTAGGGGTTTTTTTGAAAAGAAAGAATTTCTTTTTGCACTTTTTCTATAAAAAAAAGCCAATTTCCCATCCAATCTAATATTGATTCAATGCCCGAGCACTTAGAGACTCCCGTAAGTCCGTATATAAATTCTGCCCCTTCTATCACTAGAATCTTTCCTTGTGGATCATAATTGCAGCTGAAATATAATATCAAAATCATGGTCAGAGAGTTGGATAAAGAAATAAATAATTTAAATAGTATCAGAAAGGCTGGTGTTTTATTGCTGTCCAAAGGAGCTTACATTCTAGATTGCGGACTTACATTCTAGATTGTGGACTTGATCACCAGACCACTACTTTTACATGGAAGTTATATTAATTATGCAGGAAAATTATTTTACTCTAGTTGGCTGGCAATAAATCAACTGGTCAAAGATGGTTGAAACATCCTTTGACTACATGGGTCCCACTCTCCATGTGGCATGCCACATTAACATCATGATGTCTCCATTTCACACCCTTGTGCCGCCATTTTAGTCTCATGTGGTGACATGTCATCTATTCAGACACTCATTTGTCTCCACCTGCGTCACCCTCTATTCTATACTCTTAATCTTGTTCTGTGGGTTTTTGGGCCATGCTGGCTGAGGTTGATGAATGCGATGCCTTAAGCCTTGGACCTTAGTGATTAGGAACAATCTCCAGTTAGGGCTGTTAAAGGAACTGAGCTGCTTGTGAGCAGCTTGAGTTTTGCTGGGTTGAAGCTTGCTTAAGCTTGTTTATTAATTTAGTTAAGTCAATTTCGATTGCAACTCGGAAGTTTGTTTCAATAATAAGCCGAGCTTGAGCTAGGTGGTGTTCAACTGGAATTGGTACGTGAACATTGTTGGCACATCATATAAATTTAAGTAATTTTTAGGTATATTTTGCAAGTTGAGGTTTGGTTTGTTGCAGGATCCTCAATCCTTGCTTAAACACACTTGCTATCTAAAGTACTATGTTTTAGTTTATTATTTCTTGTCAAATATAGGAACATTTTTGCTTGAACAAGCAATTAAAATAAGCTTGGTAAAAAATTACAATGATGCTGATGCTGATGAAGAGGCTGGTATAACCTTGTTTTGCAGGTTTAATGAACTTAGATTTCAATTTGTGATAAAAAAAACAACTATGGGTATATCAAAAATGAAAAAAATGAATAATTTTATAAAATACTGACCCCAAAACATTTCTGCAGTTGACAGGGAGAGTTGAAGAGAAAAGGAGATGGTCTGAGGGGATTCATCAAGCTGTAGAGGCCAAAGAAGGTGTCAAAATTGAGGTATCTCTTGAGGTTTCAATTTTTACGGAGTTTTTCTTTTACATCAAAACTTTCTTGCTTATTGTACTCAAAGCTATATCCTTACACTTGTTAGGCTGATTCAGTTGTTGTGGCACAAATCACATATCAATCACTATTTAAGCTCTATCCGAAGCTGTCAGGGATGACTGGGACTGCAAAAACTGAAGTATGGACTTCTTTGTGGATTCTGAGATGGTGTTTAAATATTTTAAAGAACTTTTTTATCTAAATGATCACTTTCTAACACAATTATTTTGCAAAAATGTTCCCATCTCATTGTTGCAGGAGAAAGAGTTCTTGAAAATGTTCCAGATTCCAGTTATTGAAGTGCCAACAAATCTGCCAAATATTCGCAAGGATTTACCTATCCAAGCTTTTGCGGTAGAAGAGCAGTATTTGAAGTCCATTATAATTAATATTTCTACCTTCCTATAGTATTTGTTCTTCTTTTGACCTGACACATACTTTTGGCTCTGTGCTGACTTAGACTGCACGAGGTAAATGGGAACATGTTCGTGAAGAAGTTGAGAGTATGTTTAGACAAGGTCGTCCTGTTTTAGTTGGTACCACTAGGTAATTTTTCTGCCTGTCTCTTTTAAATTTGACTACTTGCCTCATGACCTTCACTGGGTTTCATGATTGGTTTGATCAGCTGCCTTATCGTCATTTCCAACATTTCAGAGAAAGTGAGCGTTTGTGTATATGTTCAATTTTTTATATTTTGTATTTTATATTAGTTTGGAAGTGTACCCAATTTTTTCCCTCCCAAACACACATTAATGTGTACTAATTGGGCGTTATTGTTTTTTGTATTTTATATTAGTTTGGACGTGTTTCTGCAAGTCCACTTCCTTTCATAGTTTTTAATATAGCATGCCATTTTCACTTGTATTGTTTAATTACACAATCACACAGAATATTCTGTACATGTATCACATTATCAGCAGATGGCAAAATGCCTACTAAGCAGCTGTCTTTATAGCTCTGTCCATTTTACAATCAGATCAGAGGGACAAAATTCAAAAGTTGGAAAGGAGAAAGGGCACAAACGTTTTGGTATGAGTCACAGCTAAAGGATCCGCTACCTAGTCGATTTAGTTTCTAGCCTTCATGGGGAAGTAAGAAAACTAATGCTTTGTTGAAGTAATAATTGTTCATTCCGCATCTGGAAGTACGATACCATAAATGGCTCTTTTAAGCTCAGAAAGAGGGTAGAAGGATCTCCAAGCCCCACTGTGTCTCTGTTTCTTGGTTTCGTCAGGTCAACTTGTCTCTTTATCTGTGGAAGCATTAGCTGTCATTAATTGGAAGGGATGTGTATCAATCCCAAAGGTTGCATCATCCTGACTAAGCAACACTTTTTCCATGCAATGATTGTTAATTTGTATGACTTCTCTTCGACTTGTATCATGGTATTTCTGAATAGTTTGGACTAAGTTCTACATAACTCATGTTCTAAAACTGGTGCATGCAAATTAGTATTAAGCAAGTTTGTTCTTTCTGGGGTTGGAGTTTGTAATTTGTTGCCATGCTAATTTTGATAAATACGGATAAAGGTTCTCCGACAAGTCAAGCAATTACTTCATACAATCCTTCACCTCAACAATTTGGACTAGCTCTCCCCTCTGTTACCAGTTGGTTAATTTGTAAGAGACCAACATGATTAGTTTTGGGATTGCCTCTCCTAGTTTAAGAAAGTACTGTCTTAATTATAAAGTACAAGTAGGCATTACGTTGCCAATAATAAGATATATTGTTACATAATTATGTGAAGAAAGACTTTCATGTTGTACTTATCATATTGCTGGATTTCTGTGCTTGGACATTAGCCTATAGCTTATTAAGCTACTGTAGGATGCTTATCTGTAGCTTATAATTTGAGTTGTTCATCAATCTCCATATTTCATTCATTTGACTATACACGGGCGATTTAATAATTTTTATTTATTGCATTTTCAGAATGACCAAAAGCAATCAGATTTATAAGTACGATACTCTCTTTTTTCTTGATGCAGTGTTGAAAATTCTGAACATTTGTCTGCTCTGCTAAGAGAACAGAAAATCCCTCACAATGTTCTCAATGCTCGACCCAAGGTTTGTTACACATCATCTTGCAAAGAACCTTATTTGGATGCATAGTTTATCATTTCGGTTAGAACTGTTTGGTTGAGATATGGTAAATGTTTCTGTATTTTTTAAATCATTTTGCTATTGTTATTTCCTCCTCAGTATGCTGCTAGGGAGGCTGAAACTGTTGCCCAAGCAGGGCGAAAATATGCCATCACCATTTCCACAAATATGGCTGGCAGGGGCACGGACATTATCCTGGGAGGAAACCCAAAGGTTGGTGGATTAATGTTATGAACAATCTTATCTTCATGCCATAGTCCATCCTCCATTGAGAAAATGGGTTATATTTGTGCATTAAGGCAATTTTGGGCGTATTGCATCATGTGTTGTTTTATCCAAAATATTCACATTTTTCCTATAATTTTACATTTCCATGTTTGTAATATTCCTTCAATGATGAGAAGTTAAATAGTTATTTGCTTCTAATACATACATGGCCTTTTATCCTTTTCTAAGATGCTTGCAAAGGAAATTATTGAGGACAGTCTGCTTTCATTTTTGACCAAAGAAGCTCCAGATTTTGAAGTTGATGGTGAGCCAATTTCACAAAAGGTGACTCTCACCTGTGGTCACTCTTTGCTGCTAAAGAGATATTTTCAGTTTCCTTACCAATCTTTCGGCACAGGTGTTATCAAAGATAAAGGTGGGACCATCATCACTAGGTTTGCTAGCTAAGATGGCACTGATGGGTCAGTAATCACACTCTTGAAGTCATCTGTTAATAAAAAGTTTCCAATACGATCTATTCTTGAAATCATTTTTGTTTTACATGTCCCTTTGTTCTGTTTATTTATTTAAAATTTTCTTTAGTTTTTTTAATTTATTTATTTAATGAGAACTTCCTTTCAAACAAATTATGTAGCTAAATATGTATGCAAAAGTGAGGGTAAGAGCTGGACATATCAGGAAGCAAAATCGATTATTTCAGAGTCTGTGGAGATGGGTCAGTCAACAGAATTGCAAGAGCTTGAGAAGCTTGTTAATGAACAGTCTGAGAGTTACCCACTTGGTCCTTCGATAGGGCTGGCTTATCTCTCAGTTCTAAAAGATTGTGAAAAACACTGTTTTAGTGAAGGGTTGGAAGTGAAAAGGCTTGGGGGCCTTCATGTGATTGGGACATCGTTGCATGAGTCCCGGAGAATAGATAACCAAGTGAGTAACTTAACTACACTGACAATTAAGAAGGAACAAATGCTTGATTTAATAGTATGCAAGTTACTGGCTTCATTCTGTATCTTGATTTTTGAACAACTGAAATTTTTGAATTTGTGAAGTCGTTAAGCATCCATGGAATGTGTGAAGTCTTCAAGCATCCATGCTGTCTAATTGCTTTGTTGTGATTATTAATTGTGTGATGCATATATATTTCATTGTTATTGTGCCATAGAATGCTCTTTATTTCTACAGCAAGTGTTATTGGTATTACATTGTAAATTTGTTGATGTGGTCCATGCTTGACTAAGAACTTTTTCAAGACAGAAAAACTGTTCACGCATTTCTGTGAATGCTTCATCATCACCATCATCATCATCACAATACATTTCATTTGAATTCAGCCATTTTGGAGCTGCCATTCTTTTTTAGCAAGTGCAATTTAATCTAGCTTATAATTTGTTTTGAGATGTAGGCTGAATGTTAGACATCTAGCTGTATTTAAATGTCACTTACAGGATTTGGAAAAAAAATTCTTTGTATCTTTCAGAAGTCCATTTTTGGAACTTACACCCTGGTTATCTTTTTTCCATTTCTGTTGAGGCCTTTATGGAGTTTTCCTCCTGAGGTTATTTCCCAATGTTTTGACATTCCTTGCACAATTTTTGGATATGAAATTCTTTGAGTCTATTGTGGTTTACTTTGGATGTGTATCTTCTGAATTTGATCTCATAGAAGGATTTGCAAGGTTTAGTAACATAAAGGGAATTCCATTTTTTTGTGCCTTTTAAATAATATTTATCACTCTCTTCAAGGCTTGTATGCTCATCTGTTAATGCATTGCCATTAATGCAAACTACTAAAGTATCTTGGTGATCTGAAGCTTAACTTTTCATGCTTCTTAGTAGATAATTTGTTTTGTGTCTTGGTCATGTTTCTCCATTTTAGACATATTTCTAATTTCAAAGTTATGCTTTTTCAAAGCTCCGTGGTAGAGCAGGCAGGCAAGGGGATCCAGGATCAACACGGTTTATGGTGAGGTATGAATTGATTCATGCATTGCCATTAATGCAAACAAATTTGTAGCGTATTCACATAAAAAAGATTACGTGGACACGAACTTGGACCAAATTTGACTTGCTAAACTCTTACTATTTGCTAATTTTTATTCTTTAAGGAGAATGCAAAGTATTGGAAATTAATCTTGCATTTATTCTAATAATTACACCCCAATGCTACACAATAAATGTTACATCTCAATTTCGAGACAGCTTGATATTTAAATGCTAGGTCGTTCCCCTTAAGTGATGCATTGCGCCTGCCTCTGGGTGTTGCGAAAAGTGAGCAAGGGGCGCCTCATCGATGCCTGGGTGCGATGAAAAGTAGGCAAAGGTTCCCACATTTTTCTGGACGAGCGCAGGTAAAAAAGTTAGTCCAAGACTACAGGTTTAGGGTAGCCACTTGGAATATAGGAACCTTAATTGGTAAGACGATGGAATTGGTAGATGTTATGATTGGGATGAGAGTTAGTATAGCTTGCATACAGGAAACTAAGTGGATGGGTGAGAAAGTTAGAGAAATTGAGGATACTGGTTTTAAACTGTATTATAGTAGTAATGATAGACGCAAGAATGTGGTAGGAATCATAATTGCCAAAGGTCTTATGGAGAATGTAGTGGCGGTCATTAGGAAAGGGGATAGGATTATGTTAGTTAAACTAGTTATTGGAGGGAATATAGTGAACGTTATTAGTGTATACGTCTCTTAAGTAGGATTAGATGATCAGACTAAGAGGGATTTTTGGAAGCAAATGGATGAGATCTCACAAGAGATACCCGTAGGAGAGAACTTGGTTATAGGTGGAGATTTTAATGGCCATGTAGGCATAGATGAACTAGGTTATGAAAGGGTGCATGGTGGATACGATTTTGGTGACAGAAATGAGGCTGGAGAGAGTATCTTAGATTTTGCATTGGCTTCTGACCTGGTGGTGGCCAATACTATGTATAAGAAGAGGGAGGAGCATTTGATAACCTTTAAGAGTGGGTCAGTGAAGAGCCAAATAGATTACTTCTTAATGAGAAAAGTGGACCGCCTAAAATGCAATGATTGTAAGGTGATTCTTGGAGAGAGCTTGGCCTCTCAACATAGGATTTTGATACTAGATTTATGTTTTAGAGGGCAATACCAAGTTAGGAAGGATGGTGGGACCTAAAAGGGGATAAGGAAGATACTTGGGACTTGGAAGATGATGCTAACACTATGTGGAACTCGATGACCAATTGTATGAGGAGAATCTCAAGGGAAGCGCTTCGAGAGTCGAAAGGGACATGACCCAGCTATCGGGAAACTTGGTGGTGGAGGGAAGAGGGTCAAGCGATATTTAAGGCAAAAAAAGAGTGCTTTAAAAAGTGGCAGAATGATAGAACTGAGGAAAACCTTAAGAGTTATAGATTGGCTAATAAAGAGGTCAAAAAAGTAGTGAGAGAGGCTAAGTTAAAAATTTATGATGACCTATACACTAGACTAGATAGTAAGGAGGGAGAGAAGAGGGTATATAAACTTGCTAAGATACGGGAGAGGAAAACCAGAGATTTTAATCAAGTTAAGTGCATCAAGAGTGAGGATTCTAAGGTATTGGCGAAGGATGAAGAGATTAAGGAAAGATGGAAGAACTATTTTGAGAAACTATTAAATGAGGAACATGGAAGTACAGAAATAAGGGAAGAAATAGCCAGTAATACGATAAACCAAGACCTATGTTACACGGACTCTTTGGAATTTCGAAGGTACCCATGTCGAGACGACACGGGTACGGGTGCGGGATACGGCTCTTTAGAAATGGATACGGCAGAAGAATCGAAAGAGGAGAGAGCGAGGAGAGAACCTGTGAAGCTTGATCGAGAACCTACGAAGCTTGATCGAGAACCTACGAAGCTTGATCTGCGATTTGCGAAATTGATCGACGATTCAATGCTTTGTAATCGCTCCGTCGTCTTCCCCTTTATCTCGATCTCGAATCTCTTTCACACCGATTCAAGGCTCTTCGCCACTTTCTCTCTCTCTCTCGCCGCTTTTCTTTTTTCAAATATCTCTCCGACTTTTCTTTCTAATATAATTTGAATTATATAAAATATATTAATATAATATTATTCATTATTCACATACATATTATAAAATATTATTTATTTAAAAAAATATTATATAATATAATATATAATAAATAACATAACTTTTATGTGTAAAATTAAAATAATTTATTTTATCATATATAATACAATTTATTTTATGTCTAAAATAATGTTTATAATTTTATTTATTATTTATCTGTTATTTTTTTAATAAAATTTGTTATTTCTTAAACTTTTTAAACTCATCTTCATATAATAAATATATTTTAAAAATAACTATTTAACGTATTCCCGTACCCGTATCCTAATTTAAATCCATATCCACGTATCCTTAATTTTTAATTTTAAAGTGTCCAACCCTTAGATACACACCCGTACCCGATACCCGTACCCGAGTCCGTGTCACGTAGACCAAGACTATAGATTCTATCGCAGGATTAGGAACTTTGAAGTGGATATTGCACTTAAGAAGATGAAATCAAATAAGGCTTTAGGATCTGATGGTATCCCTATTGAAGCTTGGAAGTGTTTGGGTAAAAAGGGGGTTGCTTGGTTGACTAGGTGGTTTAGTAAAATTTTGTTGACTGGGAACATGCCGGTTGAGTGGAGAAAGAGTATTTTAGTGCCAATCTATAAGAATAAAGGAGATGTCCAGAATTGTAATAACTATAGAGGAATCAAGTTAATATGTCATATAATGAAAGTGTAGGAGAGGGTGATGGAACGCCGATTGCGAGATATAAGAGAGGTGTCAGAGAATCAACTTGGGTTTATGCCTGGCAGGTTAACAATGGATGCGATTTATCTTTTAAGGAGAGTAATAGAAAAGAGACATTCATATAGTGTTTATCAACCTTGAGAAAGCATATGATAGAGTATCCCGGGATATAATATGGTGGGTGTTACAGAAGAAATGGGTGACAAAAGGTTATATTGATGAGATTAGGGACATGTGTAAAGGGGTGGTGACCATTATTAGATTGCCTGTTGGAGAGACAAATGAATTTCCTATCACTGTAGGGTTATACCAAGGATCTACCTTAAGTCTTTATGATTTTGCTTTAGTTATGGATGAGTTGACGAGAAATATTCAGGATGACGTTCCATGGTGTATGCTTTTTGCAGACGATATTGTACTAGTGGATGAGACTAGAAAAAGAGTTAACACAAAGTTGGAGATTTGGAGAAAACCTCTTGAATCTAAAGGATTCCGGATAAGCAGAACTAAGATAGAGTGCATAGAATGTAAATTTAGTAACAGTAACAATGAAAGGAGAGGAGAAGTGAAGATTGAGAATCAAGAACTGCTTAAGAGTGAGCATTTTCGTTATTTAGGGTCAATTATCACAACAGTGGAGGAGATTGATGCGGATGTGACCCATAGGATTAAAGCGGGATGGTGTAAGTGGAGAGGTGCGTCTAAGATACCGTGCGATAAACGAATACCCACTAGACTAAAAGGTAAGTTCTATAGAACGGCTATTAGACCAGCGATGTTGTATGGAACGGAGTGTTAGGCAACCAAGAAACAACATGTAGATAAGATGAGTGTGGCTGAGATGAGGATGCTAAGGTAGATGTGTAGCAAGACTAGACAAGACAGAATTTGGAATGAGTGTATTCGAGAATGAGTAAGAGTAGCACCGATAGAAGATAAGTTGAGAGAGAATCGATTGAGATGGTTTGGTCACATTCAACGGAGACCAACAGAAGCAGTAGTGAAGAGATGCGATGCTGTAATAGTAGATGGGAGCGTTAGGGGACGGGGTAGGCTTAAATTAACGTTGGCTAGCGTTGTAAATAGAGATATGGATCTACTTAATTTGACTAATGAAATGACCTTTGATAGGGCTGTGTGGAGAAGAATGATTCATGTAGCCGACTCTATTTGATGGGACTTAAGGTTTGGTTTGGTTTGGTTTGGTATCTAGAAACTCTCTAATACTTATTCGAAATAAAGAATAATTTTAATTGTGGATAAGTTTAGAAAGTATTTTATACTTATAAATGAATATCAGATGAGTATACTATAATTTTTCTTCTGCACATATTTTTCCTATCCTTAGCTAATGCAGGGATTAGAGGTTTGGCTAATTAAATTATTTATTATTTAACAGCTTGCAAGATGAGATGTTTCAGAAGTTTAATTTTGACACCGAATGGGCCGTGAAACTTATATCGAAGATCACAAATGACAAGGATATACCAATTGAAGGTGATGCAATTGTTAAGCAGGTATTCTTTCTTTCTTTTTTCTTTTTAACTCAATAATATTGTTATTTTTATTTGTTTTGGATTGTAAGTGATCTTATTTCAAACTTGAAACATGACAAAACTTTCAGCTTTTGGCTCTGCAAATTAATGCTGAGAAATACTTTTTTGGCATAAGAAAGAGCCTGGTAGAGTTCGATGAAGTGCTGGAGGTATGTACTTAAAAATAAAAACACCGTATTTGTAGTGCTTAGTACAACTTGTTTATTTTTTTCTAAGTAGATATATTATTCACGAAAAGTGTAAAAAAGGGCACAATTTCTGTACATTGAAAGTATGCAAAGCACAAGCTGTCCTATAAAATTGATCAAAATAAAAGATGATTACTATGAAACTTCCTTGATGGCCAAAAATTGGAAGTCTGCATCAAAACAGTCTTCAATCTATGTATTGGCAAAGCAACATCATCAAAGTTCTGCTGCTATTATGCACTCTAAATCCACCACATAACACTTAAAAGGAGATATCATCCATACTTTCCTTAAGCCCTTGCATTCTGCACCCTCTTGCCTAAAATTTAAGCATCAATCGAACTGATGATGACATAACACAACATACTCCAAAAATAGAAAATAGATTACTCCATAGCTCCCCTGCTACCTCACAATGAATAGAAAAGGGATCCACCATCCATGGACGACTTAGCTCTTTGACACATACAACACCAATTTGGTAATATCTGCCCTTTTCCCCCATATTATTAATGGTGAGTATAGAGTCCTTACATTAGGGCTGACCTTGAGATTATGGGTTCAAGTCATAGGGCAACTGCTTTATGTACTATGCCGAAGGTTAGATCTGTACCCAATCTTTCCTCTCCCAAACACACATTAATGTGTACTAATTGGGCATTGTTTTTTTTTATTTATAGAGTCCTTACATTGTTGTCCAAACGAAAAATGTCACATTAGATGTAGCCCCCACCTTCCGAATAATCTTCCAATGGAAAGATTTGTCCACGCACACTCCTACAGTATCGTGGGAAAATATGATATAAAATCTCTTATTATTTTTTTTCACATCATCCTATTCTCCTCTACGAGCCACGTCCACCCTGTACAGAGCTTCAAAAAACTCATCCATTATCCCAAATTTCAATCATGTATTGCCCGTACAAAAAAGTAGCTCCCTAACTCCTCAAATAGTCAGCCACCCAAGCATTCTTGTTCTTGTCAGTGACATACAAATCTGGAAAAGTCATGGTGCACGGATAATACCCATTCACATCATGCCAAAATCTAATTTGTCTCTAGTCAGCAATCCTGAATCTCATATTATTGGGAAAACTTAACATACTTTTCTTTTGCCCTTCCATGGAACCACCGCATAGGAACTATTTACTTCCCTAGATGTCTACCCTCCAGCACCATAGCCACTACTTACTTTGAACCGTCTTTTCCATAAACATCTACCTAATTCATGTCTAATGAATTAACTTTGTTTGTGAACCTTAAAGATTCATCGAATTTAAAGGTTTTGATGGAGAATCATTCAAAAGAACACGCTTCGCTACTTGGATGAGGAGAGATTGTTGCAATTTAGAAGTATGCGTATTCAAATTTAAATGAATCTTCTAAAATTAAAATTTCAAATTCCATATTCATTGTCAATTTCATCTAAATATTATTTTAACTGATTAGCAAAATGAATGTCTCTTTAGATCTAAAATTGTTTCATAGGTTTAAATTGTTCTAAGAGAGTAAATTTTGGTTTTTCTTCTGACAGGTGCAAAGAAAACATGTTTATGACCTTAGGCAATTAATTTTAACAGGTGATTCCGAAAGTTGTTCACAACACATATTCCAGTGAGTCCCTTCCTACCTTGTGATTTAATTTGTGCTTCCTATTTGTAGGAAAATTTAATGTATTAATGATTGATTATATTCAATATCTTGTATTGTGAAGAGAAAACTACACTCCTTATATAGGAGAGAACAAAAGCTACTATTTGAGCCACTAAAATCCACTATCACCACTAAGAGATCCACTATCACCACTAAGAGCTCCACTATCACCACTAAGAGCCACTACCTATCTCCTTACATAATATATACATTCATTATAGCCACTATCCAGATCACTAACATAGTGTATATATTTAAAATTAACAGCCCCCCTCAAACTCAAGGGGGATAGGAACCAACCAACTTGAGTTTGGAGAGTAACAAAAACAAGAAAAATAAAATGACAAATAAAAGTACATAGGAGACACTGTATGGTCGTGTCAGACCGTTGTAGAAGACAGTTTATGGGGTCATGTCGGACCGTTGTAGAAGATAGTTTATGGGGTCATATCGGACCGATGTAGAAAACAGTTTATGGGGTCATGTCGGACCGTTGTAGAAAACAGTTTACGGGGTCATGTCGGACCGTTGTAGAAAACAGTTTACTGGGTCATGTCGGACCGTTGTAGCAAAACAGTTTACTGGGTCATGTCGGACCGTTGTAGAAAACACTATATGGCTGTGTTGAACCGTTGTAGTAAATAACCGAAATCAATGTCGGGACAGTTTATCGAGTCTTGTCGGACCCATATAAGAGCTAACCGAAATCAATGTCGGGACAGTTTACAGAGTCTTGTCGGACCCATATAAGAGCTAACCGGAATCAATGTCGCCAGATTTACAGAGTCTCTTACGGACCCATATAGAAGCTAACCGGAATCAAAGTCGGGACAGTTTACAGAGTCTTGTCGGACCCTCAAAAGTCGCACCCTCAAAAGGCGTGCCCAATCTTATCAAAAGGCGTGCCATCAAAAGGTGTGCCCGACAGCCATCAAAAGGCGTGCCATAAAAAGGTGTGCCCGACAGCCATCAAAAGGCGTGCCATAAAAAGATGTGTCGGACAGCCATCAAAAGGCGCGCCGATTTGTCGTCTGGCGTTGAGAGGCGCGTAAGGCGCGTGTCTGCTTTGCCTATTTAAACCAAGGCGAGGCTGCTGCTGATGCAGAACAAACCAGCTAAAAAAAACTCTTCGTTCTCTCTGTAACACTTCTGAGAGAGATACTCTGAAACATTCTACAACCAACCCTGAATATGGCCTCTTCTTCCCGTTCAGCTACCCAGAACATAGCCTCGTCATCCCGTGGTCTTACTCTCTTTCCCGACCTCAACGAGGCCACAACCCAGAATATGGCCCTTGAACCTCAACTATGCTCTCGCCAAGCGCCCTGTTTTGCACCATTAAACTTTCCAATGTTGTCGTTGAGCGTAAAATGGTCGCTCAACTCGATATTGAAGCCAATCATTATACTTTGAGGTCTTGTGTTGAGACAATGACGGCGGTCAACAATCTGTCGCACCGGCTTCAAAGTAGAACAAATGAGGTGCAGCAGGTAAAAGCCCAACTGGCTCTGCTCCCGAGCATGGATACGGATGCCCGGCGAGATCTGTGTGCTCAAGGCGTAAAACAAGGAAGCGGAAGGCCACCGTGATGCTCAGATTTGGAGGACCGCCATATGTGACGGTTGAGGAGCAACGGGAAGTGAACGTGCTCGGCGGCGTGGGAAACACGGAGGCAGTGCCGGCAAGAGACGCCCAAGACAAAGGCAAGAAGAAGAGAACAACTGAAGAGGTGAAAAAGTAAGGCTGGTTGATGTGGTTGTAGGTTGTGGTTGTTTTTTTTTTTTTTTTTTTTTTTTTTAGTGTAAAAATGTGATCGGGGTTGATCTCCGAGATGAATAAAATAAGGTAAGGTTTGGTGTGCAAATCGATATGGTATATATATATATTTTTTAATGGAAAAAGAAAGATGAAATAAAATAAAGAAAGTGGAGATTTGAAATAAGTAAAAGGTTAAAGGAAAGTTGAGATTTGGGAAGTTTCAATGATCAGCAAGTTCAATAAGCTTTTCAACCACATTCGGATCTGCAAGTGTGCTTGTGTCCCCAAGCTCATCCAACTGCCTAGCAGCGATTTTCCTCAGAATTCTCCTCATTATCTTTCCACTTCTTGTCTTTGGAAGACCAGGTGCCCAATGGATTTTGTCCGGAGCTGCAAATGCTCCAATCTGGTTTCTCACAGTAAGCTTAAGACTTTTTTGGAGTTCCTCGCTATAATCAACCCCCTCAATCAGAGTAACAAATGCATAAATGCCCTGTCCTTTAACCTCATTCTCAACACCAACAACAGCGGCTTCAGCACATTGGGGATGTGAAACTAGAGCAGATTCCACTTCTGCTGTGCCAATACGATGTCCACTGACGTTGATGACATCATCAACTCTTCCGGTAAGCCAGTTGTACCCATCCTTATCCCTGCTGCAGCCATCACCAGAGAAATAATAGCCTGGGAATGGCTTGAAGTAAGTAGTTTCATATCTTTTATGATCCCCGTAAAGAGTTCGGAATGCCCCAGGCCATGAACCTTTCACACACAAATATCCACTGCACTCACCTTCAATCTCAATGCCCTTCTCATCCACTATGACAGGCTGAACTCCAAAGAAAGGAAAAATGGCAGAACCAAAAATGGCAGAACCAGGCTTCTGTGGCCAGGCACCAGGTAAAGGAGTAATCATAAAGCCACCTGTCTGTCTCTGTTTGCCACCAAGTGTAAAATCACCTCCCTGGAGCATAAAGCTGGGAATAATTTTGCTGAAGCTGCTGTTTGCTTTGCGATCTACAGAGGCTGAAATGAGGGGTAAGAGCTCAGCTATGGAAGAAGGTATGTGTAGAAACACAAGTGGAATAGGTTGAGGTCCGGCGGGCGGCCAAGGAAAGGTTGCCGCCCGCCAGAAGGCGAAGAACACTAGGAACTTAACCTATTGCTCTGATACCATGTAGGAAAATTTAATGTATTAATGATTGATTGTATTCAATATCTTGTATTGTGAAGAGAAAACTACACTCCTTATATAGGAGAGAACAAAAGCTACTATTTGAGCTACTAAAATCCACTATCACCACTAAGAGATCCACTATCACCACTAAGAGCTCCACTATCACCACTAAGAGCCACTACCTATCTCCTTACATAATATATACATCCATTATAGCCACTATCTAGATCACTAACATAGTGTATATATTTAAAATTAACACTATTCAAGTAGATCAATCAAGTATGATGCATTTTCTTTGTATGCATGCATTATCATACTGATGGATGCTCCTTTGTTTTCTATTTATGCATGAAAGTTTATTACTCTCCAGGTAGTAAATCTGCTTGCATTGTGAGTTCTTTCGGAAAAAGTGTGATTGGCATACTGGTATTTATCCTAGTGAAGTGTTTATTTGACATATATTTTACTTCAATAGAAGCGATATATACATACATAGCATTGCATAAAAGAAAACTTGCTGACTCATGTTTCTAAATCTTTGTATAATGCATATCAAGTGAGCATGAAATGTAAATTATTCAAAGAAGCAAGTGTTTCTATAACATGTCTCAAAGAATTAACAAAGCATGCTTTTAAAAATTTCATATTTCTTCATGCAATGGTGACACCTAGGATGTTATAGGAACTGATGAATAAGGTGAGAGAAACAGGCTTAAATGGAGGAATAGGGTAAAAATGACAATTTTGCCCTTCTAAAAAGGGGGCATGCCATGCACACGGTCATTTTCTGTCAGGATTCCTATCGGATCCAGAGTCCAGATGGAAGGACCCCATTTAAAATCGCCTAAAAGTGAGGTTAAAATTGTTGATATTAAAATTGCAGGAACCAAGGTGTGACTTCATTCGAACTACAGGTCTACTGGGTTAATTTACCCTTTATTTCATTATGTACATTATTAAAAGTTTATGTCTGTACTCTTCTTCTTTTCCCCTATAGTCATACGTACGTTCAAGTAGTTTCATTTTTTGACAGCTACGTTCCATTTGCCATGTCATATTTCAATTGGATAGCATAATCATTGTTGTACATCATTATGAGCACTGTCATTATCTTGAATGTACTAACAGATTAATTATAGGTACATGCAAGCTGTTGTAGATGAAATCATTTTTGGAAATGTTGATCCACTGAAGGTAGGTAGAAATTTCCGCCTAGAGTATGGTATATGGATGTCTACGTTTTTCTGATTATGAATCACTTTATTTGTCTTATAGCATCCAAGCAAGTGGAATTTGGGAAAGCTCTTGAAGGAGTTCAATGGAATTTCAGGGAAGATATTGAATGGTGAGCTTGTAAATTGTCATTTTGTTCTGTAATCTTGCATATTGTTTGAGTTAGATGATCTATATAAATCATCAAGGAATGGATCTTCTACAGACTCATTTGTGGCGATCACAGAGGAAGCTTTACTGGAATCCCTCACACAGCTTCATGAGTTAAGTTCTGTAAGTATTAACGATTTTAACCTTCCAAACTTGCCCTCACCTCCAAATGCCTTCAGAGGAATACGTAGGAAAAGCTCCTCATTGAAACGTTGGCTTGCCATATGCTCAGATGATTCAGCTAAGTGAGTGCATTCTTAATTCCTTGGTGTTGTATATTAGGATATAATGAAGGAATTCATTTGGCTTTTAATTTTTATGTGGCAACTTATAATTTTGGGACCAATTAATGCAGAGATGGAAAGTACCGACCAACTGTAAATCTTCTCCGCAAGTACCTTGGAGATTTTGTAATTGCTTCATATTTGGATGTTGTACAAGAATCTGGGTATGATGATGCATATATGAAGGAAATAGAGGTAACATCCTTCCTATGCATTCTCTAGGTGATGGATCAGATTCTTTTCTTTTTCTTTTTTTTGATAAATAGGGATCAGATTCGGCATTGCTTGTTAGTATGACCTAACCACCCGTGAACACACGCAGGATACCTCTAGGTCTACCTGAAAATCATAAAATTTCAATTATTGTAATTGTTAGACCTAAAAACCATTGATATAATATATATGTATTTGGTGAATTTACATCACCACTTGGGATCTCTCTCATCTAAGTGAATAGCATTGTTATCTTTGAAGATGAGAATTTTAAATCCATTCTTTTATTCCCCAACTCTTCTTGCACATGAATATCTTTCACAGACACTTGCAGTCTCCAAAATTGACTTGTGATCATTTTACTGACTTTTTAAAAAATTATTTTTCACTTTTTGTGTTTCTTGCGGAATGCAGAGGGCAGTTCTTGTGAAAACTCTAGATTGTTTCTGGAGGGATCATCTTGTCAACATGAACAGGCTCAGTTCGGCGGTATAGTTCATAATTTTGTGGATTCAACTCTTTTAAGTTATTTTATTTTATTTTTATTTTGTGTGTGTGGGAAAAGGCTTATTTGGAATGTGTTTATGTAGGTAAATGTCAGAAGTTTCGGGCACAGGAATCCACTTGAAGAATACAAAATTGATGGTTGTCGATTTTTCATTTCTATGCTCAGTGCAACTCGAAGGCTAACTGTAGAATCACTCTTATGTATTGGTCATCTCCATGGAGTCCCAAGAACTTTATGTATCGTAGAATTAGAATCGTTGTCTTTGCTAGAGGTATGTATAACCTTTTTTGCTTGTTTCTAATCATCTTATTTGTTTCAGATTGAAATTTCTAACTTGTATGGTAAGCTATTGATTGATACTAAAGAATCTCAAATACATGCATTAATTTGGCTTGTTTCTAGTCCAGGTTGATCTGGTCTTTTATTTGATGAAGTCCATTGGTCTGAGGGGCATAGTCAAGAATTTTATTCAGTGGGATCATTCAACAAGTTATCATCAATGTAAGATTTTCAGTTATATACAACCTGTCAAAATCAATTTTCACACGATAAATTGTTCCAATAACATCAAGAACTTCTATATGCACAGCAAAGATCAGATTGCAATAGGGCATAAAATTCATACAAACATAGCTAAAACAGAGGCATCCATCTGGTACTTTCGACTTGGAAAACCAACAAACAGATAGAATTGATCAAAATTCAAGAAAGAACCACTTCCAATTAGACCACAAACAAAAACACAAAAAAAGAAATATTGTATCCAGTGCTGAAAAATAAGTGAGAAATGGACTCTCAGCTAGGCTTTCTTTTTTTAGAGTGACTAATGTTTATTTATTTTTAACTATTTTGGTCTGTCTATCAATGTAAAGCTTTTTAAAAAATTTAGGAATTTTTTTTACTAGAAAAAAAAAAGGCCAATCTCAAACCACATGTGAAGTTATTTTTGTCTCATAGGACGTAAGCAGAAGTTATACTAAACATTTTGGCTCAGACTTGTAAAATAATAAAGAAGTCATAAGCTGATGCTGTTTGTGTAGGACCTCTGAATAATTTATTTAACTAAGTGGCTTATGTACTAGATGATAGTTTATGTATCAATTCATCAAATGGAGCAATTGTTGTTTCTTCGATCCAATGGATAGTTGTCCTACACTATCTCTACTCTTCCCCCCACAAGGGTATTTTAATTTTTTTGATGAATTTTGTCAAACTTGCAATCATTTTTATCAATTGGATGCCATTTTGAAACTTTTTTTTATCTTGTTTACCATGTTCCCATATAGAATTTTTCCTTGTTTTTTGATCAAATCATGAATCATGATGCCATTTTGAAATTAAAGTCTTTTTGATTTGATAAAAATCACTGTTGATGTTGAAATCAAAATTCTCATATACATACAGGTGGGAAATGATTTATGAATACCGAGCTAGATCTTTATTATTATTATTATCATTTGCATCTGAGCCCAGTTATTTTGTTTGGATCTGAGCTGATACTCGGTTACCATCACATAGTATAAGAGAAAGCTGTCAATCAGTTACCAGCATGACATAGAAACTATCCCATATGACCACTTTCATTTTCTAATCCAATAATGTTGCTAAATATTTCTGTTGTGTATCGGTGTTCCTTACAGGTCACTTGAATAATCCGTGGCATCCAAAACCCACCAAAGCAGTATCAGTGTTAAAGCTACACCAAGACCTACTGGTGCATAGTTGAAGGTGTTCCATCTAATAGGGTAGAGTTGGCAATCGGAAGGCCAGGCAGATATATCATATCCACACAATAGGGCTGCCAAATCCACCTTACTTTACTCCATAATTGGGACGTCGTAGCAGCCAACCCACCCCTATTGTACTTGTGGAAATGATGTCGGTAAAAGGTCACATTGATTTTCAAGATGGGCAGAGATGACTGTTGATGCTGGAAAAAAAAAAAAACTAAAAATGTAGATGACTGCACAGAAACACGGCATCTGTTGGGACCTTGAATTCTTTTGCCAAATTGGTGATTTTTTTGTTAGTTTTTTACTTGGTGAAAATGGGATAGACAATTGTGCATGTAATGCAAGAGAGCACAATTTTGAGGATTTGAAACTGTGAATATCAGCAAAAAAAGAAGAAGAAGGAATTGTAGATGTGGCTAGTATTATGTTGTGTTTGTAACAGTGCCCCAAGGTGGGTGAGCTTCAAATTATGAAAATATATTTATTCAATAGGTTTGTATCACAGACTTGAATGGACTCGCAAGTTTGAATGAATAATTGATCAGAACATTCTCTTTGATTTCTTGGTAGACTTGTGAAATCTGGTATATTGAGCCTTTGAAAAGCAAGACTCTAAACGTAAAAGTGTTTTTGAAGAATTTAGTGGAGTGTGAAAGCATAGTTTTTGAGAGTGTATTTAGTTTGTGTTTGGATTATAAATTTGGGTAGAGATTCGGAAATAGAAATGAAAAGGAAAAATGAGTGTGAAATGTATTTCATTTATATTTCGCTCTTGTTTTTTTTGTTTTTTTTAAATTTCTACCCAAGTTGATAATCTAAATACAATCTTAATGGAAGGAGAGATATGTGAGTGCTTCTAAAATACACTTTGACAAAAATTCTCTCCATATTCACCCTTTTTATGTACTGAAAACTATAAAGTGATTTTTTTTGGAGTGTATTTAGCATCACTCGACTTCGTTACCTAGCTTCTCAGATGGTAAATGGATGTAGTCGTGGGTGTTTGGGATTTGCTTATTTAGTGATTTTTTATTTTTGTGTTTTTATTTTCGTTTTTAGTAATTTTTTTTAAAAAAAAATTTGCATAAATTTTTAGATTTAGATTTCTAAATATAGCTTGATGAGATGAATCGAAAAATAATCACTATGTTTGGTTGTTGTTTTTCAAACTCAATTTTTTGAAAATTTTAAAGTATTTGTTTCGTTATTCTGAAAGTTGAGTTTACTTTTCAAAATGATATGTTGAGGATTTTAAGGAGGGAGACAATTTTGAATATATATATATATATATATTGAGAACTTTTCAAATTGAAATTTCCCTCCAATTTAAGGAGAGATAATTCAAAAAAAAAGTTGTCACATGAAAAAGTACTCTCATCTTATATGTATATATACATACTATATATGTATGAAAACATAATTTAATATGTAGCCATTTATGGGTACATATCTTACCATTAAATATGTGACTTTATCATATAATTTCCACTTATTTCAACTACAGAAAACGTAATTTTTTTTTTCCAAATTGGCATTAAAAAATTTCTTTTATAGAATTAAAATTTCATAAATGTTATACAAAAAATTTTGTAAATCGTAAATTTAAACATAATCTACGATTTTGTAAGTAAATTTAAACATAAATTTACGATTTTGTAAATAAATTACGTTTTTTGAAAATTTGTAAATAAATTTATGTTTTTTGAAAATTTGTAAAAAATTACATTTTCCACAAATTTGTAAAT
Organism: Camellia lanceoleosa; assembly: GCA_025200525.1. Classification (NCBI taxonomy): domain Eukaryota; kingdom Viridiplantae; phylum Streptophyta; class Magnoliopsida; order Ericales; family Theaceae; genus Camellia; species Camellia lanceoleosa. The sequence continues at coordinate 135,036,294 of CM045761.1, read as the reverse complement.
AAATTTCCAAAAATTACATTTTTTTTAATGTGAATTTGTAAATAAATTTTTTGCATAACATTTATGAAAATTTAATTCTATGAAAATAAATTTCTAATGCCAATTTGGAAATTTTTTTTACGTTTTCTGTGGTTGAAATGAGTCACATAGTTAATGGTAGGATATGTACCTATAAATGGGTACATACCAAATTATGTTTTCATACATATATATCATGTACATATATATATATATATATATAATTAAGATGAGAGTATTTTTGACGTGACAATTTATTTTTTAAATTGTCTTTCAAAGGAAAACTTGAAATTGCAATGATACATTTTTTTAAAAACCAAATAAAGATTCATTTTCAAAATAGTCAAAAAAATGGAACCAAACATAGTGAATTTTTTCTTAAAAAAATAATAAAAAAAAGTTAAAAATAGTGGATTTTTTTGGCTTATTTGATTTTTAATTTTTTTTTTATTTTAAGATTTGACTACATAACAAGACGATTAGAAAAGTAAAATTTTTTAACATAGTCTAAAAAAAATTTACTAAGACAAAAAAAGAAAAAGAAAAATAGGTGGCGTATATGGCTGTTCCCAAACACCCTAGAGAGAGAGAGAGGGGCCATGCATCAAAAAGAATGGTTGACATATGTGGGGGGTGTAAGAGCCCAAATGTAGATAAAAGAAACTAATTTGAACAATTTCAAAGTCTACTAATGAGGTGTGTTTGTTCCAAATATAGATGCAAAATCTATTAATTTAAACTATTTCAAAGTCTACTAATGTGGTGTTTTGTTTAATAGTGACAGTGAACTTTCCCAACTTATAAATCAAGACTCCATACATCATCAACTATGTCACCCATAAACCGACAAGGCCAAGGCTGCTTGAGAAGAAACAAGTTTATGGCAAATGGACAATTGTAGGATCATTCATAATGTTGATGCGAAAGTGATCGTAAATCCATCTCCCTATCTTAATACGTAAAAGATATATACAATAAACTTTAATTAAATCATCATTTGACTTTTTTTTTCTTATAATTTTTTTGAATATATATTGATAATACAGTTCGTTCTTGGTGGATGGGTCGGACTGATCCAAGTTCTTCAAGCTGAGGTCCAAATAGTCAAGCCCACCAAGTAACCTGCAAACAAGTTCAACGGGGAACGGGGGAGTCCCCCAGTGAACCCTCCGGCGAGCAAATTAGTAGAGAAAGTAGAGAATGTAGAGAGAGAGAGATGGGAGATAGAAAGCTTAACCTTCTTCTTGTCCTCAACGTTTGCTTATATCCTTTGGTAATCATTTCGCTGTCTCTTCCCACCTGCCCTTATCGCCGAAAGTCTGTGCTGTAGCTTATCTCATTCAGGATAAGGGGGTGCTGTTCCGACGGGGAGATGTTGTCTCAATAAATACTGTGATGGGCTGTATTAATGGTGATGTGCTGTGGCAACAACTTTGCAGATCTTTGTCCGCTGATGTGGTCTGTCCTTCACCTGCCATATGTCCGAATGTCATTGGCCCTTCATGTCCAGTTGGCCTCCAGTTGTACTGGACTTTACCAGCCGTGTTATGCAATGGGTTCTAAGTGATGGGTTTGGGATTGTTCACTGTGGGCTGTAGCCTTTGTGGGCCTATCTGTGTCATATATATATATATAATTTATCATAGAAATTGACAGTAATGACTCAATTGTTAAACAGTTTAACTGCATGCTTCATATTTGTTTTTGTTTTTGTTGAAAGAACCTTCATAAAAAAGCCATTTGGAGGAAATTACTTGACTTGGGAAAACCAACCTAATATAGAAGATGGATGAACATATTAAATTCTAAGTAAAACACAAAAAACAAGGAAAAAAAGAAACAAGATGAGTCTTGAGAAGGAAACTAAAATGGGAGATGAAGTGCAAAATTAAACCTTTGGATGAATACGTATATACAAATTTATTTAAATTTATAATTAAATTATTTAATCAAAAGATAGATAAATACATGTACATGTGCAAGATGATGGGAAAAAAATAAAATAAAAATAAAGTGGAACACTGATATATATCTTATTTTGGTTTTTCAATAATTCCATTTTCTTGATAGAAGTAAAAGATGTAACAATTTCTTTAACTTTTCTAATTGAAGTAATTACATTTTTAAGGATAAATTGCACTGACATCCATTAAGGTTTGGAGAAAATATAGTTTGTTCTATAAGTTTGATAAAATTACATTGGGCTCTCATAAAATTTTAATTTACATTACACTTGACCCAATTTTCATCAGAAATTCGTTAGTCATATGGATGAAAAAATGCCATCGTTGTCTCTTTTATATTAAAATGTATATTTTAACTTATTTATCTATGTGTTTTTATACCATTTAAGTTAGTTTTGGTTATGTTAACTTTACTAAAATGGAGGTTAATGTAATTATATCAAAATTATAACGAGAGGTGAGTGTAATTTATCCATTTTTTAATTAGGCCATCTATATTAGACATTCCATTTTTTCATTCCATCTCAATTCATTTCCTCTTTCCTTGGTTTTCTTTTTTTATTTTTAATCTATGAACAGAGTTACAAAATAACTTGCTTACTGCATGAAATAAGTAACCTTAGAAAACACCTACCCATTCTTTGATCAATAATTCAAATTAATTTTTTGATCTATGCTACCAATGAAGACAAGTTTTCTTCAAGTTCTAGCATATATATATTTTTTTATTTTTTAATTATTTTTAAATGCGAAATGAATGCAATCTAATATGCACAAAAGCAAAGGGCATAATGGTTATGGATCTATAATTTAAGGATTAAAAGTTACCTAATACCTCTATCACCATCTCAGATGTTTGACCTTGGAAAAAGCAGATTAATTAAAAATCTTAATTTTTGCCAAATTAACAATGTTAATTAAATATTATGTAGCTTGTACTACACAATTTAACCAAGCAGCCACGAAACCATAATTTATGATATCTATACTTGTAGGCATTTATGTAACAAACTAACCGATGTTTAACGCCTAATTAGATCCTAATGTAATACAAAAAGGAAACTAATGATGTCAAGAAGATAGTGCATCAATTTTTTTAGCACAAGAATAAGATAAATTAGCAATGCTGGAACATTGAACCTTGCCAAACCATATACATTAATTGATAATTTTATATAAATGGATACAAAAGGGTTTGCTCTAAAAGATTTGTTGACTCATTAGGTTTTTTTTTTATCAGCAGGAGATTATTTACAAATATTATGATAATTATATTAATCTGGACAATTAATTATGTAAGAAAGTATTAACATAGATATACATGAGGTTAAAGATCATGTCTCTATCTTAATACGGCAAGAAATTAAAGAAAATAAACCAACAAGGCCTAACCTAGTTGGTTACCATAATTCTCCTACGAGCTTAGTCCTAAGGGGAGGTCATGAATTCAAATCTTCCTACTATAACAATTGACTTTTGCTGATCAAAAAAATAAATAAAATAAAGAACATATGTATTTATAAAATTTTGGAAAATATTAGTTTAGTTGATCCTTGACTAGCTAGACTCGATGAGGATTCTTTTTGTGTAAACTGATTCCATAAATTAAGGTTTTAGGTAGAGAAGTATTCATAGATTATCTTTTTTTTTTTTTTTTTTTGGTATTGTATAAATAAAAAATAAAAAGTTGAAGAGAAAACTAATGCATGAAATGGTTGATCATGTTTGGTAGGCTGTAAAAAAGATGGGTAGTTTGATAACCCACAGATTGCTTGACTATAAATACTTTGAGAAAATTTAGGTTGCATACGTTTGATAATATGTAAGCAAGCAATCATATTTTAAAATTGAAATGCATTTTTAAAAAGGTTCTAATTTTTAATTCAGAGATTTAAATAGACTTGTTAAATGTACTCTTAAGTACTGTTTGATAAAATTGGAAAGTATTAAAATAACTTTCAGTGCTAAAATCGATAAATACTTAATTTTTAAAGTTGAAAATTTCAAGGTCAATTTTGCAAATTAAAGTGTAAAAAAAAAAAAACAAATATAGTTCTATTTTTAAGTACTTATTGCATTATACTCAAAACTGCTTTTCCATAGTGATTGTCATGTAGAAATTTAGAGCTCGTTTGGAAATTAATTTTTCATTGATTTTTAAATTTTTTTTTTTATAAAAAAATGTGTAAAAAATAAAATTGAGGCTTACCAAAAACCAAAATATTTATAATAATAATAACAATAATGAACTTGTTTTCCACACATTTTAGGGCATTGGTAGATTTGGAACATAACTTTCAGTTGTTGTTGTCTGCTAAAATATATTAAGTTGTTTGAGAAGTGCTAAATAAATGTACTTTTTGATTTTTTATGAAAATAAATGTAAAAAATAGAGATGTGACGTGCCTTAAAAATATAAAAAAGATTATAAAATAAAATAAAATACCACGGTACGTTTTTTCAAACAACCCCTTAGTTAAAGCTTATTTGGTGCATCCTTTAAAAAAAAGAATACTATGGTAACGTAAACCTTATAAGATTCCAAAACTTAAGCCCATCAAATTTTATTTTTTTATTTTATTTTTCAAGCGGTAAGAGGGGAATAGATGAAAGGTAGGACTATAAGCAAGCTAAATAATACATTATTCAAGTTTGATTTGTTTATGTTTGAACAAGCCAATTTCAATTAAATTTTAACAAGTCAAGTTCGAATAATTTCATTTTACAACACTAGGAAGGGAAACCGCATAGCACAATGGCAAGTCTCAAACCCAAATATTATGCCTAATAAGGAAGCCTCATTTACTAGGTCAACCCTTACATACATTTGGATTGTGAGAGGAGATGAGAAAATAAATAATTGTGATTTCTCACATAGATGAGAAAAGAAAAGAAATAATTATGATTTCTTACCATTATGTTTGGATGGATAAAAGAAAAGATAATATAGTTCTCATTTATCTTCTTTGGATAGAGTAAAATGTGAGAAAAAAAAGGAAAAAGTTGTATTTTATTTTATCAAAATAACTTTTCATATTAGTAAGTTATGTTTTTTCATATGGGTAATTTCAATATTTTAGAAAATTTTCATTAAATGCAAGTCATTTCTTATCAAATCTCGCCATTTTTAGTGAGAAACAAAACATAGGTTTGGCGAGAATCATTTTCTCACCATCTCTCAGCATTTCTTACTATTTATCACTTACTTAACTATTCCAACAAGTGAAAGGGTTTCTTATTTTCATAATTTCTTTTCTCACAAAATCCTTCCATCCAAACGGAGTTAATCTTATCCCCATTAATCTTGAGCCACTAATTTTTAGTTATTATATTTTAATGAGGATAGGGTCAGGATATAACTCAAATCGATCTTCAAAAATGCTTGTGCATCCCGTTTGTGTGTAAATTGTGTTGTTGAGCTTGTCCACCTCTCTTCTCTAGCTCCTATAATCAAGGCTTAGAGAAGTTGATACACATTGATCAACCCTCTTATCTTTTATTTTTTTCAAAAAAATTGTTTTTGAACATTTTATCTAACAGAAGATCAATTGTTGTATTTCATTGCCAAAGCTAGTTGAGATTGCCTTGTTTTTTTTTTTTATGATACCCTTTGCACTTACCCTTTTCTCTCTTTCTTTCTCTCTATTAATATAACTTCTCCTTATCAATAAAGTTTTCTTTTCTTTTGCTGATAAAAAAAAAAAAAAATCACCATCACCATCTTTGACGTATGACTTTTGCATTATTGATTTTACAACCGTATTGAAGGGAAATTATATAATAAAACAATAAGATTCGAACCCAAACATCATGCCTAGTAAGGAAACCCTATTTACCAGACCAACCCTTGGTCTTATGCCTTAAGCTACTAGTTGTTTGTTATTATGTTTTAGTGAGGATAGGGTCAAGTTATAACTCAAACCTGTCTTAAAAAATTGCTTGTGCATCCCCCTTGTTTTTATAACTTATGTTGTCGAGCTTGTCTAGACCTTTCTTCTCAGACTTCTATAGTCAAGGCTTAGAAAAGTTATTACACATTGATCAACCCTCTTATTTTTTTCTTTTCATTTTTTAATTTTTTATCCAATAAAAGATCAGTTGTTGCATTATATCACCATCACCATCTCTCAAGTATGACTTTTGAATTACTAATTTTCCAACTCTATGGAAGGGAAATTGCCTAGCACATGGTTCCTCTTTTCCAGAAGCACTTTTCAGAAAATTTTACTTTCTTATTTTTCGTATTTTTTTATTTTTACTGAATTTTTTTAATATTTTAAGCAATTTTTTTTTAAAAAAACTTTTTAGAACATAAATATACCTAAAAAGTAAAAAAATTATGAAAAAAACCTTTTAAAAATTTACTAAATAGCAAAAATACAAAATAAATAAATAAATATGAGAATTCAATTCATTTTTTTTGGTTGTATTTTTATGTATTTATTAATTTTTTAAAATATTTTTTCACAATTTTTTTATTTTTTAGATACATCTAAGTAAGGTGTATGTAAAAAAGTAAAAAAAAAATGTTTAAAATGTTTAAAAATATTCACTATAAACAAAAAAATAAAAAAAACCAAAAAACTCAATTTTCAAAAAACTTAAGCCAAAAAATTCAAACCAAACTCACTGAATAAGTTTCAAACCCAAACATCATGCCTAGTTAGGAAGCCACATTCACCATGCCAATCCTTAGTCTTATCCCTATTAATCTTGAGCCACTTCTTGTTTGTTATTATATTTTGAGTGAAGATAGGGTCAGGTTATAACTTAAACCCATCTTGAAAAAACGCTTGTCATCCCCCTTGTGCGGTAACTCATGTTGTCGAGCTTGTCTAGACTTCTATTATCTGGCTACAATCAAGGCCTAAGAAGAGTTGTAACAGATTGATCAACCTTCCTATCTCTTACCCTTTCTAATTTTTTTAAAAAACTTTTTATCTAGCAGAAGGTCATGTTGTTGCATCATATCATCTCACCATCTTCGATTTATGTCTTCTGCATTATTGATTTTACAACCCTATGGAAGGGAAACTGTATAGCATTCTGCCTAGTAAGGAAGCCCAATTTACAAGCCAACCATTGGTCTTATGTCTTGAGCTACTAGTTGTTTGTTATTATATTTTACTGATGATAGGGTCAAGTTAAACCCATCTTGAAAAAAACACTTATGCATCCCCTTTAACTTATGTTGTCGAGCTTGTCTAGACCTTTCTTCTCAGACTCCTATAGTCAAGGCTTAGAAAAGTTATTACACATTGATCAACCCTCCTATCTTTTTCTTTTCATTTTTTAATTTTTTATCTAATAAAAGATCAGTTGTTGCATTATATCACCATCACCATCTTTGAAGTATGACTTTTGAATTACTAATTTTACAACTCTATGGAAGGGAAATTGCCTAGCACAACAATAAGTCTCAAACCCAAACAGCATGCCTAGTAAAGAAGCCTTATTCACCAGGTCAACCCTTGGTCTTATGCCTTTGACCCACTAGTTGTTTGTTATTATGTTTTAGCGAGGATATGGTCAGGTTAACTCAAACCTGTCTTGAGAACCCGCTTGTGCATCCCCCTTGTGTGGTAATTTGTATTGTTGATTTTGTCTAGATCTCTCTTCTCCGGCTCCTATTATCAAGGCGTAGAAGGGTTGTTACACATAAATCAATCCTCTTTATCTTTATCTTTTTTAATTTTTAAATTTTTTTTTTAATTTTTATAAAAATTTTATCTAACAAAAGATCAGTTGTTGTGCATTATCTCACAATCACCATCTTTGAAGTATGACTTATGCATTTCTGATTTAATAATAACAGCATGCTTGGTTAGAGTTTTTCAAAAACTCTTTTCAGAAAATTTTACTTTCTTATTTTTCGTATCTTTTTGTTTTTATTGAATTTTTTTAATATTTTAAGCAATTTTTTTTTTAACTTTTTAGACATACCTAACATAAATATACCTAAAAAGTAAAAAATTTATGAAAAAAATCTTTTAAAAATTCACTAAATGCCAAAAATATAAAAAAAAATACACGAATTCCGTACATATTTTGTATTTTTATGTATTTATTAATTTTTTAAAATATTTTTTCACAATTTTTTAACCTTTTAGATACATCTAAGTAAGGTGCATCTTAAAAAATTAAAAAAATATTTAAAAATTAAAAAATATTCACTAAAAATAAAAAAATACAAAAATCAAAAAACTTAATTTTCAAAAAACTTAATCCAAAAAACTCAAACCAAACACAATTTTTTTTTTTTTTTTAAAACAAAATCCATGTGTAGCATATGTAATCAAATTACCAAATGGCCACAAAACCGAAATACACGTTACGTGGGTAGTTGATTAGCTAAATATGGAGGGTTTAACTATATATTCAATCTAGTCTTAACTAACCCACCCTAACTAGGTCTTAACCAACCCTAATTAGCTCATCACATGTGCAAACTCTCTCAAAAGCTTCCATTCTTGTTATGCTATAAAAATGTCAAACACAGTTCTTTTATAATTCCCAGGCAAGAATATACCATTTTATGTTGTCTGACATTGAACAATTAATAAATAAATTAATTAATTAATTTCTAATTTATTTTCAAGTCATTCACATTCTTTGACTTTCCAATGAAAATCGATGACTTTTGATCGCTTAATTTATAATTTTAATGACCTTAAAAAATAGAAAAAATATTGATGATGAGGTTGATTAAAAAAATAAATGAAAGATAGACTTATAAACCAAATCTATGTACAGGCACTCTAGACCATTTTTTGTCACCCTCGTGCTGATTTGGGCAACATGAGAGAGAGAGAGAGAGAGAGAGAGAGAGTTCTTCAAATGTAAGGGAAGGGGAGGGAATCAAAATTTAATCACCATGCATGAACATAGCTCAATTCACTTCTCCCAAGACACCTTCAATCCAGGGACAATGTCCTGGTGGAACGAATAGAGCATTCACGAATTGTTTCGCAAATTTATTCATTAGAAAATGGGCTCAACAAGTTATTCAACACGTTTCTTCACGTGTAATTCTGTTTTGCATGTCAAGCATTCATTTATGAGGAGAAGATAGAATATAAATGAGATTAAATATTTTAGTCAAAAAATCACTATATATTGTCACATCACTCTCTCTATTTTTTAATTAAAAAATAAAAAATTATTAAAATAGATTGTTCTCAAACCAAGAGCATAAATCAAATAGAGAGATTTGAATCCAAGATCTCCTCCAACTTGAGATATGATACTTTGTTAAGGCACCAATTTTTTCAAATTATTAGAAAATAGACCTAGTAATGTATTTCAAACTTTTCAATAGTTTGGAATGAGACTATATTGTATTAAAAAAAAAATAATAATAATGTTATGAAACCTAAAATGGTTAACAAAAAATACAATGTGAAATTACATTTAAATGCTGACTAGTCGAAGTAATTGTACTTTCATAGAATTACAAATTGAAACAACTGAGTGTTCCATGTCAAAATTTTTACTTGCATCTTCATAAAATACAATTATTTTGAATCATTCCTATTTAAATGCACTTTTTCCAAAAAAATTCATTCTTCTCGAATGAAGGGTATTTTTGATTAGTAAATAGTGTTAGTTAAGGGAGGTTACCTTGTTTACGGGGAGTCGATGTTAGTCACCTTCGATTAATAGCTCAATATATTAAAAAAAATAATAAAAAACTATGAAGAGGATAAAGCAAAAGTTTGGAAAATAAGATACGATTGATTTCGATATTTTATTTTTGTTTATTTGACAATAGGCAAGAGGAAATCTCAAACTTAAAACATTTTACCTGAACGTCTCATCATGGCGTCAACATTATATGCAAATAAAACTTTGTTAGGTTAGTGTTTTTATTTTTTTATTTTTTTTATTTTTATATACTAATAATGTATTGAATGCTGTTAATTCAAATTCATACTAGATGTTAGAAATTAGGCGTTCATGTGGCATGACCTTTTTCTGAACCTTTTGAACCTTATCCAAATAAGTTTGAATTTGAATTTAAAACCTATTTGGATAACTACTCAGGATATCTATATCTATCCTATCAGCTGATATGGATAGATGATATAGATATCTTATATATCTGATATGATATGGGATATGGATAATCAAAAAAACAACGTATGTTTTATGTTTTTTTCCATATACTGACTCTCTCCCGAAAAAACAACAATCAAGCCTTTTTTGCACTGTGACTTGTGTGGGTGATATTCATTTTGTAATATCACTCCACTGCTGGTTTGGTTGTTCACTTTTAAGAAGCACGTGATTTACCCATGAGATCCTTCACTTCAGACTTTGCTTAAAGGTATGACTTTGAAATTAATCATCCGCTGCGTCTTATACTATGATTTACATTGGTATCAAAGCATGAATGGGTATTTTCGTGTTTTCTTTAATCATGTGTATATTTTTATATATATATGTACACATTGTATACATGAATGTTTATTAAGGAGGAAGATGTCTACTCTCATTAGATTAAGAGCATAAAATACTTATTTTTATGTTCATTAATGTCATTTTAAATACCATAAATGATTTTATTTTGAAAAATAGAGTCTGGAAGTACCGAAATTAGACCAAAAACACCTCGAAGGCAACAAGCGTGGTCCGCATGACGCCACTTGACGCTGCGCCCTGACACACGCCGTGTGAGCAGCTTTTTGAGCCGCGCCGCTTTTCCTCCATCGTTCTTTGTTGCATAATGCACTGTTTGTTTTGTTTTTAATTCTGAAGCACGTTAAATGGTTATAAATAATTCGTTATAGATTTATTTTATGCGTGGTTGGTACTGTTAGACTCAGAATTAAACTTTCCATGTTCTGTAAAATTTTGAAAATTTTATGAAAATAAAAAGTATTTTTTCTGTGATAATAATTCATTATTTATGCTTTAAAATGCTTCTGGTATTGCATAAATAATTTTCTGGGGTTGAAATTTTTATTGTAGACTTTTGAAATGTTTTACTATTTACTGGTATAATTTTTTTAGTTTATCAAATTCTGGAATTTTTTATTTCTAATTTTATGTGTGTTTATTAGTTATTTAGAATTCTAGAAAAATTCAGAGTGATGTACATTTTATTATGGCATAATCTGAATATTGAATACATCATATTTTTTTAGGGTTTGTAGTATGTTGCAATTAAAGAAGCATGATTAGTTTTTTATTTATTTATTTAAATTCCATTATTAAATGAATATAGCATGAGTTATTTGTAAATTTATATTAAGATGCTATTGTATGAAATTTATCATGCATTGTACATGCCATAACTAGTGGGAGATTGATTGTTTTTTTGTTTATTTTTTTTTTGCGCATGGAATTAAATTAAATTAAATTTTGATAATTATCACTAGAGGCGCAAGAGATGATTACGAGCATAGCAAATTTTCGATCTTGAGACGTGTAATATTATCATTATTTAATTTAATTTTTTTTGCTGCAAAATAATTTTTTTGTGTTACTATCATTAATATCCCCTGCGCATTTGTTTACTCTGTTTGTAGAAATAGCTGCTAAGATAGTGGTGGCAGACTTAACTAAGGGAGAGAAATTGGATGGTGACAATTATGATATATGGCGTCGTAAGATCCAATACCTCCTCCATGAGCAAGAAGTTTTGACCATACTAGAACAAGTGATGGTCGAGCCAGAACAGGGCAATACAGCTCAACATCGTCATGATCTTGAAGACTTTCAGACTTGGCGTAACAAAGATCGGTGTGCGCACTTTACTATGTTGAGCAGCATGCACAACGACTTGATTAGTGAGTTTGAGCATTACCCGACTGCATTTGAGATGTGGGAAGCTCTCAAGCAAAAGTTTGGTATTACCTCTTTGGCAAAGCTACGTGGGCTGACTATGAAGTTTGACTCATATCAGAAAAGGACGTATCACTCGATGAAGCAGCACTTGAGGGTCATGTCAGCCATGATACCTAAGCTTGCGGCTGTTGGGCACAATTTGACTCAAGAGCAGCAAGTACAAGCTGCGATTCGCTCTCTGCCAAATTCTTGGGAGCAGATGAAGCAAAACATGATGTATAATGAGAGTGTGAAAACATTCGAAGACATATCGCGTCATTTGGAGCTAGAGGCTGAGCACCTTGAGGCGGCTAAGTCTGATGGTTCTGCTATGGTGGTTGAGTCGAGCTCACGTAAGACTTCTCAGTTCAAACATAGAAAAGCAAAATGTGCCCCTAAGAAGCAAGCAACAGCTGCGCTAAAGCCCAATGGTGCTAGAAATTTCAAGCGTAGGGGCAAGAGAGGTGGTAAGAAGGTAAAGGCTAAATTGACATGTTTTAATTGTAACAAAGAAGGACACTTCGCTCGGGATTGCCTTGAGCAGAAGAAGGTACTCCTTTACTTAATTTCTTGCATTTAATGCTTTGTGTCTAGTCAAGCATTAATTGCTCATTTTCCTCATTTTTGGGTTGTAGACTCCGGAGCAACAGACCACATCGCGAGGGACAGAGTAGGGTTCGTTGAGTATCGCCGAGTACTGTGGGCGAGCAAAAAGTTTACATGGGGAACGAGACCAGTGTGGAGGTGCTTGGCATTGGCACATACAAGCTGGAAATGCGACGAGGGCGCACCTTGTATCTTCATGATGTTCTTTATGCTCCGGATATTCGGCGAAACTTAGTTTCAATTATTAGAATGATGAGCCTTGGTTATAGCTTTTGTTTTGAGAATAATGGTGTTAGCATTTATTTGGGAACAATTTTTTATGGTTTTGATTATCTTTTAGATGGTTTTTTAGTTTTGGATGTAGATGATTCTAGTCTTAATAAAAATGCCAATGGCTCTGTTTCTAATATTGCATCTTTTTGTGATAATGATTCTACGAGATGGCATGCTCGATTAGGCCACATAGGGCAAGACAGGATGACTAGATTGGCTAGAGAAGGTCTTTTAGGCCCACTCGCTAGAGTCACTTTGCCTACTTGTGAGCACTGTCTTGTTGGTAAGGCAACAAGGAAACTACTTGGGAAAGCCATAAAGGCATCTATCCCATTACAACTTATTCATTCTGATATATGTGGACCAATGAATGTGAGGGCAAGGCATGGAGCCCCTTATTTCATCACATTTATAGATGATTGCACGTGTTTTGGTCATGTCTATTTGATTTCTCACAAGTCAGAAGCATTGGATTGCTTTAGATGGTATGTTAATGAGGTTGAGAATCAATTAGACAAGAGCATTAAGGCTCTAAGGACTGACCGAGGACTTGTTAAAGTGCTCTGTGAGGAAAAAGGAGTTATCAGGCAATTGACAATTCCTAGGACTCCGCAGCAAAATAGTGTAGCGGAGAGAAGGAATCGCACATTGCTTGACATAGTTAGATCAATGATGACGCAAGCTAATCTTCCCATTTCTTATTGGGGAGATGCTTTATTGACTATTGCCTACGTCTTTAACCGTGTGCCCTCCAAATCAGTTCTTTCCATCCCATATGAGATATGGACTGGCAAAAAGCCTAATTTGGGCAATTTGCGGCCTTGGGGTTCGGTAGCTTACATACACAACGCTTCTCATAAGTTTGGGAAGTTGGGCCCTAGAGGAAAGAAGTGTATCTTCATTCGCTATAGTGAGCATTCTAAGGGCTATGTGTTTGTTGAGGAGCATCCGGATGGAAGTGTGACTGAAATTAAGTCACGAGATGTGGATTTCCTAGAGGAGGATTTCCCTAGCAGAGGTGAGGTAACTAGAGAAGTAGAACTCTATGAGATGGAGGATCTACTTGAAGACGCACCTAATAGCCTAGTAGAGAATGAGGAGATAATCCCTTAAGCTCCTAGGGGCAGTGGGAGTGATCTACCTGCCCATGAATTAGATCCAATGAATAAGGATTCTCAGGATTCTCAACTACGTAGAAGCAAACGTGGTGCTATATTCTATCGTCGTTTTGAGATTGAAGGGGAAACATTCATGATTGCTCCAAGTGATGAGATGGAGCCTAAGAATCTCAAAGAGGCTCTCTCATCCCTCGCTAGTAAAGAATGAAGTACTGCAATGGATGAAGAAATAGAGTCTATGAGGAAAAATCATGTCTGGGACTTGGTTGATTTGCCGCCAGGGCGCAAGACTATTGGGAACAAATGGGTTCTCAAAATCAAGCGCAAAGTGAATGGTTCCATAGAAAGGTATAAGGCTCGCCTAGTGGCGAAAGGTTACACCCAACGAGAGGGTGTGGACTATGAGGAAACTTTTTCACCAGTTGTAAGGTTTGCCTCTATTCGCCTAATCCTGGCCATAGTAGCTTAGTTGGACTTAGAGCTATATCAGATGGACGTTAAGACTGCATTTCTCAATGGAGAATTGGATGAAGAGATCTATATGGATCAACCAGAAGGCTTTGTGGCAGTAGGTCAAGAGCACAAAGTTTGCAAGCTTCAACGATCTATTTATGGCTTAAAGCAATCATCCAGATAGTGGAATCTGAGATTTCATCGAGTCATTGTTTCTAATGGGTTTACGATGATTGATGAAGATCACTGCGTGTACGTTAAACGGTCCAAGGACATTTTTCTGATATTGTCATTATATGTAGATGACATATTATTGGCTGGAAATGACAAGGAGATGATTGTCGCCACTAAAAGGTGGTTGTTCTCCACATTTGAGATGAAGGACATGGGTGAGGAGAGCTATGTGTTCGGTGTTAAGATCCTTAGGGATCGCTCTAGGAGACTTCTTGGTTTGTCTCAAGAGACTTACAATAAGACTATCCTAGAGCGATTCTAGATGTAGAGCTGCAAACCCATTGACACTCTTGTTGCAAAAGGCGAGAGCCTAAGCCTTGATATGGGTCCTAAGACTCAAGAAAAGAATGAAAAGATGGCCCGTGTTCCCTATGCAAATGCTGTTGGAAGCTTGATGTATGCTATGATGTGTACACGCCTTGACATTTGTTATGCAGTCGGATTGGTGAGTCGTTACCAATCCAACCCAGGACTAGCTCATTGGAAAGCAGCTAAGAGGATATTACAATATCTTTGAGGGATTGCAGATTACACACTTTGCTACCAAAGTTCAGATCTACATCTAGTTGGCTATTGTGACACTGATTGGGGAGGAGACTTAGATGAGCGTAAGTCTACTTCAGGATATGCTTTCATGCTTAGCGATGGTGCTATTTCTTGGAGCAGTAAGAAGCAATCCTGTATCGCCTTATCGACTATGAAGGCTGAGTTTGTGGCTTGTTCATCTGCCGCTCAGGAAGCCGTTTGATTGAGGAGATTCCTTCAGCATTTGGGTGTTGTCACACACACTTCAGACCCTGTGACTATCCATTGTGACAGCATGGCTGCACTCGCTTACGCTAAGGATCCTAAATACCACGGCAGAACCAAACACATTGATGTGAGGTTTAACTTTATCAGAGACATTGTGGAGCAGAAAGAAGTGATCCTAGAGCACATCCCTACGAGTCGCATGGTTGCAGACCCTTTGACAAAGCCCATTACTAGAGATGTTTATCTTACTCATGTTAGGGCTTTAGGACTACGTAGATGGTGATATATTTATGTGTATTCGGTTGAACTCATATTTTTTGGGATATTTATGCCATTAGTATTCATATTTGTTTCTATTACACATTTATGTTTACTACTTTTTGCAATGGTTTGTGAATTAGCATACACAAAATAATTAAATTGATGTTAGCAGGCAAGATTGGCTCACTCACACGAGCAATCGCCCTTAGCGCTAGATAACGAGTAAGGATGAGACTAGTGGCTTATTGTATTTTGAGCAAATAGAGAAGCTAAAATTATCCACTAGCTATGTCGCCTTTGTTGGAGCCAAGATGAGGTTTTGTTAGAGACCGACCATGGATATGAGAGTACCCACTTTTCCATGATGTGCCTGTTATGGATAGCCAAATGCGAGATCTCATTTGATGTCTAAGAGGCGAGCAAATAGAGAATTTGAGTTAGACGCTAGGAAGCGACTTATGCACTTAAGAGCGACTAAACTAAGATTTGTATGGTGTGTGAGTTTAACATCACTCTTTGGAAGAGTTACTCCACTATAACATGCATTCGTACTGTATGTGCTTATCGACCCGTTAGCGAGGTGAAAGAATGGATCCCTGCTTCTTCACCGTGTGAGTCCTAAAAGTCATTTTTCCCTAAATGACTTTACTTTGTGCCTTTTTGTGACCTTTGACTATGTCATAAGATGAGGAGTTGATGTTCAGCTACTTTGGTATGTTGCCTGCGGTCATGTATGAATCGGCTTTAAGAGACATTACTGGAAAAGCAGTCAATTTCAAATTGAATGATATGAGGGTGAAGGGAAGATCATCTAGTTCTACATCTCTGCTTTATATTCACTGTCGATAACTCACATCGCTCTCTATGGGATGCTGATTGGTTGTGAATATAATGCGGGACCGAGGAGAGTCAAACATGCTCATTGAGGGATTAGAGATGTTTTTGGACTGATGTAGCTAGATGGGTCTGGGTACATGAGACACTATTTCCATTCATTTTGGGTTGATGTCTCTATGCTGACTCATATTGAGTTTCTAGTATAAAACTCCCACATGCAAGTGTTCTCAGTGGTCGCATGGTGCATTGGCTAATATGAGATTGTTCATTTTTGAGGAGATTGAGATAGAGATGTGGCAGTGTCATGCCAACTCATGTGCGAGTGGGAGATGTTAGAAATTGGGTGCCCATGTGGCATGACCCTTTTTTGAACCTTTTGAACCTTATCCAAATAAGTTTGAATTTGAATTCAAAACCTATTTGGATAACCACTCAGGATATCTATATCTATCATATCAACTGATATGGATAGATGATATAGATATCTTATATATCTGATATGATATAGGATATGGGTAATCAGAAAAACAACGTATGTTTTATGTTTTTTCCCATATACTGACTCTCTCCCGAAAAAACAACGATCAAGCCTTTTTTGCACTGTGACTTGTGTGGGTGATATTCATTTTGAAATATCACTCCACTGCTAGGTTGGTTGTTCACTTTTAGGAAGCACCTGATTTACCTACGAGATCCTTCACTTCAAACTCTGCTTAAAGGTATGGCTTTGAAATTAATCATCCGCTGCGTCTTATACTATGATTTACACTAGAGAATATAACAATTAACTTGTTTTTTTTTAAATTTTTTTTTTAATCTTATAGAAATGTTATAGTTTATGCAATTCAAAGGTCATTGATCAACCAACAAATTTGACAAAGTTTACTTTAAAAAAAAAAGTTAAAAATAAAAATCATAGTAACTAGCAATTAGAAAAGAATCATTATTGTCCGAAAAGAACCTATTGTTTTCATGATAAAGCAAGTGCCCTATTACTAGTAGGGCGTAATTTGGGTGGGTTGGCTCAAGTTAAGAGATTGTCTAAACCTAATCCAAATTGTTCTGAGTATTGTCCAAAAGGAAACTTTATTGATGAACAAAGAAAATAATACATCAATAAAGAAGAGGGGAGGGGGGATGAGTGCAGAAGCATCATAACGAAACAAACCAATCCCAACCAAGTTGACACTGTTAAGTCTGCCCAATCATATACTAGCACACCAACAAGAATTGGTGAGAAACCAACCACACCCAAGACAATAGCTAAACAAACCAAACCAAACAAAACCAAACAAGACAAAACCAAAAGCAACAAAGACCATGACACCTCTTTTGTTTCACAACAGCAACCACAAACCACAAACCACAATCATAGTAGACTAGTGCACAATAGATCACAAACCTTAAACCAGCCACAAACCACAATCATAGCAGACCAGTGCAAAACAGATCACAACTCCATCTCGGACCATGACACCTCCACTGCTTCACCCACATAGCAAACCAGTGCAAAAAGCTTCACAGCAGCAGAACAGCCAAACAGGTCCAACAGAGCATGATACCTCATCTGCTTCACCCACACAGACCCAACAGAGCACTATAAGTAGTGCACACAAACCTAACAAAGGTACTATAAGTAACTTCTAACTTATTGAATGTCGAAGACAAACTCATCCACCACATACCCTTGTCCAAATGAATGTGCTTTCATCCAAAGGGCCACTCTAATTTTAATTAACTCACAGAGGTCTTCACAAATGGGCTGCAACTCATCGAACAAACAGTCATTCTTGCATTTTCAAAGGGACCACAAACCAGCAATCAAAACTGATCTCCACAATTGCTTCTCTCTTTTTCTATAAGTCTAACCTATCCACCAATGCATTAACATGTCCACTTAACTAGGGGAGGCCCATTGCAAACCCCACCACTTGATTATAGTGGACTATACTTTCCAAGCAAAAAGGCAAATCAATAGAACATGATTAAGTGATTCGATCTTCGCATGACAAAACACACGCCCATTACTGACTTCATCATGTAGGATACCAATTCTATATAAATAATCTGAAGTCTTTAACCTCCCTTTCCAAGCTAACCGAGAGAAAAATGAGGCTTTAGGTGGAGAGAGATTATGTCAGATCAAGTCAAGAAGTTTTAGAGTAGGACCATTTGATGATTCACACCAATTAACAGCGCTTTTAACACTGAAAATACCTGTAGGATCAGCTTTCCACAAAATACGATCATTAGATTCCAATCACAATTCAGGACCCTCTCCTAAAACATCATAAAGTCTTTGTAGTTCATCTTCCTCCCATGCCAATAAGGGTCTTTTAAAGTTGAATGCCCAGCTGTTCTGATTTCTAGCCCTAGGCCATTGCATATACAAGGATATGTCTCTTTCTACTGATAAGTAGTATAATATAGGAAATTGGGACTTCAAACAAGTGGTTTCCATCCAATTATCAACCTAGAAACTGATTCTTTCACCATTGCCAATCTTGATTTTAGCATTGTGCAAATAATGGTTGAACAGGCTGCTGTTAGATTCATTAACAAGTAGAATGTCACTCCACAATCTTGAAATATTGATTGCCTCCACATAAAAAGGAAACCATCTACCCCCCTCTGACTTGTACTTATTGTAGATAAGTTGTTTCCATAAAGAGTTATCTTCCATCCCAAATCTCCACCACCACTTAACAAGCAAGCTATTGTTCACAACTCTTAAGTTTCTAATCCCCAACCCTCCTTGCTTTTTATCCTTGGTTAAATCATTCCATTTTACCAGGTGGACTTTCTTCTTCACATTAGAATCTCTCCACAGGAAAGTTGCTTGAATCTTATCAATCTTTTTTCCCACACATCTAGGCAACCTAAACAGAGACATATAATAAACATGTAACGAGGATAGTACAAATTTGATTAGTGTTACTCTACATGTAAAGGACAACAACCTCCTTTTCTAACATGTTAGTTTCTTCTTAAATTTCTTCACCACAGGCTTCTATGTTACTTTTCTTGATGGGTTGGCCCTTAATGGCATTCCAAGATACTTCAAGGGGAGCTTCTGGCAGGTACAATTCAGTCTTGAAGCAAAAGTTTGTTCAATGTCATTAGAAATTCCTACACCACCTACAACACTCCTGTGAAAGTTGATCCTCAACCCAAAAATAATCTCAAAGCATCTGAGTATTCTCTTCACATTTAACACTTCAGACCACTCGGCTTCACAGAAAATAATTGTGTCATTCGCAAATTGGAGATGGGAAATGTTAATGCCATTGAATCCAATGGTTATCCCTTTAACCAAACCCAACTCTTTTGCTCTTGAAAGTAGTAAGTTTAGACCTTCATCCACTACATTAAATAGGAAAGGTGATAACGGATCGCCTTGCCTTGGCCCTTTTTGAGGGAAAAATTTGGATGTGGGTGAGCCATTTACCAACACAGAAACTTTAGCTAAAGAAATACATGTATGGATCCAATTCACCCACTTAGCACCAAACCCAAAATTAGATAGCATTTGGATGAGGAAGTTTCAATTTACTGTGTCATATGCTTTTTGGAAATCCAACTTCAATATCAGGCCCTTTCTTCTAGATTTCTTCCACCAATCCACCACCTCAGTAGCTATCAATACACCATCCAAAATTTTCTTTCCCCTAGAAATGCAGATTAGGCATTATCTATAACAACAGAAAGTACTCTTTTCAATCTATTGGCAAGAACGTTGGATAAAATTTTATATGTCAAGTTTATAAGACTAATAGGCCTGTAGTCTTGGATGCCTGAAGGGTTGTCTATTTTTTGGGACCAATGTAATGAAGGAACTATTTAAGCCCCCAACCAAACTACTGTTGATATAGAATTCCTGCAGGAAAGTGAGGATATCACCTTCATGAATTTCCATCCTTTTTGGTAGCATGTCTTATTAAACCCATCAGGACCAGCTGCCTTATTGCCATTACATTCTGCAACTGCAGCCCAAATTTCAACTTCAAAAAATTCTACTTCCAAACTACTGCAATGCTGGCTCTGTTAAATCCCTTTAAATGGACCAAGTAGCTTGGGTCTGTACTTCCATTGTTCATTAAAACTAATCCTGAAGTGATCATACACAACTTGTTTCACCTCCATAGGTTGCTTCACTGTTGCCCTATTCACTGTCATAGAATCAATTGCATTAATATTCTGCCTTTTCGTAGCTATGATGTGAAAAAAATTAGTATTTTTATCTCCCTTTAAATTCCAATTCAGCCTTGACTTCTGAAGCCAAATTCTTCCACCATCTTTCTAAGCTTTCACACTTCTTCCCTCTCCTCTCTTCTCCTCCTACCTTCATCTTCATCCAGATTTCTACTCTCAGCAATTAAATCCAGGGCATGTAATTTTTCTTCAACTTGCTTCAGTTTAGAGTCCATATTCCCAAACACTTCAATGTTCCACTTCTTTAAAGCTTGTTTAAGTGCGTTCAGTTTGGTTTTTAGTTCGTAACCTGCCCAGCTATCTACCTGAGTACCCTCCCATATTTTTTTCAGTTCATTAATAAAAAAAAGGTGAGATGGCCATGCATTGATGAATCTAAAAGGCTTTGGGCCCCAATTTCTTTCATCCTCTATTAGGATAATTGAACAGTGATTTGAGATGGATCTAGGCAGACTCCAGAGTTTGTATCTAAAACATCCTAACCATTTTAGGCTAATAACGAACCTATCTAACCTGCTCCATCTTTCACCTTCCACTGAATTACACCATGTATATTTCCTTCTAACATAGGTATATCAATCAATTCTAGGCTACTTATGAAATTACCAAAATCTGTCATTCCTCTATCCCTTCTTATACAACCTTTCCATTCATCTAATGATTTTATTTCATTAAAATCACTCCTCTACACACCAAGGTTTGGGGAAAATAGCCTTAATATTGATCAAAGATGCCCATAAATTTTGCCTTTTAATCACATCATTGGGTGCATATATATTCACAATCACACACTCTAAACTATTAAATAAGGTACCTAATAATATAATGAAGTTCCTATTGCAGTAGCAGTCAGCTAATGAGAAAATTTCGGGCTTCCAAACACAAAGTAGACCTCCAGCACTCCCATCAGCATCTACATTCATGTAGCCAACTAAGTCATGACGCCAGATAGATTTCACAAACTACTTTGAAATATTTGCCTTTTTTATTTCCTGCAATAGCACCATGTCCACTTTTCTTTCTTTGATAGCTTTTTTGACTTTCCTTCTTTTTTCAGGCTTGCCAAGCCCTCTAATATTCCAAGAAAGAATCTTCATAGAAATATTTTTCATTCTTGAGCCTCCCTTGATGCTATTCTAAGCCCCAGCACCATTGTTCTTTTCAGTAGCTTACTCCATGTCCTTCTCTTCCATTTCAATAATTTTCTTCATAACTTCATCATCTTTGTCTTTGAAATGTATTCCCAACTCTTTCCCAAGCTGTATGGTAGCTTGATCCTCCAAAAGTAGTTTGTTTTGGCTACTTGAGTTGTTATTATGAGACAGAGAGAAAGAAATTGTAGCAGCTGCTGCTCTAAAGATGGCCTCTCTTTGAAACCCAGATTTCATTACTAATTTTATCTGGTTCTTCCTTTTTTTCCCCCCTGCTCTCTTTATCTGTTATTGACTTATTGGGTTGAAGATCCTGATTTCTATGACTTTCACTTTCATTTGTGACCACAGTAATGCCCTTATCCTTTATCATCTGGGCTTCAAAATGTGTTGACTTAGGAATCTCAACAATCTTGTTATAAAGATCTACACCACTACTACTACCATGGTCCAATCTAGTTGTTTTAGACATACCTCAATTTATTCCGTTCAAAAGACCATCGAATTAGGCTTGATTGAAAGCCACTTCTAAATTAATGCTGGGCTTTAGAGATTCATTCTTATTTAGGCTCCTCATAGGCCCATCAGAGACCAAGACACCTACACTAGGGCTGAGCCAAAAATCCGTATAATCCGTAATCCGATCATGTCCAGTCTGATCCGGTAGGTTTGGATTGATTTTTTTGAATCCATGGTTCGGTTCCAAATTGGAAATTTAAAAATCCGTAGGCCACAGATTGGTTTCGGATTGAACCCCACGGTTCTGGATTGGAACTGATCTGAACCATTTACAAATAGTCTATATTTATACTATAGTCTATGTTTCTTGCTCTTCTTCTAATAAACTTGAATCCCCATAGATTTTCCACCTTTTCTCTTTTAGATTTTTAGTTTTGCTGAGATGTTTTTTTTCCTCAAACTATGATGCTCGGCCATGTATCAGATTGTTCATTAGGTTGTTTCCGGAACTTGAATCCCTATAGTTTTCGATAAAGGGAGTTTTTCGGCCATAGAGCTTTCGGCCATGGGAGGCGTGTCGGTGTTGCCTCGGAAATGAAGAGTGCAGCATTAGGTTAAGTTGTTTTGGGAGTGCAGCACTTGGGAATTTGTTTTGGTTAATGTAGGTTGTTTTGTGGGTTTCAATTATTTTATCTTTAGAGTTAAGTGCAGTAGCTTTTGGTGGAAAAGAATAGTGTGGGTTGGTGGAAAAAAAAGTGATTTGGGTTCAGTTATGTTTATGTTTTTATGAAATTGAAATGTTCTATATTTTTCTTTTTTGTTATTTAATTATGTGAATCCGTAGTCCTAAACCGATCTAATCCGTGTTTAAACGGATTGGTTCAGATTGGTTTTATGATTTAAACAGATTGGATTGGTTCTAATTTTACAGGAATTGTAGATAACGGACCGGTCCTGGTTTTACCTCAATCCAGATCAATCTAGACCATGCTCACCTCTAACCTACACCTCTATTGCTTCCTCTGTCAGAGCTATGATTCAAATTTCTTTGCATGCTTCCTTCAACCCTTGTGCAATGGTTGCCCCCATCTCTGTTCCCCACAATACTATAGGTCTCACTTACGGTTGAGATAGATAGGTAATCATTTCCTTTGTCTACCACACCCTCTTTCCTTACAGGCTACTTCTTTATCACTATGTACGACACCATCATAGATTTCCAGGTCAACCTTGGCACCTGCCACGTCATTTTCTTTTTCCTCCATTCCTCTGTGATTCTTTGAGCTTTGGTCTTCATTGATAATGCCCTTGCCAGATTCAGTGGTTCTTTGGGTGCTTAGACTATAGCCTTGATCTTTGTGGTTGAGCTTAACATCTTTGCACACCCAAATTGGATATAGACAACCTCTACATTCCAAATTAATAATATTGTTAATAGACTCCACCTGTGATGTAAGGATTCTCATCTTACCCCATTCCAAAGAAACCAAATCAGATATATTCTTATCTAATTCCACCACTTCATCCAAAATCTGACCAATTTTTAGAAAATTGGGAGTGGTCCAAAGATTAGGAGGGACTTTAGAACAAGATCGCCAAACATATCTTTCAAATTCAATCTTCATTCCTTTTTTCCATTCCATAATTGATTCACACAATTCATGGATCCACTTATGGATAACCTTCATGCTACCCATCATTTCTTCTAGTGAGGGGAATAATAAGTACACTATTCTTCCTTTCCCATCTTTCACTTACGTATTCTTCAAACCTCTAATTAGCAGCTCCTCCTTGAGTTTACCGCTGCAGCATTTCGACCATCGTCTTGCCACCATACTTGTGTACATCCATCCATTTCCATACTCCTCTGCTTTCAAAACTATTGCCTTTTCTCTTGGATCATTTCCACCTTTAAGTGCTTCTACATATGACACTCTCCTTACATTGCTTGCAACAGTTAACACCCTTACCCCTCCTGTTCTTGGTCGTACTTGAAGATGAGTGTCAACTCTTACTTTGTTTTTATCTTGCTCCTTACCAAACTTAGCTTTCTTTACTTTTAACACTTTATCATCACACCAAGTTCTGTTGGCTTTTTGGATAGCCATCACAATTGCTATTGGGAAATTGTACCTTACGAATCCAAATCTTAACCCCGATGTTTTCCTCATTTTGCTTGGTATAAAAACATCCTTAACTATTCCAAAATTTGTGAATAAATGGAAAAGTTGTTTTGGTTGCATTGAGTCTGGGATGTTGTCTACGAACACAATATGTATACCTCCTCTTGATCTCAAGTCACTATTTCCATGTCTTCTCCTGAACACAGGTTACCAGCCTCCTTGCTCTATCTTTTTTTGAGTATTGTCCAAACTTGACAGATGATTCTATTTGCACCCAAATAATAATTTAGTATGCTCAATTAAAATTTTGAAATTTTAATTCCTATAATACCCTAACGTAATTTTACTAACAAAGACAATACACATTAAATTCTAAAATAAAATACAATTTTTTTTTTCTCATAGTACACCCAAATTGCTTATACATATTCTTCATATTCAACAATCTTCATCTTCTTCTCTAAACTTCAATTATTTTTTTCTTCATCTTCTTCCTCATTCCAAAACCCCAATCCACCTCATCAAAACTCAACATTATCGTCAATATCATTATTTTTTATTCTGTTGTTACCTTTTCTTTTTTTTTTAATAACAAAAACAAGGCAGCTATCCTTTCTAAGAGGACTAGTTAACCAAAAGGGGGAATAAACACCCAGGTTTTACACCTAGCCCCCGTACCACCCACTTGTGCCACTGCAAGCATCAAAGAGCCAGCATCAAGACTACCCATTGGCTGAAAAATATCGTGGATCACAACCTAGGTTAATTGTCTCTTATAATCACATCTATGAAGTTGTATGTATATATATATATATTTGATATTATTATGTAGGAGAATTTTTTTTAAGGTCCCTAATAATAGTAATTTAGAGAACAGAGGACATCAAAAAAAGAAATGATGCATCAAGTCCCTCAACTAGAACTTGCGCATTTTTAATTCTTTTTTGGACCAAAATACCTTTCACAAATCAACTGAGAACACTCTACTGGATTCCGATGACTCAATTCTATTCCAAAGATCCAACCATCTTCACGAGCAAGAGAACAGGAGAATTAGGGTTTCACAATCATCTTCACTATCGACATTACGGTTTTATTATCTTCTGCCAAAATCTTTTCCATTCCTTCCTCACAAATTTCTCTGACCTGTTTTCACTGTTCATCATCATCTCATTGCATCTTCATCTTAGGGCATATCAGTTCGTAATTAGGGTTTCATCATCACTCTGGAAAGTTTTCTACAATCTAACGAGTTTTTCTCTGGAAACACAGTTAATTGCATATTATATTAGCTGTCCATTAATTAGGGTTTCAATTTCGTAATGAAAAATTACATGAATTTGAAAAATGTTTTTTCTCTAAGTTTTGAACTTATTTTTGAAGATGTTTGTGTGATTTTTTCTGTAAATTTCTCTATCATTTGAATTTCTCTAGTATTGGCTTGATTTATGTTTCTTCTTTGAATTTTCTCTGGCATGTTTATTCCCCTATTTGTTTCTGTTTATTCCCCAATTTTCTCTAGCATGGTTAATTTCTCTGTATTTCTCTGTGTAATTTTCAAATACAATTCATTCAAATTTCTCTGGCTTGCCATGCTTAATTTTCTTTGGCATGTGTAATTTTCTCTGTCATTTTCATTTTCTGTGCTTGCTAGATTTATGTTTCTTTCTTAAATTTTCTCTGGCTATATTTTACATCTATATGTAATTTTACTCTCTTATCCGTGTCTATGTTTCTCTGGCATTTATAATTTTCTCTGGCCACATCACTTTTTTCTCTTGTGTGTGTCTGTCATGTTTAATTTTCTCTAGTTATCTGTAAATTTCTTAGGCATTTTCATATTATGGAATGAAAATTTTCTCTAGCTTGCCATGTTTAATTTTCTCTGGCTTGTGTCATTTTCATTTTGTGCTTGCTAGATTTATGTTTCTTTCTTAAATTTTCTCTAACTATATTTTACATCTATATGTAATTTTACTCTCTTGTCTGTGTCTATGTTTCTCTGGCATTTATAATTTTCTCTGGCAACATCACTTTTCTCCTTTATGTGTGTCTGCCATGTTTAATTTTCTCTGGTTGTTTGTAAATTTCTCTAGCATTTTCATATTATAGAATGAAAATTTTCTTTGGCTTGACATGTTTAATTTTCTTTAGCATGTTTAATTTTCTCTGGCATGTTTATTTTGTTCAATTCTTGGTTTTCCTGTTCAGTAAGTTTCTGTGGCATGTTTATGTTGCTTTGTTTATTTTATCTATTTAATTGTGGAATAGAAATTTTCTCTGACTTGCCATGTTTATTAGTACTCTGTCATTTAATTTTCAATGTCTAATGTTCTTTGGCCACCTTAATTTTCTCCCTTATGTGTAATTTTCTCTGACATGTTCAATTTTCTCTGGGATTTAATGTTGACATCTTCATGTTTTCATTGTCTAGAAATGGTGAAACATAAAAGTAACAAAATACTAGAAACACCAAGAAAGAAATAGAAATTCTCTTAGTCTTCTTATGATCTTAGATCAAAAAGTAGCAAAACACCACAAACTCCTCGCCAAAAAATAGAAGTCATAGGTGATAAAGCAACAAGCATCAAAATGAATACCCCAACTTCAAAAGACACAAGCTCAACGGGGAAAAAACTTGTTAAACTTCAAAGAAAGAGAGCTCATTACAACATTCAATACCGATCCAATCTCTCATATATTGTCTCCTTTTTTCAAACACTTAAATTCAATTGAAAGCAACTTGAAAAGCTTCAAAAGACTCCATTCTGGTATTTGATCCAAGCTCTAACCACTAGAAGGATAGATCCAAGGAAGTTTAGGAAATCTGATGATGATGTAGTTGCAATAATCTAACGTTACAATGAAAAAATGAAAGCATTCACAGTTGGTAAAAAGAACTTGACCTTTATAACCAATGACATGACCTTGATTTTTGGTTTGCAAGGCGGTAAAGAAGCCATGTCATTAAGATACTCAAAAAGCCAAACACTGCATTCCTAAGGCAAAGATTCCCAAAGGACACAAGGCTTACTGGTCCTATTCTTAAGAATGCCTTGGTTAAAGCAATGAAAGGAAAACAATTAATTGACTTCAAAGATGTAGCAATCATTGTTACCTTGTACTTGTGTTTCACCTTATTTTTTGCAACAAGTGGGAATTCAATAGGGTGGATTTTTATCAAGTACGTGGAACCTCTTGAATCAATGAAGCAGTATGATTGGCCAGAAGTAATCATAGGAACATTAATCGATTCTATCACAGTATTGCACAAAACTCCAAAAAAAGTTACGGAACGTGTCATTGCATTACTGGTTAATTTAAAGTTATGATACTTACAAATTTGTGTGTTTAGCAAAATTTAATTACTTCAATTTCAATCACAGTATTAGCTATGCGAACATGCGACTATCATTAACTCGGCAGACAGTAACACAATTGAATTCCTAAGATGTGAGAAGTGGAACCTGCAAAGCTTGACCAAACAGTTGCAGAAGACACCAATCCACTCTCTTGCACCTCGACAAGTTAGATTTCTATCGCCATTGAAGACTCAGTGAAATTCCAAAATTTCTCTGACCACTGGTTTGTTTCCCTCCTTGTGCCTTGCTTGATTTGATCAATTTTCTCTGCGATGCAATATCTTGTATGGAATAACTTATGTGCCTTGACTGATTGACATCAATTTTCTTTGAACTTTCAATTTATGTTTCTTCTTTGATTACCACTGGTTTATTTCTGCTCTTGTAATGAATTTTCTCTGAAATCCAAATTTCTTTGACCATAATTGTAATACATTAACTTATATGCCTTAATTGATTTTCTCTGATATCTGAATTATGTTAGTTGTTTCATAATTTTCTCTGACCCATAAAATTATTTCTCCTTGTGTGTAATTTTCTCTAGTCCATAACTTATGTGCCTTGACTGATTGAGATCAATTTTCTCTAAAATTTCAATTTATGTTGCTTCTTTGATTAACACTGTTTATTTTTGCCCTTGTAATGAATTTTCTTCGAAATCCAAATTTCTCCAACCACAGTTATAGTGACATTAACTTATCTGTCTTGATTGATTTTCTCTAATACCTAAATTATGTTGCTTGTTTCATAATTTTCTCTAGCCTGTAAAATTATTTCTCCTTGTGTGTAATTAAAATTTTCTTTGAAGTTTGTATCCCATTAGTATGATTTAGATGAATTTTATCTGGCCCATAACTTATGTGCCTTGACTGATTGAGATCAATTTTCTTTGAAATTTTAATTTATGTTGCTTCTTGATTACCACTGTTTATTTCTACCTTTGTAATGAATTTTCTCTGGAATCCAAATTTCTCTGACTATAATTATAGTAACATTAATTTATATGCACTGATTGATTTTCTATGATATCTAAATTATGTTGTTCGTTTGATAATTTTCTCTGATCCATAAAATTATGTCTCCTTGTGTGTAATTTTCTTTAGCCCATACAATTTTCTCTGAAGTTTGTTTTCCATTAGTGTGATCTAGATGAATTTTATCTGCCTTGTTTGAATTTTTCTCTCAGTGAATTTTTAACATTTCTTTAATAAAAGAGCCTCTTGTTACAGATAAATAACAATGAGCTAGATAAAAACCCATCTGAAGAGTTTTGTCTTGGTAAAAAGAAGAAGAAAGAATCAAAAAAGGCATTGGTCAAATTCAAGGAGACATTAGAAAATTCATTTGAAGAAGAATGAGGGAATGAAGAAGGAGAAGGCAACACAAAAGAACAAGAAGCAAGCAATGAAAAAGAAGATCAAACAAGTAGTGCAGAAGCGGAAGCTAGAGAAGAAAATAAAGAAGTAGAAGACAAAGAAGAAAATGAATAGAAAGAAGAAGAAGACAATGACAAAAAAGATGAAGGCGCTAAATCTAAAGAGGAAGAAGAAAACGATGAGGAAAGGGATGAAAAAGAACATAATGGGTCGATGGACCAACATCATGATAACATTTGTGGCTCAATAATGCACCAGCCTCAAGAATCTGAGGAATCAAAGGATACTCAAATTGCTAATCTACATCAAAGACTAAAGGCACTTTGTAAATCCAAAATACAAGAAGAGAAAAAATTGGAATGAATTACTTGCAGCAAAGGACATTGCAAGAAGAATCTTGACATCAAATAATTTTGAACTTCAAGAAAAAGACAGCATAAACCAAATGAAACTAAGGATGTTAGAGGTTCAAAAAGAAGATGATACAAAAATAATTCAACAGATGAGGTATTCAATTTTAGAGCTTGAAACTGAAAATGCTAGATTGCATGAACAAATTCAAGAACTATCCGTCCAACTAGTAACACAACCTTACCGAACACCAACACAAGTTCAACCCCAAGGTCAGTGAAAATCTTGAACCACAAAAAGTTATGTTCTTGTGTCAAGATAACTTAGAGAAATTTCTATTTATTACAATTTTCTCTGTCAACGGTAATTTTCTCTGGAAGTTAAATTTCTTTGACCATACTAGTTTAGCCAATTTGATTTTTGTTGCTTATTTGATTTTTTGGGGCTTGTTTAATTTTCACTGTATATAGTTGGAATAGAAGTGGAACAACAACCAACAACTTAACAAGAACAAGTGGCACACAAAGAACAACCAAAACAAAAGACAAAAGTTTATAGTAACTGAAAAATATTGAATCAAATAAATTTACATATTGAAATATGATCTATTTCAAAGAAATTTAACTTTTACTGATATTTTTACTATCTACAGTGAAAAAAGATCCTACATTAATGATAAATAACTTAAAGGCAAAAGAAAAGAAAGAAAAGCAAGATCCAAACTTTCAATATCCCAAAGTTGTAAAGCTGACTAGAGATTCAAAGCAAGCTACAAAACAAATAGACCAAACCAACAAAGACAAAGAAGTACTTGATGCTGATGAGTATGTCTTGCCTCAACCAACAAGTGTTAGAAAATCTTAGGTTTTTTCACAAAGTCTACCAGTTGCAAAATTGGTAAAAGATATCTTGCAACACATATCAAATGTGTCTGGACTAGAGTAAGTACAACAAAGAAAATAGAAGATAACAAACAACAATTTACTAACTTATATTGCATTAATAACTATTAAATCATTTCTTTGTCATCTTGTAGGGTTTTAATATAGACAAGTGAGTTGAATCTAATAACTTTTGAAGATATCGGAAATCTAATAAAGGAAAAAGAAATTGCCAACAATGTAAGTCTTTCATCAAATTTCTCTATAATGTTCTATCAGCCTTTATAAACCAACTTTACAATTATAAATAATATTTTTCAGGTCATTGATAGTTATGGAGAGATCCTATTTGCTAACCAAATAACCAACTTCATTTTTTTCACATACATGAGCTTAGTATGTTACTATTCTTTTATTTGATTTTCTCTAGAATTTACTTACTACTTTCTCTTGTTAAGATACTTCTTGAAGTTAGTTGTGTCATTAGTATAATTTTTTTTGGCTAGTTGTGTGCATTTAAAATTTCTCTGTGTGTATATTTATGAAATTTCTATCATTTTAACTTTCTCATAACCATTTTTTGATTTTCTCTTACCACAAAACTTTATCAAGATGACGGAAAATCAAACTTTCTGAGTTTCATTATTTGACAAACATCTTGAAACAACATGGAGGAACTACAGGTTCCATCATTTCCCAATAAATACCAAGGCCAATGAGAAGTCAATAGATGGAAATCACTGGACTTTGCTAGTCTTGGACAAACAAAACAATTTATGGAGGTACTACAACTCACTAAGGCCAAGGAGGAATGATGCATGAGACAAACATATCAAAGATGCAAAACAATTGGTAACGAATGCAAATTTCTCTGATCCATTATAATGTTTACGTGATGATAATTTTCATAGAATCCCATTAATTTGTGTTTAAATTTCTCTATTATTTAATTTTTTTTTTTTTTGCAGCAAGATTATGTGGATAATTTTTTGAAAGCTTGCCTTGAAAGAGAGACACAATCATAACACTCTTTCAAATTGATAGACTCACAAACCAAAACTATGACTTTGAATATGTCAACAATGCTCCACAACAATACAGTGATTCGTAAGTTTCATACATCTATAAATACGATAATCTAATTTGAATGTTTCTTAAAGCTAACTATACCTATAATTTGTATGTAGTGCGGATTGTGGCCTCTTTGTATGCTACATAATGAGACAATATAGCAACCATGAACCTATTAGCTCAAAATTGTCGACACAAGACGTAAGGTTGATGAGGGCAGAAATCACAGAGAGATTTGTGACCGAAGCTGGCCGGTCATGGATAGAACCAATTCAAATATCATCAGAAGAAGAACCAAAAGTATAATAGTGAAAGCACACTAGTGAAAGGAAGACAATGCACACAATGTAATTAGGAATAACCTTTCAATCTGTTTTTTCATACATTGAAAGAATGATGATATTTGACATATATGTATATATCTTTTTTTGACTAATGTAAATTTTATAGCTATCAATGGTTAAATATATATATTTTTTTCATAATGCATACTAAGTGGTGATTGTCAACACAATCCACACAGAGAAAATTGTCTGCAGAAATTTCTATGGTATGAAGTTACAAGAATTTCACAGAGAAATTTAACTCGTATCATGCCAAAAGGGTGCTTATATGATCATGTAATTTGTAATGCATTTTGTTAGTATAAAACAATCATCAAATTCAAAAAAACACAATGCACACAGTAATTTTCTCTACTATTAGCAAATTTTTCTAGATGAATTTGACTTCACAAAACACAATGCACAGAGAATTTTCTCTGCCGGTGACAAATTTCTCTGGATGAATTTGACTGATATTATAAATACATTGCCTATAGTATGTTTCAACAAACACAAAGCACATTGTAATTTTCTCTGCTATTGGCAATTTTCTCTAGATAAATTTAACTGATATTATAAATACACTGCTTATAGTATGTTTCAACAAACACAAAGTACATTGTACTTTTCTCTGCTATTGGCAAATTTCTCTAGATGAATTTGACCTCACAAAACACAATGCACATAGTAAATTTTTCTACTATTAGCAAGTTTCTCTGGATGAATTTGACTAGTATTATAAAGGCACTCCCAAAGTATGTTTTTAAAAACATAATACAAAAAGTAATTTTCACTGGTATTGGAAAATTTTTCTAGATGAATTTGATTGGTATCATAGCATCATCAATGCTACACATAGGTTTTTCAACAATTGGAACTGGGCCAATCGAAAACGAATATGCTTGATGATACATATCTGCATGAAAAAATGGTTCAAAAAATGAATTCAAATTCTTTCCACTCCTAAAAATTGCAGCAACAGCATGTGTAACCTATCCCTCAAATTTGTGTTTCCATTAAGAAACAACAATGACTGACAATATTTGAAACCAGCAATGCATGCATGACTGACAATATTTGAAACCAACTCCTTTACCAAATTTGTGTTTCCACATGATAACCTATCCCTCAAATTTCTCTTTAGATGCTCAAGACAAAATTCATGATAGCAATTAGGGAAAACCTTAGCAATTCCTTCTACAATACCACAGTGTCGATCTGATATGAAACTTATACCCTCTCCAATCCCAATACTTCACTTAACTGTTCAATGAACCAACACCAATTGTCTTTATTCTCAGCATCAACAACGACAAAGCTATAGAAAAAAAACCTACAAAACAAATAGGAACAAGCATATTAGATATACACATGCAGAGAAAATTAGAACAATAAACAATCAGAGAAATTTGACACTGCCAACATCTAAAGAAACTTTACACAGTGGCTAAATCCAAAGAAAATTCACACGGTGGCAACCTCTAGAAAAAATTCACTTGGTCACTAACTCTAGAGAAAATTCATACATTGGCAACATCCAAAGAAAATTCACTTGGTGACCATCTATCGAGAAAATTCACACAATGACAACATTTAGAGAGAATTCACACAGTGGCCAAAATCTAGAGAAAATTCACATAGTGGCCACCTCTAGAGAAAATTCAAAGTGTCAGAGAAAAATTACAAAACATAACCACAAAAATAGAAAATTCACTCAATTCCCACATGTATAGAAAATTCACATACTTAGAGAAAATTTGATATATTTACAATTACCTACATTCTCATCTTTCCCCATTGTAGCAAGCATAACTCCTTTGTATCGTCATTTTAAAAATGTTCCATCAAGAAACAACAATGACTGACAATATTTGAAACCGACAATGCATATATGAAAAGCCACAAACACTCTTTTGAAACGCTTGTTATCTTCAAAATCTAACTTAAAATGACTACCTAGATTATTCTTCAATGCCTCATCAAAATACCACCGTAATTGATCAAATGATAAACAAGAATCCTCATATGTACTATATTTTGCTTTTTCAACCCCTAACCAACCACAGTTATAACTGATTGAGACCCCATACTCGTCTTTCATTTCTTTGACAACATTCACTGAATGAGTTAAAGGTTTTGCATTGACCTCTTCAAGCATCTGCCCAGAAACTAAGCTGGAAGTCATCCTAGCATGTTTACTAGTACGAACCACCACATCACACATATGTTCATTGTTCAAAGTTCTTATGTAAAAGAACCCATTTATTTTTTCAACTGAAGCATGTACACGCCACATACATCCCCTTGATTCCTTATATGCACATTCTGTCGTAACCCTTAGCTTGTCATTTTTAACATACGTAAACTGAAAACCAACCTTAATAGCATACTTGCATAAAACCAGTATGGAACTTAACCACACCACCCTCAAACTTTTGTCCAACACTCGTAATATTATTTCGCCAACCAGCTGACAATAACACCTTTTCTTGGTGAGAACAAAACTTAGAGAGTGATTTCCTTTCAATATCCACGAGCCTATCACATTCACCAAGCACAACATCTATCCAATTAGACCCCACTTCATCCTTTTGATCAGAAGTACTACACCTAATAACTGAAACATCAACTATATCAACACCACGTGCATAAACAACCCTCAACATATTTAGAAAATCAATTATTTCGAACCATACAATTCGAATGGCCCACAATAGAATATGAAATACACATCATCTCATGTTTCAAATTCTCCCATATTTCACACAAAATGCCAACCAATTCCTCAAAATTCAATTCACCTGAAACATTAATAATAATAGTATCATTCCCATATTTGCACAACAACAACACTAGACTGTCCATCTAAACTGAAAGAAAAAACAAGAAAAATAACTTGTTCAATATAAAAATACTTTATAATTTTCTCTGGACTAAAATAAAAGTCCAGAAACATTTACAAACTTATATTCACCTTCAAGATAACAAAAACAAAATTACCGAAAACTTAATGAATCTAGAGAAAATCACAGAGAAATTTAATGCTAACTATTAAACACAATCATAGACAAAAAACACGCAGAAGATCTGTTATGAAATTAAAAGCTTCTCTATGATTTTCACTAGACTACAAGCTTACAATTTTCTCTGTGTGATTGTGCAGTATTGCACTCAAATCAAAATTTAGAGAAATTTACAAACTTATATACACCTTCAAGATAACAAAAAACACTGCACTGTCCATCTAAACTGAAAGAAAAAACACAAAAAATAACTTTTGCTCAGAAATGAAACATTCAATTAAATCCTCAATCCATATATCTAGTCTAAAGGACATTAAAAATAAAAAAAAATAACAAACTTATAATAACATGTCCAAATAAAATTATGATTTTCTCTTAATTATAATAACAAATTTATAATTTTCTCTAAACTACAAATAAAAGTCCAGAGAAAGTTAAAAACTTTTATTTACTTTCAAGATCACAAAAACAAAAACACATTAACATCAAATTGACAAAAATGCTAACTATTCCACACAAACTCAGAGAAACTCATAGAGAAGATCTCTTATGCTCACAAAACATCAATTGAGAAAAAATAAATAAATAAAAATATAACAAACTTATAATAACATGTCCATAACAAATTACAATTTTCTCTGTGATTTTCTGTTACGATCACCTTCGTCGGATCACAACGTCTTAGAACTAATTCGAGTCTTTCAACCCGTTGTGAGCTTTGGTTACGGAAAAGAAAAACAAAAAGAATTTAGAGAGAGAGGGAGCCTCGTTCGAGAGAAGCTGGATCTCCAAGTTGACTAGTAAATAGTCTTTTTGGATTATATTTCAAAAGCATAGCCAATACATGACTCAAGGACTCTTTAAATAGATATAGATATGTGTAGATTTGTGATATGTGCATGATCCTATTTTCTAGGACATGAACAATATACAACCCACGACAAGACTCCACTACTTAGCACAACTAACACCTCAGACTTGGTAAACTAAAAGAAAAACAAAACAAGGATAATAATAAAGGACAAGTCATGGGACACGCCCATGCATGCACGTATCATCCCTCCCTACTGAGAGCTTCCTTGTCCTTAAGGACAAAATCAGTGTATCGCAGTTTGAAGTCGGCCAAATCTTCCCATGTAGCCTCTGCCGACGAATGATTCTTCCAATGGACGAGCAGTTGCTTGCCAGTTAGCCGAACACGGGTTTCTAATATGGCTTGTGGCAGGATGGGCTGATCAAAAAGATTGGTATAAGCTGGGGGGGCGCTTTGAACCACGGCTTCAGGACCAATTCTTTTCTTGAGGAGTGAAACATGAAACACGGGATGAATTTTGCAATCAGTTGGCAAAGAGAGCTTGTAGGCCACAAGACTGATTTTATGGATGATCCGATAAGGGCCAAAAAACTTTGGTGACAATTTCTGGTTAAACTGTTTGGACATACTGGATTGCCGATATGGTTGTTTCTTCAAGTAAACCCAGTCACCGATGGAAAACTCAACCTCGCGATACTTCAAATCATAAATTTGTTTCATTCGATTTTGGCTCAACTGTAACAGGTGACGAATCACCCATAACATCTCATCCCGAGCTTGTAGAGCTTGGTCTACGGCTTCGAGCTTAGTGGTGCTCGGAATATAAGTAAGTAGGGATGAAGGAGTTCAACGATAGATTACTTCAAACGGTGTGGATTTGGTTGCGCTATGGAAGGATGCGTTATAGATGTACTCGATCCATGGCAGCCAAGTGGTCCATTTCTTAGGTCTATCTGAAGTGATACATCGCAAGTACATCTCCAGGGTACGGTTGACAACTTCCGTCTGACCATCCGTTTGAGGGTGGTATGCCGAACTAAAATTGAAATTAGTTCCTTGTAGTTTGAAAAGGGTAGTCCAAAAAACACCTGTAAATGTAGGATCACGATCGCAGACGATGCTTTCGGGCATGCCATGTAGCTTAAAAACATTCTCAAAAAATACCTGGGCCACTGTGATAGCAGTGTAGGGGTGCGCCAAAGGCATGAAGTGGGCATACTTGGATAGACGATCAACCACTACGAAAATAACCGTTTTGCCTTTGGATGGTGGTAGCCCATCCACAAAATCCATTGAGACGTCGACCCAAATCTGAGTTGGAATAGGCAGCGGGTGAAGGAGACCAGCAGCGGAGAGAGTTTGAGACTTGTGACGTTGGCAAGTGTCACAATTTTGAATGAAACTGCGCACAGTGCTTCGCATCCATTTTCAATAAAAAACCGAGCGAACTCGTTGGAAAGTTTTATGAAAACCTTCGTAAGTGGTGGTGTGGAATTCCTTGATGATTTGAGGGATGAGTTCAAAAGTATGAAGCAGGTAAATCCGATCTTTGAAAAATAGGACGCCGTCGGTATGCCGCCATGGACCCACGGCTTCACCACCATTGATCAACTTGATTAAGTTCTGTAGAGTAGGATCGGATGCAATCTCCTCTTGGATGGGATGCAACCAGCTTGGAACCGGTTGTGAGAGAGCGTAGATATCACCGTGATTTTGGCTAGAGAGAGCATCGACAACTATATTATCAACTCCCTTTTTGTGCTCAAAGATGAAATCATACCCAATGAGTTTGGAGAGCCAACGTTGCTGCACGTCAATGGAAATGCGTTGATCCCATAGATACTTAAGGCTCTTTTGATCGGTTTTGACGACGAAGGAGAGGCCAAGAAGATAGGGTCGCCACTTTTTGATGGCGAGAACAATAGCAAGCATCTCTTTGTCATAAGTGGAGAGCTCCAAGTTGCGTCCATGTAAGGCCTGGCTAAAAAAAGCAAGTGGCCTATTCTGTTGTCGTAAGACCGCACCAACTCCGGAACCACATGCATCACACTCAATCATGAATGGTTGAGAAAAATCGGGAAGAGCAAGCACTAGGGATGTGGTCATGGCGAGCTTCAGTTTTGCAAAAGCCTCCTCTGCAGTAGGTGTCCAAATGAAGTTGTCCTTTTTGAGCACGTCGGCTAAGGGTCCGGCGATGCCACCGTAATTTTGAATGAATTTACGGTAGTACCCTATAAGTCCCAAGAAACCCTGTAAAGACTTTAGAGTTACGGGTTTCTGCCAATCTAGCATTGCTTGTATTTTTCCTTGGTCTACACTAACGCCCTCCTTGCTGATGACGTAGCCGAGATAGAGCACTTGTGATTGGCCAAAGGTGCATTTTTCCCTTTTGACGAATAATTTGTGAGCCCACAAGGTAGTAAGTACCAAATCCAAGTAATGGACGTGGTCTTGCAAGGTACGACTGTAGATGAAAATATCATCGAAAAATACCAATACAAATTTTCACAAATAAGATTGGAATACCTCATTCATTAAAGATTGGAAAGTAAATGGAGCATTACTCAATCTAAATGGCATCACGAGAAATTCATAATGCCCTTGATGAGTACAAAATGCTATTTTTTGCACGTCTTCTTGGCAGACCCGGATCTGGTGATATCCTGATCATAGATTGACTTTGGTGAAAAATTGAGAACCATGGAGCTCATCCAGTAACTCATCGATCATGAGAATAGGAAATTTATCTTTGATCGTGATTTTGTTTAAGGCACGATAATCAATGCACATGCACCATGATCCATCGTGTTTCTTCACCAATATGACTGGGGAAGAGAGCGGACTATTGCTGGCCCGGATAATTCCTGTTGACAACATATCTCTAATCAATTTTTCAATCTCATTTTTTTGGAAATGCGGGTATCGATACGGTCGAACATTTACTGGTGCACTACTGGTAACAGAGGTATGATGTGGTCATGGCTTCTTTGTGGAGATAGATCGATGTGCTTTTCAAAAATATCAGGGAATGACTTCAAGAGAGACTGAATACGTGGATCAGGAGTAGTGGACTGATTGGTTGGCAGTGCTCCATTCATGGCATGCAATTAGATGACCAGACATTCCTTACGCCGGCGGGACTCTCGGTGTATATTTGTCTCATTTACAAATTTAGGACTAGGATTAGATAGCCCCCGTAAGCATACCTTTTTGTCTCCTAGTTCGAACTGCATCTGGAGCTTTGAAAAATCCCACAAGATTAGGCCCAAAGTTTGCAACCATTGGGCACCCAAGACCAATTCATAACCTTCTAAGGGTAATAGGTAGAAGTCCACAGTGAGTGGGACTCCTTGAAGACTTATAGGCACCCCCTTGCATTTTCCGGCGCTAGACAACCTTTCGCTGCTCGCAACTTGGACCTCCAACCTTCCACACAAGTCGGGTTTTAAACCCACTCTTGTCGCCAACTCTTCCTTAAGAAAATTGTGCGTGCTTCCAGAGTCCACGAGGACTGTGGCCGAATGGTTAAGAATCTTACCCAAGACCCACATGGTTTGAGGAGCATAAATGCCAGACATGGCATGAAGAGAGATGGCTGGTGGGTCCTCATGGCGCTCACTTTCATCTGGATGCTCGATAGAGTGCTTGTCAGGTTCCACGTCCACATCTTCTTTAGGCCAGCAAGCCTCCATGATAAACAATTTCTTGCATACATGACGGGGTCCGTACTTGTCATTACAATGGAAACACAACCCCTTCTACTTGCATTCCTCGATCTCAGATGGTGAGAACCTCCGAATTTACGGAATAGGAGACGTGGGCATTGTGCTGCGTTCTTGGCCCTTATTGACAAACAAGGGTGGTCAATTCAAGTTGGGTGGCCTCCTGTTGGCGGCCGTGACCCTTGCTTAGCAAGGCCAACGGCAGCAGAGAGAAAGGGAGGCCGAGAGACCTGTACCTCCACTCGAATGGACTCCTTGAGTCCACTGGTAAAGCACCCAATTTGCTGCTGCGGTGTGAGAGAACCTACTCGGGTTAATAATCTTTCAAAATGTGTTTGATACTCACGAACACTTCCTCGCTGTTGTAGTTTGGTAAGATCGCCAAAAGAATCCTCAAACTGTGTTGGGCCGAAGCGAGCTTGGAGCTTGGCTTTAAGTATGGTCCACGTACAAATTCGTTCCTCCTTCTTGGCAATTTGATACCAAAGTTATGCATTGCCATCTAAATGGTATGTTGCGAGGGTCACGTGGTCGTTGGCTTGGATTTGTTAAAATTCAAAGAACTGTTCTGAACAGCAAATCTAACTCGTAGGGTCATTGCTGCCATCATACCTGGGAAAGTCCAATTTGGTGAGTTGTGGCACAATCGAGCAGTTTCCGGGGGGCATGTTTTGACCAAAAGAATGGCCAATGGAAGCTTCACCTTGATCATCTTTTTGGAGGCCGTAAGTTGGTCGAAGTGAGCGTGCAAGGCCGCAAACATTTCTTGAATTTCGAAATGACCGCGCTCTTGGGAAGCAGAGAGGTTGCTAACTTCCACCTCAAGGTGATTGATCCGATCGTCGGACATACCTGGCTCTGATACCAAACTGTTACGATTACCTTCGTTGGATCACAACGTCTTAGAACTAATTCGAGTCTTTCGACCCGTTGTGAGCTTTGGTTACGGAAAAGAAAAACAAAAAGAATTTAGAGAGAGAGGGAGCCTCATTCGAGAGAAGCTGGATCTCCAAGTTGACTAGTAAATAGTCTTTTCTGATAATATTTCAAAAGCATAACCAATACATGACTCAAGGACTCTTTAAATAGATATAGATATGTGCAGATTTGTGATATGTGCATGATCTTATTTTCTAGGACTTGAACAATATACAACCCACGACAAGACTCCACTACCTAGCACAACTAACGCCTCAGACTTGGTAAACTAAAACAAAAACAAAACAAGGATAATAATAAAGGACAGGTTGTGGGACACGCCCATGCATGCACGTATCATTTTCACTAGACTACAAACTTACTATTTTTTTTTTTTTTGTAATTTTCACTGAAATACAAACTTACAATTTTCTCTGTGATTCTATTTGCATTAGAAACTTATAATAATATGTCCATATGAACTTATAATTTTCTCTTTGATTTTCATTGGATTATAATAACAAACTTATAATTTTCTCTGGACTATACCAACAAAAGTGCAGAAAAAACAAAAAACAAAAAACAAAACTTAGAGAACAAAAAATGATAAGAAATTTACACTTATCTTTGGTTTAAAGAAATTTCTCTAGTTTGAAAAAATAGATAACAAAATTTATCATTGATAAGCATGTTGATGAAAAACAGAGTACGAAAAATGAACTCTAAAAATCAAAATCAACTCCACTGTCAACTCTTTTTAAAATTGATCAAAAGACAGAGAATGAAAAATGAATTCCAAAAATCAAAATCAACTTTATTAAGTTGGCCTCTCTCTAAAATTGATCAATAACAAAGAATGAAAAATTAACTCCAAAAATCATATACAACTTTACTGAGCTAGCCTCTCTTTTAAATTGATCAAAAGTGAAAACAAAAACCTAATGCAAAATACACTCGAAAAACTAATATGAAATCTGAATCCTTACATACAATTCAAAACAAAAATCGAAATCCATATGGATTCTTCATCGAAAACATACCTGATTCAACTCTACCAAAAAACCTACACAATCAACTGTAACACCTACACGATCATAGCAATCGTCATTGTCAAGTCCAATGCAACACTTACAAAATCTCTACGAAATCTCCACCGTGAAGTCCATCCCCATGAAATCTTCTGCAAAATAACAATAGAATATTCAATTTGCCAAAATCCAAACAAGCGTATGTTATAAAGAAGGGTAAATTAGGTATTTTACAACGAAAAATAAGATTGAGGAACCTTAGGCATCAAAAAATATTATTGTGGACCTCTCCTCTTACCAAAAGTTTGGTAGGGATCTTAGACCAATTTTCCCTATATGTATTTATATTATCATTGGAAAAGAATGAGGAGGTAGAAATGACGAGAGGCGTGTATTTTGTTGTCTTTTTTCATCGTTATCTTTTGCTTGAGAAATTTGTCTAAGGATTTTTGAAAGAATTTTTCAAAGTAATGTAATTTAGGATTTTGATTTGTATATAATTTGGGTGTATCTTTTAAGGGTAATTTAGAGGAGGGGGAGGGGGGGGGGGGGGAATGAGAGTAAATTGTAATCCTAAATAATTAATAAGGTGTATTAAGAAATTGAGTGTATTTAATAATTTTTTAAGTGCAAATAGAATCCCCCAAACTTGACTTGCAACCCGAGCATAATAAATCAAACTTGGAGTAAGCCCCAATTGCTTACAAATTTGAGGTTTTTTTTTTCCTTTTTTCTTTTGGATAATTGGATTCAATATCAACTAGTCTGATTATTCACCTTTATTAATTTGAATTTTAAATTTGTGGAGAAAAAATAAAAAATAAAAAAAGAGAGAAAAAAATGAACTTATATTTTATTTTTATTTTTATTTTTCCTCCACAAATTAAATATCCAAATACAGACTAATAGTATTTTCGTCCATTTATAATCATCCCTCAAAATCTTTATGAAATTAAGTAAATGTGTCACAAAAGTTTAGTGACATGTGGATTAATTTTGTATGAAAAGAAATAAGTTAAAAAGAGCATCGGACTTAAAGGTAGCAGTTGGGCTGGTCATGGCACTTGGACTATCAAACCCATGTTCCATTCAACAAAGTTCGAGTTATTTTAACTATAGCTCAACACTTTTATAATAGTCAATGCACAAAAATGAAAACCCTCTAATAATATCCCTTTATTTATTTGTATTTATTTATTCATTCAACTAATTAATCTGCTTGAACTTGCTTAATTTGTACCAAATTCTGACCTAACTTAGAAACTTGCTTTGTCATTGCATGGGAGTGGGTATTCTTTGCAACATTAAAATTATCATGGAGTTCATCTTTTGCACGCAATGACACAATTTTTAACAATTATGTTTTAGATATATTGAGTATCATCAGGGCCGGCTTTGAGCATAAGCTAGCAAAGTCGTTACTTTGGACCCCAAATAAAAAAGTCGCAAAATTTTGTTAACTATTATATTAGCCTATCACCCGTGCTATATACGGTATAATTATAGATATTTAAATTTATTTTAGATTTTTTTTAATATATAAATTATGCTTTTTAAAATTTTTTATAAAAATAATTTAACAATCTTATCGCTAACCATAGTGTATGGGAGAAATTGAAAAGGGTA
Organism: Camellia lanceoleosa; assembly: GCA_025200525.1. Taxonomy (NCBI): domain Eukaryota; kingdom Viridiplantae; phylum Streptophyta; class Magnoliopsida; order Ericales; family Theaceae; genus Camellia; species Camellia lanceoleosa. The sequence continues at coordinate 134,993,509 of CM045761.1, read as the reverse complement.
TTGTAGTAACTATATACGGATTGTATCTATAATTATTTGTATGAGAGAATTTAAAATGCTTATCAGGGGATTTTGACCAAATCAATAAATGCAGGCATGTAGAAAGACATGTGGATTGAAAAAAATTAATAAATGGTGATCAGAGAATTTTGACCAAATCAATAAATGCTGAATTTTTTTTTAAATAAAAACTAAAAAATTAAAAAAATTCAGATTGAGATATTGAAGGTCCCACAAGCCTTGGGGGTTAAAAACCTCTTTTTACTTAATATATAATATATATTAGTTCATATATAAAAGATAAATAAATAAAAAACTCACTAGAATTTAAAGGGTCTCAACAAAATCCAATTATGATTTAAAACTAATAGATAATTAATGTGATAAATTATTAAAACTAATAGATAGTTCACTACAACAAATTACACTTTTGGCGACTAAATTTTTAGTCGCCAAAAGTCATCTTTTTAGTCACCGAAGATTTTTGCTGACTAAATTTTTTGGTCGCTAGCTTAGTCGCTAAATGATTGTCGGGAAAAGTATTGGCGACTAATTTTTTTTTGGCCGCCGAAAGTCACCAATTGCCGACCAAAAATTTAGTCACCCAAAAGAAAATATTTAGTCGCCAAAAAGAAAATATTTTTCACCCTCAATTTTTTAGCTACAAATTTTTCAGTCACTAAAAACATGATTTTTCAGCTACCAGTTTTTTAAATGCTTTTAGTAGCCAAAACTCAATATACGGCGACTAAATTTTTTTTTGGTTGCCAATTTTGACATTTTTAGTGACTAAATTTTTTTTTTGTTACCAATTGTGGCATTTTAGCGACTAATTTTTTTTGGTCGCCAATAATCAATATACGCCGACTAAAAAAAATTAATAGCTAAATATTTTACTTTCGCCGACTAAAAAAAATTATTAGTCCCCAATTCTCTAACTTTTGGCGACTAAATCTTTTTTAATCGCCAAATGTGCATTCTGTCGCAGTGTTTTTCGGAAGGTCAGGAGATCAATTTTTGTTAAAAGTAAAGATTAATTATTTCTCTATCTTTATAGTAGTTATTGAGCTTGGTAGTTGTTGGACTTCTAGATATATTGTTGTTGGATTCTGTTCGTCCAATTAGACATAATTATTTTATATTATAATTAATCTTTTATCGATTAGTCAGTTGATAAAGATAAAAAAAAAAAAAATTATATGATCGGATTCATTGGAGAAAATGAGTGTGCGCTTAATTTCATTTGTAGTTTTTTTTTATTAACTAATGACACAATATAAGATGATCTCACCATTATAATTAAGAAAATGACAAATTATGATGGTAGGCTCTGTACTTTGATCTTTGTATTATTTTGATTTTTATAATTTTAATTAGCTCGATTTTAATCTTAAAATTATGATTTTGTCTCAATTTGGTAAATTAAATACAACTCTTAATATTTTTTAATGAAAAATACGTACATAAGTAGCTTTTGTCATAATTTTAAGGGCAAGAATATAAACTTACTCAACTCAGTAAGTTAATGTCAACCAATTTAGTGATATTTTTCTATCAAAAACACTACCGGCATTATCAATTGAATTAAATTAACACAAAATATAAAATTAAGAGACAAATTTGATTAAATTGAAAGTATAAGAACCAAAATAACATAAGAAATAAAATGTAAGGACTATTGATATAATTTACTCTTAAAAAAAATTCTATACTCAATATATATTTGTTTTAGAATAGATTGAAATTGCAGAGATACTAATGTCAGGTAAAGGTTTGAAAAGGATTAAAGGAGTTTGGATATGGATTGCCAGGGCTAATGTTGCTCTTCAACTAAGGTTAGTTTGGTTGATTAGAATGTTTGCATCTCTACAGGAATAGAGATCAAGAGTTTGAGGCTTTGTTTGGTAAATTAGTTATTTTAGTTGATTATTTAGTTTTTTTGATTATTTTAATTTGGCTAAAAAAATTGTGTTTAGAAAGTTAGTTGATTTTTGATTTTTTTTTTATTTTTTATAATTGATTTGATGGTTGTGAGAGAAAAAATAAAATAATTATTAATTAAATGTAACATTTTATCTTATTAATTATTTCAATATATTTTGTTTTTTAATAAATTATTTTAACCAAACCTCCTTCCTGCCTAAATCTCCCTACAGCCCCTACGTACCAAAAAAATATTAGTGGACATAAGCGGCTTTGTTTATTTTTATTATTAATATACTCCCTTTTATGTTAAAAAATGGTTAAAGTTGCCATTTGGCTAGTCAAGGCAATTTGAATAGTTTAGGTGGTTGTTCTAACCTTTTTTTTTTTTTTGGGAGTTTCACTTACTCCTATGATTTAAATCATGTACAGATTATCTCTTATCATTTGAAAATAACAATATAATCCTCACGCAGTTTATGAACTAAAGCTCACGCTAATTTCTATTAACAGAACATGTAAATTGACCTTGATATTCTTATCTTCTTCATCTACTCTCTTTTAAATTAAACCAACAAATATATATACATTTATTTTCTTTCTTTTTCCTTCCATGTTACTAACTCTAACAAATTTATAAATACATATATAATCTGTATATATATAATCTCTTTCTCTCTTTTTCTATATTATATACAATTTTTTTTTATTCAGATTACATAGTAACCAATTAGTAACACATATTTATCTAAATACTTCTAATTTCATAATCTAATTTATAGTTTTTAACATGGTTTATAGTTTCCAAAATAATAAAAAAAATGAATTATTTAATCACACATATATAAAGTTAATATATAGATATACACTGTTATACATATATGTTCATATATCATATTGGGGGAGGGTGCATTGTATCAAGAAAATTGAACTTAACAGAGTTATTTATTTTAGATTAATTGCTCGAATGGGTTACCCATTAATTGTGGAACTGTGATTTGCCCATTAATTGCTGAAATTGGGTCTTCGCCCACTTATTATTGAAATTGGTTTCTTTAAAACTGGAATCACGTGAATGGAGATGGGGTGAGGAAAGAGTGAGTAAAGGGACGTGCGTGCGGGGAGAAAGGGTGACGACGGCATAGGGGCGAGCGCGAGGTAACTGTACAAGTGTGAAATTTAAAGATGGGAGAGTTGGAGAGCCTGCTATGCACCCAGCACAGTAGGCACTGCTGAGCAGTTTTATGAGTTTATTTTAGGATTCATTTTGATAATTTAAATTGTTCATATTTTAGAATATATCGAGTAGAACATACTTGTAAAAAATTAAGTTAATCGGATATCGTTAACTATTGCATCTACTCCCATTTGTATTCATTTTAATACTTTAAATCACAATGTCATTTATTTTTGAAGATACAAATGTGAATGGATGAAAGAATTAACGATATTCGATTAACTTAACTTTTTACAGGTATGTTCTACTCAATATACACTAAAATGTGAACGGTTTAAATTATCAAAATGGACCTTGAAATAAGTCCATAGGGCCGCACAATAGTGCCTGCTGTGCTGGATGCATAGCAAGCACCCCAAATCCAAAGATGGGACTATTGTGGAGCTTTGGAACCAAGATAGAGTAGCTCGAGACAATGGGGATGAGCGTGGGTGTGACTATTTGAGTTAGGGTTAGGTTTAGGTTTAGGTTTAGGTTTAGATTTAGATTTAGGGTTTGTAAGGTTTAGATGAAGATAATGAAGAATGGCATGTTTTCGTAAATTTAAAGATGTGTAAGGCATATTTTGGTCTTGAAATAAAGCTTACCCTCTTCGTAGGTGGGAGCTTCTAGGGTGATTTTATTTAAGGCTGAGCAAGAAATCTGTATAATCCATAATTCGATTCGGTTCAGTCCAGTCCAATTCAGTAGGTTTGGATTGATTTTTTGAATCCGTGATTCGGTTTTGGATTCGAAATTTAAAAATCTGTAGGCCACTGATCCGTTCCGAATTGAACCCTTTTTCGGATTAAAATCGATCCAGACCGTGTACAAATAGTCTATATTTATACTATAGTCTATGTTTCTTGCTCTTCTTCTAATAAATTTGAATCCCCATAGATTTCTCACATTTTCTCTTTTAAATTTTTAGTTTTGCTGATGTGTTTTTTTCCCCCTAAACTATGATGCTCAGCCATGTATCAAGTTATTCATCAAGTTGTTTCCCGAACTTGAATCCCCATAGTTTTCGGGAAAGGTAGTTTTCGGGAAAGGGAGTTTTCCGGCCATGGGAGGTGTCGGTGTCGTCTCAGAAATAAAGAGTGCAGCATTGGGTGAAGTTGTTTTGGGAATGCAGCATTGGGAATTTGTTTTGGTTAGTGCGGGTTGTTTTGTGGGTTTCAATTATTTTATTTTTAGAGTTAAGCGCGGTAGCTTTTGGTGGAAAAGAATAGTATGGATTGGTTTTGGGGGGGGGGGGAGGGGGGAAAAGTGATTTGGGTTCAATTATGTTTATATTTTTATGAAATTAAAATATTTTATATTTTTTTATTTATTTAATTATGTGAATCCGTGGTCCTAAACCGATCCAATCCATGTTTAAATAGATTGGTTCTACGATTTAAATGGATTAAATTGTAAGGAAAAATCGATGTGATTCCCACAAGTAAATCAATCAATGGGAATAAAAACTAATGCGAAAAAATTAAATCAAAGGCAATACAAGAATTTTTACGTGGTTCCCTCAATGTGAGGTACGTCCACGGGATCGAAATCCGATTCCACTATCAACCAAATAAGTTCCAAACGATTACAAACGAGACACTAATGGTCTCACACAAAACCACCCTTAGGTGAATTCCAAATAATCACAAATAAACAAGAGGAAAGACCTCACCAAATAGATGAACCAAAATCTTCAGAATCAGAGTTGAAGAAGACCCAAAATAACGAACCAAATCAACTCCACCAAAACACCCAAACAAAGATGCACTCAAATCAATTTTGATGCTGCTTCACAAAAGCCACCCGAAGCACTATCTCACCAAAGACAAGTATATGCTACTCCTTAACAAAAACGGCTCACATAAACAATATATTTCTATATTGTTAATTCTAGGGTTTGTTTTATCAAAACCCTAACTGTAACCAAAGTGGATTGGGCCTCCACAGATATAATATATAAAAATATATTATACTAAACCAAGTCAAATTAAAACTCTTTTTCCAAAACCAATTGGGTCCCACACTCCAATAAGGAGGTATACACAACATAAATTGGTTCCAATTTTTTAGGAACCGTAGATAATGGATTGGTCTTAGTTTTACCTCAATCCGAACCAATCTAGACCATGTTCACTCCTAATTCTATTTACATGCCACTAATACTCTCTGTACACACCATTATTTATACACACAAAATAATTTTTAGAATTTAAAAATATTTTAGTTCACAACTTGACTTTCTATTACTAATCCTAAATTAACACACTACTAACTATTTGAATACACACTATTACACATACCAAAAATTCTCCATCTTCACTACTACACAAAATAAAAAAACCCTACAATCTTTAGAACAGAGACCAACAAAGACCATCTTCATCAGTCTTGATCTCCATCGTCGGTAGAGGTTTCATTCTGCCTCCATCTTCACCGGTGTTGATCTCCATAATTGGTGTTGAACTCTCGTCGTGTCTCATCTTGTCGTTTCGTCATTTCAAATCACTGGTGGAGTCTTTTATTCGACTTCCATCTTCGTCGATGTTGATCATCATTGTTGGTCTTGAACTCTCATCTCTCGTTGTCATTTCAAATTTATTAAATTAGTTATGTTCATAAATACAGAGTTGAATAAACTTAATGTGTTCAAAAAATTATGTCTGAACAATGAATAAAAGTTTAATTTATTTTAACCGAACTAACTTAAAATGTTCAATTTTTTTTTTTTTAAATATATGAACATTTAATATTTGGTTAGTTTTAATAATTTGAATAAAATTGTTTTGTTCAAATATAAACAATCGAACATTTTGTAAAAAGTTCACTCTGGTTATACAAATACGACAAACAAACTCATCTTCCTAATATATGAACGAGATAAATAAAAAACTAAAAAAAAACTAAGTTACAAACTAACTTTTTCAATGTTCAAATCAATATTTTTAATGTTTATATTGGACCCAACTATCATAGTATCATCCATGGTGGTGCAAATCTTCAAAACTAATTGATTTCAATATTATTAAATCCTAAATCTTCAAAGGCAATAATATTTGAATTTGAAAAATAAGTATAATGGAGAAGAGAATGAAATGAGCTAATTGATAATGAATAATATTATAAGTATTTGTTAATGGTGAAAATAATGAAGAAATACAGTATTTATATGTTAAAATCCTAAACCCTATAGGAATGATGATATGTGAAGAGTGTTTTGTATTTTTAAATATAACATTTTTGAATGGATAGAATACACCTCATATTGTCCTTAATAGTCATTTCATTAGATGATATCATTATAATATAAATTTAATTTATTGATGGTGTGTATTGAGAGTATTAGTGGTGTGTAAATAGAATCATCCGAACTTCTATTTGCACCCCAAACAATAGGTTGGACACCCCAATTTAATGATGTTTTTTTTATTACTATTAAGCCCCTATTTAAAATGATATCCTATTCATTATTTGCCCCAATATTCATTTTCTTTATTCTTTTCCTACTTTCATCATTTTGCGTCTCCATACCCAACCCTATTTGCTCTAATCCATCATTCTTGCATTCTATTTCATATTGAAATCAATAATAGACAATAAAGAAGACATTTCCAAGCAATTTTTTATAGAGAAAGTAAGTTTTTAATTGTTGTTCATCATTTTTCGTACGTTGATTTTCCAAATTAATTTGACACAGAGTATCCAAGCAAACTTCACATGTTTGGAATTAAGTATATGGACAAATATTTTTATTCAGCACTAAGTATCCGTGTGAAACAATTAGAACCAATTTTCTATAGTTCGAACCTAAGTATTTGAACAAATTCCACATATCTGGAATTAAGTATCTAGACAAATATATTTTGTTCGACACTGAGTATTCATATGAAACAACTGGAACCAATTTTCTTTTGTTTGACACTGAGTATCTGAACAAATTTCACATATTTGGAATTAAGTATTCGGACAAATATATTTTTTTCGACACTGGGTATCCATATGAAACAACTGGAACCATCAACATGCCATGATCAATAAGTAAAATCTAAATGTTGTTTTGGTAAACTAATAAAAATCACGAAATAGGAGGAAAAAAAAGAAAAAAAAAAACAACACAACAAACAAACAAACAAAACGACATAAATCATAAATTCAATATATATGCTAATGGATTACATTATTCAAACCCTAAAATCTCCTGATGAACAAAATGACAAAACACGTCTAAAATAAGCTCCATCATTGTTCAACCAATGAAAGTCGACAAAACCAAAAAAACTACTCTAAAATATCAATTTCATGTCTAAAAGCCATAAAAGAAGTCTGCAGCCACAATTTCATGTCCAAAAATAACAACTTCAGCTCGCAAAACGAAAACGAAAAAAAAAAAAAAAACCCATCTTCTATCGACTATTTAGAAGCAAAACTACATGTCTGCATCTTCAGCTTCAGGGTGATTGCTTGGAAAAACGAAAACAAAAACAAAAAGAACAATTCAACATCTCAATATATCACCAAAATAACAAAAACAAAAAAAAGCAGAAGGAGTAGTGGTTTGGTTTAATGGACGATAATCGAAGATAGTGAGACGATAATCGGGAAAAGAGAGAGAGAGAGAGAGAGAGAGAGAGAGAGAGAGGGGAGCTACCGGAAATAGGTAGTCGCCGGTAGATGTAGGAGTAGTGGTTTACTTTGATAGATGGATTACGTAGAGGAGTAAAGACTCTATTCATCTCGGATGAACTCAGAATTCCTCTTCGTTGCTTGGAATTTCAGAGATCCCAAATGTGATTTCTGTTCCTCTGTTTATTGGGAATAGGGTGTACAAAGTAGATTTGTATACAATTTTAGGTTTTTTAGGGTTAGAATAGGTATTATTTGGAGTGTCCAAACAAAAAAAATAAAATTTCAAATTTATTATGGGAATACTCAAAGTAATTGGGTGTCTAACCTACCTTTTGGATGCAAATGGAAGCTCCCTTCATGAGCGTGTAAATCTCACAGTCAGTTAACTTGAATGGAAAAGTAGACGGTGCACTTTGGTCCACCAATTACTTGGAAATTATGTGGTTATTTCCAATCTTTAGGGATGTAAACTGCACATGATCCAATCCACAAAACGATAAAGTGAAGTTTGCTATTCTTTTTTTCTTCACTTTTTTTAAAAAAAAAAATTTATTTGTACCCAAAAAAAAAGAAAAAAACCTTTTGAATTGTGCTTCTCAGATTCTTTCATTAAAGATTTCTGGTAGTTATCAGTAAATGAAAATTGAATTCTCTCTTTGGCAAATGACATGGAGAGAAAATTCAATAATCTTTCTTCATTTATTTATTTCTTATTTATTGAGTCTTCTTAGTGCGATTTCTTACCAATTAAAAATTGATAATCAGTTCTATTTAATCTATCTATCAGTTCTAGTTTACAAAAAATAATAATAATAATAATAACAATCATTTTAATAATTAATATAAAAAAAAGGTCAAAAGTACACAATTCTTTGCTTCTCAGTGATCAATTTCTTTTTTAGTTCATTCAAGTTATTTTCCCCTCATAAACGATAAGTAAAAGTTGTATCAAACATTTTAACACAAATTTTCAAAAAAAAAAAAAAAAGTTATAAGTAGTCTCATGGCCTCGTTTGTTTTGGGAGATAGATGTGAGATTGGGATTGAGATGGAGATAAGACCCACTATATGTTGTGTTTGTTTTGGGAGACGGAAAGAGGATTCATAATCCCGTGGGATTAAGATATGCCTTGGTGTGGGGATATATTTTCTGAGTACCAACACGTGGCCAAGGTGACGCCGAAGTGTCAGCCGAGGGTCCACGTGTCATGACAGATATGCCGAGGTGATCTCGGGGTTGCCGAGGTTATCTCCGAAGAAATCGGAGTCCGAGATAAGTGGATAAGGGACAGGAGTCCTAGAAAGAAGAGAGACTGCAAGATGGATATAGGTAGTACTCTCAGGGAGTTTATCCTTATCTCCTGAAGAGTCCAAGGTAGATCCGGAATTAGAGTCCATGGAAGTGAGACTTCCAGTGGGACGAGGATAGAGAAAGACTATAAAAGAAGGGCACCCCCGTGGTCTAAGGTACTAATTTTAGTCTTAAGCAGTAACTTAAGCACTTGTATTATCTTTGAGAGATACTGATTTGATCGTCGGAGTGCCCCCGGGTGGAAGAACCACCGCCGGAGCCTTTTCCTTCTGTGCAGATTACAGGGTGCCATCTATTCTGCCTGTGTTCTACAGCTGGATTACTAAGAAGGGCAGTGTGATCGGAAATTCACTCACACACTTGGTGTTGGGATTGAGATAGTAGAGGTGGAGATCGTATTAGGAAATTAGTCCCATAGGATTAGGGTTTTTTTTATTTTTTTATTTACATGTGTAGATCGCCCGAAACTCTCTTCACGGGCCCTCCTTTCGGAGAGGGCGCGAATCGAATTCTAGCTACTACAGTTCGGACTCCTGTCATGGCTCTGAATCTAATCTCACAAAGTGCAATGTAAGACTGATAAATCATCAAAGAGTCCAAATCCGACAAATCGTTTTGGAAAATCGATTTTAATCAAAAAGCGCCAAACGTGGACTGCTTTGCCAGATTTTAGAGTCGCCACCTAAATGTTTTATTTTGGAAAATTTAAGAAACCCTGACTCGTGCCTAAGGCCACGTGTCCATCATCACCAAAGTTGCCTCGACTCGGGAACTTGGATACGAAAGGGGAAGGTCCTGAAATGAGCACCCACGCTTGCCCGATCAAAGAATCGGCTTCTACTAACATGATATGTTGCTTTTGAAAACACAAGTGTTCTTATTCCGGTTTATTAGCTAACCTTACTATGTGATGCACGCAGCATACAAGTATAGATTAAATCACTCGATTTGGAACAAAATATCTCATGTTCATTTTTTGAAAATGGTTTGGAAGTGCTACTCGTAAGTAGGCTAAAACGCGGATTTGCGACCCTCAAGTGGGCTTAAAACAACATGATTTGCCACTCTGCAAAGTAGGCTTAAAACTCACATTTGATGAATTGTTCCAATTCAAGCAATAAAGCCTTCACGCACAGGCATTCATGCAGTTAAGCACTTAAGCAAATAGTCTCATGGCAAGCATGCTAACATGGCAACATACACATCTCATGCAGTATGCTAAAGCGTAAACACTCACAGTGTACTCCAAGCCAAAACAAAAGCTAATTAGAAATCATACATGATCCTAACTATACAAAATGCCTAATGCAACACATGCAAAAATGCAACTAAAATAGGCTCGGCTATTTAAGATGGCATATAAATGCAACAATTTGGTACATGTATTCAAGTAAGTATTGAAATACAATGCAGTTTGAATGATGCGCCGAGCCTGGTGCGTGCAAGACAAATGAATGATGTACGCATGCAAGCATAAGGTATGCTAATTCAAATATGTCCTAAACTAACCATCGAAAGCAATAAGTAAAAGGGAGAAAGGAGTGGGGTTGGAAGATATACACACGCACGCACCCTTATTACAACAATACGTCCTCTCGACGGAGGGTCTAAATGAACAAGCTAAGCTAATCTAAGCTAAGCTAAACTAACTAATCTAATTAAACTAATTAGACTAATTATTACAAACCAATAAAGAAATAGCAAAGCTAAGCTACCTAATTATTACAACACTTAATTAATTAACAAACTAATTAATTAAATTACAAAACCAAATAAACATGCATGATATTTAGACTAGGCTGCCTTAGCTCTGCCTTGGACAATGAAGAATGCATGCTCTCAGTTGCCGCCCCGAAACGCCCTCCGGTTTGCTCTTTAGAGGCTCTATTTGCAGGGTGTCTTCAAGAACTCTCTGCTGAAACTTACCAAATCCATGCTGGGGAGTGCACCAGTGACTTGCTGGCCATGAGGAGCTGCTACCGGCCACATGCCGGCCAAAGATGGGCCTCTGCCAACCAACAATGGAAAGGTGCTGGCCATCAATGTGGCATTGCCGGCCACTGGTGTGCTGTGACACCAAGCTGCAATAGAGCACAAAATAGAGGAAAATGGAAGGTCTCCCAAGAACATATCTTTCCTGTGCCACTCCTTATTATCTCAAAACATCAAGGAAGAGGCACCATTGGATCCAAAACCATCAATCAAGCATTTGGAATGCATGATAGCCAAAGATTCAATCTTGTACACATTCAATAAATGCAATGCAAACAAGACTCAATCCCACTACCTTATCATGGAAGATCAAAGGCAACAGAGACAAAGGGAATTGGTTCATTTTCATTACTTTGAGTATGAAATGGACCTATTCACATTGTGTTCAACATAACGTCTGATTGAACACCATGCAATGCAAACAACATGCTTATCTTGGCATGTTTTACTTGGTTGATTCTTGTTTACACATTTTAACATTACCGATCCATTCCTTAACCGGTTGGTCCAATTGTGAAAGTCCTCTAATGGGAAAGATGGCAGACATTTCAATGTTAAAGTGGCATGCACAAGACTCTATCATGCAAGCAATACATGCAAGACATGTTAAAGGCCCAAAACACTAAGGCTAGTGAAAAGCATCATACAAGAGACATGGAATACATAGCCTAAACAACCACACTAGCTCTGGAAAGAGCTCAATCATGCCAAATCAGAGGCCAAGACATGCTGAAATTGAAGCTCAAAGGACTAGATAAACATGCATACATGTTAGGTCACAAACAAGGCACAATACACAACCCTCAAAAGCAATAAAGGAGTGAAGTGTGTGAGAGTATGACTACACTATATACACTGAAATTACATGCTAAATGGTGCCACACCATGCAAACATCACATGCATAACATGTTAAAAGCCTCAAAACTCAAAGCTAGTCAAGGCCCTTTACACTACAACCATACTAAGCAATGCTCAAATGACCTTGACCATTCAAAACAGACCTAAGACAGGTCAAAACAGTAGCAAAAAACATGCTAGACTTGCAGCATAGATGTCAAGAAAGATATGCTCATGTATTGGCTCACAAACAAGGCATGAGGCTTAACTTCTCAAAAGCATTGAAAGAATGATACTTATGAGAATATGACAGTGATATATGCTCTAAAATCACATATTAAATGATACCAAATCTTGCAAACAACTCAAGCAAAGCATACTAAAGGACTCATAACACAAAGCTATTAAAGCCTATCATGCTATAGCTATACAACGTAAGTCTCATATGACCAAGACCACCCAAAACAGAGTTCAATCATGCCAAAGCATGAGCAAAAACATGCTAGAGTGTAGCCAAAATAAGCTAGAATAATAGGCCAAAATAGCAAGCATATTAAGCTAGTAAGCAAGATTTACACTACAAGTGTAAGGAGCATGCAAGAAGTGGCCAAGCCAACCACAAACAGAGCCAAAACATGTTAAAAAAGTCACAAAAACATGCTTAGATCAAGTCAAGAGATGGTAGAAAAACATGCTCAAGCATAAGGCCATCAACACAAGCAAGCAAGACAAGAGGAGATGGGACCACCCCCTCCCATTTGAGATCTCAAAACCACCTTTCCACCACTGAAATTCCTCTGGAATTCAGTAGTTAAAAGGCCAAAGAGAGATAGTTCCAAAGGCTTTAAATGATGGCCCAAGAGCTTAGCAAATAAGGCATACAAGGAGGTGAAACACCCCCAATTCCTATAGGGCCTCAAATAACCATTTTTAACACTTAAAAATAAAGCTTTTTGTAGTTAACAACCAAGCCTAAAACAGCATGCAAAGGTGGCTAATATGGTATACAAAAATAGGCTTAAAAGATGGAATATGCTCACCCTTGAAGCACAGCAGTAAGAGGACAACTTCTGAACCAAAAACCAGTTTTTTGAACTCCAAACAAACCACCAAGGACCTCAACTCCAAGGTAGTGGTGTTTGACTAGGTGTTTCTTTGCAAAAATGTGAAGCAAATACACTTCTAAGCACTATAGGGCACAATATAGAGAGAGAGAGTGTAAGAATTCTAGAGAGAGAGAGAGATTTTGTCTCTAAAAAATTTGAACCTCTGGAAAGGGGGAGGGACCTCCCCTTATATAGGCAATGCAAGCAAAAGCTTGCTTGACAAGCTTAGAGCTTGCCTTCCATCCCTCCATACACGTGTATGGAGGAGGGCTTAGTGAGCCACACCTAGCTCAAAAAAATCTACAAAAATATCTGTTAAAACAAGGGTGCCTGGCCGGCCATCAGTGGTGGCCAGCAGTGCCTCATTGATGGCCGGCAGGGCCTATAGATGGCCGCCAGGGCCTAGCCCATGGCCGGCAGCCCTCTATGATGGCCGGCAGGCCATCAAGGGCTCCACAAAGCAAAGACCAACACATGGTCCAAAAATGAGACAGAATGGAAATAGGGTTTGGAAGAATCAAACCTGGAGCATTCCGTCGCGAAAGTCGAACACTCGACGAGCAATCAAACTTGTTGCTAGATGAACCTACAAGAACATCCAAGTCTTGAGGACTGTCAAAAATGGGGTGTCTACAACATGTTGGACATTTTTTTAAATCATTAATGTTTAATGTTTTTATATTTTTTGTTAAGTAAAAATCATAATTTTATTTATTTTAATATTTTATATTTCTTTATAGGGTAAAAATTTAACAATCTCCACATTAACAACTATTATAAAAACAAACACAATTTTACTTAGTTTTCTTACTATCAATCTCCTCACTATCAATTTTCTTTGTTTTATCTCTGAAAACAAACAGAGTCATAAGCAATACCAAATAGGCCTATTAAAAGGTTATTTCTTGAATTGGTGGTGTTGTTGATGTTGAGCTTGCATATTCTTACAAGATTAATTGTCCACTTAATATAATTCTCTTAACATTTACAAATTTTCTTATTCATTGATAAAGATAAAAATAAAAATCGACAAGATACATATTAATTAATGATAGGATGATATTTGTGTATGTTACTTAATATTCTATAACTTAGGAATCTATGGACATGTGGCACAAATTGTACGGTTGAGACATATGAACGGGATCTGTAATCGTGCCCATGTATACGTTCTCAATCAGACGGTCAATATAAATTATTCAGGTTAAAATTATACCTAAATGACATCTAAAATTGAATGAAAGGTGGATGATATATATGCCAAGCGTAACTACAAATGAAAGTTGGGCAAATTATGCTAATAGTCTTTATAATTTGGGACTCGTGTCATTTTAATTTTTAATTTTTTAATTATGACACATTTTATTTTAAATTTTAAATTTTGTTTAAAAAATAAGAACAATTGAAGATATCATTACTCAATTTTAAGGGTAAAGTCATCCATTTGATAAAATATAAATAAATTTGACAAAAATAAATATCAAAAAAATAGTTTTAAATTTTTAAAAATTATTTCTACTCACCAAAGATAAAATTATGTAAAATTGATAAATATTTTACGCATTTATTTATTTTACTAAATTAATTTTTATTATGTGTTTAGGTGATAATCATGTAATGAGTGGTTGTTAGGCTTTTAATGCGTAATCGATATATTTAATATATGAAAAGTTTTTAATTTTGGTGTTTTTTGATTTAATAGATTGGTTTAGTAATTATATCAAAATTGTCGCCGTATTTGACTTTTGAAAAATAGAAACTAATTTAATGAAAATAAAAATAACCATCCATTATATAATTATCATCTAAACACACAACAAAAATTAATTTAGTAAATAAATAAATGTGTAAAAGATTTATTAATTTTACTTAATTTTATCTTTGGTGGGTGAAAATAATTTGTAAAAATTCAAAAATATTTTTTTAACATTTATTTTTATCAAAATAGTTTATATTTTATCAAATTAACGACTTTACCCTTAAAATTGAGTAATGATATTTTCAATTGTCCTTATTTAGAATAAGATTTAAAATTCATGGTCCAATGTGTCACAATTGAAAAGTCATGTACTAAAGTGACACAAGTTTCAAACTATAAGGATCGTTAATGTAATTTGCCAGTTGATTAAATTACAAATCATTCTCTATTAATAATGTATTATATGATAATTATGTTTATACATTAAATTATGCGGAGTTGACAATGGAATTAGGGTTTGATGATAGATTTATTTATGTTTATTATAGAAGTCCTAGCTCTTCCTTACCCCTCAAACCATGCCTGAAAACCAGTGTATTACTTCAATCTCCTGATCCCTTTTCATTCAAAAGCATGTCATGTGCAAAAAGTCAAAGGTAGGGCTTCAAGATAATTGTGGAAGTCAACATGATGAACGGTGGTAGTCGGCAAAGATTTCAGTTAGAAGGAAAATAAACAAAAAAATGTTATGATCAAATTTTCATACCAAAATTGTTGTGATGATCAATTTTTTTTTTCCCGATAATGCTACAATAACTTAATCTTTATATCAAAATAAACATACAAAGTATGAAGTTTTGATTTTCTAACACGGTCACAGCCGTTTGATTAGCATAATTTGTTTGAAATGGTTTTGGAAATTTTGGAAAAATAGAATTTTTCCTAAACTTTAGTCTAATTTTTAGTGGGACCCATGCCCCAAAGTTTGGCGGATCTAAGTGGTAATGCGTTCTATACCGTATTGTAATTTACATGGTATATTTGGTTATTCAAAACCATTATCGGGTGAATGGAAAATTGAAACTAAAGTGAGCTCCATGAAAATGGAGTTTTTGGTGAAAATTCCTTGAAGTTTGAAAAGTGGCTTGTCTCACATTAATTTGGTGAGAAACTTTGAGTGGGTAGGCCCCAAGGGACACCCAAGTTTTGTAAAGAAGGAGGTTATGGGCAAAATGGGCTAGACCCATTGGACCCAAAATAAATACAAGCACACACCACCGCCATCCGGGCAGGCGAGCTTGGGCGCAGGTGCGTGGTTGGATTGGGCTTGTCCGGCCTAATACTAGACCCATTGGACCAAAAAAAAAATACAAGCGCGCCGCCGTCCGTCCGGTCAGGCGCGAGTGTATGGTTGGGTTGGACTTGTCCGGCCCATTACTAATCTTTTTGAGCCAAAAATATTTGAATTTATTTTTTATCTTTGGAAAATAAATTCTGACCGTTTGAATTTAAATTTCGGTTGGAAAATTCAAATTCAATTTTTGCACCTTCATGGTTTCTATACAAACAGATCCGAAATTCTGTACAGATTCGAAACTGTTCAAATAGAGTTTTTATCTGTCCGAATTTAAATTTGAACCCAAACAGTCTAAATTCAAACCCAACAAGTTCAGTACCTGTTCAATTCAAAATAAAAGGGTGTCACTACATCTATAAATAAGATAAGTCCCTCATTTGATTTTCACTATAATTTTCGTCTTTAAATCTGCTACTGCTCTCTGCATTTTGCTGCATCTAATTTTCTATGAAAAAGAGTGCAAACACAAAGTGTGTTCGTTGTACGAATAAATTGCAGTGCTGCATTTATTCGTTGTTGATCATTTTATCCTTAGAGATAGACGTTCGAAAATCTGAAAGTACCGTAGAAGGGATGAATCTGTCTTAAGGACACAATGTTAAATACTGGACTTGATCAAAAGTTTGTTCAAGAAATTAATCAAGTAAGTTGTTAATTTATTTTCTAGTTTATTATTTATTTAAATCAGATTTTGATTTTGTTTTTGTAATAAAATAAAAATATGTTTTTATGTATTTTATTTTATTTTTCTGGTTTGATTTTTGTAATCAAACAAATTCTCTTATTTTCTTTTATTTCTTCTGTACTCTGTTTGTTGTTAAGTACACAAACAGAATTTATTTTTCAAATACAATGAAGATTGTCCAACAATCTTAAGACATAGTATTTTTTGGTATCTTCATTGTATTTAATTTTCTATGAGTTCACAAAGTGATATTTTGATTAGAAAATATAAATAGTAGTAATATACTGTTTATTTTCTTTGACAACTAGTAGTAATATATTGGTGTCATTAATAATTACAGAATATTGATTTGTGTTACAGAAAATTATTGTAGTATTTTATTTTTCTAGTTTTAGTAACAAGGAAAAATAAAATTATTTTGTATTATAATTTATTTTTTGGTTTTAGTAACTAAAAAATTCATTTGTGTTTTGATTTTTTCTGATTTTTATAATTAGATATTATGGCTGTAGAAAGTAGTACTCCAAATCTGATCGTTACAACGACTCCGGTCTCTATCCAGAACCATATTCAAGTTCTGATAAATCATGGAGAAAAATAAGAAAAATTTAATGGCACTGAGTTTAAGAGATGGCAATAGAAAATGTTGTTCTATCTTACAACTCTAAATTTCACCCGGTTTCTCCGTGAAAAGGCTCTAGTACTTAGAGAGAATTAAAGTCATCGGCAAGTTGTTGTCGCTGTAGACGCTTGGAAGCATTCTGATTTCCTGTGCAAAAATTACATCCTCAATGGCCTCGACAATATGTTGTATAATGTTATAGCCCTCTGAAAACAGCAAAAGAATTATGGGATTCTTTGGAGAAAAAATACAAGACAAAGGATGCCAGCACAAAGAAATTTGTTGCCGGTAAATTTTTGGACTTCGTTATGGTAGACTCCCAGACGATAATTTCTCAAGTTCAAAATTTTCAATTAATTTTACATGATATTCATTCTGAGGGTATGTCTGTGAGAGAGTCTTTCCAAGTCGCTACGTTAGTGGAAAAATTACCACCAGCTTGGAAAGATTTCAAAAATTATTTAAAATATAAACATAAAGAGATGACAATGGATAAACTTATTGTAAGACTGAAAATTGAGAAAGATAACCGAAAGGTTGAAAAGATGAATGGTAAAAATCCCATTGAGTCCAAGGCTAATATGGTTGAACAAGTGCACAAATCACATAACAAAAAGAGGAAGTTTGCTGGAAATGGTCCTAAATAAGGCGACAGCAATGGCATTAAGAATTTCAAAGGAAAATGTTATAGTTGTGGCAAGACTGGACATCGAGCTTCTGATTGCCGCCGTCCTAAGAAGGATCGCGGAAGTTCAAGCAAGAAGACTACCAATCAAGCCAATATGACAAAATTAGATTACATTTTTAACGGGGTAAATGACATCAATCTCTCTGCTGTGGTGTCTGAGGCTAATTTGGTTGGAAATCCTAAAGAATAGTGGGTTGACACTAGAGCAACTCGTCACATCTGTGCGGATAAGAAAATGTTCACAACTTACAATAAGGCTAAAAATGGTGAATAACTTTTCATGAGAAATTCTTCTACTTCTACTGTGGCTGAACAAGGAAAGGTGATCTTGAAGATGACGTCAGGGAAAAAACTGACCCTTAACAACGTACTGCGTGTACCTAACATCGGAAGAATTTAATTTCTAGTTCTTTGTTAAGTAAAAATGGCTTTAGGCTTGTCTTTGAGTCTGATAAAATTGTATTAACAAAAAGTAGTATGTATGTTGATAAGGGATACATGAGTGATGGTCCCTTCAAATTGAATGTAATGACGGTTGTACCAAAACTTGCTATGAATAAGAATAATACATCTTTTGCTTATATTTTTTAGTCGAATTTATGGCATGGTAGATTAAGACATGTGAATTTTGATGCTTAGCATAGATTAATTGGCTTGGATTATATACCAAAGTTTGAAATTGATCCTAATCACAAATGTGAGATTTGTGTAGAAGTGAAACTAACCAAGGCTCCATTTAAATTGATTGAAAGAAAAACTGAACCTCTAGAATTAATTCATACAGATGTATATGATCTTAAATTTGTTCAAACTAGAAGAAGCAAAAAATATTTCATAACATTTATCGATGATTGCACAAGATATTGTTATTTATACTTACTTAGAAATAAAGATGAAACCTTAGAAATGTTTAAACTCTACAAAACTGAAATTGAAAATCAAATTGGAAAAACCATTAAAATAATTAGAAATGATAGGGGTAGTGAATATGATACACCATTAAACGAATTTTGTACACAACATGTCATTATTCACCAAACTACAGAACCTTATTCTCCACAGTAAAATAGAATTGCTAAAAGGAAGAATAGAACCCTTAAAGAAATGATGAATTTCATGTTACTAAGTTCAGGTTTACTGCAAAACTTGTGGGGGGAAGCAATATTGTCTGCTAATTATATTCTTAACAGAATACTCTACAAGAAAATCAACAGCACTCCTTATGAATTATGGAAAGGTTAACCACCTTCCTACAAATACTTAAAAGTGTGGGGGTGTTTGGTAAAAGTTGAAGTTCCTGTTCCTAAAAAGACTAAGATTGGACCAAAAACAGTAGATTGTGTGTTTATTGGTTATGCTCAGAATAGTAGTACATATCGGTTTCTAACTTATAAATGAGAAATATCTTATATAAATGTGAACACTATTATAGAGTCAAGGAATGCTGTGTTTTTTGAACATGTCTTTCCTTACAAGAAAGAACAGGAATTAAATTCACAGAAAAGAACTTATGATTGTACACAAAGTCAAGAGACTAATAACAATCAAACACAAGAGGGTAGTAATGGTCTCGACCAACAGGATTTAACTGATGATGAACCAAGACAAAGTAAGAGAGCAAGAACATCAAAATCCTTTGGTCCAGATTTTTGACATACCTGTTAGAAAATGAACCTCAAAGCTTCAAAAAAGCAATGCTAGGCCTTGAAGCACCTTTGTGGAAAAGAGGTCATTAATAATAAAATTAAATCCATTATGCAAAATCATACTTGGGAATTGGTGGATCTTTCACCTGATTCTAAACCTCTTGGATATAAGTGGATATTCAAGAGAAAAATAAAAGTAGATGGCTCAATAGACAAGTATAAAGCAAGACTTGTAGTAAAAAGTTACAAGCAAAAAGAAGTTCTGGATTATTTTGACACATATTCTCCTGTGACAAGAATAACATCTATCCTCATGCTTATTGCTATAGCAGCATTGTATAATTTAGAAATACATCAAATGGATGTTAAGACAACTTTCTTAAATGGTGATCTAAATGAAGAGATCTATATGGAGCAACCTGAAGGGTTTGTAGTACCGGGACAAGAAAAGAAAGTTTGTCGGCTTGTAAAATCTCTTTATGGATTAAAACAAGCACCTAAGTAATGGCATGAAAAATTTGATCATGCTATGCTTACTAATGGGTTTAAGATAAACGAATGTGACAAGTGTGTCTATGTTAAAAACACTGACCAATGATATGTCATAGTTTGTCTTTATGTGGATGACATGCTTATCATTGGAAGCAGTCAAAATATGAACAAATCAACTAAGCAAATGCTTAATAGAAGATTTGATATGAAAGATATGAGGGTCACAGATATTATATTATGAATGAAAATTACTAAAACATCTGACGGATATACATTATCTCAATCACATTACATTGAGAAAATTCTTGGTAAATTTATCAAGGATGATATAAATGTAACTAGAATACCTGTAAATATCAATTTTTATTTATCAAAAAAATAAAGGTGATGCGGTGTCTTAGTTAAAATACTCCCAAATCATTGAAAGCCTAATGTACGTAACGAATTGTACTCGTCCTGACATAGCTTATGCAGTCAGTAAATTGATTAGGTACACTAGTAACCCTGAAGAAGACCATTGGAAAGCGATCATTCAGGTTCTTAGATATCTAAGATTTACCCATGATCATAGTTTGAACTTTACTCGATATCCAGTAGTACTCGAAGGTTATTGTGATGCCAATTGGATATCAGATACTAAAGATTCAAAATCTACTAGTGGATATGTCTTTACTTTGGGAGGCGCTATTGTTTCTTGGAAATCCACGAAACAAACATGCATCGCACGATCCACAATGGAATCTGAGTTCATTACTTTAGACAAAGTAGGAGAAGAAGCAGAATGGCTTTGTTACTTCTTAGAAGATATTCCAATGTGGCCAAAACCTGTGCCAGCTATTTGCATTGTGATAGTCAATCTGTAGTAGGCAGGGCACAAAATCATATGTATAATGGTAAGTCACGACATATTCGTCATTTACATAACACCGTAAGGCAATTGCTCTCAAATAGAATAATCTCAATAGATTATATAAAATCTAAAGAGAATATTATGAATCCGTTAATAAAAGATTTGACAAAAGAGTAAGTGTATAGTTCATCGAAGGAGATGAGATTAAAACCTATTATATAAGAGTCATCATAATGGTAACCCTACTTATATGACTGGAGATCCCAAGAACTAAGTTCAAAGGAACAACTAAGTTATGTGTGGCTCGCCATAAATCACCAAGAGATTAAAATTCCCTACCCATTCCTATAGTGAGAGTGATATCTGCAACATATATTGTATACAGAGGTCAAAGGATAAGCTTAGCTTTTAATGATTACTTATATCTTGATTTAGGCATAAAAATCAAGACGAGTATAAGGAGATACTTACAATAAGAATCACCTATATGAGTGTCGAATTGGGGCCGGTTCTATGAGAATGAAGAGGCTAAATTCTCTAGAAGCACTCATGAAAACCAAGAGCGTTCAAGGCCAAAATAAACACAACCGTAAGAACCACGATGTGTCAGAAGATATTTTGTGTGAAATCTATTGTCTTGGCTTACACAAACGGTTAAACAATTCAAGGCATCGCGTTCATTAGTTAGCTAGTAAGTCCGATAAGTTATCACTAGGGAAAGTTCAAGGCCGAAAGCTACCTATCCTGATACAAGATATTTTCGATTTATACTCTTTTGACAAATTCTACATATTGTTGCATTTCCGTTGTCATCAAATTCCATTCATGTGGGGAATTGTTAGAAATAGTTTTGAAAATTTTGGAAAAATAGAATTTTTCCTAAACTTTAGTCTAATTTTTAGGTGGGACTCGTGCGCCAAAGTTGGCGGATTTAAGTGGTAATGCGTTTTATGCTGCGTTGTGAGTCACGTGGTATATTGCTCAAAACCATTATCAGATGAATGAAAAATTGAAGTCAAAGTAAGCTCCATGGAAATGGAGTTTTTGGTAAAAATTCCTTAAGGTTTGAAAAATGATTTGTCCAATATTGATTTGATAAGAAACTTTGAGTGGATTTATAAGGCATGAGATTGGAACTTGAGGTAAGCCCCAAGGGGCACCCGAGTTTTGTAGAGAGAAAGGTTATAGGCAAAATGGGTTAGACCCATTGGACCCATAATAAACATACGCGCGCACCGTCCATCCGGTCGGTCAGGCGAGCTGGACTGGGTTGGGCTTGTCCGACCCAATACTAATCTTTTTGGGCTAAAAACATTTGAATTTATTTTTTATCTTTGGAAAATAAATTCTGACGGTTTGAATTTAAATTTCAATTGGAAAATTCAAATTCAATTTTTGCACCTCTTTATGGTTTCTGCACAAACAGATCTGAAATTCTGTACAGATTTGAAACAATTCAAATACAGTTTTTATCTGTCCAAATTGAAATTTGAACCCAAACAATCCAAATTCAAACCCAACAGGTTCAGTACCTGTTCAAACAGGTATGCTACCTGTTCAATTCAAAATAAAAGAGTGCCACTACATCTATAAATAAAACAAGTCCATCATTTGATTTTCACTCTAATTTTCGTCCGTAAATCTGTTACTGCTCTTTGTATTTTGCTACATCTAATTTTCTGTGAGAAAGAGTGTAAATACAAAGTATGTTCGTTGTGCAAATAAATTGTAGTGCTGCATTTATTCGTTGTTGATCATTTTATCCTAGGAGATAGACGTCTGAAAATCTGAAAGCACCATGGAGATGACGAATCTGTCTTAAGGATACAGTGTTAAACACTGGACTTGATCAAAAATTTATTCAAGAAATTAATCAAGTAAGTTGTTAATTTATTTTCTTATTTATTATTTATTTAAATCAAATTTTGATTTTGTTTTTGTAACAAAATAAAATTTTATTTTTATTTATTTTATTTTATTTTTTTACTTTGATTTTTGTAATCAAACAAATTCTCTCATTTTCTTTTATTTCTTCTGTACTTTGTTTGTTGTTAAGCACACAAACAGAATTTATTTTCCAAAAACAGTGAAAGTTGTCCAACATAATTGTCACCTTCTCAGGTGGTGTAAACGAAGTCCATGAGGTCCATTGGCGGGAGAGGATCAAGGTTTAATGTTCTTGATGAAATGGATGCTCAAATCTAATGTAATATACTGAATGCGTCACAAACACGCACATAATTATAAAATATAAATTATAAGTATCATTTTATGTGTGGTTTCTGTATTCATAACACTGTTTTAAAACAAAAGAAAATGAGATGCATCACCTAAAAGGAGTAAAGCTTGTGTTGTGGGTTAGCAATACACTCAAAACATTGACATTTGAAATTTGTTTTGTAAGTTATAATTAGTTAGTTAATATAATTAAGGTCACCGTCCAACACCTTGACCACTTACCCCTAACCGCCACTGTATATTAATAAAATTCCTAACACAAAGATTTCTTTATTTATTATTATTTTTTTTTTCCTAACAAGAAACAAAGAGATTAAAATATAAAGAGTTGACATAATAAAGATAGCGGGAAGGAAGAAAATGGCTATAAATAGGCTAAGACATCAGACACCATCTTCACCACTACAACCCCAGCAAGCAAAGGCATTACAAAAAGCCTCTCTCTCTCTCTTTCTCTCTCTCTCTCTCTCTCTCTCTAAGTCAGTTGCTCATTTCAATGGCAATTCCAGTGATTGATTTCTCGAAACTCAATGGAGAAGAGAGGGCCAAGACAATGGCTCAGATCGCTAATGGGTGCGAAGAATGGGGATTCTTTCAGGTACTTTCTTACTGATAACATATCTTTAATAAATTATCTATTAGCTAAAGATAACATGCAAAAGGATGTTAAAAGATTGGTGGGTTTTGTGGAATTTTCATCATCATGACCGTTCGATCCCCTTGTTTGAATGGTGATCAACAGCATACACTGCACCTTTGTTCTTCACATCATATGTTCATGAGCAGATACCCACCAAGAATCATCCTTCCCTTGTCTTGGCATATCAAACAATAGATATGAAACACTTCTACGTGTACAAAAATGGATCACGAACACTCAAAAGATGTGAATCTTGTGGTTCTCACGGTGGATTCACGAGTGTGATCTATTTCTATGCAAGTTTTTTTTTTTTTTTCCTATGATAACAGTTCAATTTTTTATTCACACTGCTTGGTATTTCTATGTGATTCTACATTTGAAGTACACTTAATTATAAACAAGATTTTTAAAAATCGTTTGTATACATGAACCAATTCAGTATTGGTTCATAATTGATTTATAGTTCATACAGGTAGTTAGACTGCTACCAAAAAATTAAAAAAATTGTGCTAATTATTTTAAAAACTTACGACTCATCACTTGATTTTCAATAGCTATGCTTCTAGTATTTGTTCATAGCTGATCTACACCTAACACAGCTTGGTCAGCTACTATATATATATATAATTTGTGACTAATTATTTTGAGAATTCACAATCCTTCATCCGATTCCTGATTCGTATCATTTGATACTCCTGATCGCACTACACCATAATTTATACCAATTTCCATACCATTATTTAAAAACTTGGTTATAAATTCTAATTAGTATTTATTCCAATATGGTATGAAACACAGTTGGCGAACCATGGGATACCAGAGGAGCTCCTTGAGAGGGTGAAGAAGGTGTGCTCTGAATGCTTTGAGAAAGATAGAAAAGAAGGTTTCAAGAACTCAGAACCAGTGAAGATGTTGAATGATTTGGTGGAGAAGAAGAGTGGCGACAAGTTGGAGAATGTGGATTGGGAGGATGTTTTCCTCCTCTCTGATGATAACGAGTGGCCACTACTAAAGACTCCACGATTCAAGTAAGCAAATTCACCTATCATTCTTGTTCTCGATTTGTCTTCCAGTTGCTATGAATTATGAGTACTCTTGTTTGGTTACTGAGAAAATGTAGAAAAAGTTGGAAGAGACTCAAGAATAACCTAATTTTATCAGCAACCAAGCAAAGCATAAACAGATGTAATCTAAATTTTAAATGTAGTAATGATTTACAGAAACAGATTTCTTTTAACATTTTCTTATCACTCGACACAAATGTAATACAACTCACATTAATAAATAATCATTATCTTTGTCTAGTAAAAAAGGTACAATCAAAAATTGTTTATTTTATATATAATATTAAAACAAAAGAAAAGAAAAAAGAATATGGTCTATCACTACTAATACAAGATCTATTGCTCTCCAAATTAATTATTGATTATTTACTATGGTATTAAACTTCTGGTTCCGAGAAGGAGACCAAAATTCAAGTCTTTTTCTAATCTTTATCATTATGCACTTTATTTTGTTTTATTTATCTTCATGTGCTTTGTTCACTCAATTTGTTTGTCTATCCATGTGCGAAACGAGATCATATGTGAGGAGAGTATTAATTGGATATATATAATTAAGTCTATTTTTTAACAGATTAAGTTTTTAAGACCAGTGGCAATCTAACAGAGTACTTTCAAAACGCTCACCATGTTTAATAATATGGTCTAACTTGTGAATTTGATGACAGGGAAACGATGACAGAATACCGATCTGAATTAAGGAAACTGGGTGAGAAAGTGATGGAAGCCATGGATGAGAACTTGGGCTTGCCAAAGGGATACATCAAGAAGGCATTCAACGGTGGAGATGGTGAAAAAGCCTTCTTTGGCACCAAGGTCAGCCATTACCCACCGTGTCCTCATCCCGACAAGGTGATCGGACTCCGGGCCCACACCGATGCCGGAGGCGTCATCTTACTCTACCAAGACGACAAAGTTGGAGGACTTCAGATCCTCAAAGATGGACAATGGATCGATGTCCAACCAATGCCCAATTCCATTGTCATCAACACCGGTGACCAGATCGAGGTGTTGAGCAATGGGAGGTACAAGAGTGTTTGGCACAGGGTTTTGACCAAACCGGATGGGAACAGGAGGTCGATTGCTTCGTTCTACAATCCGTCGCTTGAGGCAACCATAGCTCCTGCAAAAGAACTAGTTATGGAAAAGGTGAACCATGAAGAGGATGAAAAAGTTGCTTATCCTAAGTTTGTGTTTGGGGACTACATGTCAATCTATGCTGAGCAGAAGTTCCTTCCTAAGGAACCAAGGTTCCTTGCCGTGAAGACCATGTGATTATGCGATTGATATATCATCAAGAATGGCTATTGAGCTGCTATATATAGCTTATCATGAGCTATCTTAAAGCTTAAGTGGTTAGGACTTTGTGTGTTGTTTTGAGTGTTTTTAATTGAACTTCTTGTTAAGGTTTGCTTTGTACATTAGCGCATGTAAACTGTACTTCTCAGCATTTCCTTGAATGGAAGTGAAAATGGAAAAGAAGTGAAAGCATTACGCTACTTCCTTCTAAAATTTACTGTTTAATTGTGTTTTTTGTTTTTTTTTTTTTTTGATTCAAAAAAAGTTTAGGAGGAGGGGAGGCTACCCCATTCCAGGGTCAGGGAAAGCGTTACGCAATATCGCTCCACCAACAAAGGACTGCCGGCAGTAGGACTCGAACCTAAGCCAAATGGGCGAAGGGGACGATCCTTACCAACTAAACCAACCCTTGTTGGTAATTGTGTTTTTTGTTTTCATTTTATGAAAAAGACACAAATTAGTTTGAGAACTTTTTCAAAAACTATATTTTTGGGATATTTTTTTTAATTTTAAAAAACCCACTTTTTAGGAAACAGTAAAAAGTTGTTTTATCAATTTGGAAATATTGTTTCCGCACATAAATGAAAACAATGGGTGCTTTAAATTTAATTGTTTTTATTTTCCCCAAAAAAAAAAAAAATTTAAATCAGCGAAAACACAACACATAGGTATTGTATCCTCTTTAGATGGAAGTACACAGCAAAGTATCCAACTCTGGATTTTCACTTGGTCCCTATAGACAATTCAATTAAACTATAAAAAGAGTGATGCTTATAGTTTTGGGGCGGTACTTGTGGAGTTACTGATGGGTAAGAAGGTACTATCTTTTGATAGGCATAAAGAGGAAAGAAATTTAGTTAGATACTTTTTCTCTCAAGAAAGAGGATCTCTTATTTGAAATCGTTGATGGATTACGCAAAGGCTGACCACATGAATATTAAGGAAGTCTCTATTTTAGTAGAGAGAGACGCTTGAGAGTGAAAGCCAGTGAAAGGCCAACCATGAACGAAGTAGTAGGAATGGAGCTAGAGGAAACAAAAATTCAGACTCGACTCGGGACTTGCTTGGTGAACTTTCATAACCACGTCATTTGACTGTTTGATGTTGGATTATTAAAGTATTGTTTGATGTAATATACTTTCATCAAATGGTCTTTGAAAATGTTTTCACGTCGTCAGCTTTGTTATACGATTATTTTCTTGGTCTATTTTGCTCTTCTTTTTCTTTTTCTTTTTCTTTTTCTTTTTCTTTTTTTTTTTAATAATAGGGTTTGATTTTGTTAGAAATTAGACGTCCATATAGCATGACCTTTATTTGAACTTTTTGAACCTTATCCAAATAAGTTTGAATTTGAATTCAAAACCTATTTGGATAATCACTCAGGATATCCATATCTATCATATCAATTGATATGGATAGATGTGATATTATCCTTTATATCTGATATGATATGGGATATGGGTGATTAAGAGAAAAACAATGTATGTCATATGTTTTTTCCCACTCTCCCAAAATACAACGATCAAGAGCCATTTTGCATTGTGACTTAATATCACTCCATTGCTGGGTTAATTTATCAGATTCAAGAAGCACGTGATTTAACCACGAGATCCTTCAATTCAGACTCTGCTGAAAAGGTATGACTATAATTTTTCATCCACTGCGTTATACTTTGATTTACATTAGTATCAGAACATGAATGGGTATTTTGTGTTTTCTTTAATCATGTGTATATATATATATGTATGTATGTATACATTATATTCACGAATGTTTATAAAGGAGGAAAATGTCTACTCTCATTAGATTATAAATACCTATTTTTTATGTTCATTAATGTCTTTTTTAATACCATAAATGGTTTTATTTTGAAACATGGAGTCCGGCAGTACAAAAATTAAACCAAAAAACACCTTGGAAGGCGGTGCGTGGTCCGCACGCACAACCTGACGTCGTGAGCCGTTGCCATGCATTTCCATGCGCTGCCACGGGCCTCCACGCGCTTCCACGCTCCAGACGCGCCAAACACGCCCCTCCACGCGTCATCACGCAGCAGGCGCATTGCCCACTGTGCCGTCCGCATGCCGAGCTGGCCAAGCGCCGAGTCAGCCGATTGAGCTGCCAAGACTGAGCCACGCTGTTTTCCTCCGCCGACTTGGCTGCTGATGCGTAAGGCGCTGTTTGTTCTGTTTTAAATTCTGAATCACGTTAAATGGTTATAATTAATTCGTTATAGCTTTATTTTAAGCGTGGTTGGTACCGTTAGACTCAGAATTAAATTTTTTATCTTCTGTAAAATTTTGAAAATTTTATGAAAATAAAAAGTATTTTTTTTGTGATAATAATTCATTATTTATGCTTTAAAATGCTTCTGGTATGGCATAAATAATTTTCTGGGGTTGAAATTTTTATTGTAGACTTCTAAAATGTTTTACTATTTACTGGTATAATTTTTCCAGTTTATCAGATTCTGAAATTTTTTATTTCTAATTTTATGTGTATTTATTAGTTATTTAGAATTCGAAAAAATTTCAGAAAAATTTCAGAAAATTTCAGAATGATGTACTTTTTATTGTGACATAATCTGAATATTATATACAACATATTTTTTTGGGTTTCTAATATGTTGTAATTAGATTAGCATGATTAATTGTTATTTGTTTAAATTCCATTATTAATTATGACATAGCATGAGTTGGTTGTAAATCTACATTATGATGCTATTGTATGGAATTATAACTTTTTATCATGTTTTTTTAGACATGCCATAATCAGTGGGAGGTTATTCGGTTGAGAGAAATCTTTGTAAATTAACTCCCGAAAATCAATTTTTTGCGCATAAATTAAATTAAATTTTGGATAATTGTCACATGTGGCGCAAGAGATGATTATGAGCATAGCGGATTTTCGATCTTGCGACTTGTGTAATATTGTCACTATTTAATTTAGATTTTTGTGGCAAAATTATATTATGCTAATCAAATTAATCCCAATGCGAATTTCTCTCTAAATTGACTTAGCTTATGGAAGTTAATTGGTTGACCTAGGCTTAGTAGAGATATTCAAATGTGAACAATGTAATCATATTCTTTAGATGTGCAAAAGTCTTGGAGACTTTAGGTCAGACCTTAATTGAGCCAAAGTAAGGAAATATAACTCAAAGTCGCCGTGGTTTTGTTGCCTTATTTGGCACAATAAAAACTAATGTGTGCGTTATGATTAGCGGCATGCTACGTAGTTTTGGTTGGCGAGTTTTGGAGTTATGAAATTATTAAGCCCTCAATAGATCTGTATATGATCTTGACTATTGAGCTGCGCGGATTGACTTTGTAATTTGACTTTTAATGATGTTGCATCATTGGATGAAGTAACATTCAAGAGTCACGTCATCCAAGAAATGCGAGCTTAAATGAATTAGTCATTAAGTGTAAGATGAGTAGCCAATATGAGCAGTGCTTTGCTCTTTATCTAATTGTTGGGAGTGGATGGAGCAAAATTTCATGCACTATAATAGTGTGCATTAAAGTATCACTTGAAGTTAAAATATTAGCGCTTAGTAGCAGCAAAATCTATTAACACTAAGTGAAAAGATTAATGCCAAGTAGCTGCAAAATCTATTAGCATTGCTAACTTGTCTTAGTCTGGACACTTACTGTTTCCACACTTGAGTGTGAGACATGAGGAGGTACTTCTTTGTATGATTCCTTAGCTAGGCTAACGTTTTTTGAATAACATTTACCACTAAGCGCAAACGTTGCAGCATAGTAATGAAAAGGTCAAGGCCGACAAGGTTGTTATGACTCTAAGAATTTGACGCATGGCTCGTGAGAGCATTGTGTTGAATTAGACTCTTTAGCCTAATTCGCGCTTAAGTTACTTCAGGAGCTGTCATAATTGATAGCTTATTCTCTCCTTCTTGTGGATAGTAGAACTAATTGCAAGTAACTATGAAGCGAGAAACAGAGATGGCAAGAGAAGTATCGTCATCTTTCAACTAGATGCATTAAAGTGTATGGAGAATAAAATTAACTTGAAGGTGCAGGGGATTAGCACTTACTAGTTAAATTTGCGACTTAGGCGCACTTGATATCTCCATGACATCCTTTTATGATCTAGTGAATATGAATTAGTCGTGAGTCATTACCTAGTTGGGCCTAAATCTTTAAAACTTGTCTTCGAGAACTCACACATTAAGATGATTGGAATTAGTTTATGGCATTGGACATAAACCGGTGGCTTGTTGTACTTAATCACATTAATGAGAAGATGACATGGATGGTTTGAGTAAGCCTTTTCGGGCCCACTCGCTTGTGACATCCTGCTCTCATATGAATGTGTAACTTTGTTCGCAATGGTTGCGCACAAGTAAGTAGGAAAGCCGTAGAAGGTCATTTGTATTGGCGCGTTTAGCCCACTATGATATTTGTGACTAGATATGTGTAAGGGTATGATAGTTAAGCCTCAATCTCGACACATTTATAGATTACGATACGCATCTGAGTCAAGACTATTTGATCTCCCATAAGTCAAAAGTTTTGAGATGATTTTTGACATTGCACATATAAGGTCAAGATCAATTAGATAAGAGCTTTTGTGCTTTTAGTTTTGACCAAGGTGGCGAGTATCTATTTGAGTTATTTTTTAGAAAGCTGTGTGAAGAGAAATGGATGCTTGGAAAATTGATTATTCCTAGTACTCAATAACACAATGGTGTAGTAGAAATAAAGAATTAAGTATTGTTAATGTTAGGTGGATGATGGCGCAAAATGTTTCCCAATTGGGAATTGCACTTTAGTTTGTTGCCTATATCCCTAACTAAGTGCCCTCCATATCAGATTTTACACTCCATTTGAGTAATGGGTTAGCGGAGAGCCATCTATGGGCGATCTGTAACTGTTATGCAACTTATCTTTATTTTACTTCTCATAAGATTGCGAAGTTAAGACCTAGGGTTCTATAGCGCATTATTGTATGCTGTCATGTAAACCCTCCGAGTCATGTGCATATAGGTAAGCAGCTTTGTGGTAGTGTAACTAAGTCATATAAAGTTTTCTTAGTAAAAGTGACGTGAATAGAGTTTTGGAACTCTATAAGATAAAGAATTCTAAGCATAGCGCTTTTATGTAGCCTAGTTGAGAATGGAAAGAAATCTCCAATATCCTAGGGACAGTGGGAGCGATGTGCCTACTAATGGATTACTCCATTAGAGAAGAATACTCTACATTCTTAGTTGTGTGGTAGCAAATGTGAAAATTTTCCACTTCATCACTTGGTGATTGAGATGGAAACATTCATGATTGCTCCGCAAGATGATAAAGAGCCTAGGATAATGCCAAAGGCTCTAGTCCCCTGTTTTTAGAAAGTGGGTTAATGTTGTACAGTTTAAGACAAAGTCTTTGAGGATTAACCATTTCTATAATTTGGTTGACTTTCCATTATAACGTGAAACTGTTCTAAAGTTATGCGTAATTTGGATAGTCATTGTTGAGGCACAAGGCTCGCTAGATACCGAAAAGTCGCACCATTGAGGAAAGTGTAGACCATGAGAAGATTTCCTCCTGGGGAGTGAGGTTATTGTGACTTAGGCTATGATTGACATAAGTTCGGAACATTGATTTGTGGACATTGTGACCCAACTTTCTCGTTAGAGAATTGGATAATTAGATCCGTAGGGATTTACCTTCTGCTTTTATGGTGAAAAGTTAGGAGCGCAAAAAGGTTGCTAGTTCCAATAAATATTTTACAGCCTAAAACAATTATCCAAATAATGGTTCTTAGATTTCGTCAAGCCATGATAAGCAAATGATGATCGATGAAGACCACTGAGGCATGATCAATGGTCCAAAAGAAGTTTTTCCTTACTTAGTCATTATGAGCTAGGAATTTATAGGGTTGTCGCCACCTAGGGTGGGCAGTCCTCTATTTTAGATATGATGGACATGGGTAATGTAATTTATATGCTCGGATGTACGATCCTTAGGGATTGTTTTGGGGGAATTCATATTTTGTCTTCGATGACTTACATAAGGAATATCCTAGAACGATTCTAGATGCAAAATTGCAAACCCATTGACTTATCTATCGGTAAAAGCTAGAGCCTTAACTATTGAGTGAATCCTTGGATTGTCTTTGGGAGAAACAGATGACCTATATTCCTTGATCTTTTCTTTGTTGTGGGACATTAAAGTACGCTACATGGGCGTATTCGGCATGATAAGTGTTATCTTTGGTAAATGGTCAACTGAGTTGTTTAGACATTGACCTTGCTCATTAGATTGTGGATAAAATACTTTACTAGTAGTATATTAATTTGCTCATTGTAACATTCAATGCGCTAGTTGGGCGCATCTGCGCTAGTTGGGCGCATCAAGAATGAACGCAAATTGGTTACCAAAATATCTTTAGAGAGGTTATTACGCAAGAGGTAGTGATCTTGAATCACTTCATGTGAAGCACACATGGTGGATTCCGTTGTATATACTTATCGCAAGAGGTGCTGATAAGGCTTATGTTTGGAATCTAGAATTGTGATCTTGAATCACTTCATGTAAGGCGCACATGGTGGATTCCGTTGTATATACTTATTGCAAGAGGTGCTGATAAGGCTTATGTTTGGAATCTAGAATTGCGCAAGCTGTGGTCAATTTTAAAATAAAATAAAATAAAAAATCGATCACTTATTTTGAGATGATGGGATGTTGACACTATTATGGTTTGTGTCATAATGATTAGCAGATGATGATGTCAGCAGGCAAGATTGGCTCACTCACACGAGCAATCGCCCTTGGCGCTTGGGAGCGAGCAAGGATGAGACTAGTGGTTTTTTTTTTTTTAGCCAAGAGAGGCTTAAAATTATCCACTATGTATGTCGTCTTGGTTACAACCAAGATGAGGTCATGTAAAGGACCAAACATGAATGTTAGTACCCACTTTCCATGTTGTGCCTGTTATGATTAGCCAGATGTGAGATCTCATTTGGCGCCTAGAAGGCGAGCAAATAGAGAATTCGAGTTAGGCGCTAGAAAGCGACTAGACTAATATCTATACGGTGTATCGAGTATGACGTCACTCTTTTAGAAGAGTTACTCCACCGTAACATGTATTCATACTACATATGCTTGGCGACCGAATAATGAGGTAAGAGAATGAATCCCTGTTTCCTCACCGTGTGAGTCTTACGTGTCATTATTGATATGACCTTCATTTATGTATCATTTTGTGACTTTTGACTATGTCATAAGGTAAGGGGTTGATGTTCTGCTATTTTGGTATGTTGCCTGCGGTCATGTATGATTCGGCCTTAAGGGACATCACTGGGAAAGCAGTCAATCCTAAACTAAATGGCATGAGGGCAAAAGGAAGATCATCTAGTATTACACCACCGTTGTATATTCATTACCGGCAACTCACATCGCTCTGTATGAGAGGCAGATTGAGTGTGAATATATTACAAGAATTGAGAGGGTCAAACATGCTCTTTTTGAGGGATTAGAGATGTTTTTTGGACCGGTGTAATTAGATGGGTCTGGGGTATATGAGACACTATTTCTGTTCTTTTTGGGTTGATGTCTCTATGCTAGCTCATTTTGAGTTTCTAGTATAGAGCTCTCACATGCAGGTGTTCTCAGCAGTCGCACAGTGCATTGGCTAGTATGAGATTGTTCATTTTGGGGAGATCGAGATAGAGATGTGGCAGTGTCATGCCAACTCTCCAAGTGGAAGATGTTAGAAATTGGGCGCCCATGTGGCATGACCCTTATTTGAACTTTTTGAACCTTATCCAAATAAGTTTGAATTTGAATTCAAAACCTATTTGGATAACCACTCAGGATATCCATATCTATCATATCAATTGATATGGATAGATGTGATATTATCCTTTATATCTGATATGATATGGGATATGGGTAATTAAGAGAAAAACAACGTATGTCGTATGTTTTTTCCCATATACTGACTCTCTCCCAAAATACAATGATCAAGAGCCATTTTGCACTGTAACTTGTGTGGGTGATTTCATTCTGTAATATCACTCCATTGCTGGGTTGATTGATCAGATTCAAGAAGCACGTGATTTACCCACGAGATCCTTCAATTCAGACTCTGCTGAAAAAGTATGACTATAATTTTCCATCCGCTGCGTTATACTTTGATTTACAGATTTTTAGTGGGCAAAGTGTCTATGTAATGCAGTACCACCATAATAATTAATGAATGACTCAGAAATGAAAAACAAGGGTAGTTGGAAGTCAATTTTCTACAAAACCCAAATGGGTTCAGAAGTCAAGTTTCCAGAATAGAAAACAGCCTCAAGTCGACTTCTTATATGTTGTCAGGTTGTCACGGACTGTGCGCTTGTCATTCTTTAGAAAAGTCAACTTCATGAGTAGTACTACATACTCATGTATTATATCCAAGGACCAACTCAGGTGATGCGATAGGAATCTACGCTGCTTGTCTTGCTGCTCACAAATTAATATGCTTGCAAGGTACTTGGTGTAAAACTCATATCTCCAATGAATCTATACGTGACATGCTACCACCGCCAATCCTTGACGCCCTTGTCAAGGGGACATTTTCTGCCTATCTCCATGCTTGTCTGTTCCTCTACCCATGGAAAACCCGCCCCATGCGGACACCATCCTTGGTGCGGACCCCACAATCAAGGTGCTTGGTGTAAGTCCCACGTACTGTCCCCATCATAGTGCTCCTAAGTTGGCTTTGATACCACTTGTCACGAACTGGCCACTTGTCATTCTCTTGAGAAGCCGGCTCCACGAGTGATATTGCATACCCTATGTATTATGCCCAATGACCAACCCAGGTGATGCGATGGAGATCTACCTTACCTGTCTTACTGCTCACAAACTAATACACTTATAAAGTACTTGATGTAGAATTCACATCCCAATGAGTCAGTACATAACAAGGTGCTAGTCTATCTAACTACATCCATCTATACTTTATATATTCCTTTAAATTTTTATATTTTTCTTTTAAAATGTTTGATTACTGTTTGTCTTCTCTTTTTATTTTGGTCTAGGTGGGGGAGTAATTCCAGATGTTCAATTTCAAGAAGAAAATCCCAATTATGGCAGGCTTTGTACCTTTATATATATATATATATATATTTGATCCAATAACGTCAAGCTTAAATCTTTTTAGGCTAAAAAAGATATTATCTGTTCAAAAGAAACACCTTTCTGTTCAAAATTTACATGTTTGTCTAAATATCACCTATTTGTACACGTGTCATCTATCTGTCCAATTATTTGTCCAAATGTCACTTATCTATCCATTTCACCACCATCAACTGCCGCCACTAGCTGTGCTGCCAACTTTCCGATGACTTTTCTGACTAATTTTCCGTCGACTTTTCAACACCGACAATTATTCTAACGATTTTTTAATGTGTGTCCTTATATCACCAAAAAAGATTAAACCTCTGACCAAAAAATATATGGCCATGTAGAAATGGATTTTTTACCATTAACGCTTATATATATACATATATATAAATATATTTATATATATGTGTATATATATATGTGATCTTTATAAAATTGTGCTCTCCTTGAGATGCCATTTATAAACCAGTTTTTTCCCCTCTTATTTTAATGAAAAATGTTTGGGGGCCTTAATTTTTATGGCTCAAATGGCTCAAAATTGTCAAAACGATATCGTTTTGACAATTTTGATGTTGTTTTGTACTCAAAACGACGTCGTTTTGACAAATTCGAGCCATTTGAGCCACAAAAATTAGGACCCTCTACCATCACTGTATTTTAATGGACCCTTATTCTGATGGATTTTTATATATAAAAACAAACTATAGCAATAAATCTCTTAACACAATTATCAAGACCCATGAGAGGTGCAAAATTAAGATAGTGTTTGGTAGAGTTTTAAAATTATGATTTAAGAATAGAGTTGTATTTTGAGTTTGAGTTTTAAAATTATTATTTGAAAAGAGAGAATTTGTTTGGTTATGAATTTTGAAAGAGTTTTGAATTTTTGATGTGACATATGAAATGAGCAAAGTTGTTTGGTTTTGAGTTTTGAAACGAGTTTTCAAAACTTAATTGAAAAATTTGTAACTCATAACCAAACACACAACTCAAAATTTTATTAAAAATTCTATTCAAAACTCATAATCAAATTCTTTTTAAAATTCAATTCAAAAAAATAATTTATCATTTTTGTCTAAAAAAATAATTTTTATATTTAAAAAAATATCAAAAATAAATATAATTTTTTTTCCCAATAAAAGGTGGAGATTGGAAATTGCAAAAAAAATAAAAAAGTACCATTCGTCAACTGGCTGGACATTCGGAAAGATGTTCGAGCGGACGACCGCGTGGACCAAAAATTCAAAAATTGTTTGGTTTACCAAATATGTTTTCAAAATGTGTTTTGAAATTAATTTGCAATTATGATTTGAAAACTTCAACCAAACATAACATTAGAATGTAAGGGTGAAATTAGTTTTAGAAAGCTGCTCCAAACACAGAACCTTTACTAGCCCTAAAACGTGGTTATACAATCACCACTGAAATATAAAAAAATTACACTGAGTTTAGTCCCTATTATATGGTGGTTTGGAAGCGATAAATTGGATACGGACCTAACTTTCGACATTATTTGCACAAACTCATCATTGTCAGATTCGAACCCACAACCTCAAGGTTGACATATGGAGGGAAACAATGAAAGAAAGAAATGGCAAACCCTACATTCTTATGTTGGATGCCAATTTGATGAAATGAATAATATATCTACTCTTCCTAAAGATGTAATTCTTTCAAGTTATAATCTGTACAATAGCTTATACAAATTTTATACCAGGTCGAAGAGGTTTCAGAGGGCCTTCTGATCCAGTCTTTCGTTCCAATTCAAGCATCGAATCAGACTTGTTCACTGTTGGAAGTGGATGCTGGCTCATTGATATCCGAACCGAATCACCTCTTGAGAGTTGTTGCCTTCTCTTTCCATCAAATGAGACCCATGCATTGCTTCTTGCATCCTCAGGGATCTGTGCAATATGAGAATTTTTTAGAAAATCCCTAATTGAGGATATTATTGACAAAAATATGATCACTGAGTCACTAACACAATAAAAATATGTTTCCAAGTTGAGAAAAAATTAAAGAAAGAGAACTTCTGCGGGAGACACAATTTATCAAGAAGTTGCCAGAACGAATAAGAACAAAAGGACAGGGTTTCGGTTCTGATATTTATGCAGAAGAAAAACCAACTTGATTATATTTTTTTTCATTTTTTCCTTTTTTGCTTTTTGTTGTCGTTGTTGTCAATAATGATTGTCCAGATATGAAAATTAGTTCACCTTTAATTCAAGCCGTGCAGAATCCGGAAGTATGACAGGTCTAAATGATAGGGAGTGCGGGCAGATTGGGGTAAACAGCATGCAGGGAACATTTGGGTGCACCTGTATGTCAGATCATCCATTGTTAGATACATAAAATACCTTTATTTAGAAATAAAGACCAACATAATAAATAAATTACTGACAAGATGATGGGAAAAAGCAAGTTTCCGAGCCTAGTTTAAGTATTGTTTTGTTCTACAGCTGAAAATATAAATTCAGTATCATTCTGGTTCACTCTTTCATTGAATAGGATCATACAATTAAAGCCTATTTACAAAAGCAAATAAGGACTTATAAAATATCTAGATGTGAAACTATTCGTAGAAACAATGAAAAAGCAAGCTTCCCCAGAGCCCTTCATTGGCTTCCAGAGAAAAAGCCTCCGTTCACCTCAGAATGGGGAAAGAAAGCAATCTAGTGGTATAAAAAATAAATAAATTACAGAAAAAGAAAAAGAAAGAAGAAAAAGGATTACACACCTTTTCTACTCGCACAATAAGAAAAAAGCAGAAAAAAATAAAAGAAAAAAAGCCTCATGGAAGGATTTATTTGAAAGCTCCTTCACGTCCCTTCTCCAACTATCCTACTTTTTTTTTCATTCTCCCACTTACCCTTTTCGGGGAATACCCAATCTATGCCAAACAAACCAAAGGAGAACAATTCTTTTCGGGGATTCATTTGAAAGCTCCTTCATGTCCCTTTTTCATAAGTAAATCTTTTAGTATGAGAAGGGCACCACGAATTCACGGCCCTTGTACATAGGATATGTACAAAAAAGACCTGAGTGTGTCCACTGGAGCATATAAATCTCCCAAAAGTTCCACAAAATGAATAAAGAAAAAGAAAAGGTGAAGAAATTGTACTATGTCTCAGTGCTCACCTAAGGAAGCTGACTCATGATGTTCAAAATCACGAGGAACAAACACTACAAGTACTTTAAGGCTGTGTTTGGCTCATAGATTTAGATAGGGACTTGAAAGGGAAAGAAAAGGCAAGAGAAATGTGAATGAAATATAAGCTAATTTTTTTCTTCATTTCCCTCGTCTTCTTCTTTTCCTTTCCAAATCCCTACCCAAATCTATGATCCACACACAACCTAAATAAAATGAGTCTAAAACTCAACAAAGAAGTCTTACCATGGAACCTCCTGCAGCAGTAGAGTAAGCTGTACTTCCAGTGGGGGTGGCAACTATGACTCCATCACCTTGCACCTACAAGATAAATTAGTACAAATATTGAAATAAGAGAAATTGTCAAGCTATTTCTATTTATAGATTAGAAAAAAAGTAGCATTAATGGTTGGTGCAGCTTTGGGTTAGAATAGATTGAATTTGTCATAAATAGTGCTACCACAAGTTCCTTTCTGAAAGGTAAGACTTCGACTGAAGATTATTCCAAAAGATCATGGAAAGAAATGATTTCCTTGATCATACCTTGGTTATAAGGCAGTCATGATCATAACATTCAATTTTAGAAATATATGGATTAGATCCGCGATCAACCACAACTTCATTGAGAACATCAAATACTTTCCCAGGCATAGCTTCACCATTTCGAAAAATTTCACAGCGGAGACGCATTCGGAGAGTTATATAAACACCATCAAGTGTGTTGTTCCCACGGATAACATGTCTTAAGTCCTGCCGATAATCTTCAAACTGTACCAAAAGAAAGATGAGAGTGAAAAGAAAAATCATTCATTATGAGGTAAAAATTAAATCTAAAAAGCCTGGTTGCGCAGCATACCTTATGGGAAGTGAGAAATCCAAGGGATCCAAGATTAAATGATACAACAGGGGGAACAGCACCTCTGAATAAGTTGGATGCATGCAGTATAACCCCATCCCCTCCCAAGCATGCCACCAAGTCAACCCTCTCATGAAGATGACTGTGTTAAGGACATCAGGTAAAGTCTTTTATGTATAAACAAACAAATTTACAATTTTAAATCCATGATTTCCTGTACCTCGTATCTTGACTATAGAAGGTCTGAACGAACCCAAACCCTGGGATTCTCGCAAATATGTCATGTACATCAGGTTCAACGACAACATTCATTTTCTCTTGGTGATACAAGAAAGAGGCAACCTGCACTTTGGATACAGAGCATATTCTTAAAATGGCCACACATGAAACATATGAATAACTATACAAATACACATAATTGCTGATGAAGGAATCAGAAGAATCTCAGAATATCCTCCAAACTTTCAAGGATTCAAAACCAACATCCCTCCAGAAACAAGAACATTTTATTTGGAACCTATTTTTAATTTTTTGTCTCCAATGTACAGGTTCACATCTGAAAAGTGATATGTAGTTCACTAAACAGCATTAAGAATAAGAACATAATCAATTCAGGGGTCAATCGATCTTCCTTGTTCCCCCTAACAGTGTACAAGAATAGTCAGAGTCTACCAAAGCAAGCTTGCCTCAGGTTGTTTATCACACTCAAAATCTGCAGAATGGAAAGCACGGTGAACCACTGAACCATATAGAGGCTAGATGGCTTAGATAAAAATGAACCTAAAAACCTCTCAAGGAAGAAATTAATCACTTTGTGAATTTTCAAACCAAACTCAACTTATAACTGATTACTAAATGGGGGCTCAAAGTGAAATTTAAAAACATAGAAAATAGCATATGCCTATGGCTACTACAATGGTATCAAGTTGCATGTCAATTGGCCCCCAAAATGACACAAATATTTGCCATCGTGTATCAGGAATGTATAATAGTTGTGACTTCAGTTTATCTCTAGCAAATTCACATATTCTGACCTCAAGTTGCATGTCAACTATTTGCCATCATGGATCTATGTATAATGATTTTTGATGATATTTGGTGAAATTTATTCTCTACTATGAATAATTCACTGTGTAGTCAGTCATTCATACTTGTATTTGGTACTGCCCAAGAAACAAAAAGGCCAATGATATTAACTTTCTTGTATCTGTGAGATTAAATATTGACTCAAGTGTCGAGTGTCCGACACGGGCACTATACAAATTTAGAAGAGTCCATCTAACATAAGATTCATTTCATGTAACATGTCAAAACCAAAACAAAATGGTGAACTCAATATCAAGCTAAATGAACCATTCTAATTAATCAATTAATTTTCTCACTTATCTTCTTTTGTTTGGATACTTTCCAACCTTCATGCACACAGACACCTTAAACTTCCTTTATATTGCTTATATGTATTCATGGATTGCGGCATCAAGCCCAAGAAATTTGAAATGATAATATCAGCAAAACAGTAAGAATTAATTATGCTCTAGACAAAGTCCAGTAACAAGATCTTGTTCTGCTACCTCTTTAGCTTCTTCCATTAGTTCTTGGCCCAGTTTCTTCAACAATAGTACAGTCTTTGGTGTTGATTTCCACAAAAGCATCTGCTGTTGGGTGCTCGGATGAGTGAAGGCCAAGGAAGACTCTGTTACCTTTTCTCTATTGCAAGAGATTCCGTCTGTTCGAACTAAGAACATCTCTGCTTTTTTTCTTGATTGCACTCGCACCACACCAGTTGCTGATGCACACATATTTCCTTCAATCAGCCCCAAACCATCATCAGCTGAACCTGTGGAGGCCACACTGTTGTTGCTTCGGTTCTCTGTGATAGAATTAACATTCTTATCTAAATCATCACTCAGATTTGAAGGATCGTCTATACCACTCGTCGGAGACCTTTCCCCACTGTCAAATCTATTCAGGGTGGAACCAGAGGATATACAATTATTATCAAATAGACAAGACCCATTTCTAACTGGAGGACTTCGAGGAGTAAGATTCTTACTTGCTGAACCATTTGAATTTCCTGCTTCCATAAGCCTCAAGTCAGGGTTTGAAACAATGATTTCACTTCTCTGAAGTGCCTCATTATAATTCTCTCTTGGAGCACACAATGTTTCCAATCTTCTCTGTTGATAATTAATGTAAGTAGGAGGTGAGATCTTCTTATTTCTTAAAAATATGGACATCTCTTTTCTAGAGAAAACATTGGAAGGAGGTAGCTGAGACTTGAGGGGATTGACATCATCATTGTTAGCTGATGTCATTGATGTGGTGTCTTGGTGAGAGACAACTCCAAAATAGGCACCAGTAAAGTTATGATGTTCGTTTTCTGCAGCTGGAGAGTCATGACTGAGAATATCACTAGTGGAATTATTAATCATATCATTTTTTTCCGGAAGCAATCCATTTTCATCACCAAAGCATGAACCTTTTAAGTTCGAGGTGCTCAATTCTTCCATTGTTCCTCCATCTTGTGATGGGATGTCACTTTGAGTAGTTGTGTACTTGGAGACAAACTGTGATGCATATCGCACCATTAACTGCCTCCATCTAGAGACCATAGCAGAAGTTCTCCAAACTCCTTCCTTACTATGGAGATATATGGGCTTTTTGCTCAAATTTGACACTAAAGCTGCAAACTTCTCAACTTGCTCCATTGAAGGAGCAGTCCTGACTTCAACAGGAAGTTTGACCAGTTCAACTTTTCCAGACAAAATAGCTTCATCTAATACTGTTTCATAGAATTTATCCATTATAGTCTCTGCTCTGAGATCTACAATGGTTTTAAATCCATTTTCCATCAGCCACTTCAGACCTTCTTCAGTTACCTGGCTACCCCTCCAAAAAGCAACCTCAGAATCTGAGGATTCTATATCTTCTTTTGATGTGGATAAATAAACACGATTCCAGTTTGCAAACAGTGCATGGCAGGGATCACCATCCCCACGAGGAAAGCCAGAATCAAAACAAACATTCTTCAATCTTTGTAATCTCCTCCATACATTTAAGCTTCGATCATCATCCTGCATTAAATAGTTTTCAAGAGCCACATGTAAGCTCTCACAGTACCTTTTCATCTCACCCCTGAAAACGGCAAGTGGTGGAAGCTTATCCTCCATTACGTTTACGTCTGCAACACGAGATGAACTCAAGACGGAGGATCTTCCAGAAAGAACATCCTCCTTTCCTTTGTTAAGTAGACATACCATGCAACCAAGAACAGACACTATTTTATCTTCCAATAATGGTTTATCCTCCAACGGGAAATTATAGGAAACACTGCATTCTCCTGTCAATGGATTGCACAACGTGTCCATTAGGGCATTATGTAGCTGTTCAGCAGCTCTAAAGATTCTACAGTAAGCCTCAACTTCTGCGATATCCCCAGGAACTGGACCAATCCAGGGCAACTGTGATAAATCATGCGACTGGAAGGTCTTCAATGGCAAATAAAATGGCATCAGTACATGATATGACATTTGTCCTAAAGTCATCAAGTTCATCTTTTTTCATATGAAAGCAGCTGATTAATTATTAAACAGGGCAATATAATGGCTTAATCTACAATAGTAGGCATAAGAAAGAAATACTATGCTGCATTAAAAACACATAAAATGGCAGACGACAGCATTAAATGGCAGAGAAGCAGCAACGCAAAAGTAAAGCTACACAAAGATGAGT
Source organism: Camellia lanceoleosa (assembly GCA_025200525.1). Taxonomy (NCBI): domain Eukaryota; kingdom Viridiplantae; phylum Streptophyta; class Magnoliopsida; order Ericales; family Theaceae; genus Camellia; species Camellia lanceoleosa. The sequence goes on along the minus strand of CM045761.1, from coordinate 134,950,355 downwards.
TCAAAGAGAAACTTGAAGAACATGCTCTTGGCTAAGTGAAGTATTAAGAGCGGCGTGTAGTTGATTCATCTGCTCACCATAAAGAAACTTCAGGTGTAAGTAGGATTATGAGAATTTTTATTATTCCAAATACAAAATCAGTGTAAAGCAGCCCAATTGTTGCAAAGGAAACAAGGGTAGACTAGGACTGTAAAGAAGCCAAGCCAAAGTATTAAGCTGCCAAAAGTTGAATTGAATCTTGATAAATTAACAAGCTCATTTACTAAGCTAGAGCTTGTGTTGATTATTTCAGAAAATATCTTGAATGAGCTTCCAATCCATGCTTGAGTATAGCATTCATGAGCTTAACCGAGGCTTGACTCAAAACTTAACTAGCTCCAGACTAATATTGAGCATTTGAGCTTGGCCTGTGCACCACATGAGCAATCTCCACAAACCACTAATCAAGTCCAGCCCAAGTTATTCACCCAAAAAAAGTCCAGCCCAAGTATCTTGTCTCATTTAGACATTACAGCCCTATCTAAGGGCAACAAGTAAACATCAAACTTATGTGAAACAAGATTCGTCTTTTGACTGCAGCCAACGCAATGACACTGAATCTTGTGGTCATTGAGAATTCAACGGCGAAGTAAAAATGGAGCTCCAACAATTAAACATCAACTCTCTCTCTCTCTCTCTCTCTCTCTCTCTCTCTCTCTCTCTCTCTCTTGTTTTTAAAGAAAAGACAAGAAAAAAAAACATCCATGAGTAAATGTTGGCAAGAACTGTTTTTTGATCAGCAAATGTTGGCAAGAACCTGAGCATAGCTCAAGTGGTTGTACTCTAGATTTCTACAGAGGTTGGGTTGGGGCATCGAGCTTATGAAGAAGCTCGAACGTCGGGCTGTGCTAACCTAATTTACTAACTCTCTAACATATGATGCTACCCAGTGTTGGCAACTAATTTGTTTAAAATAAATTAAAGTGGCCCCTTAACTCACTCAAAAAAGATCTTCAATCTCATAGAGGTGTACTAGTGATTAACAATGATTATATGAATGCATCAAGTCTCAGCATTGCTGTCCCCAGTTAATAGAACAGTTTTCAAACTTGATTCAATTTGACCTAAGATAACCCTATTTATAAAACCCATCATCAGTTATTCTCAATTCTTTAACACAATTCCAAAACAACATTCAAAACTCAAAAACTAAATCAAACCCATTTCTCAAAATCAAACACACAGCCCTCATCTTCAAATTAATTAATCTTCATGGTCATTTCATCAAACACCATGTCCACAACTCAACGTATACACATTTATTACCTGAGAATCCAACCCAATGTTGACAGAGAAGGGCTTCGTGAGCTCAGCCCTGAAGACGAACCTAAGACGACGCCGTCCAAAGAACCACTGGTTCCTCGGCAACAAGAACCCGAACCCGGTAATCTTGGGGACCCGGGTGAACTGGTAAGAAGAGTTGATGGAACCAAGATGGGTCCGATACATGTCGGCCTCGGCGATGAAAAAGGCATTAGCCACCACACCACCATACAAAATCGGAAAACGAGTGGTCTCTATAACATATTACACGTGTTTTTTTTTCATGATATAGATAGATAGGTAAGTCATGTGAATTGGCTTTTTGGATGATGATAGATAGGGGTAAAGTACACTTGCCCCTCTAAAAGTTTCACTCATTTTCTATTTTGATCATATAAGTTTAATTTTTTTTATTTTAATCTTTTATATTTGAAATCATTTCCACTTTAGCCATTTAAATTTAATTTTTTTATTTTAACTTTTCATATTTATAATCTATCCCACTTTGATCCTTCATATTTACAATTATTTCTACTTTATTTCTAGAATAACTTCCCTCTAAAAAATTAATAGAATCTGCCAAATCACTAACATATCAGCTCCATGTGTGATGTAAAAAATTCACTTAAGATGCAAAAAATAAAAGACAAAAAAATTGAATTTTTTTTAGTTATTAGTGAACTTTTTTTTTCAAATTTATTCATAAATATTATTACATTATAGATGCAACTAAAAAAATTTTAAAAAAATATTAAAGATAAAAAATGAAAATATACTGACTCAAACATCTATATTATCAATTCTAAAATGAAAATTTTACTATCGTTTTTTTTTTTTTTTTTTTGTCTTTAGTGAACTTTTTTCCTTTTTTTTTTAGTTAAATTTGTTTTTATTTTTTTAGTTACATCTAATCTAGATGCATCTATAATGTAATAATGTTTATAAATAAATTTGAAAAAAAAAATTCACTAAAGACTAAAAAAAAAATTCCAATCTTTTTGTTTTTTATTTTTTATTTTTTGCATCTTTAGTGAATTTTATACATCACATCTGGTGATGTGTTAGTGATGTGACAAATCCTATTACTTTTTTAGATGGAAGTTAGTCTAAGAGTAAAGTAGGAAGAATTGCAAACATGAATGACCAAAGTGAGAAGGATTACAAACATGAAAGGCCAAAGTAGGAAAAATCAAACTTAAAGGGCCAAAGTGAAAATGATTGCAAAGATGAAGAACAATAGTGGGAAAGATTGTAAACATAAAATGCTAAAGTGGAAAAAAATTAAACTCAAAGGGCTAAAGTAGGAAATGGGTGAAACTTTAGAGGAGCAAAGTTTAATTTACCCATAGGGAAAGTATATAATTAGAAAAATACGAGAATCTCAAATATTTTACTAAGGTTGTGTTTGGTTAGAGGATTGAGGAGAAATTTAAAAAGAGAAAGAAAAAAAAATGTGTAAAATTAGGTAAAATTTAGGTATATTTTATTTACATTTCACCTACTTTTTTTATTTTTTTTTTTAAATCCCTCCTCAAATCTCTCAACCAAACACATCATAAATGTTTTACATTTATGTAAGTGTGAAATTCAGATGGTATGGGTTCTATATGGGTCTCACACCAATGTGAGATATTTGGTAGAATATTTGGTACTCTCCCGTCTTAAAATAATAGTTCTTTTTGGAGAATCAATTTTTTTTAGGGCTGCTATTTACCTCTACCTTATCTCTTTGAACCCCCACCCACTTAATTAAGTTTCTCCCATTTTCTCTTCGAACCCTCACCATAATCCCAATTATATCTTTCTTCTTTAAACCCCCAACTCATCACCTTTGGCCACCGTCGTTGTCACAACCAAAACCTGCCCCTATAGGTTTAGCGTCGTAACCGACTAGTAATCTTGAGATTAACAAAAGCCTCTAAACGGATCATCACATAATAAGAGGCTGCAGAAACAAATATATAAAACATATATAGTCTATAGAACTGTGCAGACATACATGAGACAAAAATTTTAAACTTTATATACATAAACATGACGTCATATAAGCAATAGTCTTACATCAATTCACTTACAGATAACCAAAATGGGACTTAGCCCAATATAAAAATAAAACAAAGAAAACTTAAACGGGATTTTAGATCATAAAACATTGACCACAAGCAGGTTTCGGAACCTCCACGAGAGGCACTATGGTTAGCTAGACAAAACTGACCTCCAGGCAACAACTTAAGCCTAGTCACGCGCTTGAGCCCAGTGAATACGATAAGCTAGAACCCAGTGAATAATAACAAAGTAAAGGTTTTAATGAATGATGTCTATAATAGATTCAGAATTTAGATTCATATTTAGAAACAAATACATATTTATATTCATATTCATGTTCAAAGTTCATACATGACATGATCATACGCGGTACATTCATTAGTGTTAACAAATCCGATGACCCATGAAGGGACGGCCATAAAGGCATTCCGATGACTCATGTGCACAAAGACGTTTCCGATAACCCATAAAGGGATAACCATAAAGACATTCCAATGACCTATAAAGGGACGTATATCATATGATGTTAAAGATGCCACGACTACATTTCAAAAACTTAGACAATCATTCATTCATATAAAACATAGCATTTTAGAAAATTGATCATTTCAAATCATCAGAAAATAATTAAAGTTAAACATAACTTTACAGAGTTATTACTTACAGATAGCTTCAATAGCAGATCAGACGAATCAAACAAACCAAACGGCTAAGGCGCGTGACCTACACAAACACATAGCAGATACACATTGAAATACACATTCAGAAAACACTTAACTCATTGCTTTTCTATCTTAGTGTGTTTCTAACTCTTATCCTCATTATGTCTTAATTAAGGCTTAGGAATACCTAAGATACAATGAAGATGCCAAAATATATGTTACAACACTTAGTCAAATTTTTGAAAATAGGGTCTTTACTCAAACACAAGTTCCTTTGCTCGAGCTAAGGTTCAAAAATAAGGGTGGTCACTTGAGTAGTTTGCAAAACTCTACAAAAGTACTAGTTGCATAATTTTTTTGCTTAATGGATGCTCGACAGTCGCTCAAGTGCAAGACTAAGTAAACAAGGTCCTCGCTCGAGCATAACTTTGGTTGCTTGAGCGGTCTGCAAAACTTTGTAAAACTTCTAGGAGCATGAATTTTACGCTCGAGCCAACTTTTGTTCGCTCGAGCGGAAGTGCAAAACCAAGAGTGGTCGCTTGAGTGGTGATGCAGAATTCTAGAATTTTTAGATTGATGTTCAAGATACAAAACTCAATTTCAAAGCTTTAAAACACATCGTTTGAGCTCAAAACTTGAGAACTCATGCCTAAACTTGTAAAACCTCAAAAATTAAGAATCATTTAGAAAAATCAAGCCCCAAAAGTAAATCAATTGTCCAAAATTGAACTTGAAACTTTGAAAGCATAACATGTAGGTAATGAATTGAATTCAAAGCCTCCAAATCTTGATCAAATAAGGTAAAATGATGGAAAACATGATGAATTCCCAAAATTAAGGTACAATTGCTACGTATATGTGACAATTCTTGAAAATTAAGCTCAAAATGTAAGAAAATATGCATGCATGCATGCATGGTATGACTTAAATTCCTTCATTTCTAGCTCAATTCTCATGTTTAAGCACTTTAATTTCTAGAATTCTTAACTAATGTCTTGAATACAAACTTTAGGGATACAATTCGTACCTAGAGTTCCCAATTCTTTGAATTTTAAGAATTTCTTGCACAACTCTTCTAATTTCTTTCAATTGACTAACAATCCCTCTCTCTCTTTTTTTTTCTCCCTTAGGCTTCAATCTTTTCCTCTCAGTCTCTTCTTATATTTTTGCTCTTAAGGATGACAAAAAGATGATGACGTGTGTGTATAATGGTGGAATGAGACAACATTGAGCTTATATAGGTACCATAAGTGGAATTTAATTAATTCTTACTTGGATTAAATATTTATTTTATTCTATTTATTTGGTTCTGAATCAAATTTCAATTAAACCTACCATAATGTTCTAAAAATTTCAAATAATACATAAATCAAGTCAATTTCGTGATCAGATGCCGATAAGGCCTTCAATTTGCATAATGAAACAAAACCACAGACAGATCTTTCTACAATAGACAAATATAAATGCAAATAACATATAATACATGCAATTAACGTAGAATTTCATTCTAATTACTTATTAGGCATTCTTAATCAAAGATTATATACTAATCATAGGTCGAGGTTGTTACAGTCTTCCCCTTTAAAGAGTTTGGTTATCTAAACTCAAATTATCTTCGTTTTGGAAGAATATCGGGTCCAAAGGGAACAAATCAGGATATCTCTTCATCATATCCTCTTCTGTTTCCCACATTGCGTATGTCCTTCCATGATTTTTCCAATTTACTTTCACCAATGGAATTTCTTTATGCCTCAGTCTTTTAATTCGGCGGTTCATAATTTGAATTGGCCTATTTTCATATGTATAGTCATTCTTCAGAAGCACATATATTGGCTCAATAACATGGTGCGGATCCCGCAAATACTTCTGAAGCATCGAAACATGAAAAACATTATGCATGTTCTCCATAACCGGAGGTAAGGCTACTTGGTATGTCACAGGATTGATTTTCTCAATAATTTTATACAACCCAATGTATCGTGGTGCCAACTTTCCTTTAACCCCAAATCGAGTTCGCCTTTTCATTGGAGTTACTTTGATAAACACATGATCACCGACTTCATATTTCCTCTCTCTTCTCCGGATATTCGCATAACTCTTTTGGTGACTTTGGGCGATTTTCAAATGTTCTTGAATCAGTTTCACTTTCTCAGTTGTTTCTTGCACAAGTTCCAATCCCAACAACGGTCTATCACTTACTTCGGCCTAATAAATCGGAGATCGGCATTTTCTACTATACAACGCTTCATAAGGAGCCATATCGTTACTCGAATGATAACTGTTGTTGTGCACAAATTCAGCCAATGGCAAGTAAGTCTCCCAATTTCCTTAGAAATCGAACACGCACATTCTAAGCATATCTTTCAAGGTTTGAATGGTTCATTCAGACTAGCCATCTGTCTATAAGTGATAAGCATTACTCAATTTTCAATTCAGTCCCCAAAGCTTGTTGCAAACTCTGCCAGAATCTTGAAGTGAACATAGGATCTCTATCAGATATAATAATTAATGGCACGCCATGCAATCTTGCAATCTCATTCACATAAATGTTAGCTAATTTGTCTACATTATAAAAAGTCTTCATAGAAAAAAAGTGAGTAGACTTAGTTAAGCGATTAACAATGACCCAAACAAAATCCATACCTCGGGAAGAACGAGGCAATCCAATAATAAAGTCCATCGTAATGTGCTCCTATTTCCATTCCGGTATTGGAAGTGGTTGCAGTAGTCCAGCAGGTTGTTGATACTTGGCTTTCACTTGTTGACAATGCAAATATCTAGCTACAAAGTTTGCAATACTCTTCTTCATGCCAAGCCACCAAAAATTATGTTTCAAATCTTTGTACATTTTTGTATTTCCGAGATGTATAGCAAATTTGGAGTTATGAGCCTCGGTCAAGATACGCTTTCTGAATTCAGAACAATCTGGTATGCAAAGTCCTCCTTAAAATTTCATAACATTGTCTTTAAACACAAATATGGGCCTTGGTTTTGACCCAATCTCATCAACAATGTTTTTCAAAAATTCATCTTGTAATTGTTTTTCTTTAACTTCCTCAACTATGGCCGGTTATGCAAAGATGGCAGCTAAAACTCCACCATGTTCACTCAAAACCACTTCAATTTCATTTCCAAATCACACAACAATTCTTTCTGGCCAATGAGCAAACATGACAAATTCCCAATAGACTTTCGGCTCAGACCATCTACAACTGTATTTGTCTTTCCGGATGGTACAAAATTTACAAGTCATAATCTTTAATCAACTCTAACCATCTTCTTTGTCTCATGTTTAATTCTTTCTGAGCAAAGAAATATTTCAGGCTTTTATGATTAGTATACACTTCACAAGTTACTCCATACAAATAATGGCACCAGATTTTCAATACAAAAACCACAGCTGCAAGTTCAAGGTCATGGGTCGGATAATTCTTCTCTTGTGGTCAGAGTTGACAAGAAGCATAAGCAATCACTTTACCATTTTGCATTAACACACATCCCAAGCCTTTATATGACGCATCACTATAAATTTAAAATCCGTCTGTACCATTAGGCAAGGTTAGAATCGGTGTGGTTACCAATCTAGTCTTCAATTCCTGCAAGGCTGACTCTCGTTGATCATTCTAATCAAATGATACATTTTTCTATATCAACTATGTCAATGGCATGGCAAGTTTGTAGAAGTCTTTTACAAATCTTTTGTAGTAACCAGTAAGTCCTAGAAAACTTCTCGCTTTAGATATATTTGTCAGTCTTGGCCAATCTACAATAGCATTAATCTTCTGTGGATCAACTGATATGCCATCTTTATTGAACACATGCCGTAGAAAAGTCACACAATCAAGCCAGAATTCGCATTTGGAGAATTTTGCATAAAGTTTTTTTTCTCTTAAGGTTTGTAACACAATTCTCGATGATTTTCATGTTCTTCCCTTTTAGAATAAATCAATATATCATCAATGAACACAACAACAAACTCGTCAAGAAATTGTTTAAACACTCTATTCATTAGGTCCATTAAGGTGGCTGGTGTATTTGTTACTCCAAATGACATTACCAAAAACTCATAATGCCCATATCTAGTCCAGAAAGGCAGTTTTCTCTATGTCTTCTACTTTAACTTTCAATTGGTGGTATTTGGATCTAAGGTCAATTTTTGAAAACACTTGGGCTCCCTGGAGTTAGTCAAACAAATCATTTATTCGGGGCAATGGATATTTGATTTTTGACTGTTACTTTGTTCAATTCCCGATAATCAATACATAATCTCAAAGACCCATATTTCTTCTTGATAAATAGGACAGGAGCATCCCAAGGTGAAGTGCTCGGTCGGATAAACTTCTTATCTAACAATTCTTGAAGTTGGACCTTCAGTTCTTTTAATTCGGAGATTGACATTCGGTATGGGGTTTTAGAAATCGGTTGTGTTCCAGATACAACATCAATGGTAAACTCAACTTCTTTATCTATCAGACCTTCGAGCAAATCATTAGGGAACTCATCAGAAAATTCATTGACTACAGGGATGTTCTCTACATTAGTACTATCTGTAGGCTCGATCAATACACAACACAAATAACCCCAGCAACCCTTTCACAACAATTTAGTAGCCTTCATAAAAGAAATCAAATACGGAGGAGGGACTATACCATTCCCACAAAACATAAACTCAAACAATCCGGGTGGTCAAAATACAATAGATTTATTCACAAAATCAATGGTAGCACAATATTTAGTCAACCAATCCATACCCAGAATATAATCAAAGTGAGTAATGTCCAAGGGCAGCAAATCAACATATAATAATACATCCCCAATCATGATGTCACACGTAGGATACACATAACCACATAACATAGAACCTCCAAATGGTGTAGATACAGACAATAAATAATTCAAAGATTCTAAAAGTTTAGTCAACTTTTCAGAAAAAGCATGCGATACAAATGAATGAGTCGATCCTGAATCTATCAACACATATACGTTTTGAACACAAATAGGGAGTATACCTGACACCACCAATTTGGTGTTCTGTATATCACCAGGTACAAGTGCAAATACTCATCCATGCCTTAAGGTTTTTCTCCCAGTGTTAGCCCTTGTATTCATTCTTGATGTAGAAGTGGATCCAATTGAACTTGCTGTTGGGCGGTTAGCATTTTCGGACCCGACAGGACAATCTCTCATCATATGACCAGTTTTTAACACACCTAAAACAGGCACCCGTTGCTCGATAATAAACACCCATGTGTTTCCTACCACATTTTGAGCAAGTTAGTGTAGCGCCACTACTCTAGCTTGAGCTACTAGAGAATCCTGTGTTTTGCTTCTTTGCAAATGACCCTGACCCTTCTTGAAATTGAATCTGGACCTCTTGCTTCTCCATTCGGTTGTTGGGGCCTTAATCTGTTTCATTGCGGCTAAGTTGGCTTCAGCCATTAGGGTTCTATCAAGCACATCCACATATTTGGGTAGTTTTAACACACCAACCCAATCAAACACTTCTAGATCTAAGTCTCCTTCGAATTTTTTAGCTTTCTTATAATCTGTGTCTTCCATGTGTGGGGCAAAATGGGCTAATTCAGTGAACTTGGCCTCGTACTCTGCTATTGACATTTTGCCTTGTTTGAGTTCTTGAAATTCAGACAATTTCCTATCTCGGAAACACTAAGGGAAGTATTTCTCATAAAAGATCTCTCTGAATTGATCTCGAGTTAAAATCCCACTACTATCACGGATAAGCATCCACAAACATCGAGCTTCATCTTTTAAAGTGTAAGTGGCTAATAAAACTTTATGAGTCTCGGTACATGGAAATACTTCAAATAACTTTTCAGTTTCTAGCATCCACATTTCAGCCTTTAAAGGTTCAATTCCACCCAATAAAGTTGGTGGCTTCATCTTATTGAATTTCTAAGTCAAACTTATGATATCATTGTTTACCAATTCTACTTGGACCGAAGGGGCGCAGGAGGCAAAGGTTGTTGTCTTTGTTGTTGCATTATTGCTTTTGTCAAAACTTCAGGCTTTCTTTCTATTCAGTTCATCCGAGTATTGAAAGATTCAGCTGTACCATCACTTCTTGTATTTTCCATTTGCTATAGGTAAACAGAGCACTAATAAACGTAGGCAAATAATTCTTTTCACAGTGTTCAATTTTAGTTCATTTCATTTCAGTGTCAATATATATTGGTTCAGATATGTTTATGCTTCACACACACTCACATATACAGATGTAATAATTCTTACTAGGACATTCTATAGCTTATATGGACTCGTGTGTGCAGTATAACTCGTGCTTTGATACCACTCTATCACGACCCAAACCCGCCCCTATAGGTTTAGCGTCGTAACTGACCAGTTATCCTAGGATTACCAAAGGCCTCTGAACAAATCATCACATAATAAGGAGCTGCAGAAGCAAATATATAAAACATACATAGTCCATAGAGCTGTGCAGACATATATGGGACACAAATTTTAAACTTTATATGTATAAACATGATGTTATATAAGCAACAATCTTACGTCACTGCACTTACTGATAATCAAAATAGGACTTAGCCCAATATATAAATAAAATAAAGAAAACTTAAACGGGATTCTGGATCACAAAACATTAATCCTGGCGGGTTTGAACCTCGGCGGAGGCACTTGTGGTTGGTGGACAAAATTGACCTCAAGCAATAGCTTAAGCACAGTCACACGCTTGACCTCCTACATACATAAATATTACGGTGAGCTGGAGCCTAGTGAATAATAACAGAATAAAGGTTTTAATGAATGATATCTATAACAGATTCAGAATTCATATTCATATTCAGAAACAGATACATATTTATATTCATCTTCATATTCATGTTCAAAGTTCATACATTTTACATGATCATACGCGGTATATCTATTAGCTTTAACAAATCCGATGATCCATAAAGGGACGGCTATAAAGGCATTTTGATAACCCATGAAGGGATGACCATGAAGGCATTTTGATGACTCATGTGCACAGAGACGTTTCCGATGACCCATAAATGAATGACCATAAAGACATTCCGATGACCTATAAAGAGACGCATATCATATGATGCTAAGGATGCCACGACTACATTTCAGAAACTTGGACAATCATTTATTCATATAAAACATAGCATTTTAGAAAATTGATCAGTTTAAATTATCAGAAAATAATTAAAGTTAAACATAACTTTACAGAGTTATTACTCATAGATAACTCCAATAGCAGATCAGACGAATCAAACAAACCAAACGGCTAAGACGCATGACCTACACAAACACATAGCAGATACACATTGAAATACACATTCGGAAAGCACTTAACTCATTTCTTTTCTATCTTAGTGTGTTTCTAACTCTTATCCTCATTATTATGTCTTAATTAAGGCTTAGGAATGCCTAAGATGGAATGAGGATACCAAAATATGTGTTGCAACACTTAGTCAAATTTTTGAAAACAGGGTCTTCGCTCAAACGTAAGTTCTTTTGCTCGAGCTAAGATTCAAAAATAAGGATGGTGGCTCCAGCACAACTTTGATCGCTTGTGAGGTTTACAAAACTCTACAAAAGTACTTGTTGCATGAATTTTTTCGCCCGACGAACGCTTAACAGTCACTCGAGCGCAAGATTGAATAAATAGAGTCCTCACTCGAGCGCAACTTTGGTCACTCGAGCGGTCTGAAAAACTTTATAAAACTTCTAAGAACATGAATTGTACGCTTGAGCCAACTTTTGTTCGCTCAAGTGCAAGTGCAAAACCAAGAGTGGTCGCTCAAGCGCAGAATCTGTTGCTCAAGCGGTGATACAGAATTTTTGAATTTTCAAATTAATGTTCAAGATGCAAAACTCAATTTCATAGCTTTAAAACACATCCTTTTGGCTCAAAACTTGAGAGAACATGCCTAAACTTGTAAAACATCAAAAATTAAGGATCATTTACATAAAATCAAGGCTCAAAAGTAAATCAATCGTCCAAAATTCAACTTAAAACTTTGAAAGCATAACATGTAGGTAATGAATTGAATTCAAAGCCTCCAAATCATGATCAAATAAGGTAAAATGATGGAAAACATGATGAATTCCCAAAATTAAGGTACAAATGCTGCATGCATGTGAGAATTCTTGAAAATTAATCTCAAAATGTAAGAAAATATGCATGTATGCATGGTATGACTTAAATTTCTTCATTTCTAGCTCAATTATCATGTTTAAACACTTTAATCTCTAGAATTCTTACACTAATGTCTTGAATACAAACTTTAGAAATACAATTCTTACCTAGAGTTCCCAATTCTTTGAATTCTAGAAATTTCTTGCACAACTCTTCCAATTTCTTTCAATTGACTAGTAATCTCTCTCTTTTTTTCTTCCCTTAAGCTTCAATCTTTTCCTCTCCCTCTCTTCTCACGTTTTTGCTTTTAATGATGACAAAAAGATGATGAAGTGTGTGTATAGTGGTGGAATGATACAACATTGAGCTTATATAGGTACCATAAATGGAATTAATTAATTCTTGCTTGGATTAAATATTAATTTTTTTTTTCTAATTATTTGGTTCTGAATCAAATTTCAATTGAACATACCATAATGTTCTAACAATTCCAAATAACACATAAACCAAGTCAATTTCGTGATCGGATCTTGGATAAGGCCTTCAATTCATAATGAAACAAAACCACGCAGCAGATCTTTCTACAATGAGACATATATAAATGCAAATAACATTTAATACATGTAATTAAAGTAGAATTTTATTTTAATTACTTATTAGGCTTTCTTAATCAAAGATTATCGCTAATCACAGATCGGGGTTATTACAACCGTTGTTTTGCCGCCACCATTTGTCTTGACTCATCACTCTACCACTGTCGCCATTGCCTTCCAACACAGATCTTTATCTTCGTCAACGATCAACCCAGATCTTCATCTTCATCAACAAGCAACCCAGATCCCGTCATGTCGTCGACCCCGTCACCATCGCGCCTCCAAACCATATCGATCCAACCATATACACAGAGAGAGTGAGAGATTACAGATCTTCATCTTTATCGACGGCCAACCCAAATCTTCATCTTCATCGAAAGCAACCCAGATCCCATTGCGTTGCCGTCGCCATCTTAACTCTAACGACCCAACCATGCACACACACACACACACGCGCACAGAGATTGCAGTGACGGTGGGTTTCGCGATTGAAAGGAGTGGAGATCTCGATTGCAGGAAATATCGCAATTTCAGAAGAAGAAAAATAAGAAGAGGGAGATGGAGGTGGCGACTGGTGATGAGAAGCTGGCCAGTGGCAGGTGGAGGTAGTAGCCGGAGTTGAGAGGAGTTAGGGTTAGGGTTTGGAAAATTAAGGTTAGAAGATGAGAGATGAGGGTGTAAAAGTGGAGTTTTATGTTGGGATAAAATTAAAAAAAAAAAATGGAAGACATGGGGTTTTAAAAAGAAAGGTAGGGGTAAATAGCAGTCTTCAATGTTTTTTGGTGATACAATTATTACACTCTGAAAATATTGATTTTCTAAAATTACCCTTTGATAATACTTGTTTTAAAGAATATCAATTGTCATAATTATACTTTTTGTGTTGTTAATGAATTTAAAAAGAATGGAAAAATAGAAAATTCATATTATTTTAATCCTTAATTTTTGAAAATGGACTAATATTTTAGGATAATGAAAAATAAAATAAGAAAATAAGATAGTATTTGGTAGAATTTTAGAATTATGATTTGAGAATAGAGTTGTACTTTGAATTTGTGAATTTTGAAATTATGATTTGAAAAAGAAAATTGGTTTAGTTATAAATTTTGAAAAGAGTTTTTAATTGAGTTTTGAATTTTGATATGACATATGAAATGAAAAAAGTTGTTTGGTTATGAGTTTTGAAAAGAGTTTTCAAAACTTAATTCAAAAACTTATAACTCATAACCAAACACAAAACACAAAACTCTAAATTCTATTGAATTTCAAAACTTAATTCAAAAACTTATAACTCATAATCAAACACAAAACTCAAAACTCTATTAAAAATTATATTCCAAACTCATAACCAAACTCTTTTTAAAATTCAATTCAAAAAAATAATTTGTCATTTTGGTTTAAAAAAATAATTTCTTTATTTAAAAAATATCAAAAACAAATATAATTTTTTTTTCCCCAAATAACAGATGGCGATTGGCGATTGGCAATTGCCAAAAAAAAAAAAAATAAAATAATAATAATTACACTGTTCCAGTCAACTAAGGGAACGTCCAGGAGGATGATCGGGTAGACTTAAAATTCAAAAACTCCTCTGGTTTTCAGAATGGAGAAGACGAAAGAGAGAGAGTATGTATGAATCTGCCAAACGTAAAAAAAGAAATATGTTTTGAAATGTGTAGTGGAATCACATTTTCAAAACTCCATCTAAACAGTGCATGCAAACGGATGGGTGGAATTATGATTAGAAAATATAACTAAACACAGCCTAATATTTTGAGACGGAAGGAATAAAATATTTAAAATCTTTAACATTACTCAAATAATTATGTGAATAGTATCTTTGTTGGCGGTAAATAATTGGTGAGTTGGGGTTTGTTCTTATTCGTTGTGTTGTGTAGCAGAGAGATTTTGGCTTGGGGGCAAAGCTAACTTGAAAATTGAAATCAACAAAATCTATCAAAATCTCCATTTTTAATTAGCTGTAAAAACAACATTAAACTTATATGTTTAGAGTTATGTTAATTTAACTCTTTTCTTTTCTTTTTTTTTATGTTGTTTTTTTATCATTAATTTACTTTTCTATTTTAGTTTATGAATATGATGATCATCATAATTTAAAGTTAAATAACATATTATCATAAAAAAATTAGAATAATAAAACTACACCTAGAAACACACTAATATGATGCAAAATGTTAATTTTCAAAAACATTGGTTAAAATTTTTTAGTATAGCTAAATCAAGTGTTTGAAAATTTGGACGAAATAGCATTACACTAGTTTTGTATTGGTTTACTTGAGAAAATAATACATATCGACTAATAGAAAACAGTATTCAAAACCTTGGTGTGAGCAAGGAAAAAAAATTCACTTCTTTCTCTAGTGTGAGCACAAAATTTTCTTAATATGGCAATTCAAATATTTGTTAAAAGGGTTAAACTTAGTTTACAATTAAATTTTGTTACTATCCTAAATTTAAATAATAATTATTATTAATTAGAAATTCAAATAATTATTAAAAGGGTTCAATTGATTGAATAAACTTCTAAAACAACTACAACAATAATTTTTTTTTTTTTTTTTTTGATGACCGAGGTATCTGAGCTCTCGTTTTTGACCCGTCCGACTAATCCTCGATAACAGCAACCCACCGCCGTAGCTCCCATTTAAATCCCAAGTCTAATCCTAGGGAGAATCCAACCCGTGACCGTGCGCCTTACCCACACAGTCACGTGTACGCCTTTACCACTAGACCACCTTGGGGGTGGGTGCAACTGCAACAATAATAACTCAATCTATTGAGTTAAATGGAAAATTCTTTTAGGACTGGTCTTAAAATTATTAAATTAGGATTGATTTCGTTTGGCTGAAGCAGTTCAGGAGATGGATCTTGAGTTCTTTAGAAATAGAGTTTTAGAAATGGAGTTTTAAATGATGACTGGAACGACATGGGCTAGAACGTAACTCATTTGGTTTGATTTTTTCAGGGTCTTTTGGGGAATATCAGGGGATGTAACCCATCCTATGGTTTGTGCAGTAGCTTGATGCAATCTACTGTTAGTCATTGGGATCATGTGGAAGGTGATGCCAAAGTATACTTACAGATCTGGAGCTTATCATCCTAAGTAATTGTGATAGTTTACAAAGTTTAGTTATATATATCTAGTCTAATATATATATATATATATACACACAGATAGGGAAGCTTCTCTCCAATCCACAGTAGATTGGAGTATTATCAGTTTGTGGAACTTACTGCGAGTCTTGTTTCGATAATTCAAATCATTTAATATATAGAATTAAATCGAGTAATTTATATTTGAAAAAAATTATGTTGATCGGCTGTCGGTAGTCCCTTGATCGAAACACATTTTTCTCAATTGTAAATATGATTTTAAAAATAAATTGTTAACAAAAATGTGTTCCAATCAAGGGGTTACCGATATCCAATCAACGTGAGGTTTTATAGGCATGAAACACTCAACGAGCTGTATACACCAAACGGTTCGGATCATTGAAACAGGACATGTAGTGGGCTTCATGAATTTAACAGTATGCTCCCGTCTACACAATCTACTGGAAAGCCACTCCCAATTAATTATTCTCTGATTTGAAATTGAGTAAAGGTTTGGGATGGATTGGAGTTTTAGAATGATAAAAAAGATAGAAAGAAAATAATTAAAATTTGGAGAAGAAAATGAAAAAAGTTAAATATGAAAAATACATCTAAGTAGCTTAGGTGTACCAATAAAATAAAAAATAAAAAAAATCTTCTTAAGATTTAATGGATGTACTAATTTATTATTTGGGTATAAATAGAATCACCTGTACCTTGGGCTTCAGCTATTTTCGGTCAAGTCCATGAAGTGCATTAAAGCCCAAGTCAAGGTGAGGCCCAATCTAAATTTCAGTAGAAGTGTCTGAGCCCAATTGAACTTAAAACCCAAATTGAAAAAATAAATTTTGATAAATTACAAATACACCCCTAAAACTTACTTAAAAAACGGATTATCTCATGTGATTTTAAAATTACATCTCATCCCTACAAGTTTTTAATTACATAAGAAATTATCCCTCTTATAAATAAATCACCAATTCAATTAATAATTTTTAATGATGTCAAAATATATTTCAATTGACAATTCATGTAATTTTATTCTTGTAAATGAGAGTAGTTACAAATTTCATTTTAACTATTAATTCTGTTAAATAAAAACTCTAACAATGGAGTACGTGTAATTTTTAAAATTATAAGGAGTAATTTGTATTTTAAGCAAATCTCAAGATGTATATTTGTAATTTACCCAGTCAATAAATAGGGAAAAAAATGAGAAAAGATAAAAAGAGAAGAGAACACTAGAAAAAACAAACGAAAAAAAATGAAGAAGATGAAATAACATGCATTATGCTGTAGCTTTGCAGAATATGGGGGAGAGAGAAATGGATTCCACCCAAGAAGGGAAGGCCCCAGAGGGGCCCATCAGATTATGGATTTACATCTGCCAGAGAGATTGTTGGAAACATATGTGAGCAAAATAGTATTTTTTTTTTTTTAATAAAAAAAAACACAAATAAATAAATAAATAAATAAAGAGAAGTGTATCAATGAGTCCCTCGGGTGACAAAAAATGGGTGTTTAAGGGCCGGACTTATTAATGAGATTTATTTATTTATAAATTTTATTTTATTTTTACTTATCGAGATCTTTAAAATACTCTTCTTTTATCTTCTTCATCCCCATTATCAATATTATTATCAATACTATTGACATACACGCACTCACTCACTGTTACATAATTATTCACTTATAGAAACAAAAACACACATAGACATAGACATAAAAAAAAAGTAATAGAGACTAGTTTAATAAATTTATAAAAATACATTCAATGATAAATTTATCACTAATCGATTTGTAAAAAATTACAAGCGAAAAATTTATCACAAAAATAAAATCTAAATTTGATTTGTAGCATACCGATTTAAAAGAAATAGAGAAAGAGGAGAGATATGGAGAATCACTATTATTTGAGCCATTTAGAATCAATTTCACCGTTGGGACAACTAGATTTGTGTAGATCTAGGTGAGGTCGTTGGAAAATAGTGGCTAATGAGGATGTCATGATAGAAAATGGTTGCGATAATAGAAGATGCGATGGCGATATGGTGATTGTGTAGATCAGCGATAATAAAATATAGATCGACAATAGTAGAGATGATTAATGAACAATGGCGATAGATTGGTGATGGTGGAGATAGTTAATGGTGGCGTGGTTGAATGATGGCGATGAAGGTGGTGGTGGTAAGTGGATGGCAATTATGACAATCATGATGGTGGTGATGAGTGAGCGGTGATGATGGCAGGACAATAGTAATGTGAAACTTTTGAAGAAATGATGGGAGAGAGAGTCAATAGGATTCATACGTATTTAAGTCCATTTAATGGAACAAGTCATAATTAACCATAAAGAAACGATAGTGTGACTTGTGTATGTGGACTGGACCAAGTTCGCCTCTAAGCTTAAGCTTTTGGGAGAGAAGGCATTTTAGCATTTTTTTTGTTCATAAAAAAAGAAGGCATTTTGGCATTTTTTAAAATTTATTTTTATGAACAACGTTAGGAATACAAAATATTCTACCAATATTTAGGATATCTAGCATTTTTGTTTTTATCTTACCAAATTTTGCAAGATGAATAGCACATCAATTGTGTTTTTATATTTGCCGTGATGGATTGTACACTGCTTTTAGAAAACATTGTTTATGGCACGATTGGTTTGTATTCAACATTTGGCAATGTGAGGGCCGTATCAATATCAAATTAGTTAAAATTTTATTATATTTTAATTTAAAAATTATTTTTGGACAAAACACCAATAAATCTTAAATTTTAATTTGTTAAACTATTTGGTCTTATTTTTTATTTTGTAGACTGATAAGTCTTATTTGGATGTCAATTACGTATATACCCAATTGTTTAATACGTAATTTTTTTTTTGATGAAGGGCAAATGTAAGTTTTTACTGATGTTGTAATGACAAAAATACCAAAAAAGCATACTATAGACTTTTTTATAATTTCCCTCCTTTCCGGACGCCAGCAATGTCAACTACACCATCAACATTAACTACATCAGGAATCATCAACTACATCCTCAACATTATCACCACCAGCAACAGCAACTACATCAGCAACAGCAACTACATCATCAACATCAAGAAACATCAACTACATCATCACCTTCAGCAACATCAACTACATCATCAACATTAACTATATCATCAACATCAGAAAACATCAACTACATTATCACCATCAGCAACATCAACAACATCATCAAACATCAATTACATCATCAACATCATGAACATCATCAAAATCTTCAAACATCAATTACATTATCAACTTCATCAAACATCAGCAACATCAACTACATCATCAACATCATCAAACATCAACTACATCATCAAAATCACGAACATCATCAAACATCTTCGCCGGAGTCGCCTCCCACCTTGTGCCGCCGCTTATCATCAAACATCATCAAAAAACTACATCATCAATGTCACTACACCATCAACATTAACTACATCGTTTATTATCAAACATCATCGCGAACATTATCAAACACCATCGCCGGAGTCGCCTTCCACCTTGTGCCGCCGCTTCGTACCTTAACTCTGCCTCAGACGCTCTCTCTCTCTCTCTCTCCTCTCTCAGTCGTCAAAATCACAGAGCTATAGATCTGAGCATGCCATCGCCGAAGCTATAGATCTAAGCATGCCTCATGCCGCCACTCCACAACATTGTATCCGACGTCGACAATCGAGATCTGGAAGGTCGTAGATCTACGAATCTTCATTTTTTTCTATCACCGATCTGTGCTGTATATTTTACTTTTTTCTATCACCGATCTACCCAACATCATCGGCGGCCGAAGCACAAGACAGATGCCATTGTTGGCAAGATTGGGAGACCTGCAAAATGAAATCAATAGGGGTAAAAATGTAAACTCCGTATATAATATACCAAAAATATATACCATACCAAAAATAAAAAGGACTAAATGGTTTAAGAAAAAACACTTAGGACTAACTAGAGTAACATTTACCAAAATGGGATTTATGAGTAATTTTTTCATTATTTTTCTATTTTAATTTTACATCTTTTAAAATATATTTTCTAACAAACTCTCATTATGTCTCTATACTATTTAAATATTTTTTATTCATTTTAATTTGGAATTATTTTTTATAAACTCAACACAATTAATTTTAAAATATAAAAAGTAATATTTTTTTAATATTTGGTTAGGATAAACTACTAGCTATATTTGTTGATTTAAAACCATCTAAATTAAAATGGCCAACTTGATAACTAGTTTGATAGAGGTGAAATTTAGTAATTTATTCACTATTTTAACTAAAAATTGAAAATAACTAATTTGATGGAGTTGCTCTTGGTAAGTTAAATTACAATAAAAGGGCCACAGTTGCTGGATTTGGAGTCACGTGATGCAGCGGTGATTGTTGTCTTGACCATGGGACTCGTTTTGAGTTTTGTTTTAATGATCTAAACCGTTCAAATTTTAAAAAATATTGTGAAGAATATACATGTAAAAAATTAAATTAATCAGATATTGATAACTTTTTCATCAAATTACATTTGTATTCAGTTTGATACATACATATTAATTTATATATATATATTATTGTGCTTTGATAAAGAGATTATCGATATCTGATTAACTTAAATTTTCACAAGTATATTCTTCTCGATATTTTCTTAAATTGAACGATTCGAATTATTAAAATAAGACTTGAAACGAGGCCCACGGCCATATCCTGATCATTTGATTGACTAGAATCCTATATATTTGACCTTCTCCTTTGTCGAATAATAGTTATATGGGTCACTATACTAACTGTTCTATCTTGCCACCTTTAACTAAGATCATTTGGTTGTTAGATGCGTGGTAACAGAGAAGAAATGGAAAATCAACATGTTAATGCAATTTCTCCGGAAATAAATGAAATTTTGCGAGACATTTTACAATATCCATTCTCTTCTATTATATAAAAAAGGGTAAATTACAAATGTATCATTTGAGGTTTTGTTAAAATATAAATTGCCTCTTATAATTTTAGAAATTATATCACATCCTTTTAAGTTTCTAAATGCATAACAAATGACCATTTTTATTAGTAATAAATCATCAAGTCAATTAATTTTTGGATAAATTACAAATACACTCCCTGAGGTTTGCTTAAAATACGAATTGCCTCTTGTGATTTGAAAAATTAGAAATACCTTCCTGTCAAAATTTTTTACTTAACAGAATTAATTGAAAAAATGAAATTTCTAACTGTTCACCTCTACAATAATAAAATTATCCGAAATATTAATTGAAATAAAATTTTAATATTATTAAAAACTGTTAATTTACTTGATGATTTATTAATAAAAGGACATATTTATTATGAAATTAGAAACTTTAGGAGGCATAACGTAATTTCTAGAATCACAGGGGGTAATTTTTAATTTAAGTAAAACTCAGGGGCTGTGTTTGTAATTTACTCATAACTTTTTTAATGATATCATAAATATATTTCAATTAATGGTTCATATAATTTTATTATTATATTGGAGAATAGTTAGGAATTTCATTTTTTTTGTTAATTCTGTTAAATAAAAAATTATAACAAGGGGGATAACAAGGGAATATTTATAATTTTCAAAATTATTAGGAATAATCTGTATTGTAAGTAGATTTTAGGGATATATTTATAATATATCCTATATAAAACTTGTTTATTATTTGATGATATTAAAAAAGGGTATGTTTTATTTGGTGTAAATGTTGTCACTTTTTTTCTTTCTTTATTTAATTTTTAAATTTTAATTTTTAGGATTGCTCTCCATATTCAACAGGTGCTAAATTTATTATTTATTTATTTTTTCATTTATCAAGCTTAACTGCCACATCTAATAATTTTTAAATAGTTTTTATCGTTCATCAAATCATTATATGATTTTTTTTAATTTATCAAACTATTCAAAAATTTAAATACAAAATTACAAATATATTGCATTTACACCCCTGCTAGTCCACCTTTAAAGGAAAAATGTTGTAGAAAGAAAAAAATTGGATGAGAAGAGAACCCAATTATCAAGATGGGGAAAGGAAAGGGTTATGATCTTGATAAGACTTTTTAGTTCGTAAAATATTTTTGAGAGGAGTAATGTTGAAATTTTTAAAAAATTTATCAAATGTCTTAGCCAGTTTGCATTAGCTAAGAACGATCCCCTGTGGACCAGCAAGCCGCACCACAAAACGACTAGTCACGCTACGCTCTGGTAAAGAGGCTATTGCGCATCTATTTATTTATTTATTTATTCATTTATCAAGCTTAACTGCCACATCTAATAATTTTTAAATAGTTTTTATCATTCATCAAATCATTATATGATTTTTTTTCATTTATCAAACTATTCAAAAATTTAAATACAAAATTACAAATATATTGCATTTACACCCCTGCTAGTTCTCCTTTAAAGGAAAAATGTTGTAGAGAGGAAAAAATTGGATGAGAAAAGAACCCAATTATCAAGATGGGGAAAGGAAATGGTTAGATTTCAAGGCAAAAAGAAACAAAATAGGAAATGAGGGCCAGACTACTTATCCACGAGTTTGAGATCTCTAACATTTGTGTTATGATCTTGATAAGACTTTCTAGTTCATAAAATATTTTTGAGAGGAGTAATGTTAAAATTTTTAAAAATTTTATCAAATGTCTTAGCCAGTTTGCATTAGCTAAGAACGATTCCCTATGGACCAGCAAGCCGCACCACAAAACTACTAGTCACGCTACGCTCTAGTCAAGAGGCTATTGCGCAGCTACCAAATTTTGGATCCCGACTCGTTAGAGCTCAAGGATTCTGAAACACAATCCTACGGAATAGATCCTGTACAAGTAAGGTCATGTCTCTCTCTCTTCTTCTCGCCTTATAAATACAGTTCATTTTTTTGTTAACCTTTCGATGTGGGACTCTCTGTCTTTGTTGTTTTTGTTTCTGGGTTGAGCTTGTGAAAGCATTTTTCATTTTAGATTTGACTTGGATTTGAAAATCTGAGAGAGAAGAGGTTCGATTGAGAATTTGAAACACCCAAAAATGATAGAATAAAGCAAAGGCAATACAAACATATATGCTTTTCTGTTAGTCTCCTTTTTTCTTGATTTTCAAATTTTGTATTGAACTATCCTGTTTTGTATAATGGAAAAAAACTCACCCTCTATTTATATATATATGAAGATGAACAGACATTTTAAAATAAAGGCAAAAACATTCCCATTTCTAAATATTTTAGGTTCATCTTTGTGAGTGGAAGATCACCATTATCCTCATTATTTCTTGAAGTTTCTTCTCCACATTTACATGATGGATATATGCAAGTCAGTGTGTGTAGGCTCTCACCACCACCTTCCACCGACGATCACCTTTGATAAACCAACCACTTCCCCTCTCCTCTCGCTCTCATGTTTCATCTATCTTCTTGTAATAACCCTAACCACTGTTTACCGATAAACCACTGATTACTGTTAAACTGAGACTGATTATGATAAATAATTGAACCAACTGAAAAACTGAACTGACTAACTGAAATCTGAAACTGATTGATTAAGTATATCTGTTTGAATTGCATTCTATCTGTTTGACTGTTCGATTATTTGTTCGTGTTTTTATGTTTAAATTGTGAATTGAAGGCCTTATCGGCAGCCGAAACTGAAATCGATTAATGTTTTATGATCATTAGAATTTATGTGATTTTATGGCAATTAGGGATTAAGTTAATATATTTCCCAACTGTGTAGCTTAGTGTGTGTTCGTTCTGTAAACTGTGTAGGGTTAGCATCGAAAGACGTGCTCTAGTCTAATTGTAGCCCAGAACTCTGTGAGTAACAATTGTGTAAAGATATGTTCAACTGAGAATGTTTTCTGACTGTCAACTGAACTGCTTTCTGAACTGATATTGTTAATTGAATGAATGTATGTCCTATATTCTGAACTGTATTGTGGCGTCCTTAGCAACTACTGTTTACTGTTACTGTTACAGAGATCTCTGTCGGTTTCCTTGTTGGAACCACCACTGTTTACTGATTGATGGCCATCATTAACTGTTCGGTCTCTCGAGACCTACTGTTTACTGTACTGCTATGCTAATGGATGTACTACATATGACTAAATGACTGATATACTGAATTAATGAACTATTTTCATTACTAAAGGGCATTCATTCTTAACCTCTTTACGCATTATGTTATTCACTGGGCTTTAGCTCACTGTTTATATATATATATATGTAGGTGTTCGGGCAGCACTGCAGGAGCTAGGGCGTGGATTAGACTCCCCTTTTGTCAAGCCAACCTTTGTGCCTCACTGCGAGGTTAGAGCACTGCCAAGCTATAGCTTATGGATGTTTTTATTTCCTATCGACTCTGTATGCATTTTGTATGATTGTGTAGTATTCTTGTATTGTTTAATAGGGATTAGATCCTGTTACAGATAGTTATAAATATTGTGCATCTTGTTTTGTCCTTTGATTGTACAT
Source organism: Camellia lanceoleosa (assembly GCA_025200525.1). NCBI lineage: Eukaryota > Viridiplantae > Streptophyta > Magnoliopsida > Ericales > Theaceae > Camellia > Camellia lanceoleosa. The sequence goes on along the minus strand of CM045761.1, from coordinate 134,926,017 downwards.
ATGAATGAAAAGTCTTTTTGCATCTGATATCACTGACTCATTGTACATTGTTTATTTACTATATTGGCTTCCGCCAAGTCCACATACTACTGTTCTTTGTATTCTTTGTTAGCGGGCCTTTGGTAATCTCGGATTCTTGGCGATTCTGATGCTAAACCCATAAGGCGGGTTTGGGTCGTGTGAGAATGGTATCGAGCGATACTTACCACGAGTTATACCGCTGCGTGTCCAAATGAGCTATAGGATGTCCTAGAAAAGTGATTAGGGCATTGCATAAGCACGATAAGTGTGTGGCTATGACATGACTGAATATGTGCTAATGTGATAAACTGTTTAAGTATGCAACTGCTTATGTTGATAATTGGTAAAACTGTTTATAGTGAAATGGATAATACAAGAATTGCAAATGAATCTGAATCCTCATCCTTTGAGGCAAGAATGGCAAGACTAGAAAGAATGATGGAACTAATAACTAAAAGACTAGATCAACAATAGAATCAACAGCCCCCACCTCCTCCTCCGATACAGCCAGAACAGAATGTCAATGTTAATGATGGGGACATAATTGCTCTCACCTAGAAGTTCAGCAAAATGAAACCGCCATCCTTTCAGGGAGGTCTTGAACCACTAAAAGCTGAAACATGGGTTTTAGAGACTGAGAAATTGTTTGAGGTGTTTCCGTGCTCGGAGGCACATAAAGTATTGTTAGCTACCTTCACCTTGCAAGAAGAGGCCAGAAGGTGGTGGATGCTAGTTCGTGACACCAACATTGTAATGACTTGGGCTCAATTCAAATGAGCCTTCTTCGAGTAATATTTCTCATAATGTCGAGAGAGAAGGTGTGAATTTGAACAAGCTGAAACAAAGCAATGTCCGTTGCTAAATATGAAACAAAGTTCACCGAAGTGGCTAGATATGCACCACATATGGTGGACCTTGATTACAAGAAGGCGAGAAAGTTTGAAGGCGGCTGAATGTTGCAATATTGGATAAATTAATGTTTTGAAGCTACCGAACTATGTAAATATCCTTAACGAGCTTTGATGGTGAATCAAACATCGAACCGAAAACTGAAACACAGCGTTTGAATGGCATAGAAAAAGGCGGTTTTAAGTTTAAAAGGCAAAAACAACCCGTTGAACAAGAAGCAAAATCTGAGGTCAACGACTACTTCTAGTCAAGAGACCGGTCTATACTACCTGTTTGAATATGGTAAAAACCATAATGGAGTTTGCTATAAAATCTCTCGGTGCTTATTACGAGTGTGGCAAGGTGGGCCACATGGTCAAAGATTGCCCTTCCACTCCTAAAGTGCACCAAATCGTGACATCAAGCTACGCACCAAAACCGAACCCTAAAGCTCAGGGAAAGAGCCTGTGAGGCGGTAAGTGTTAGCCCTAGTATCGGAGGCGTTCAAAATCTAGAGACCGTAGTGTCGTATTCTCTTTATTTGTACTCAAAATGCATATGTACTGATTGATTCGGGATCTACACATTCTTATGTATCGCATATTTTTTTGCGAAAATTGAATAGACCCTTAGAACCCATGAATTATCTGTTAGCTGTATCATCACCTATTGGGGGATCCATGACTTGTGCATACATATACCCTGCTTGTGAAATTATTGTTGGAGATGTACATCTGTTTATTGACTTACTACCTCTAAACATAGATCATTTTGATGTAATATTAGGGATGGACTGGTTAACGAAATATCATGCCACCACAGACTGTGTAACAAAACAAGTAGTTTTCCGTTCACCGGGTTTGCCTGAATTTGTGTTTAATGGGAGTGGAGTGATACCTCCCCCATATTTGATTTCATCTGTGAAGGTTGTTAAATTGATTAGAAAATGATATAAGGGATATTTACATTACGTATTATTGTACCCTCTTGATGTTAAAAGCCCTGTATTCCCATAGTCGAGAGTTCCCGGATGTTTTCGGATGATCTGCCGAGGATTTGATTGACGGAAGATTGAGTTCACCGTTGATGTGATTAGGTATCTGACCTATATCGAAGCTCCTTCTGAATGGCTCCAAGCGGCGAGAGAATTGAAGTGCAAGCTGCAAGCTGATAGACAAAAAGTTCATCGGCCTAGTACTTCAAGTGAAGTGCACTGTCTTGTTTGTGAAAAAGAAAGACGACTCACTAAGACTGTGTATTGACTACCGTGAACTGAACAAGGTAACTGTGAAAAATAAATACCCATTGCCTCGTGTTGATGACTTATTTGATCAGTTACAGGGTGCTCAAGTGCTCTCTAAGATTGATTTCAGATCCGGATATCATCAGTTGAAAATTAAACCAGAAGATATTGATAAAACTGCTTTTCGAACAAGGTATGGACATTACGAATTCTTAGTTATGCCTTTCGGAGTTACCAATGCACCTGCTGTATTTATGGATCTCATGAGCGAAATTTTTAAACCATTTCTCGATGACTTTATTGTTGTATTCATAGATGACATTCTAATTTACTCCAAAAGTATATGAGAACATGAACATCATCTGAGACTTACCCTCAGACCTTAAGAGAATAGAAACTTTATGCTAAACTATCTAAATCGAATTTTGGCTTGACCATGTTATGTTTTTGGGACATGTTGTTAGCAAAGATGGAATTTCGTTGATCCTGAAAAATTGAAGCGATAGTAAATGGCCTAGACTAACAAATGTAACGAAGTCAAAGCTTTTGGGATTAGTGGATACTCTGAAGATTTGTCAAAGATTTCTCCAAAATTACCTTACAGTTGACACAATTGACTCAAAAGGGATATCATTTGGTGGGTGACCCAAGAGAATCAGCTTTCCAAGAGTTGAAAACTCGACTTGTGACTGCACCTGTTCTTACCCTACCTTTAGGCACGGATGGATTTACCATTTTTAGTGATGCTTCTCATAAGGATTTAGGATGTGTTTTAATGCAGAATGGGAGAATTATTGCTTATGCTTCCCAAGTTGAGACCGCATGAAAAGAACTACCCAACCCATGATCACGGAACTTCTTTGCGATCGTATTATGCTTGAAAATCTGGCGCCACTACCTATATGAGGCGACATGTGAAGTATATACCGACCACAAAAGTTTGAAATACTTCTTCACACAGAAAGAACTGAACATGAGATAGTGGAGATGGCTAGAACTGATTAAAGACTATGATCTACAGATTTTGTATCATCCGGGAAAAGCCAATACCGTTGCCGATGCATTGAGTAGAAAATCGATTGGGAATTTAGCCTGTTTGTTTAGTGACGAAAAGAGTTGCTCTGTGACCTTGAAAGATTTGAAATTGAGATTGTGTTGTGAGAATAAGGTGGAACAATAGCTGCTATTTCTGCTCAACCAGCATTGATTGAAGAAATTAAAGAAAAACAGCAACAGGATGACTTCTTGAAGAAGATCATCGATGAACGAGAATCTAAACCAAGACCGAGTTTCAAATTTGAAAATAATGTGCTGAAATTTCAAGAAAAAGCTGTGTATGCGAATGATTTTGGTGAAAAGAAGAATTACGTAAGAGGGCCACAATTCAAAATTTTCTATCCATCCAGGAATACGAAAATGTATCAAGATTTGGCCCAATTTAAGTGGCGGGAATGAAGAAAGAAATTGTCGATTTTGTATCGAAATGCCTTCATTGCCAACAAGTCAAAGCCGAACATCAATAACCCATGAGCTTATTCTACGACTCTTCTGGAAATGAAGTGGAAATGAGAACTTATTACTATGGACTCAATTTGGGTTATTGTTGATAGACTGACTAAATCTGCTCACTTTTTACCTATCAAAACAATTTATAATGCGGACAAATTAGTTGTGATTTATATTGATGAGATTGTTAGATTACATTGAGTGCCTGTGTCCATTGTTTACGAGATTGAAGTTTACATCGAGATTACAGCAAAGCTCTGATTGCATTAGGTCTTGAGCGAGTAGTAGTGCTATCATCCTCGAGACGGATGGTCAGAAAGGACCATCCAGACTCTGGAGGATTTACTGAGGATGTGCGTCCTTGATTTTCAGAGAAATTGGGAAAGCCATTTGCCATTGGCAGAATTCGCCTACAACAACAACTTTCATTCAAGTATTGGTATGGCGCCTTTCGAGACATTGTATGACAGAAAATGTAGATCTCCGTTCTTGGCGAAGTTGGAGATGGGCCGTTACTTAGGCCCAAGATTGTTTATGAAACGACTGAGAAAGTGAAATTAATACAACAGAGAAAGCCTGCAGGCCGAGAAAAGTCATCTTGATGTCGAGAAGGCGAGGCAGAGTATGAAGTGGGTGATCACGCGTTTTTGTGAAAGTGACAGATGAAAGGCGGACTTCGTTTTGGAGTCAAAGGCAAGCTAGCTCCGAGATATGTCGGACCGTATGAGATTATTGAGAAAATTAATCCGGTGGCATATCAAGTTGCGTTTCCTCCTGAAATGGAGCATATGCATAGCGTCTTCCACATTTCTATGTTGAGGGACTACCTCCGGGATCCTTTTCATGTGATAGAGCCTACTCGTGTAGTGCTGAGTGATGACTACACTTACAAGGAACGGCCTATTCAGATTGTAAACAGACGGATCAAAAAGTTGAGAAACAAATGAATCCTGTTAGTGAAAGTCGACTGGCAAAACCATGGTGGCGTGTATACCACTTGGGAAAGGGAAGATGACATGGCTAAGAGATATCCTGAATTGTTCCCACTGAATCCTGTTTTCTTCCAGAATAAAGATAATTCGAGTTTAGAGGACTAAACTCATTTTAAGAAAGGAGACTGTAATAACCCTCACCATTGTTTACCGATAAACCAGTGATTACTGTTAAACTGAGACTGATTATGATAAATAATTGAACCAACTGAAAAACTGAACTGACTAACTGAAATCTGAAACTAATTGATTAAGTATATCTGTTTGAATTGCATTCTATCTGTTTGACTGTTTGATTATCTGTTCGTGTTTTTATGTTTAAATTGCGAATTGAAGGCCTTATCGGCGGCCGAAACTGAAATCGATTAGTGTTTTATGATCATTAGAATTTATGTGATTTTATGGCAATTAGGGATTAAGTTAATATATTTCCCAACTGTGTAGCTTAGTGTGTGTTCGTTCTGTAAACTGTGTAGGGTTGGCATCGGGAGACGCGCTCTAGTCTAATTGTAGCCCAGAACTCTGTGAGTAACAATTATGTAAAGATATGTTCAACTGAGAATGTTTTCTGACTGTCAACTGAACTGCTTTCTGAACTGATATTGTTAATTGAATGAATGTATGTCCTATATTCTGAACTGTATTGTAGCGTCCTTAGCAACTCATTTCTTATTCTTATTCTGAAGATCTCTGTCGGTTTCCTTGTTGGAACCACCACTGTTTACTGATTGATGGCCATCATTAACTGTTCGGTCTCTCGAGACCTCTCATTTCTTATCTTCTTTATGCTAATGGATGTACTACATATGACTAAATAGTGATATCTTGAATTAATGAACTATTTTCATTACTAAAGGGCATTCATTCTTAACCTCTTTACGCATTATGTTATTCAGGGCTTTAGCTCCTTTGTTTATATATATATATATATGTAGGTGTTCGGGCACCGCGGAGCTAGGGCGTGGATTAGACTTCCTTTGTCAAGCCAACCACTTGTGCCTCCTCGAGGTTACGATCTTGCCAAGCTATGGCTTAGGGGTGTTTTATTTCCCCGATCTAACTACGTATGCATTTTGTATATTTGTATAGTATTCTTGTCTTTATTTAATAAGGATTAGGTCCACTGTACGAATAGTTGTAAATATTATGCATCTTGTTTTGTCTTGTTGTACATATGAATAAAAGTCTTTTTGCATCTGTTTATCCTGACTCATTGGACATTGTTTATTTCTTGTATTGGCTTCCGCCAAGCCCTACTGTTTTCTTGTATTCTTGTTAGCGGGCCTTTGGTAATCTCGGATTACTGGCCGGTTATGGTGCTAAACCCATAAGAGGCGGGTTTGGGTCGTGACACTTCTCTCACAAATGTTGATCGCAACCGTGTCTTAAGTAAGCTCTAATTTTTAATTTTTTAATTTTTTAATTTTTTAATTTTTTTTTTTTTGTGTTACGGTGTGGCCAACTCATTCCGGCTGTTCGAAGGAGCTCAATTTGTGTGGATGGCTTATTATTACAAAAAATATTTAATAATTTACCATAAAAATACATAATATATATCATAAAAATGCATAACCGGATACATATGGTGTTTATCAAAAGAAATTTCCTTGGTTAAAACAAAACCAAAGGTAAACACAACAAAAGATAGAAAAAAAAATCTTTTAGAATTAAATATGAATGTATTCAACTCATCTTTAGTCCCCTTCCAAATGCAAATTACCATAATACCCTTTAAGTGTAATTTAACTATATATTAAATTATCATTTTATTTATCACACTTTTCTTTTTCTTTTTTTGTATTTCCTTGACTTTGTATTTTTTTTTTCCACTATAAGTTTTTGAACTTTTATAAGTTGAAATAAAAAAAAACCATTAATGAAATTAAGAAAGAATATATATCCATGTTTCTTATTTGAATTAATTTTGATATTTAATTTAATAAAAATAATTTAAATGAAAGAAAGAAAGATGGAGATATAGATTTTAGATGTAATAAATAATAAATTATATGAGTACTTTATTATTTTCAAATATTTTATTTAAATCAAGTAAAATTCTATTTTAATTAGAGGTAAGAAATGACAAATATAGTTTATTATTCTCAAATAATTTATTTTTCTTTCATTTCTTATCATCTAATTTTAATTTATTATAACGTGATTATATATTTTTCACTTTTATATTTATTTTTAAAATTTTTATTATTAAGGTGATAAATATTGACTCTTTTTTTTTTTTAATTCCATCAATTGGAATCTGAAAAATTCAAAGATGAAAATTAAAATTTGAGAATAATATAGGGTTGTGAAAAGATAAAAATGATAATTTTTTTATATATTTATGAGGTAACATTTGGTAATTTTTATAAGTCAATTTTTTTTTATTATAAATATGAAATGTTATTATGTTTAATTTTCTTAAAAAATTTAATACACAAATATGTTTACAAAACAAAAGAAAATTTAATATTTCGTAAGTTGTTATGGTATTGGGTGATACTAGATAACATTGATGAAAGATTAAAATAAATAAATAAATAATGAAAATTTTGAAGAAAAAGCATAGAGAAAAGAACAAATAATAATAATAATAATAATAATAATAATAATAAATTATATGGTGTTGCTATTAGTTGCAGTAACACTATGAAAAAAAAATGAATAAGATAATAAATAATAAAAAAATGAGAGAAATAAAATAAAGAAAATGGAAAGAGAGGGATAATTTCTCAAAATATGTACTTTTCATACCCAAAAAAAAATACCTATACGTATTTTAAAAATATTGTATAGAATTTAATAATTTTGTTCAATATTATTAAAATAATATATAGATCTTTATTAATTTGTTGTAAAACCTCGAGGGAGGTAAGTGAAATTTTATTGTTTGAACATATAAAGGCAATCTTTGAATGTTTTTACTCATAATACATGACATCAACACATTATGTTAAATAAATTAACAAAAGATTAGCGGTGAAAGAATCTTAATAATTATTTCAAAAGTAAAGAAATCTTTGTAATTATTCAAATTATATGAAATTTTTGTAATTATTAAAACCTTAGGGAAGTAAGTAAAATTAACCCTTACTCTTTTGATTGGTTTGTCCCTATCTCTGTATGAAATTGTATGCCAGGTTCAAATCACAGCTAGGTGAATGTCTTCATCAACGAATTTCTTATCCGACAACTTGATGAAAGTATATAATTGCATTGCATGCCGTGCATGTAATTAAGTTGTTTTTCTTTTTTCTCAAATACAATGATTACATTCTTTGTAAGTAGGGAAATTTATTTTTCATTTTAAATAACACCACATGATACTTTAATTTGATATTTATTAATTAAAATAGGAGAATGGGATGGGTTTGTGAGGTAATGGACACTATGGGTGCTACACCTCTAATTAGCCTTGAAATATTTTCCAATTATTCCGTCAAGTATGCATTCCTTTGGCCAAACCTTTTGTTTTTAATCTTCTTTAAGGTTGTAAATGAATCGAGTTATTCACGAATAGGTTAGGCTCAGCTCAACTCAACTCGTAAAGTAAACAAGTTGAGTTCGAGTCAACTCATTTATCTTTATTTAAATTATATATTAAATACATTATTTATATATTAAATAATATTTTTTATTTAAATAATATTAAAAAATATTGTCAATCCGAGTTCGAATCCAATTACTTATCAAGCTGAACTTGAGCTCAATAAACAAGCTTAATAAGTAAATGAACCTAGTTTGAGCTTATCAAAACTCGACTTGGTTCGATTTAGCTTGTTTACAGCCCTAACCTTGTTTAAACAAATAACCTCCATTTTACACTAGGGTGAATTATACTAATAGTCCCTATAGTTTGGGACTTATGTCACTTTAGTCCCTAACTTTTTAATCGTGACACATTTAATTCTAAATTTTGAATCTTGTTCCAAATAAGGACAATTAAAAATATTATTAGATTTTTCAAGGATAAAATCGTTAATTTGATAAAATATAAATTAATTTGACAAAAATAAATGTCAACCAAATATTTTTGAATTTTTTAAAATTAATTCTACCCACTAAAAATAAAATTATGTAAAATTGATAAATTTTTTAAACATCTATTTTTTTTATACTAAATTAATTTTTATTATGTGTTTGGATGATGATCATGTAAACTAAATTTTAAAAAATTAATCATGTAATTTTTATTAATTTTACATAATTTTATCATTGGTGGATAAAAATAATTTTTTAAAAATTAAAAATATTTTTTTGACGTTTATTTTTGTCAAATTAATTTGTATTTTATTAAATTGACGATTTTGCTCTTAAAATTAAACAATGGTATCTTCAATTGTTCTTATTTAGAACAAGATTCAAAATTCAAGGTCAAATGTGTTACAATTAAAAAGTTATGGATCAAAGTGACACAAGTCCCAAATTATAGGGACTATTTGTGTAATTTGCTTTTTATACTAATGTCAAATCCATTTCATGGTTTGAATTCTTTAAATAATTTAATTAGATAGTTGGGTAAATTGAGACTAATGCAATACAATTATATATTTTTTAATATACTACATATAACATAAATAAGTCTTCTAATTACATTATATATCCAATTATACTATGGACTAATAATCTATACACATAAAACTATCCCCAAAAAAAAAAAAAAAATGAGTACGGGATGTATATTCATAAGCAGTAATGATTCAGACCCTCACAAAATATCACCTTCACAATCCCCACTCACTTATGATTGGTCCAAGTAAGAAAGAGAGAAAAAAAATAATAATACGAACACATCATTGATCTAAATCACTGTGAGGGTGGTAGGGATCTCCTTAAAAGGGATCCCAAACATTTCTCATTCACAAGTGTGGGCTCAACTATACAAGAACAAAAAATTGAACTGCGAACAATCATTATTATTTATTTATATGGCTTCGTTTGGGAAGTTGTTGGCTACATATTTTCTACAAGCCAATCACAGTTCGGCATGTAGCAGAATAAGGGCAGTACGGGAATACAATTCAAATCTTCAATCATAATCACACACGTAGCAGTCAGCATTGGTTTTTGTAATAGATCTGCGTAACACTGAATCAGCAAAGAGATGCAAGATGACGTAGCCTTAACGGTTACTCACATATTTAAATTCAAAATCAGGAAGGAAGCCTAACTGTATATGACATAGTGGAGCTAACTGCAAGGAAGCATAACCGGTGATCATGGAGAGATGGTTCAACGGAGAAGGCTTGGAAAAACGCCCCAGACTCAAATCCAAAAAATCAGTTTTATCTACTTTATTTTTCCTTCTAGTTTTTATATTTCTTGTTCTTTACATTTCTATACTTCAAATTCCTGCACTGCATTTCGTTCATAGGAGTAGTTTTCAAGTAGCTTGTTGTTGTAAACCTCTACAAGGCTGATTTGGATCTTTGTAAGTGTTTCATTTTGCTTAATGAAATACTACAATTGTTCTTCATTTAATCATTGTTTGCTTAATTCGTCTAAACAAAACCACCAGTAAAAGTCCTCTTTATTGAGGCTGAAAGAACTAAAACACAATCATCTGATAATTGGTTCGCAATTAATATTCTGTAAGGACTGATTGATCCTTACTAGCATGTTCATAATTATAAAAATAACCTTCGAAAGCCAAAAAGCCAACATATATTTTTGGTACACCCAATGGGACTAATTGAAATGGCTAGACGTAGAAGACAATGAGAAAATGAATGTTTGGAAGAAGGCGTGGAATGAGAGGTAAAAATGCCTAATCCAGAGGATAATGTGGTAACACATTCTGTGGAAATGCCTATTTTATCAGAACCTATGGTCGAACAGACCAGTACTTTGGAACAAGTGCCACATGTTCATAACATTGAACGAGGCCAAGGAATTGGACCATCCACTGTTCCATCTACTCAGCCAATGAATCCATGGGGCGACCTAGTAGATGCTATAGGACAACAGTTAATAAACACAATGGAAAGATGGGCAACATCCTTTTTGGATCGAATGAACACTCATCAACCAACTAACGCAAGACATATAGAGGAAAATTCAAATGTCCCTCAGCAAAGATTAGCTAGAGATAAACAGCATAATACAGAGTAATGGACATACTAATGGTCAAACTAGTAACCAAAACAATGAAAGACCATCACCTCAGTCTTGGTATGAGCCTCTTTCGATGCCTGTGGCAAATCAAAATGCCTCCTTACTCAACAGTGAAGCCATGCAAATTGGTGGATCTGGTCTAACACAAGAAAATGGCGTAAGAATATTTCCAAATCCCATGTTCGAAGCCATACCTGGTACGAGGGGGTTCACTAATCTTTTGTTCAAGTTTATACCTGGGGGGTTGAAAGGGTTTCCTGCAATTGGAAGAGACACAACACCTGTTCTAGCACCTTTCGCAGGTCTTTTCGCAAGACAGGCTCAAAAGGGTCACCCATACCCTCAATAGCAGCCAGTACCACAGGGACAACCAGCCCCAAACATACCACCCTATGGACTAAGAGGACCCCAGGTACATGGTTGTCCACCAAAATCCTGTGTTTGTTCCTCCAGTAGTGGTTCAACAGGTACAAAATATGGTCCCTAGGGACCAAATTGCTGATATGATAAGAGAAATGTATGGACCAATGGCTCGGGGGGTTCAGATTCCGGTGTACAGGAAACCATACCCAGAATGGGTAGATATGGTACATGAATACCCAAGAGGTTTCAGGATACCAGACTTTGCCCTTTTTTATGGGAATGGAAACCAGTCAACGGTTGAGCATATTGCTAGGTTCGCGGCTCAGTGTGGTGAATTTACCAATAATGACTATATGAAGTTAAGATTATTTCCAAATTCTCTAACTGGGGAAGCCTTTGTATGGTATGTTAACCTTACAGCTCTATCCAGACTTGGCAACAAATGGAGGAGGCATTTCATGCCCAATTCTTCCAAACAGAGCCAGAAGTGTCTATGACAGACTTGGCAAGATTAAGTCAAAAGCCTAATAAGAAGGCTACTCAGTTTATTGTCAGATTCAAAAGAGCATGAAACAAATGTAGGATCATCTTACCAGAACCTGAATTTGTGAGGTTGGCTCAAAATGGTCTAGTGTTTAGGCTTCAAAGAAGTTTGACTCAACTGAGTTTAGAAACTTAGTGGAGCTAACCTATAAGGTGTCTAGTTATGAAGCATTACTAGAGGAAGAGCAAGATCAAAGTAATGCATCATACAAGACGTATTATAGAGATCCTAATTATGAGATTGATGTGGCAGAGATTGTGGGAAAAGAACCTATGATCTGCGAAGCATTAATTCATAAAGACACAATAATAGATCAGCAATTTAAAAAGAAAGACCTTCATAGGAAATACTCTTTCGATTTAACAAAGGCAGATGACATTTTTCATCATTTGCTTGCGGCAAACTTCTTGAAGTTACCAAAAGAAGTCAAAATTCCATCCCCAGATGAACTTAAAGGAAAAGTATATTGTAAATGGCATAATTCTTGGTCTCACTCAACTAAAAACTACATTGTTTTTCGAGACAGGATCCAAGAGCAGATTCGAAAAGGGAGTTTAAAATTCCAACTAAAGCAGAAAAGGCCATGGGGATTGACACTAATCCATTCCCAGAAATTGGAGAAATGGCAGTCAATGTTATTGTACCAAACTTCCAGAACTTGTCATTGAAAGAATTGGAAGAGGTCAATGTGCAAATGCATGTTGCTAGCCAAATTACTATTAATACAGATGCTAGAAGTTTACCAGCTGTTGGGCAAGGCTTTGCAGGTCAAAAGGAAGACTTTAATGAAGAGGCACTAGATGATGATTCTTTGAAGGCGGCTGTCGTGCAAAGAATGTGTCCCAGGTGTAGGTTGAGTTACAAGTGGTTGAAAGGGCTTCCAATTGATGGGAAGCAATATTACAAGGATGTGTAGAGGCGTCCTAAACCAACCAGTGCCTATAATAAGAGACCATATCCAACTGGTACTAGACAGTAGCCATTCATAACTAAGCCAACAGCTATGAGAATGTAGTCCAAGGGCAAGAGACCTCTACACGAATTCAGACCACTTAACTATTATAGAACAGAAGGCAATCATCCTGAGAAAAGACTTGAAATGGGCTCAAGTCATAGGATCAAAAGCGAGATTGGCCCCTAGACCAACCTCATACAAAAAGGAAAATGGCCACCTTCATGGAAAGCTTTGAACTAGGCCCAAAACAAGGGGTTAGAGCCAAGTAGTGGTCTTCACAACCCGACTTCAAAATTGGCTTCAAAGGAAGAAAGAGGTAGTTTGACAAGCTGGGTGATGGGTTCATGGGTACACAGGTTCGATTGGTTTGTCATGCAGAACAAACCTAAGGAAATACCTATCCAAAGAAATGTTGTCCGAGATCAGTGTAGGATGGTTAAACCCCCTTTGGTAGCTCCAAATAATTGGGTGTTACTAAAGCATCCAAAAATAAAGGAACCAGATATGGTTCCAATGATCTCTAAATCCCAAAGGAGGAAGATCCAATGAAGGTACACTCGATGCAGAAAGATCGAGAAAGAAAGTAGAAAGCTCTTTATTGGTCGACCAAAGGGCCAAGCGAGAGGAGAAAAAAGTTTAAAGTTAGATCATAATCCAAAATCCACTCTTCAAGACAAGAGAAGTTGCAGCAGAGAGTAATTGGCTAAAGTTCATTCCGAACTGAAAGCCAAAAAGAGATCTAGTTTGGCAGGACTAGAGAAGGCTTTGATGGAAAGTGATAGTGAGACAGAGGAAGAAGTTGGCCTAGGCCAAAGAAAGGAGATGGTTGAAGAAGAAATGTTTGAAGCCTTCATGGCTGAACAAACATTTTTTGTTGGAAAACCAACAGAAACAAATCATTCGAAAGAATTTACGAGTACTGAAGTGCCAGAATGCAACATAGAAAATGCTTCTGAAATAATTGAACAAGTTGGCCAGGAAGAGAAACAGGTATAGCCAGTCGTCTAATTTGGCTCGTTTCCTCTAATATCAGTGAATACGGTACATACACTTCCACAAGAATTCCAAGTTGAAGGTGAGAACCAAGAAGGTCAAGAAATTGACCCAATTCTAGTTTCCAATGAAGACTCACAAGTGAGTATGGTGCAAGATAAATCCGAAGTGGCCATACCTATGGAAACTGGAGATGAGAGTAAGGAAGAGGTAAGTATTAACCTCTCATATCCTTTTGAGTATCCCACGACATTTATGACACAGCATGTCAAACCCTTGTATATCAAGGCCTTCTTCGATAGGATACAGATGAACCGAGTGTTGGTAGATAATGGGGCAGCAGCAAACCTGCTTTCGAAATCTTCTTTGAAGAAACTAGAAAAGAGGAACCCTAGACTAATCCCAACCAGTACAACCATTTCTGGTTTCGCTGGAGACAAACAGATGGCTCAAGGCATTTTGCCCATCAACCTAAGTGTGGGAACCAGGGACTGTATGACTGCATTCTTCGTTATCGATAGCAATGCTAAATACAATGCTCTACTTGGTAGGGATTAGATTCACACCAACAAGTGTGTGCCTGCCTCTCTACATCAGAAAATAATGATGGCCTTGGGCAGTAGAGAGATAGAGGAGATCAATGCAGACCTTTAACCTTCATAGCTTATGCAGATTTTTGTAGAGGCCAAGTTGTACACTGAAGGAGTGGCACTACTCAGTGTACTGAGAAACCTGATGGATCAGCCGAAGTGACGACTGATGAGGAATTAGCACACCCGAAGCACTTGGTCCAAGAAAGTGCTGATGAGGAGTTTGTCGTCAAAGATGACAATGATGCCTGGTTGTAGGCAAAATGATGGAACCCAGGAGGCCAGGTCTTTGGCTTTAATTAAGTTCTCAACATTGGACATAAAATCAATAGTCCAGAAGATACAAGAGCAAGAGGAAGAAGCCATAGCAATTGGCTGTAAGCAGGAGTAGCAACAGGTCAAGGTGTTGGCCTTGGAAAAATACTGTGCATTGGACATTGAAACAAAAGTCCAGGAGATACAAGAAAAAGAGGCCTTGTGGACAGACTTTGTCTATGAAGAGGAGGGCAAAGATGTTGAAACAAAGAAGCTGGGAGCAGGAAAAGGCAAGGAGATTGCTTCAAAGATAAAAGAAATCAAAACAGAAGCATCAGTGAGTCCTCAGATGCAAGACCCTTTGGAAGAAGTGAACTTAAGGGAAGGTTCTATACAACAGCCCACCTATATAAGTACTTGGTTGAATGCTCTCGATAGGGACCAGTTGTTGATGGTCTTAAAGAAATATAAATATTGTTTTGCATGGTCTTGTAATGAGCTACCAGGATTGGATAGATCATTAGTAGAACATAGGCTCTTTATGAGGCCTAACTTCAAGCCATACAAGCAAAAACCAAGAAGGATGAGTCCTGAAGTGATTCAGAAGGTCAAGGAAGAAATCCTTAGGCTCCTTAAGGCAAGCTTTATTAGGATAGCCAGGTATGTTGAATGGCTATCCAATATTGTGTCTATAGTCAAGAAGAATGGTAAAATGAGGGTATGTATTGATTTCAGAAATCTGAATCTAGCAACTCCAAAAGACGAGTATCCTATGCCCATAGTAGATTTATTGGTAGATAGTTCAACAGAAAATCAAATTTTATCAATGATGGATGGGCACTCTAGTTATAACCAAATCTGCATTGCGGAAGAGGATATCCATAAGACAGCATTCAGATGTCTTAGAAACATTGGCAACTTCGAATGGGTTAAAATGCCATTTGGTCTGAAGAATGCGAGGGCTACATATCAAAAAGCTATGAACATTATCTTTTATGATCTCATTGGAGGATACTTAGAACGCTATATTGATGATATTGTACTAAAGTCCCAATCCATGGGGGAACATTTGTTTCACTTGGAAGCAGCTTTTGAAAGAATGAGAAAGTTCAAGTTGAAACTTAATCCTTTCAAATGTGCTTTTGATGTATCAGCTGGAAACTTCTTGGGCTATGTAGTACACAAGAAGGGAATACAAATTGATCAAAACAAAGCCAAAGCTATCATCGAAGCCAGACCTCCATCAAGTAAGAAAAAAGTACAAAAATTCCTTGGGCAGGTTAATTTTCTTCGAAGATTTATTTCTAATACCGCAGGAAAACTAAAGTATTTTCTTCCTTATTAAGGTTGAAAGATGAAGAGGAGTTTGTGTGGATATCAGAGCATCAAACTGCTTTTGAATGAATCAAAGCTCACTTGGCCAAACCTCCAGTGCTGATGCCACCAGGGGTGATAAGCCCTTCAAGTTGTACATAGCTGCTACAGAAGATTCATTGGTAGTTTTCTTAGCTCAGGACAATGAAGAAGGCAAAGAGCAAGCAGTTTATTACCTTAGTAGGTTTCTAAATTCTTGCGAATGTAAATACTCAGTTGTAGAAAAGTTGTGTCTTGCATTGTATTTTGTTGCAATAAGATTAAGATACTATCTTTTGCCTATAACTGTCTTGGTAATTGCAACCACAGATTTGGTTAAATATGTGTTATCTAGACCCATATTGAAAGGAAGAATTGGCAAATGAATACTAGCTTTATCAAAATTTCATTTAGAATATGTCCCCCAAAAGGCAGTAAAAAGACAAGTTTTAGCTAATTTTTTGGCAGATCATCCATGTCAAACAGAAAGCCAAGAAATAATTGAACTTGGTATGGTTAGTATTGAGCCATGACAAATGTGGTTCGATGGGTCAAAATCCAATGGTCTAACTGGAATTGGTGTAGTAATTAACTCGCCACAAGGGGTAGAAACCATACATGGTTTCAGAGTGGATGAAATTACTTGTTCCAATAATCAAGCTGAATATAAAGCCTTAATAATGGGACTGGAAATACTTATTGGATTACAAGCTCATGCAGTTGATATATTTGGAGATTCTCAATTGGTAGTTAACCAAGTGAAAGGGATTTTCAAATGTCAAAGTGTAAGCATGTTGACATACTATGTTGTTGCATTGCATTTGCTGTCTTAATTTCATATGGCAAATGTAACTTATGTCCCTAGATTCTTGAATAGTAAAGCTAATGATGTGGCTCAGAAAGTTTCGAATTTCAAGAGAAGAGACAACACTCAAAGGAACATAAGTCAAACAACATATCAGAAGGTAATACTACCTTTGAATAAAAGGAATATGGTCTTAGAAGTCAATCATAATGACTTACAAGAACAAGATTGGAGGCATCCAATAATGCAGTATCTAACTAGCTCATCTTCAAAAGCCAACAGAAAAATTAAATTGCAATCTATGCAATACATAATGTATGGTATTGCTCTTTACAAAAGGGGGATAGATGGGTTATTATTGGAATGTTTAGGTCCAAAAGAAGCATTAACAGCTATGGCTGAGGTTCATGAAGGCATCTGTGGTGCTCATCAGCCTGGTGTGAAGATGAGATGGCTGCTTCGAAGATATTTCTACTATTGGCCAACTATCCTTAAAAACTGCATAGAATATGCTAGAGGTTGCCATGCATGCCAAAAGCATGGCAGAATAAGACATGTGCCCATAACTGACCTGCTTGCAGTTGTGAAGCCTTGGCCATTTAGAGGATGTGCCATGGATATGATGGGAAAAATACACTCACCCTCTTCGAAGCATCATTGTTTCATCTTAGTGGCCACAAATTATTTCACTAAGTGGGTTGACGCTAAGCCATATAAGGCTGTAGACCAGATCAAAGTTATTGGATTCATTAAAGATCTGATCCACAGATTTGGCATCCCACAAACTATAACTATCGATAATGGGATTATATTTGATGGGAAAATAGTAAAGTCTTTTATGGCAGAGTTTGGAATTAGCCTTGTTAATTCTGTCCCCTATTATGCACAAACCAATGGTCAAGCTGAATCATCCAATAAGTCTTTGAAGAAAGGAATACAGAAAGTTATGGAAGACAATCCTAGGGATTGGTATAACTTGATGTTGAATGTATTATGGGCTTATAGGAGGACTTCTCTAAGGTCGAGTATAGGAATCACTCCTTATGCCTTAGTATACGGGCATGATGCGGTGTTACCTGTGGAGATTAATATTAAGTCTTTGATGGTAAGATGCCATGATCAGTTAAATCTTGAGCAATACCATCAAAGTATGTGTTTAGAATTAGAAAGTATAGATAAAGCTAGAATTCTGGCATTAAATAGCATTTTTTTCCAAAAGAAGAAAGCAGCTAAAAACTACAATAAGAAGGTCAAGCACATTAGCTTTGATAAAGGTGATTTGGTATGGAAGACAATACTCCCAATTGGGATCAAAAGCCACAAGTTTGGCAAATGGTCACCTAACTGGTAAGGACCCTATCAAGTTCATAGAGTCTTGCCTTTGGGAGCATATCATTTGAAAATTTTGAATGGATATGTATATCCCAAGAGGATTAATGGCAGATATTTGAAGCCTTATTTTCTAACCATATGGGAAACACAAGGGATAGAATAAATGCTAAGTGAAAGAACATGAAAACACTCAAATGATGAATAAGAATTTTATTTCATAATGAGTTAAGTACATGTAGCCATAGATTGGCCCAAAAGTCAGTACAGTGTTTCAATTGTTCTTTTACAATAGATGCTCTATTCTTGAGAGATGGGAA
The DNA here is from genome assembly GCA_025200525.1 of Camellia lanceoleosa. NCBI lineage: Eukaryota > Viridiplantae > Streptophyta > Magnoliopsida > Ericales > Theaceae > Camellia > Camellia lanceoleosa. Next base: position 134,907,749 of record CM045761.1, on the reverse strand, counting down.
CAACTGAATGACTGTAGTCATCTCTTGCTTTCGATCAGCTAGCTCTCGATTAGTGATATGCAGCTTGGTGGCAGTTCGATCCAAAGCCTGATTGACTGCTGATAATTCTTCTTCAAGTTGAGCCTTATTTTCCAACAATTGAGCTTGAAATTGAGAGATAGATGAATGTTGCTCTTCCAGTTCTGACACCTTAGCATGTATTTTAGAAACAAAACTCTGATCTCTCAACCATTTCTCCTCTCCAGCCTTGGCAGTATGACAGATATTGATGTAGAAATCAATAGTGGCTGCTGCCTAAGATAAATGACTTGAAATAGTCATGCCGGATTGCTCAACAATCTTGCAGCACTAGAGAAAGCCATTTTTTATTATAGGCCTCTGTAAGGCTTCAAAAGGAATCCTCGAAATGGATGTTAGCAGCTCCAAGCAGCTGTCCAAGTCTATTGGAGGCAAGGAACTCTTACCACTGGAGAAAGAGCTCTCAAAAATTCCTAATAAAGAATCAGCTAGAATTAATGGCTTAGTCTCACTACTATCTGTTGGAGAGGAGGAAGGTATGTCAAAGAGACTAGCTAGCCTAGCCTCGAAGATGTCCACATCATCCATAGACATGGAGGGTGCAGAAAGAGCACTGGTAGAAGGAAGAAATGACTGCATAGGAATATGAGGAGAAAGTAGAGTATCCTTAGCGGTCTCTATAGGTTTGGCTACGGTGGAGTCGAGGAAGAGGAATGGAGCTAGGCAAAGATAATGGACCGTGAGTTGGAGAGTTACCAGTACCCTTTCTATAGGAATCAACAATCATTAAAGATGAAGTAACAGCTGGAATTTCCTTAGGAAAGGAAGGAGAAACAAGTTTTAAAGGGAAATCAAATTGAGAAGAATTGAAAGATAAATGAGGGAAGTATGGAGTTAAGCCAAAAGAAAGAGAAGCAGGAATACTTGGTCTCAAGAAGGGTATGGAAAATATAGGGCCAAGAAGTGGGAGTATTATTTGAATGGGCTTCACATCTTGAGGTTGTTCAACTTCAACTGAAACTGAAGGAATCCTTATTGGAAGAATAGGCAAAGTAGTTATTGCTGCAAAAGAAGAAATACAAAACAATGTCAAGTCTCAGTATTGAGAATTTGAGAAAGATAAATAGAAGTACGAAGGAGCTTACTGGTTTCAGAAGTAGTGGCTATGATTGGAAAGTTGCGAAGAGTATAGTGTCCAGCAGCTTGTTATTTTCTTGCAACCTCTTTCTGGAGTGCATCAACGGCGGCGGCTTCATCCCTGAGCATTTGTTGTTGCTTCTTCTTCTCAGCCCTTTGGAATACAATAAGCTCTTTGGAATGCTCTGTTTGCACTGCTTTAGCTAGGGGTGTGCATAATACCGCCGAAACTGCCAAAACCGCACCGAGCCGCACCGCCAAGGCAAATTCGTTATTATTTGTCAATCGAACCACCGGTTTTTGGTAAGAAAAATGGCAAATTCTAGTGACACTTTTATCAATCCGCCGGTTTCTATTTTTCTTCCAAACCGCACCGACCCGTACCGCTATTAAATCATGTTTTATAAGATTCTAAAAATTCTTTTTTACTTAAGTTTGCTTGTCGTTCTATACCTTAGAATATAGTATTACATTACTGTTCAAAGGGAATTCAAGATGTCAGTAATCCAAAATAAAGTTGGATTCCAATTCACTTTTCAATCTTTTTTTTTTTTTTTTTTTGGCCATGTTGCAAACTTGCATCAACTCACTTTTCAATCTCAATACTTTTCAACAGTAAACATTTTCAATATATTGTAAACCCTGAATGATATTAATTTTATGTATTGTATTTGATCATTGTAGCTTCCACAAATGCTTGTAATGAACTGATGGCATAGTCGTCGATATTATCATGTTGTTGCTACACTTGCTGCATCAGAAGAAAGCTTCGCAAGATGCTTAACATCACGGTATCTCTCGTCTTTTTTTTACTCTTTGATTTAAGTTTTGTAATTTGAATTATATTTTTTATAAACCGCCAATCCGCCCGAACCGCCAAGGCAAATCCGCCATTATTTGCCAACCGAACTGCCGGTTTTTGATAAGGAAAATGGCAAATTCTAGTGACACTTTTATCAATTCGCCACCCGCCATACGATTTCTATTTTTCTCTCAAACTGCACCGACCTGCACCGCGCACACCCCTAGCTTTAGCAGATGCTTCGTAGGTGGGATCTCCAGTGAAATCAGCAAAAGAGACAGCCATCTTCTTTCTTCTTTTTAAGGGTGTTTCTTGCTCTTGTTCTGCCTCTTCTCCTTGTTCTTCTTCTACTGCTTGAACCCTAGGTGCCTTCTCTTCAGGATCAAGTAAAAGCTTCCGTTTCTTTTGTTGCTATTTGCTCCTGAAAAGCTTTAAAGCTTGGACCTTTTGGGGAGAATCTCCTTGTGAGGCACCCGCACCACTTACACCAAAAGAAGAACTAAAAGTAAGGCTAAAAGCATTATAAAGAAGAAGAAAAGAAAAGAAACAAGGGTACATACCTTTCTTCGAGGCAGCTCGAGTAACTCTAGGAGGAGTTGAGGCAGTAGGAATAGGCTTTGTAATGATAGGTGCAAGAATTGTGGCAGTATGAGCAATGGAAGAAGTAACAATTCCAGTGCCTTTCGATTTAGGTTGAGGTACGTCCAGTACCATTAATAGGTCTTGGAGAGGAATGGCCAAGTGTACCTCCACATTGGTCACCCACCAGTTCTGGCACCTTTTCAATATGTTACTTTGAGGAATGAAAGGGAAGTACTCAAAGTCAATAAAGTCCTGGATGAATTTAGAAGTTACTTCTTCTAATCTGGATCTTCGAACCTTTAAATCCCTACTGGTAAGACTTAAATTGGTCTAGTTGTAGAGAGGTATTGGGAACCCTTGTGAGAGGCCAAATTGCCTAGCAAATTGAGCAGAACAATAGGGCTTAGCAATGCATTTGTAAGCTCTGGGGTTCATAGTCCCCATGAATAACTTTTTAGGGATCAGAATGGAGGCCCATATGTTCTTGTACTGAAGTAAAGAGCAGAATCTATCACTCAGAAAGGTCTTCAACCAGGATGGGCCAATGTTGGTAGTTTCGAAGGGACGGAAACTGCAGGAAGAAAGAGAAATTGGGAGTTAGTGGAAGAAGGAAAAATAAAAAGCGAAGGTGGAAGGGTAAAGTGAAACATTGGCTAACCTCATGCCATGGGTAGTAGGGTTTGGCTCTAAAAACTTTAGGCATTTAGATTGAAGCTCAGTAAAATATGCAAAAAGCCAAAGCTGAAGTATCCAAAATGGACCTCCTTGATTGACGTCCAAGGGTTTCTCACAGAAAAGGAAACAAGCTCTATATACATGACTTAAGACATATGGAGCTAAGGCCACTTTTCTTTGTAAGACAAGGGCTTTGGCAAGAGGGGTGAATTCAGGCATGATCCTCTGAGAAGAGGTGCAGAAAAGAAACTTGCAAAGCCAATATAATATAAAAGAAAAGACCTCCCAATTAGTTCTGAGCCCTCTCTTTTATTCTTAGCCTTGACAAAGTCACTATAGGATGAGTTAAGAGAGAAGGAAAAAGGGTTTTGAGGTCGATAATCTGGACCAATAGGGGTTCGATAGTAGACAATCCTAATAGATGGCAGATATCAAGAACAGTAGGGGCCATCATCCCACATCTAAATTGAAAGAAATTAAAAGTAGAATTCCAAAAGTAAAGGGCAGCAGGTATTAGGAAAAGGTCCTTCGAAATGGTGAACCTGGATAATTAAAGGGCATCGAAAAGACAGAGCTCTTGAAGATCCAAAGTCCTATCAAGGACGACTCGATCATACCACTCTTGCCACTCTGGTCTCACCGTGGGCCAGCAGCGACAAGGTGGTTCATCCTCAAGCTTCCCCAGTCAAGACCACCTTCATAAAGGAGCCAATGGTCCTCTAGACGTGGATATAGAGCTGGAAGCTCAGTAGGAATCTCCTTGAAGATGGGCCCAAGCACATACTCTTGTTGCTCATGACGACGAGAAATGAAGATGTGTCCGTCAATGGCGCTTTTCTCACCAGCCTTGTACTTCTCACACTCTGCGTCAATAATCCTTTTTAGGGTCACAGACGGACTCGTACGTTCCACGACCGGTATTTTCAAAGAAGGACAAGCCATTGATAGAGAGTTTTCTCAAGAGACAAAGTTAGGAAAGAAAGTAGAGGAAAAGAAAGGTCAGTAGAGATGAAGGGTTAAAGTGAATTCAAAGCACAAAATAAAAGGGTTTTAAAACTTTTGTGTCTCAAAAATATACCCAATCATGTTGCACGAGCGAAATTCACAAAAGTACTAAAGTTACGGATGCGAAAAGTTTCTTTCTATATTGATAATCATGGAGGGAAACACATCTCAAATACTGATGTTAGCTTCGAAATAAAATATTTGGCTTTGAAGCCAAATTTTGGCGCCAAAATGAAATGACAAATGGCTTCAAATGTCGAAAGCCTACTTCGAAGCACATTCCATGCCTTACGGTGAAAGAGTGTTTAGGTATTTGTTTACTTCAAAAAGATTAAGAACCTATTTGTTGGTTTCTAAATGAGTAAAATCCTTCGAAGCAAAAATTGAAATACTTTTCAGTTAGAAATTGTTTCAAACCAATAGTTGGTTTGATAGTATACAGAAGAGATTACTTTTTCCAAACAAAACGGTGCAGTACTTACTAGAGGTTTCCATACTTTGGAAAATATAGACTGATTGTTCGAAACAAAATTGATTTGAAAGTCCTTGGTTGTGTTAACCATATGATAGGGAATTTGATATGATCAAATCAAGTTTCGAAGGGCAAAATTGGCGAATTCGGAGCTCTGATTCTAAAAGAAAACTGGCAAAAGTTGTTAATTACACTCCATAAGTTGGAAAAGCTCAAGTTGGTTTCTTGATTATTGCGTGATAATGGTCGAATTGAGGTTCGAAGGGTGAAAGTGTTGACCTCGAAACCCTAAGATTGTTTGACTTCGACAAAAAGGTTAAAATCAGACCATGCCAAATAAAAAAGAAACATCTTAGCCTTATTAAAATAAGAGCAATTACATCATAGGTCTTCTTTGGCTACATATGCAAGCTCATGAAAATAAGAAACAGAATAAATAACAAGGTTATGAAATTTGCTCCAACTGTGGTCAATGAACTTCTGTTCTTTCTTTGTTCTATCTTCTATTTTCTCCAGGCTGGGTTTTTGAAGTTAATATGCTCTAACTTGATAAAAAGTTTCTCAGCCTTTATTTCGAATTCTATTTCCTTTAACCCTTGTTCTATCTCATCTATGTCCAAGTCATCCCAGTATGTAGAGTCTTTATTCTTGAAATCATTATATTCATCGATGAGGTTCTCTATTTCATATTGGGTACGAACTTGACGGGCTGAGATTTGATCCAAGGTTCGAGTGGTGACCACAGAAATGTGGTGCCAATGAAGAAGTAATGGAGCCGATCTAAAACATTTAAAGCTCGCTTGGGCAATAGGGTTGAGGACATGACCCCGGTCATAACATCATAAGTCCATCGAAAGTTCTTGAGAAAACATCGTCCTCAAGAACATTGAAAGGCAAGTGAAAAGCCGTAAGCAAAAGTTGGGCTTCTTTGTCGCTAATGTTTGGTAGGTGGAGATGAAGGATGATATGAGGGAAAAACTGGTCCTCAAAGAGAGTAAGTCTCGTTCCTCCATCTAGTGAGGGTTTTTGAAAAGGATGTGCGGAGCTTCCATCTCGAAAGAATGAGGAAATTGAGGGTTGTCAACAATGTCAAGCGGTCGAGGAAGAGTAAAGTTTAGCTCTTTGAGCTAAGAATGACGAGCTGTATCCTTGGGCCTCTTCTGGACGAGGGGTGGCTTGAACTATCTTCGCAAGCATGGAAGACGTGTACCATGCTACGAGTAAGTTATCTTCTAAACAACGTCGGTGGTCAATGAGTACATATGGGTAAACCACTGAACTCCAAGCAAAGGAAGAAAAGTTAGAAGATCAACGAATTCGACAAAATGATGATTGATTCGTTTCTTAACTTAGACTCCTCAGGTTCTGGCCAGCTTCTCCAAGCAGAAGCCCCAAAAGAAGAAAAAGCAACAGCTTCATCTCACGCAGAAGGTTTTGGGTTAGAAGAAAAGCCTCCAATATCCATGTTTGCAAAATTTTGGGTTAAGGAATTGTGAATAACAGGTTCGTAATCCAAAGGTTGATAATTTGCAAAAGCTTCCATGACGTGAATATAAGAAGGTAGGTAAAGGTGGCTAATCGATGCATGAAGATTCTTTCGAGGACGAACAACATTATCAAACAACTCTTCGTATGCTTGATCGAGGTAGGAAAAGGTTTGCTTGGCCATAAGAGCTGAACTAGTCTTTTCGAATGTTGAGATAGTAGGAGTGTTCAAGGGTTAGAAGAGAATTTAATGTAAATGTTTCATTAAGGAATGACAATTGCATTTTTGAAAAATGCAGAGCCTATACTGCGTTCTAAGGCGTGGGTAAAATACCTTACTCCACTAATATCACCAAGTATTGGGTATATTAGTGCGGGTAATGTTGGTTACATATTTTGTACAAGCCAATCATAGTTAAACGCATTGGCGAATAAAACGATGAAAAAGACAATTCAAATCTTCAATCATAATCGCATGCGTAGCGATCGACATTGGTTTGTTATAGATCTGCGTAACCGAATCGACAAAGAGATGCAAGATGACGTGGCCTTAATGGTTACTCACATATTTAAATTCAAAATCGGAGGAAACCTAATCGCATATGACATAGTGGAGCTAATTGCAAGGAAGCATAATCGGTGATCATGGAGATGGTTCGACGGTTAGAAGTCCATTTCAAGGTTGTCATTAAGAAGTATAAATAGTAGAAGGCACGAAAAACGCCCAGACTCAAATCAAAAAAACCAGTTTTATCTACTTTATTTTTCCTTTCAGTTTTTATATTTTTTGTTCTTTACATTTCTGTATTTCAAATTCCTGCACTGCATTTCGTTCATAGGAATAGTTTTCAAGTAACTTGTTCTCAGTAAACCTTCTGATTTGAAGGAAAAGTCAACCAAAATACTTCAATTGTATCTGATTGGATCTTTGTAAGTCTTTCATTTTGCTTAATGAAATACTACAATTGTTCTTCATTTAATCATTGTTTGCTTAATTCTCTTAAACAAAGCTACCAGTAAAAGTTCTCTTCATTGAGGCTGAAAGAACTAAAACACAATCATCTGATAATTGGTTGGCAATTAATATTCTATAAGGATTGATTGATCTTTGCTGGCACGCTCATAATTACAAAAATAACCTTTAAAAGCCAAAAAGCCAACAGAAGTGGGTTGGTTTTTTGATTTTTTTGGTTATTTTAGCTTGGGCTAAAAAACTTGATTTGGGAAGGGCTTTTTGATTTTTGACTTTTTTGGCTTTTTTTATAAGAGAATAGTGTAATGATTATGGGTTGGATGTGATGTTTTGTTTGTTGTAGCTAAAATAGCCTATTTTATATTTTGTAGCTAAAATAGTCAAAAAGCCCATAAACCATATTCCCAAACGAAGCCTATATATGTTTTTTGTGTTTGGATTCTTAAGTATACATAGCCTTCGTTTGGGAAGTGAGTTGGCTTTTTGGCTTTTTTAGTCTGAGCTAAAAAGTTTGGTTTGGGAAGGGGTTTTTGGCTTTTTTGACTTTTTTTGTAAAAGAAGATTGTAATGATTATAGATTAGATATGATGTTTTATTTGTTGTAGTTAAAATAGCCTATTTTGTCTTTTGTGGCTAAAATAACCACAAAAGTCCTTGCCAAACGGAGCCGCACTTTATTTGCTTTCAGAATTTTGAATCCACTTTTTAGAATATTGGGTTTTTTTTATATTTTTTATTTATTGAATTTTTTTAATATTTTAAGAATTTTTTTAAATTTTAAATATATCTAACATAAATACGTTTAAACAGTATAATATTTGTGAAAAAACTTTAAAAAATTTAATAAACTCAAAAATATAAAAATTAATATATTTTCGTATTCCTATGTATTTATTGTTTTTTTATTATAAATATTTCATTTTATTAATACATTTAAGTTAGATAAGTCTAAAAAATAAATAATTTGGTTAAAATATTTTAAAAATACGAAAAATAAAAAATTCAATTTTCAAAAAATTTGAATTAAAAAATTATAACCAAAATTAATTATGAAACTAAAACCTAGTATGTAGAGTTGAAGTTAGAGTATTGTAGGCTATATGCAAAATAAATTTTATTTACATATTGCATACGTGGCACAACCATATTCAATTATATATATATAGTAT